>CM038471.1:58013047-59213047 GCA_021464415.1 Lonicera japonica | reverse complement strand
TTCAAAGTTGACACAGTATAAAACGTACAAAATTTATCAAAACACCTTCCCATCGAGCGGGTAGCAAAACTAGTTGACATATAAAAGTACCATTCCATTAAATGTTTAGTGAATGAGCTAGCATATTTAAGGGCAATTCAACTGCACGGAGACAAGAAGACTTTAATAGAATACTACCCATGTGGCTAATTAATTGATATACATTACATAATCTCTAAAATCCTAATTTAGATATTTAAGTTTCACACTTTTTAAAAGATACACTAATTTTATGAAAATCATCATTTAGTAAGGAAATTATTTTTTATTGTGAGTTTTTACAGATCAATTATGTTGTGAGAAAGAAAAAACTTTTAATTAAAAGTAGTAAAATCTTAATTTAAGGTAAATGATATAAATTGACAAAAAAAAAAATAACGAAAATTATCATCATTATTTGGGCCTGACCCGTACTTGATTTACGATTAAATAGGAATACTTCAATTAGCAAAGCAAATGAGTATTTATGCCTAACAATGACGATTCCACATACGCCCAGGCCATGAGATCACTGAAGGATGGAAAAAATGAGGTAAGTGGTATTTGATTTAGACAAAAAATACGTACCGAATTTTAGTTGTAGTCAATTCACTTGTTTGATACTTTGATTCCATTATGATCAGTAGTCTATCTATATCCATTATTGTATCATCATATAAATGATTTTTTTATTTTTATTTTTTTACTCGTAAGCCACATCATATTTTTCTATTAATTATTTATTTGAGGAATGCTTTTACAATATTTCCCGTCGTGGAAAGGGATAGAGAAAAAAGAATGAGTTTCAAATTTTCACAAATGCAAGAAAAAAATTGTCTCGAGATCATTGTACCACATGTCTGCATTAAAAGAGTGAAAAATTGATCACCTCCATTGATTTATTTTTTTGATTTTTTGTCACTATATTGGTCATACATGAACTAACACCAATCCACTACATCAACGAATGATTTAAAAAAGATAAACTAAATATATTAATTCACAACCTGTGTTCTATACCCACTTTATTTTTGGTGATTTTGTTTCTAACTACTATATCTTATAGTTAATATGCGCTGTTAAGTTAATTCGCATTACTTATTAAGTTAATTCATGAGTGACGATAGACTGACAAAAAAAAATATTAATTTAATTTTATAAATATTATTTTAAATAATAATTTAATATTAAAATATCTACTATATTAATAAGTACAACAACTTTAGAAATTTAGATTCTAATATTATTAAGTAAGGGTGTGGCTCCTCTAAAGTGGTACATACCACTATAGAGGTATAGTTAATAAAATCTAAAGCGTTAATCCAAAATAAAAGGCTAAGATTTAGACACCTAGCTAATTACATTAGAAGAAGCAAAAATGATTTTGTTTCATTTTTTTTAATACAGGCTCTGTTTCATTAAATGTTTAATATAACACCCGTTGTTGCCCTTTGTTTTAATACAATTATTGTCTACAAACTATAGATAATAGATCCTACGAAAAGGAGAGAAAAAATAATACTCTGTAATTAGTTTCTTCATCTGTTGTTCTGGGGATTGGATATTTTAAAGATACAATGTTATTTACATCTGAATTCTTAATATTTTCCTATACCATATGTGCTTTCTTGTTTAAAATTCTAAAAAAGTTGATTGGGTTCGTGTTTCAAAAAAGGGTAAGCTATAAACCCATTTTCACCTAATTGTCTCTTTCAAGTAGCTTCAAAATCCATTGTCAACGGCCACAAATAACCCTCCACTCTTATACCAATATTTTCCCCACTGACCCCAAGTTTATTTCACATTGCAATTGTTTCTTGGTTTAAAAACATTATGAAATCTATTCAAAAGAAGAATCAATTGGCCAATCTTTTATTGACTTGAATTGGCGGTAGTTTTTCGGTGGAAGTGAGTTTTGTACAATTCAATTTACGATGTAAGTGGTACGTGTGTGTTTCTACTAAAGCGTTGAACACAAATATGAGAGACAACCTTAGAATATAGGTTTAGACAAACAGCGTCATTTTGATGTCTAGTGATATAATCCAAGTAGTGTTGAAATCTAAATTGATACAATTATAATTTAATTTTAATTGATGGATGTATTTATTAATTTTGAAAAAGTAATATTGTAAAACTTTGTTCAAAATTTTCTTAATTTAAGGGTAGATAACTACAAGATAAGGCGGATAAAAACAAAAGCACCCCTTTATTTTAAATTTTGAAAAGGTGAATAACAAAATAGGTTTTCGACCATATTAGAAATTAGCTTTTCAATAAATTTTATATTTATGTATTTTGAACGATAAAAGAAGTTACAAAACTAGCATAAAATTGAAAGCCAATTGCGTATTTGACACTGAAGAGACAGAAGTGGATTAGACATCAAAGCATCTTTGGGCGTTGCAACAAATAAAACAATAATAATAAATTTCAACAAGAAAAACAACGCCTTAATACGTGAGCTTACGAATGAGCTGTACAAGTAGATGAATCTTCAACAGATGTGAGCCCAAGATTATACTTAAATATTTTTTTTTCCTTCCTCATAAATAATCGATGCCATTGGAGTCTAGCTATCTCTCTATCCATTTACTCATTCAATCTTATATATCTTATATATATATATATATACACACATTAAGGTATGTTTGTGACCGAGAATACGAAATAATAAATAAAGTGGATTTTTAAGATAATTGTGACTTTTGAAATTATAAAAATTAGTGATCAAATTGATAAATAGTAAATCTCTAATTTATATTATAGATATATGTTAAATTAATTGGACTACCATTTCTTGATAACAACTGAAGTGTATTGGCGAAATCAATTTTTTGAAATAGAAAAGAATAGATAGGTAGAGAGTCGTACGCAGTTGTTGAGAAAAATGAATGATAGCAAACAAAAAACTTTAGCGTATTTGAAATTCAAACAATTTTATTATTTACAATATGGCACAAGAGATGCTGTCTGTCTATTTTGAATTGAATAATTTTCTAGCCAAGGCTGACCGATGACCTAGTCCATGGACTTAATAAATAAGTAATTGAACCCATTGGGCTTCACCAAGAACCAAACCCATTCACACGCGGGGTGTGATGTCAGACGCCCCTCACAAAATTCAGCGATCTACCAACCACAGAGTGGGATCCACGAAACCCCAAATGTGGATATATTTGGTTTGATTATACGCTAATGCCCTTTGACGGGTCCCGCCCACCAGTTTCAGTGGGGTGGGGTCCTCCAACTACCACTACTTCTGGATCCACTCCAATTTTGAGAGACAGTATTTGTAGTTGTAGGATAAGAGTTGGTGAAAGTGACGATGAGGGTTGGGGGATGGATTTGTTTAATTAAGAAACTTTTTTAGGTCACAATCTCACCAACTTTCTCCTCCGTCCTCTCCCCTTCTTTTCCTACCTCCCCCTAATAATCTTTGATTACATGATTCGCATAAATATTTATATCTTTTATTTTTTGTTAGTAAGAGCATTTATAACATTTAGATAAAATTTATTTATAAATTTAATGCTAATTTTTTTGAACAATTATATCGAATATAATATAAAAAATGATCATATTGTTGTACCAAATTCGTACAAATTTTTAGCTTAATTTTTTTTTTAGTAAATCTAGGCACCCTCTTACGAGAATGAGGGAAAAGCCTTATATGAGTGTAACTAAGCTTTTTTGTTTTCTATTTCTTTCAAAGATTTTTTTAGCCAAAAAAATAAATAATTACCAAATCTTTATATAGTTGTGGCTCAACAGTATGAGTTAAAAAAAAATATATAAAAGTTCTATAGGATTGTGACCCAACCATATGAAGTATTAATTATTTATTTTTATTTTTTTGTAGGAGTAAATGACATTCATATAGCTTATATGAATAAGTCACACCCGTATGAGTAAAATTTAGACATATAATAACTTTGCCCTATCACTATCATATAGTACTAAATTTGTGTTCTAAGTTCTGTATGTTGTGCTAGTGGGTATAGTGAATTAGCTAATTTACCATACCCACTACGAATACTTTAATACAACACAATTTTATACGATATAGAACGAATCTAAGAGGATGCAATTGTCTCCCTTTAATTTTTGAATTTTGATATTTTATTAGTAATTCTCCTTACAAAAAAAATGCATATATTAACTATTTTGCGCCCCCCCCGCCCCCCCTTAATTTTAGAAAATAAATAGTATTGATATTAATTCCCACTCCCCTTTAATCATAAGTTGTTTAGTATTATAGTTACCCCTTTAGCAAAATCTGTAGTTTTGCTCCTGCATGTGGTTGTGACCTTGACTAATATAATATAAATTAAGTATTATGCATTTCCGACGTCACGGTTAAATGTAAAAAAAAATTGTTGAAAATAAGAGTAACTTTTTAAATGGCAAACCAAATAATAAGAGGAAAACATTAAATAGAGTACTGAAAAACATGTAATGTCCTTAGGTGGTTTAACTGTTTTCCTAGAGCAAGAGGGAGAGATATTCACTTGAATTGGTTGAATATTGCATGTATTTAGAGAATTATTATATATCAAAACATTAAATAGAGTATTGAAAAATTAGGGTCGGCAGTTTGGGTTCGCGTATCATTTTTGAATCGTGTCAATATTCAAGTATTACAATATTAGTGTCAACTCCAGCACGACCCGTTTAACTAATCGTGTCATTTATATTAATTCGAACATGACCTTTTTATTTTATAGGTTACACGACACGACCCGACAAACCCGTTTAATAAATAGGTCATGTTAAATCTGCAACTCGATACAGCACGATTAACCTTTTAATATTATAATGACAATTAAGTATTATGTGTATAATAGTTTAAAATTTTTAATAATTAATAATAAGTATCACCCAAAACCAAAATTTAATATTTAATCAAAATAATATGAGAATAATAATCTAGAGTCAAAATATATATAGCATTCCAACTTCGAAGCAAAAACATAAAAAAATTAATAGTTTATCCATTATAAAAAACATACTAACTATCATCTACTACTAATATTCAAAAAGGGAAAATAATTGTCCAAGGAAGATGTAAAAATAATAATATATATAAAGCTACAAAAAATAAAAAAACAATCGTGTTAATTGATAGTCAATTTCGAGTTAGTGGGTTAACCCGAACATGACCCGTTTAGTTTGCGGGTTAAGCGTGTTTGGACCGAAATTGACCCGAACTTGTTTATGCTTGACCTAAACCCGCTAACTCCATGTCGAGTTAGCGTGTCGTGTCAGATATTACCGGCTCTATGAAAAATATTAGATTTCAATATGACTTTTTAGGATATGTGTATCCTTTCCCCGTGTTTATATTTTGGAAATAAGCACGCTAAGGGTATCTTTTTTCAATGTATATATAAAACTTTATTAAAGATTAATATGTGAAAGAAACAAAAACCAACCATGCTAAGTTATAGCCTTCCCATAATAACAAAATTGGGTTGGTTATAACATTATTTTTACTAAATTTTCATGCACATGCGATGTTTGAAGATAATTATTTTAAACAAAAAAGTTAATAAAAGGATAAGTAACACAGCAATTAAGATTCTTATTATTCTTGCTAGTAGCAAATATTCAAATCATGTTGCTTAACGCTTTAGTGCAATTCTTTTTTGTGAAACATCTTCAATTATCTTTTAATTTTATATTATATTATAATATAAGGAGGTTTCACTTTGTTGTGAGATATCCTTTATTTTTATGACATCCATCAATAAAATGAAAAAAAAAAAAAACTATTTTGTGTCCTCCATTCATTTCCTCAATTTAGTTGTTGGAGTTAAGTCATTCCCACGTGCAGCTTACACTAAGCACTAATCTCTATCTGGAAACTAATATTGCATGTTGAGTGATTTTATATACGTGGTATATATATATACATAACATATCTAGTATACACTCGTGCGTATGCACCGGTGCTAAGCCGCGCGAAAATCGAGACCTATTTACGAAAAACGTTAATGTTGGCTTTTTTATTGCTTCAGTCAAGCTTACTCTCTTCTCTCAAATTTTTGGAACCCCCATTACACTCTCACAGCTGCTCCGACCTCCTATACAGTCCCCTTCTCTCTTAAAAATCAGACCTCAATCTCCCTCTCACTTTAAAACTCCCATTACACTCTCTCACAACTCATTCGAGCTCCTTATCAGTCCATCTTTCTCAAAAATATGATCGATATTCCTATGTCTCTCTCTAAAATCCGGCGGCTGCAACAATCTCACTCTCTCTCTAAAATCCAAGAGAGCTCCATCTCCCTCTCTTTCTCTAAAATCCGACCGAATAAGAAGTTGCGCGGCTTCTTCCTCCGACATCAAGCTCAGCATCATTAGTTGTAGCTTTGTAAGTTGGTCTCTCCTCGATTCGAACTATTGATTTGGAGACTATTAATTGTTGTTGTTGTAGTTGAGATGGAGACGGATTTTCTAGGTACTTTGGTTTACGAAATTAATTTGTTTTTTAGTAATGTTATTATGTTCTTGTGTTGTGTTTCATTTTGGTTTGGGAACTTATTTGTATCTTAATTAGAGCTTCTTTATCATATGGTGGTGATTTGTAGTCGTTCGATCAGTGCACGATTTTTAGTTGTTGTAAAATTTGAAGTTTTTTGTGGAATGATTTCTTCAACAATGTTTGTGTAGCTATGATTTAAGTTGGAAAATTTGGTACAATGAGCAATCTCATAATACACAGCACGTACAATGAGCAATACATTGTGCGTATTGATGAAGGAAGAAGCCGCGCAGCTTGATGATCCTACTCGATTGGATTTTAGAGCTTACAAGATTGTTGCGGCTGCCGAATTTTAGAGAGGGAGAGAGGGGGACTATATAGGAGGTCGGAGCAGATAGTGTAATGGGGGTCAAAATTTGAGGAAAGAGAATAAGTTTGACTAAAACAATAAAAAGCCAACATTAACGTTTTTCGTAATTGGGTCTCAATTTTCGCACTGCTCAGCATCAGTGCGTACTAGATATGTCATGTATATATATATATATATATATATATATATATGTAATGTTACATCATTTTATTTCCTGTTGGAATATATATTACAAACAAAAAAAGTTCATGGGCTATTTTGGGAAGTTAGGTTCGGATCAGAAGCCGAAAGCCGAATCTTCATGTGCAACCATTAGCATCTGAGCTCTAAGATTAATATTTCCTTATCTTATTTCTCATAAAAATCTTGTTTCAAATTAAGAATTACATTATTTTTTGATAAAATATAATCAAATTAACCTAAGCTATACGTACCAAATTAAACATATTATAACGTTAGTCACACTCTCTTCTTTTCTTTGTTAAATTTATTAATTTATTTATTTATTTTAGGTATTCCATTCACACAATGTTATTTCCTTTCTTTATTGTATTGTTAGTATCTTTCCTTTTCTATTGTCTTGTAAGGCTTTATAGATAGAGTTCTCCCTTTACGTATTACAATAAATTTACACAATCATTTCAATAATTTTTTTTCTTTTCTATAATCTTAACATGGTATCAAATGTGTAAGATCTTCACGCCTTTCCGTTCACCAACAGGCGAGATGTATATCGTCGTCTGACGGACCTCTAAACCTCGCTGTCATTCATCACAACATCTAGCCATCTTCTTATCACTTACCATCGTTGTAGCCCAAACACCATTGCTGTTAATAAATCTTGTCAGAAATCCAACCAAACCTAAACGATGTACGCTCATCTAAAATTCATTAGTCGCACCGCACACTGTCTAAATTTCAATATTCCGATTTCAAACTCAAAGATACTGTTAGCCCCCTCTTTTAGTAAACCCATATTTTCTATTCCAAATTTTATATTCAGATGTTCTACCGAGATTTTTTATTCCAGATTTTTTACCCAGATGTTTAATCCAGATTTTTTATTCAGATTTTCTAATCCAGTTTCTACTCAGATTTTTTATTCCAGTTTTACTCAGATTTTTTATTCGTATTTAGATCCAGTATCTCCTGTTTCTACTCAGATTTTAGATCCAGTTTCTATGTGCTAGTTTGTCTACCTGGCTTATTATTTTACTATACTTTCCAAACTCAAATTGATCTATTACCATCTTGAATTTGAGAGGGGTGTTAAAGTTCCTAATTTATTTATTTTATCTTGTTTCCTTATTCTAGTTATTCCATTCACAATGTTATTTCCTTTCATTATTGTATTACTAGTAGTTCTTTCCTTTTCCTTATTAGATTAGTTATTTCATTTTCTATTGTCTTGTAAGGCTCTATAAAGAAAGCTCTCCCTTTATGTTATCTAGAAATTAGGTAGAAGGGCTTATTATACATTGATTTTTACCAAAAATCCAATGAATAATATTTTTTTGAATGAAGGGCCTATTTTTAATTGGTAATTTGAATGAAGGGCCTATTTTTAATTGGTAATTAGTGTAAGAGGCCTATGTTGTTTTATATTTTAAATGAATGTATTTGAATAAATTTAAATATCATTTAATTAATAAAAACATGTTATGTATTACCTAAATTACCCCTTTTTATGAAATTTTCACAAAAAATATGGATTGCAAAGTTCATATTGCAATAAAATATGAACTGCAAAGTTCATATTGCAGTGAAATATGTACTGCAATATGAAATTTGCACTAAAAATATGGACTGCAAAGTTCACATTGCAGTAAAATATGGACTGCAATATGAACTTTGCACTAAAAATATGGACTGCAAAGTTCACATTGCAGTGAAATATAGACTGCAAAGTTCACATTGCAGTGAAATATAGACTGCAAAGTTCATATTGCAGTGAAATATAGACTGCAAAGTTCATATTGCAGTCCATATTTTAATGCATATTGATATTTTTTTAGTTTATTTTAAGGGTTGGGATGTCATTTTATAATGAAAAAAAAAGACACATGTCATATTATCAATAAAATAAAAAATAGGCCCTTTATTTAAAAAAAAATTATTCCTTGGCCTTAGTGTGAAAATCTTTCTCTAATAAGCCCTTTTTTTTAATTGCCCCTTATGTTATACAATCAATTCAATCATATTTTTCTCTTTTCTATAATCTCAACCCTCTTTACATAATCTTATTTTGAATACATCGATATTTGAGGACATATATTCAAACTCACAACTACCCTAATAGAAGTATACATTCCGACTACTAAACTAGTCCTTATGATTCTCTTTATATAGAAGGTATTAACAAAAATGTTATAATATTTCAAAGTTTAACTTCAACATAGATTTCCTAGACTTTCGTCTGGAAATTAAATTGGGGCCAATTTTAACAAACATATAAATCCAATCAAGTTTGAGACTTTGAGCTACTAGAAGCCAATCCTAAATAAAATTGACATTTCCCTCTTATTAATTAGAGTACTGAAAAATATGTAATGTTTTCAACCCATTATATTCCACAGGGTACAAATGTTTACGTGTGATTTATGAAATTATTAGTAAGATCATTTGAACTTAGGTGCTTCTATAACTTTTGAAATTAGACTTGTTAGACACAAATATATATATGATACGTCTTTTTATGTAATATTTAATAATTTTAACTGAAAATTTTCATATAATTTTATATCAAAACTGAACTTGTTTTATAAATATTGCTTAGTAGATTTAAAAAATATAAAATTTATTAAAATTTGACTTTGGAATTTTATGTTATAACATTCTAAAGTTGTTTTTATTAAATGGTTGATGAGAGAGAGAGAGTGTGGTGTATAGAAGAGTGGAGTGTGGATTTGGGTGTATATTTGGTGTGCGAGTGAAAATTGTATTGATTTAATATTTCAGTGAGAAAGAAAACCTCATTTAAAGGTTAAGGTTGATTACATACCAACTATATTGAATGTGGATCTTTAGATTAATAGACTTTTAGGAAATAAGTGTGGTCAAACTTTTTGTTCAATAATATAGATTTACAAAAGTTTTTGAATTCTAAAATATATATAATATTTTTTTAAAAAAATATGGTACAACTTTTAAAGAAGTATTATGTTTGCCAAAATTATAATTACTTTGAGAATATGTATAACTAATGTATAAGGTAAATTTTAAATAACTGAAAGGATCTAATCATTAATTAGTTATTATTTTTATTTTTTTTGAAAGAATGATGTTGATTGATTTTTGAATTCTAAAAAAGATGCAAGATACTTGAGAAAAATATGCGGTGCATAAATAATAAATCTCAAACTTATGATTCTTGTCTTGGTAAGAGTAGTTCCTCATTGTTGAGCTAGTATTTAGTTCTCTTTTATTTAAATTCTTTAATACGTGCGAAAAGAAAAAAAGAAGGCATACTCTGTATTGCTTGAGTAGCTAGGTGCAAAAACATGAATATGATTTGAATGTATATTGATTGTAAGGTCAACAAATCTTTTTAGGTAAAGAATGTTGTCCACACATAAAATTTATGAATAAACGCAAGAAAAATGGAATATGATCACATGGGTTTTTGATGAAGGATTCTCTTACAAATTGATAAACAATTGACTGCTTTTCCAGATGCTTCCTTCGGTCCCTAAAATGATTAGAGTTAGTTCCTTTTATAGATGTAAGGAACTAACTGTTACAAGATGATAAGCCTCACTTCCCACGTTGGATGAGGAGTGAAGAGAAAAGTGGGATTAGTTGTGTAGTGGACAGTTGATAACTAGCCATTGGGCGTGGGAGCCACACTCTCGCTATGTTGCTGCCACGTGTCTTGGGTCAAGGGCTTTTTCTTATATTTGGACTGAGCTCGGACATTGCACTTCGTCCTCTTTAATAATAATGGTGTGATCCTCTGAAGTTCTGGCCAGCACACCACGATCGCCAACATGATGCTTAACATTACAAATAACAGTACCTTTAGGAATATATCTTTGAGCTCAGGTTCTATGTGAGCTCGGATATTACTAGTTTGTCATGTGGTCGGAACATTATTTTTTTGCCCTTCATTGATGATTATATTTTTTGTTTAGATCGACAAGACTTCTAAATTTGTATTATTACCCTTCCTACATATACATGTAAATGATGCTAATTGATTTAAATGCATTGGATCGTTTCATCTGGAAAAAGAAAAAAAGAAAAAGAAGAAGAAAACAAAGACATGAATATTAAGTGAGAACGGTCTTATATGTATAACTGCGTACCCGCTCCAAGACACCCTTACCTTAAATTACCAAGAAAATGGAAGTATTAAATATGTATTTAGTTATTACTGATTTGGAGATTTTGGGTTTAACTCTTTTCTGGAAAATAATTAATTAATAAGCATAGTGATGATGTTTGACCTTCATTAGTTTTTTTTTTAAACAAATATTTTGGAGCAAATTAATTACCACATTTAATCGGGATATATGTTTTATTTTTTTGCTTTCCAGTTAGTCTTTTGTTACTTTTGTATCTTCGTTTCGTATTGGATTGTAGACTGCAGAGGTTGAAAGTCATGCGTGTCGTTTGGTAATGGGTCGGTCTTATTAGGCGCGGTTGGTGAATGTTTGGGTGAAAGAAAGTAAAACAAAACCAAAAAAAAAAGATTTAAAAAAAGAAAAGAAAAAACAATATAAAGCCCCCACACTTTGCTCATCCTTTTCAAGTCTCAACCCAGTTCCGCCAAATCAAAACCCAAAACCAAAAAGAAAAAACCTTCAAACTATTTTTCTGTCTCTCTCTCTCTCTCTCCATACACACTCAATTCTATCTTGAATTATAAGGTAACCTGCATTAAATTATAATGGACTCATCTGCTACAAATTTGGCCTCTAAATATGCCGAACCATTGAATTAATTAATTCTGATTTTTTTTTTCTCGGAAAATTGCAGGCGAGGTATTTATCAAAATGAGGATCAGCGTGAAGGAATCGACTATGGTACGACCGGCCCAGGATTTGCCTCCCCGGAGCCTGTGGAACTCTAACGTGGACTTAGTGGTACCGAATTTCCATACACCGAGTGTCTACTTTTACAACCCGACAGGCTCCTCGAACTTTTTCGATCCGAAAGTCCTCAAGGACGCTCTAAGTCGAGCCTTAGTTCCCTTTTATCCAATGGCGGGGCGGCTAAGGAGGGACGAAGACGGTCGGATCGAGATCGAATGCAACGGTGCTGGCGTACTCTTCGTTGAGGCGGAGAGCGACGGTGTGATAGGAGATTTTGGCGATTTTGCTCCCACTCTGGAGATGAGGAAACTGATCCCGGCCGTTGATTATTCTCAAGGGATATCATCTTACGCTCTCCTGGTCCTTCAGGTAAATTTCGTCCTGTTTAATTATTTGGAGAATGATTGCGTTTGTTGATCAAGAAGAAGAAGAATCTATTTCGGGCCTATGTATGTAATTATATATTGAGTTATTAACCGTTGGAATGGTTGACGTAGAGGTTCTGAAAGATTCTATACGTAGATTTTAAATAAATAAAATAATTAATGTTAAACTCGTGAAATAAAACGTTAGATTCATAAACACATTTGATATATATGTTGCTCAATTTTTTGTATGGTGCTTAACATATTTTATAAAAATAAAATAAAGATGCTATTTCTGAAAATAATTAAATAAATTTCAAAAGTACAACATATTAATGTATAGATTCAAATGTGTTAAGAACAGCTCAAGCTCCCATTTTATATTAAAATGCATTTTTGACAAAAACTTTTGGAAATTTTTCTTGAGATTATAAATTATTTCTTGCATTTGTGAATATATATATATATATATATATATATATACCACAAATTCATACCGGGAATTGCCTATACAAACTCAGTTATAAATATTTGATGCATACGAGACTTTACTTATTTATGTTTCATCTAGAAATGTATACACTAGTATATTATGGCCATAATATTTCTTTTAGTACTTGCTCGTATTGCTTTCAAAATATCATTTTAATTTTTATATTATTTGAATTTTTTTTAATATATATATAGCGAGAGGCGTTTATGTATTAAAAATTCAAAATGTAAATCAAAAGCAATAAATAAGAAAATAAAAAGAGCAAATGTATTAGGAAAAATAATTAATGTAAGATATACTCTAAACTTTTTTAATAAACTAATATCATATATCCAAATTAACATTTTTTATAAACTCGTATCAATTCAGTGCTTGCTTTGACCTCTTCTCTTTGGCACCAATTCTTTACTTTTTAGGATTACTTTAGTGATTACGTATCGTGGGAGGAACTCATTAGCTAACAGTGCCATAACTTAGTGGACCTATAACCAATACTTGTCCAGTATACCTGACAATGGGTCGTTTTGTGTCAGATTTTAATAAATATAAGTTATTTTTATTTCCACTTAAATATGATAAGACAAACTATTATGTGATATTTTTTAAATTTGTATATGACTCAATTTGTTATCGGATAATATAACACGATCAGGTAGTATGCGTTAAGCAAATATTTATTTATTTATTTAAAAAAGAAAGAAAAATAACTAAAAGTACTTTAAAAGAAGTGAAGAATATTCATAGATCTTAGAATAGGTAGAAATCCTAACAAGATTCAATAAACTTTAGTTATATTAAAAGGTGAAAAAAGTAAATTAATGGGTCACCCGAATTCACTCATATCCAACTCGTTATTATTTTGTGTTAAACGGGTGAATTCGATAACTACTCGAATTTGTTAAAAGTTTACTCATTAACTTATAATTTTGTATCAATTATATTATGTGTATTTGTCTCTCACCGTACCCAGAATGTTATGTTTATCCAACATATATACTTACAGTGGGGGCGTGGGGGTTCGAATTCAACAAGGCCCATTGTCTTGAGGCCTAACGAACCACTTCTAAGCGATGTTATAAAATACTATGTTGGTCACTATGAAATGCTTAAATAATTTTAACTATTTTCAAGTAGGTTTTAGTTCTTCTTGGTCACAAAAGAAAAGAAAAAGAAAAAGAAAAAGAAAAAGAAGGTTAATTGGTTTTAGTTCTTAATTACGGTTGCTGATGCCCAGTTGGAAATAAGTTGTGATGGTTAAACTTAAAATATACGACATTGAAGTAAGACTTGTAATTACTAATTTATTAACTTCAATAATTTGTGTTACAGTAGTTTTACATTTGATGCTGGAATTTCGTCTTCCTTATTACACTTCAATAATAATTCTTAGACCTTGCGTGCTCTTTCAACATAATATAAAATTTTAATAAATAATTAGAATGACATAATTTATTGGTGAATTAAGATATATATGGAGGTTAAAACATCCTTTTAATTAAGTCAATTGAGTGCCTAGAAGAATTATGCCGGTACAAAATAGTAGTAACCTATTCCCCAAAGCTACGTATTTATTTATTTATTAGGGTGTCACTGTTTTCATTGTGTTTGCGGTAAACCAAATATATGAATACAGAATACGTAGTGGATATCATAAGCGCCCGCGCCCCTCAATTGATAGCCAAAGAGACAGAGAAACACTGTACCATTTACATATTTAATTTTAGAGAAAATGAGATCCTTTTCACATAATTGCATTAACTAATTGTAACGATTAATTCTTTTGTTTCGATTATGAGCAGATCACTTATTTCAAATGTGGTGGAGTGTCACTTGGAGTTGGTATGCAACATCACGCAGCAGATGGAGCTTCTGGCCTCCACTTCATCAACACATGGTCCGACATGGCTCGTGGTCTAGACCTCACCATCCCACCGTTCATCGACCGGACCCTCCTCCGTGCCCGAGACCCACCCCAACCCACCTTTCCCCACATCGAATACCAGCCCCCTCCTACCATGAGAACCAAAAACAATGAAACCGTCCCTGACACCGACGTCTCCATTTTCAAACTAACACGCGATCAAATCAACTCCCTCAAAGCCAAGTCAAAGGATGATGGCAACGCGATAGGTTATAGCTCGTACGAGATGATGGCGGGCCACTTGTGGCGATGCGTGTGCAAGGCCCGTGGGCTTCCGGAAGATCAAGAAACAAAGCTATACATTGCTACCGATGGGCGGGCCAGGCTCAAGCCCTCACTCCCACCAGGTTACTTTGGGAATGTGATCTTCACAACCACTCCTATAGCTGTAGCTGGTGATCTCCAGTCAAAGCCGGCTTGGTACGCTGCTAGTAGGATCCATGATGCATTGACACGAATGGACAATGATTATCTAAGATCAGCCCTCGATTACTTGGAACTTCAGCCTGATCTGAAGGCCCTTGTTCGTGGGGCCCATACCTTTAGGTGCCCGAATCTTGGGATAACCAGTTGGGCTAGGCTACCGATCCACGATGCGGACTTCGGGTGGGGCCGGCCAATATTTATGGGACCCGGTGGGATCGCATATGAAGGGCTAAGTTTTGTGTTGCCAAGTCCAACTAATGATGGGAGCTTATCTGTTGCCATTTCTCTTCAAGCCGAACATATGAAACTCTTCGCCAAGTACTTGTACGAGATTTGAAGAAACTCTGCAGGTTGATTTCAGAAAGGGCTTAGACCCCCTTTTTTTTTTTGTTTGTTTGTTTTCTGTTCATATATGTAGCCTTATTTTGTGGACTACAATCCTAAAGCATCCTTTTTACTCGTGTTGATATATTTGGCCTTATTTGTGGACTGCAATAGCAAAATGCTAAGCAGGTAAATTGTATTCGAGTAATTTGCGACCAAAATTTCAATAGGAATATGCTGTTAATTAGATCTTAATTATTAGCAGGCTGAAGAAGCTTTGTATGTAGCAGTGGTGCAGTTAGACGGAAATGTGAGGTACTACATTTGTCGTTGCTAGTAGTAGCTCATTTCGTTCATTCCTTTTATTTCTTAGCATTTAGCCCTCTGGATCATTTTATGTGAAATCTGTCATACTGATTTGGAATCCCTTAGAAACATCAAAAAACTTCGATATAGTCAAAACTCTGTTCACTAGAGTTAAAAGAATAGTTGTTGGGAAATTATTTTTCGATGTATTAAAATTATGACATACTAGATTGGGGACGTTTAGCCAGATGATCGATTGAGTAGTGATATTATCACATGGGTCAGTGGGGTTTGATTCCCCAAACCCTCCCCCATTGAACCCCGTATCTACATATATATATATGAATCATAGATAAGGTCGAATGGACATGAATATTAATATGGTAAACATGAAAGTCAGTACTACTACCTACGTTGAGCACAATCTTATAAAAACCATGCATCTAAAATATGAAATTTATTTACACAAAGGGTCGTAAACGGGCTAAAATACAAAACATTACTCGTGAGTAAGATTAGAAATTCCTTTTTTTTTTTGTCTAGTACCACAGGGTGTCCGGATTAACTTTTGTGCACCTCGATTAATCTTCGTTCGCGGAACAATACGGTGCCACCGGGCTACAATGGAAAATGAACTCAATCTAAGAGATCGAGAACAAACAAAACCAATGAAAAGAAAATTAACTAATTAAGCTTCCTTCTCCTAATTCTACAATATTTTTTTGATTGTTCAGAAGGGAAAAATCAGAAGCAAACAAAAGCCAAGAGAAAAAGCCGCAGTTGAGATGAAAACAGAGAGGAATGGAGCTGTATTCTCCGAAGGACGTGGCTGACGAACTACATTTACGCCACCAGCTCCCCCTTTTTGTCCCTTTGCTGAATGTATTATTTCATTCTTCACCATTGTCCGTATGCTGCTAATATACCCTGCATCCATTAACAAACAAATAGACATAAATATTTATTGATTTGAAATTTATCATGATACATACCACTATCTGCATGCTACTAATAATATGTTTTCTTTATTCTAACATATTTAGGAGTTTGTCCCCTCCATTAGAAAATATAAATTTAAAACTTGTTTAAGCGAAGAAGAAGAAGAAAGAATCTTACCATTGGGTTGTTTTTCTATGAGTAGGTGTTGGGGTGGGAGAATTTTTGGAAGAGCACGGATTGACAGAAATAGTTGAGCAAATAAGATGATGAATAGCCATGCAAGAAATAATTTCTTCATTTTTGCAGGGTCTACTTCGCTTCGCTTCTCTTCTCTTCTCTGATTATATATGTATCTGTGCTGACTTGAATGAGGTGGTTGTTGAATATAGGGATGACCTATTTATGATAGACTCTTGTTATATTTATAGGGTATGTTTATGTTTTTAACCACCTGGAATAATAACATTTAACTGGAGGTTATAATTTCCCCTCTTAAAAATGGAATATTAATTATTAACATTCTGTACCACCTATTCATGTATGACATTTAGAAACAAAACAAACAGATTTTTGAGATTTAGTTTCATACTTTAGAACCAGTTTTCAGATTCAGTCAACCAAAAAAATGCACACTTAAAATAATAATTCATAGACCCGTCAATGGATCGGATTTCGACCCGATTTCGATCCAAATCCAATGTATTTTTATTGGATATGGATTTGAAATTTCAATCCTATAATCTGATTACAATTTGAATCCGCTAATCCAATATTTAATGGAGCAAATATGCATTCGATCCGAGCCAATCCGATTTGATATTATGTAATATTTTTTTTATATTACATGTACTAAACAAATATTATAAATATTACCCATTTGTGGATAAATGCTGATACTTAATTAAACTAAACTTCCAACTTTAAAGTAGGGTCTTTTAGCATGCTAAATTTAGATTTTAAACTAATCTAATGATCATAGTTATAGAGAAGAAAAGCACAGACATAAATGATTCAAACTCCTTATTTTGGCTAGATTGCTACACATTTCTCGATATATTTCATAATTAAAACCTCCACTTTTTAAAAATCTTGGATTAGATTTTTATTAACAATCTGTCGGATTATCGAATTGGACCATATTAGATATTTTTTCTTAACTTAATTGAATTAGATACAAGGCAGTAGGGTCTAATTATTGAAAGAAGCATTTTCGTTTCCTTGTTTTCTAAATCGCATTAACTTTAACTTGTAGGGATGGCAAAAATACTTGCGGGTTCCCAAACCGATGTGGGCAGGTATGGGGACATGTAATCGAGGGTGGGTTTAGGTTCGGGTCAGGGATTTTAAAATTTAGTTGGGTTCGGGTATGGATATCTCCACCCCGTACCCCCCTCAATATACTTAATTTTGCAATTTTTTTTTATATGTATATAAAATTAGTTAATTATTGATTATGTAAATATATAATTTCATCTATATATGTATATGTAGCATTTTTGGTACAGACCAATCTTTACGGATTTAACCTTTTACAACGGTTTTTTGTCATAAAAATGTTTGGAAGTTGTTTTTTTTGACGCAAAACCGTCATAAGAATGATTAGTTTGAACGAACTGGTCCGCACTTGAAATTTTTTGTGTTATGTATATATATATATTATTTAACATTATATTATTTCTAATATCATTCTTCTTATTCTTTTTGTTTTCTTTTTTCTTTTTTTTTTTTAAAATGTTGGGAAATACCCGTGGTGGCTTGTTACCTAACGGAGATAGAGGTGGGGATGGGGACAATTTTTAATTACGAGAATTAAAATTGTAAACTCTACTCGAACCCCACCAGTTGTTGCCGTCCCTATTAACTTGGGACAAAATGCCGCAATCATTTTTAAAGACAGTGGATTTGGTTGAACCCGCTCTCCTCCCTTTTAGATTGTTAGGAACCATCTCTCCCAAAAGCTTAAGCTCTTAGGAGAAGGAACCGAAATGAATATCATGCTTAACACCCTCCCTCACGTGCATCCCCATACTTGCACGTGGAGAGTAGATTAACGGAATGGATATGGACGTGCAACCCCATACTTGCACGTGGAGAGTAGATTAATGGATGGGGGATGGGGGATGGAGGTGCCAAGGTTTGAACCTTGGACCTCCCAGAGAGCCAAGCTCTGATACCATGTTAGGAACCATCTCTCCCAAAAGCTTTAAGCTCTTAGGAGAAGGAACCGAAATGAATATCATGCTTAACATAGATTATTACAAGTGGACTTCGTTAAATTGTTGTTTTGAAAAAAAATAAAAATTAACTTTGTTTAATGGATTCGGGGCGTGCTTTTTATGCAATGAGGTTGCAAAAGGACATATTCTTGTACCTTTTTCTTGGAATGTTGGTCTTTTTTCCAGGTCTATTCTATTCTATAGTCTTATTATAATTATATATAGAGTAAATTATATTAGCACCCAATAATTTAGTAATGTTTTTCAACCTCTTCTTCTCCACACTACAAAACATTGGAGCTTCCCTAATAGATAAAAGTTATCAAAAAGACCAACCATCAACATAATTTAAACCCTTTCAAAAACAAAATAGAAGAAAACCCCAAAATATTAATTAAGCTAGCACTTAAAAAGTCTACATAGACTAATCTCACACCAAAGATTTATTTGAGATTCTGATTTAGTGTCAACCGTTAAAACGTGGAAAGTGATAAAGTTAAACCAAAAAGAAAAAGATAAAAAGGAATGATTGAGCAATTAGCTCTTCAATCAGTAAGTGAAACTAAAGCACCCAACATGTACAAATAGATTAATAAATAATAATAATAAAAAAAAATGGTCCTAAATGTACAGCTTGAAAATTAAAGCTGAAAAGAGAAATTAGGGCGTGAAGACTGAAGAATATATATATATATATATATATATATTATAAATGACGCCATGACCGCAGAAGAGCGAATCCATCAAATGAGGTAGCCAGATCAAAGAAGAATAAAGTGTTTTTTTTAAGTAGTGTATAGATAAAAATACATGTGGTTATTGGTATAACACCAAACTAAACAAAACAAATAGAATAGGATGCACCAGCCCACTTTCGTTATTGGGGGGACAATTGCTTATAAAACTTTACAAGCATATATCCAACACTCGTAGTCGTGATATATATATATATATATATATATATGTAATGTGGGTGAGTCACCCTTCATACGTGGCTGGACATATTATATGCCTTCTGATATACTCCTTTCATCCCTTAGCCATATTCTCTATTATTTCTTTTAATATATGTTCAATCTTTCAATTAGCATGCTTTCGGTTACAACATGAAAAAACAAAATAAAAATGGTTAAATTTTTAAAAAATAAGTTGAGTCATATTTTCTTACTTTGTTACTTTTTCTATAAATAAATTTTCTTTGCTGGTTGAGAAACAAAATTTTTTCACAAAAAATTATGAGAAATGTAAAACATTTACTCGTAAAATGAGCATGCGATGGACATTTCTCATGAAATGACACGACTCAAATTATTTTCCAATTTCTTACCAAAATCAAGTGTTTTTATTTTCTATTTCCATATTATTATCAAACATAGCCTTGAAAAATCTTATATTTCTTTTAAGAGATACCGCATATATATATTTAAACAGTATAAAATAATATTTACCTTTATAATAATATATTGCAAATCTTTCGGTGCTAAAAGATACATGATCACCCCGTTCAAAAAAAAAAATACATGATCATAGCACACTTGATACGCTATTTATCCCCTTCCCCTACTATTACTAAAACGTTAGAAATTATACCAAATAATTTTTCGAAAGATTGATACTGGAGAATGGAAATTATGATATATAATTTAAAAATTTTATTGTTAAATTAATTTTGTTCCAATTTTTTTTTCCTCAAACACTTTTTTTGGGTTACTTTTTGATATATATATGTATATATTGTCTTTGGAGAACTATATTCAAAAATTTATTTCTGAAGTTCTTTATGTCATAAAAAAAGTTGAAATCAGAATCATAAATCATTTTGAAAATTTGAACTTGCAAAACAATGGTGATTTTTTATTTTTTCCATATTATTCTGAATCATAGAATACTGTTTTTCTTGTTCAAAACATATTTAAATTTATGGTGACACATGCACCAATAGTTTTGCTACTTTGCATTAGGTTCGATGACAAGTTATTTACCTTTTTTGTGTTCGTGATGACAATTCAATTGATTTTTATGTATTTGAAGTCCAAGTCCTCTCCTTTTCAGACAGGCCCGTCAACAGATGGCATATGAACCAGATCACAGTGTATTTAAATTCAAACTAATTGACAATATACCAAATTCGATTCAATCCATAAATCTGACAGATATTTATATACTAATTCATATCTGAATTTGTGTTCGGATCGGATCGCAAAAGGGCTTTAGTCATTTAAATTTTTGTAGATGTGCATTGATTTTTCCTATCTCACCCGTATTATCGGATTGAACCCGTCCAAATTTAACTTGGCGGGCTGTGGCCTGGCCTGAAAATAGAGAGATGGCCCAATTCACTATTTAAAATGAAAAACAGCCCAATGAGGGCGGGTTGGAGCTTAAAGGTTTCAACTTTCTCTATTAACGAATTTTAACAAATATTTACGAAGGAATTCCAGCTGGAGCTCAAAGGTTCCAACCTGCAACTAAGGCAGAGTAATGTGTTTTCGGTTTTGATTGGGGTAAAAATTGGGATAATTTAAACATTTTTCAAATTTCATAGTTCAATTTAGTTTCAGCTTTTATACTTATGGAACTTAAACCATCTCTAAATTATTCGGTTTTAGTCTGGTTCGGTCTTATTTGATTTTTTTTTATATTACTAAAACTTTAGTTAAAACTCCGCCAGTGTTACTTCAATGCTGCCGGTCCCAAGCCCGGATAAAGGAGGAGGGTTGTGTTAGGCAGTCGACAGCCAACGTCAAACTTCGTCGAATCTTCATGACATGGACAAACGATATAATAGTGTTAATGCTAGGTCGTTGCCCAGAAGCAACGCGCTGGATCGTCCGAGTCCAGTGACAAATGAGCAAGGGCCGCTACATCGCCGCCTGGATGTAGTGAAAAATAAGCAAGGGTTCCCGCATCTATGTGAACGGGTGCGGGTAAAGAAGCTAGTTCATGAGAGGAGGATTCGTTTTGGGACTTGGAATATAGGCACACTCACAGGAAAATCTATGGAAATAGTTGACACTATGATCAGGAGGAGGATCAATTTCATGTGCCTTCAAGAAACTAAGTGGGTTGGAGCTAAGGCGAAGGAATTAGACACTTCGGGTTTTAAGCTTTGGTACACTGGCAAGGTTAAATCGAGAAATGGAGTGGGTATAATTGTCGACAAATGGTGGAAGAAGGACATTGTAGATGTAAAGAGGGTAGGAGATAGGATCCTAGCCCTAAAATTTGTAGTGGAGCAGGACACTTTTAATGTGATCAGTGCTTATGCACCTCAGGTCGGGTGTGAAGAACACCTCAAGATAAAATTTTGGGAGGACTTAGAAGGCTTGATTCAGGATATACCACTTAGAGAAAAGATTTTTCTAGGAGGGGATCTGAATGGGCACGTAGGGAGCTCTTCTGATAACTATAGGGGGGTGCATGGAGGTTATGGCTTTGGGGTGGTAAATACCGAGGGAAAATCTATCCTTGATTTCTCTTCTGCTTATGATCTTATGGTAGCCAATACATGTTTTAAGAAGCGGGAGGAGCACCTCATCACATACAAGAGTGGGACAACATGCTCTCAGATCGATTTCTTCCTCTTTAGGAAAGGAGATCGAAAGAGTTATATGGACTGTAAAGCCATACCTGGAGAGAGCTTGACTACCCAACATAGAGTCCTTGTAATGGATATACGAGTTAAGGGGAAAGTGAAGAGAAGGGGCCAAGGTAAGGTTTCAAGGATTAGATGGTGGCATTTGAAGGGTGAAAAACAAAGGATCTTTCAACACAAGGTGCTGGAGGGTGGGTTTTGGGAGGCAAACGGAAGCGCAAATGATATGTGGGACAAGGCGGCCGAGGGGATCAGGAAGATAGCTAAAGAGACGCTGGGTGAATCGAGAGGATGTGGACATAGGGATAAAGAATCTTGGTGGTGGGATGATAGTGTACAAGATAAAGTTAAGGTAAAAAGGAAATGCTTTAAAGCTTGGTCTTTATGTAAGAATGCGGAAAATTGGGAATCTTACAAAGAAGCAAAGAAAGAGACTAAGAAGGCGGTGAGTGAGTCGAGGACTAAAGCTTTTGATGGATTATACAAATCTTTAGGCACCAAAGCTGGGGAAAAAGCTATTTACCGACTTGCTAAGGGTCGAGAAAGGAAGACAAAAGACTTGGATCAAGTGAGATGCATCAAGGACGAAGAAGGTAATGTCCTGGTTAAAGAACAAGACATACAAGAGAGATGGAAAGACTATTTTCACAAATTATTTAATGAAGGTTATGAGATTTTAGCATGTGGAGATGAGCTGAACATGCGAGAGGATGACCAAAATTTCACCTTTTATCGCAGAATTCAAGAAAAGGAAGTGAAAGAAGCATTGAAACGAATGGATAGTGGTAAAGCAGTTGGGCCAGATAGTATACCTATTGAGGTTTGGAAGGGTCTAGGTGATAAAGGCACTGGTTGGCTCACAAGGTTTTTCAACGAGATATTGAGGTCAAAGAAGATGCCGGAAGAATGGAGGAGAAGCACCCTAATACCGATTTATAAGAATAAGGGGGATATACAAAGCTGCGCCAATTACAGGGGGATTAAACTCATGAGTCATACTATGAAGTTATGGGAAAGGGTGATTGAGCGGAGACTAAGAAAAGAAACCAACATTTTAGATAATCAATTTGGTTTTATGCCCGGAAGGTCGACCATGGAAGCAATCTACTTGTTGCGGCGTTTGATGGAGCGATATCGGAGGGATCAAAAGGACCTACACATGGTTTTCATTGACTTGGAGAAGGCGTACGATAGGGTACCCAGAGAGATTTTGTGGAAAGCTCTGGAGAAGAAAGGGGTTAGAATTGCCTATATTCGTGTTATCAAGGACATGTATGAAGGAGCTATGACTAGTGTGAGAACACATAGTGGATCCACAGAAGATTTTCCTATAACTATAGGACTACACCAAGGGTCAGCTTTGAGCCCTTATCTGTTTACCTTGGTCTTAGATGTACTCACGGAACACATTCAAGAGCCAGCACCGCGATGTATGCTGTTTGCAGATGATATTGTCCTAGTGGGTGAGTCCAGAGAAGAGCTAAATGGGAAGGTGGAAACTTGGAGACAAAATTTAGAAGCGCATGGCTTTCGTTTAAGCAGAAGTAAGACAGAATATATGGAGTGCAAGTTCAGTAAAAGGCGGAGCACTACTAACTTAGAGGTAAAAGTTGGGGACAATGTCATACCACAAGTTACTCGGTTTAAGTATCTTGGATCCATTATACAAGAAGATGGGGAGATAGAGGGAGATGTAAACCACCGGATTCAAGCAGGATGGTTGAAATGGAGGAAAGCTTCGGGTGTGTTATGTGATAAAAAGGTACCACTCAAGTTAAAAGGAAAATTCTATCGTACCGCGGTTAGACCAGCGATGTTGTATGGGACTGAGTGTTGGGCGGTCAAAAGCCAACACGAGAATAAACTAAGTGTAGCTGAGATGAGAATGTTGAGATGGATGAGTGGCAAGACTAAGAAAGATAAGATCAGGAATGTTACCATCAGAGAGGGAGTTGGGGTGGCACCTATTCCAGAAAAGATGGTTGAATCTCGACTTAGATGGTTTGGGCATGTATGGAGGAGACCTGTAGATGCCGTGGTAAGGAGAGTTGATCATATGGAGGGAAGCCTGGTTGTTAGAGGCAGAGGAAGACCTAGAAAAACTATAGGTGAAACTATTAAGAAGGATTTAGAGGTGAATGGTTTCACTATAGATATGATTCACGACAGACCACTATGGCGTCGTTTGATCCATGTAGCCGACCCCACCTAGTGGGATAAAGGCTTGTTGTTGTTGTTGTTGTTGTTGTACTAAAACTTTAGTTAAAAAATGCACTAAAAATCATAAAAGGCATTACAGAACTTGTGTTCCTTACTGTATACCGGCCCTCCTAATTTGTAAGCTAATTAAATTACTTTCGTTTTAATAAGACTTCTATAATAACAGTATAAATTCACTCAAAAGGCACTACAGATGGAATATATAATGTTACATATGTTTATTTTAATAATTACTTTAAGCAATTATCTATAAATGTAAATAGTCTATATGCATGGGTCATTTATAAAATAAATGTTGTAAGACAACTCTTTTTTTTTTCCAACGTGTTGTAAGACAACTTAAGTTATTACCTTAAGTTAGCAACTTTTTTTAAAAGATTTGGTTTTTTGGGTCTAAATTGGGTACCCCGAATCCGAACCCAAACCGATCCAAAACAATCGGTTTCAGTTTTGATTTTGATTTCGATTTTTTTTAAGTTTAAAAAATTTTAAATCACAACGGATCAGTTCGGTTAGTATGTTCAATTTTCAAATTTATGACACCACCTCTAAAGCTCAGAGGTAGACTTTCTTCATATTCAAATTCTTTTTCCGTGTGGATTTGACGGTGCGAGCGTACTTATACATCTTAATTGTGAATTTTTGCCTTCACTGATATCGCATTACGAACTTTGGTTTGGCTCTATTTGGAATTTGTTCATCTATATAAATCATCTTAAAATCTCGAAACTAGTTCGATTTTGGTTATTCTTTACATTAATTGAGATTTTTTCTGCAGAGTTTGGTAACCTTCTATTTTGCTGTTTTGGATTGAGTAGGCATTTATTGCCCGTTCGGTTCGAATAACTTTTACGTTCATGGGTCTACTCAAGTTATGCTTCAAGAAACTCCCAATGTTATTTACCAATTTAAAATTTTATGAACGAACCAAAAGCATATGAGCTTGTAGGATAATGTTGTAAACCTTATCTAATGTGTCACCACACCCCATATAAACTAAGTAATGTTATCAGTTCAAATGCATTAACAAAGATGCATTTACGTTCAATTTTGAATATTAGAGTTAGAGGAACAAATTAAGCTAACAAATACTAGCAAGAACTAACGACAAATTCAAGCAAATACTAAAAGAATTTGTTTCCTAATATGTTTAGGAATTGCTCAATTGAACTCAATTTGTTAACTTAATCACATGCACGACATTGAAGCTGAGAAGAGATGCTAATGCTGTGTAGGTTGGAGCCGTTGTAGCTAACGATTATAGCCATGAGCACCATCAGTTGTACTCTCAATATTGTTATATTTTTTTTTTTGAGGGTTACTCTACGGAGTGTCTGTACTAGCTTTTACGCATCTCTACCAATTTTCGCTTGAGGTGCGTGATTGCCGTTGGCCAAGCATTTTTTAACGTCGTCGAGAATCGACCTTAGAAGCACCAAAAAATTATCCTAGTGATAACCTTGTACGCTGGACCAAGAGGCTAGGTTATCCCAAAGTTGTCCCATTAATGCTCGAAGACTTGCAGTGTTCCATTGCTTTCTTTCATGCGTTAGTACAGTTCCTTTTGGTTGACATATTACGAATCTTCTAGAAAATATATATGTCATCATGCTAATAAAGGAAGCTAGGATATTGACTTTTTGAGAGTTACCTAACACTTTCAAGTGTGACAAAAACAATTTAGCAAGCATTATCTCCAGTTGTTGTTGTTGGGAAGCATAAATCATAAATGAGGTTTATGGAAAAAACGAGGATTATGATTCCCAACAGCTTTATTTTTTATATTTTTGACTATGAAGGCTCGCGTCATTGAGTGACGTTTTCCTCGGCCGTTGAATGTGATACACGTACGAGAGTTATTTCACTATAGCAAGTTATTTATGGTAATGGTGATTAATTGATAATCTCTCCTAGTAATATGCGTATTATCCAGCACTAACCCCCCTTGGATTTGTAGTTGCCGGCCCACTAGTCACTATCATGGAGCACCATCTACCACTCATCAGCCAATCTTTACACCACAAACTTAAGTGTGTGGATCTTGTGATCCTCTTGTTGATGACAATATCGGCACAATCATTTGGGCTCAAGTGGAGGAAGCACTGTATTGTGGTATCATTCCTATCTCTTAATCCATAATAACGCACAACTTTAGAGATTCTTGTTATTGGTTTAGAAAGATTAACACAATGTTTATCGTATTTGTTATCTTCATCGATTTGGTTGATTATGTGTGGAAAATTCTTCCACTATGATCTGGATCTCAAAATTACTTAATGACAACAAATCAATGTATAGAACCATTCATCTGGATCATTTGTTGATATCAAACATCTGCATAGAATTTCAATGACAATTTGATATATGCACAATAATTTCATTTTTAGTGCTAGACATCACCTAGAGTAGAAGATGACATTCCAAGAGAGGAAGCAAATGTTGCACTGGTGTCCCCACCTAGGTATCTCTTAAGACGATCCAAGTCATCGGCAGCATCAAGCATTGTAGGCCTTGTAGAGGGAGACTCTTGCGTGCAAAGAATACCCACTTCGCTTAGTTCCAGTATTGCTACTTCCCACATTTTCTTCACTTCGGGTGACTGATCTCTCATAGCTCTCACCAATGAAGAATCTACTACCTTTTCTATTTGTCCATGGTAGTGACTCTTGACCCATTTGTCCAGGCTTAGCCCTCCGACAAACATGTCATCCGTTGGTCTCTTTCTAGTCACCATCTCAAGAACTAAAATGCCGAAACTGTAAACGTCTCCCTTTGTTGATGTGCTTGATCCAAAACCATACTCTGCACCAGAAACATAAAATTGAACAATATTTGACATAGTACAAGTGAAAAGCTAAATTAAGAAACCCATCTACAATGAGTTTGATACTGACTGTTGCGGCATGTAGGATTATGTTGGTACTTATTATGTCTATTGTGAACACCCAGATGTATCTTATCACTTATATGAAGTTAACAATCTGCCTTTGTACTCTGAAATTAATTCCACAAAATGGAAAATTAAGTCATCCTTATGCATCAAGAATGTATCATTGCGCTTCAAAAGTAGTGACAAACATCACATAAACTGTATTCCTTGGGATTAAATACAGCTTTAACGTCTCTGTTTGTCCACAATTTTTTTTTTCCTTTTAATCAAAATTTTTATCGACGCAGAAACGAAGGAAAAGTCTACCTGGGGCAATGTATCCAATAGATCCACATAACATATTTGCGGTAGAGTTCCCCATATTCTCCACAACCCCAGCATTCCCCACTCCAACTGTCATAACCAGCCTCGATATCCCAAAATCAGACACCAAAGCCGTCATATCATCATTAAGAAGAACATTGCTTGGCTTTAGATCACAGTGTATAACTCTAACTGGAGAGTGATGATGTAGATAAGCCATCCCTTCGGCAATATCGCTGCAAATGTTCACCCTCTGAATTAAGCCCAAATTTGAAGAACCAGAATCCAGTCCTGTCCGTTGATGTGGGTAGAGACAGCTATCCAAGCTTCCATTGGCCATGTAAGGAAGAACAAGGGCCTTGAAATCAGGTAAACTACAAGCCGTTATTATTCTTATCAGGTTCCTATGACGAATCCTCTTTAAAACCTGACATTCTCTTGAAAAACTCTTCGTGGAATTGCCAGTTTGCAATTGTAGCACCTTGACCGCAATGGGGGTCCCATCTCGAAGTACTCCTCTGTAGACACGCCCATAGCCGCCCGACCCAATTAATCTCTGATCGTCAAATCCTCCAGTGGCATCTGAGAGTTCTTTATATGTAATTCTTGGGAAATTGAGAACCAAGTCCGGTGTTGATTTTCTTTGTGACTGAGGCTTTCCAGAGGTAATCATACCTTTTAAGCGCCGGTATGCGATCACACAACATATCATTGATAAGATCACTGATACAGATATGACAATACAAAATATAATCAAGAAAACCCGCGAATGAAAGTAGTGTCCATTGTGGTGGCAAATGGGAATGCCATTGGCAGGTACTAACCCACAAAGACCTGGGTTATCCAAGAGTGACAGATTTGTGATATTGGCAAAAATTCCACCAGATGGAATTGCGCCAATGAATTTGTTGGATGAAAGATTTAGAAAGCTGAGAGTGTGGATCTTACTTAAGGTTGTTGGGATCTTTCCAGATAAGTTGTTTGTTGAAACGTCAAAAACTTCAAGACTTTTAAGGTCACCCAAGGATTCTGGAAGCTTCCCATGAAGAAAATTGTTTGATAAATTTAACATCCTCAGTGCAATGCAACTAGATATCTGAACAAAGACATTGCCACGGAGGTTATTTGATGAAAGATCAATTGCTTGGACGTTTTCTAGTTTGCTGAGTTCGATTGGCAATGGCCCTTCGAGTTGATTATGTGAAAGATTCAGGAATATTCTGATCTCACGCATACGTGATATCTGTGAAGGAATGGTCCCTGTCAATCCATTATAGGACAAGTCTAGAATGTAAAGGTCTGTACATTCCCCTAAACTTGGAGGTATCTCTCCCGAAAGGATATTGTTATTGAGAAACAGAGAGTTTATTCGAACTAAATTTCCTAAACTTTCAGGGATCTTACCTGAGAATCTGTTATAAGAAAGATCTAACAGACCCAAATGAGGAATTTGTCCTATTTCTGTTGGAATCTCACCGGTGAAAGAGTTGTGTGATAATAAAAGCCGTTCCAAGTGCCGCAACCGATTGATATCTGGTGAGATAGTTCCATTCAGTCGATTATATGTCAAATTCAGCAGCATAAGATTTGAAAGATTTCCCAAAGGAGGAATTGACCCGAAAATCTGGTTTTCTTGCAGCAGAATGTTTTCCATGGAAGCACTTAGCTGTCCAAAAGCACTAGGCAACCTTCCTCCGAGTTGCATACCAGCTAATTCAAGCTCGGTTAGAGCAGTGCAGTTTGTGAGGGCAGAAAAGAAGACATCAAGGTTAGTGTTTCGATTGTGACTAACCATATTATTGTATGATAGATGCAGAGAAGAAAGTTCGGGTAGTTTTGCTATTATCTCTGAAGGCAATTCACCCGAAAGACGGTTATACTCCACATCCAAATTATACATGGACAATGAAGCATTCGTTAAAGAAAATGGAATTTGTCCGGTGAACTGATTATTGTACAAATTGAGGTTCCATATATTTGGGCAATTTCCAATTTCTACTGGAATTTCCCCTCTGAGGGAATTCTGTGAGAGGTCTACATTGAGCAATGAAGTGCAGTTTAAGAATAAAGAAGGTGGAATTGTACCGGTGAGATTGTTTCCGGTAAGCATGATTAGAGAAAGATTGGGAATTAAAGATAAGGAGTTGGGTATTGGGCCATGCAAGTTGTTGCCATCAAGCTGGAGCTTACGAAGGTATCGGAGGGAAGTGAATTCTGGTGGAATGATGCCAAAAAAGTAATTATCAGAAAGCTTTAGAACGTGAAGGCGAGAGAGATTAGAGATGAAGGGTGATAACGGTCCCACAAGATCAACACCAAGAAGTCTGAGTTTTTCAACGCGATGGTGAAGTTTGTTGCATTTTACTCCCTTGAAATTGCACGTATGAGTGGTCTCGTTCCAGTTTGCGAGTACTGAAGTTGGGTCTGAGGTTATGGTTTTCTTGAATTCCATGAGTGCAGCTCTATCAGTTTCTAAAGACTCTTGAATGTATTGCTGATCGGTAGAGAAGGTTAGTGCTGATGATATTAGAACCAAATGTTGTAGGAGGAAAAGGAATTTGCTCCTCTTGAAGATCATGTTAGTGAATTGAGAGGCTAAATGGCAGTTTTCCTTTGTGTTCACTGTGCTCCACTTACTACTAAAATAACATGTTCATACTTGTGTGTGTGTGATGTGATGATGGTGGGAAGGGAAGAGATACTTTTGGGTCAAATAGTTCAATTGAGTTATGATTTTTGGAGGGACTAAAGAATCTTTGGTGAAAGTGGGAGCATGATTAGGTTTTCAATCCAGTTGGAATAAAATAAGTGCTGCTGCTGTTGCTACTGCAGGTTATTGGTTGGTTCATTATATTCAAATTCCTTACTTCCTTCAGCAGCCTTGAACTGAACTCCTACAATTTAAGGATTGTGTAATGGTGAAGGTTTTTGTTGATGATATTCAAACTTGAAAGTAATTAGAGATTGCAAATTAGTAATATAATTCACTTTGCCTACTGACGAGCATAAACTGTTTTGGAATATCCAGAGCTCTTAATTCTTGACACTATAATAATATATTAATAAGATATGGTGGTGTTTGATTCGAAAAAATTGAGGTTATTCTCGTGGCTTCACGTCATTAATCAGTTTTTTTTGTTCAATATTAATTTGTTGAGCCCATTTGGTTTCTCTTCAATTGAATAATTTAAAATGATTTAATTAGAGTGTTTAGTTGCAAAAATAAACTAATATATTAAGTTATAAACTTAAGTTAATACCTAAAATATTATGTAAGAAAACGTAAAGATATAATTGAAATTATATAACTTATAACTATCATACAAGTTTATGTTGAAAAACTCACTACAAAATTATTTATTGAAATGAAAAGATTTATAATTTATTAATTTATAATGAAACAATTCTAAATGAAATAATTTATGCAAGCAAACAGGCCTAAATCTATACATTAAAAATGAATATCAAGAATTCGTTTATAATTTATACAAGGTATATAATTCATAAGAACATGCTATGAACTACTACCAAGCACCAATCGGTGGCGGAGCCACAAACAAGTGAACGGGGCAAAAAATAATAATTTATTCCTATAATTACTTTTGAAAATTACACATATAAAGAATATTTGTTAAATTTGCTTCCTTTAATTTTTAAAGATATACAATAGCTTTCTCCCTTTAAACTTGAACAAAAATATTATTAGTATTATTTTTATACAAGCGTTACATGGATACACATAATAGTCAGCTACATGTGTCTTAAGACACGTGTTAAGCGTTTGTATTTAAAACAAATAAACTTTCAATATAATAAAAAATTTTATACAAAAAATTATTATCTTTATTTATAATAATTTTAACACATGCCGACATGCATTTAATATTTTCCTTGAAAAAAGGATACAACCTAAAAAAACCTCAACTATAATACAATTGTTGAGGAGTGTAATCACTTTGGTACTTGATTATTGACATGTGTGAAAGTGTGGAACCGTAAAAAATAAGTGAGTTGAAAGTGTGGAACCTCAACTATAAAACATTTATAATTTTTTTTTTAAAAAAATATTAATAATATTTTTAATTATTTTTTCTTTTTATTAGATGGATGGTAAGTTTCACATCTATAATATAATCACTTATTAAGTATGACAGTGTTATAATTTTTATATTTATCCGCCACTAATTAAGTACTTAACAATAAATTTTGATCAAGATACAATTTAAAGACTTGGTATAATAGTGAATTTGAAAACACCAATTTAATTGAAATGAACATCCCAAGCATTCTCTTAACTTTTCACAACAAATTTAACTGATATTAACAAAAAAATAACTCTAGCAAATGAAATAGCTCATAGTTTGGGTACATATTGTTAAATCTTAATTAAGCTAATAGCTTCCGTAGAATAACATATGGCATTTCTTAAGAATAACAATTAAAACTTTTAGAATTAACATACAAACAAATTAAAAAGAGCAAGTCAAACATGTAAATATATAAATATAATTGCAAAAATCTAACTCAAGGAATAATTGCGAATATATATAAACATTTTCTGTTACTGGACCAACTTTAACATCATCTTTACATAGTCTCGTGGCATAAAAAATTGCACCTGTCCATATATTGTGTGGGCATTTATAATGCTTTACTTTGGAAGTGGAAGGAGAAGAGGCCCATTGAGAAATTCAAAAGTCTAGTACAATAATGTAAGTTATTATTAAAATGTTAACAAAAATGTAGGTTATTTTATTAAAAAAACTTAAAAGATTATACCTTAATTAAAACTAATAAATGCTTTCAAATGTAACTTTAGAACTTCCTTTGTAATTAATTCTTACCAATGAACGTAATTAATAAGTGTGAAGAAGAGGACTTCTTCCGTAATACTATTATAGTATATGATTAAAGGCATCAAGAGAGTTCATAATGTCCACCATGGAAAACACATTTACTTATCCCTAGAACAAATATCATTGTATGTTCTTAATGTAAAGAATTATTAAGCACTACAAAGAGTATTGTACCCATAGGCTAGTATATATATGTGATTTGTGTAACAACCCGCCTTTCTAAAGCAGGCGTTAACGGATGCTGTCTCTAACAACAGCTAAAAACATAGGCGAATTAATAAGATTAAATGCAACATAGTTTAAAATTCTAGAATTTCAAAAAAATCGGCATGATGCCTTCGTACAAACAATATATCAATCCTGTTGAATTTTTTTAAAGAATACAACTTTACAAGTTCAAATCCCTCAGGGAAAAGAAAAATATTACAATACAAATCCGATGTTTTCCAAAGTAAAAATCATTACAAGCTATCTCTTTACAAATTGTACAGGCACATGATTCATGTAGTCAATGTCCAACAATTAGAGAAAATACTAAACACGACCAATGGTATTAGAGGACTACGAAAATCTCGCACTTTTCCCCGTGAACCCAACATAGCGCTACAAGATGGACCTGTAATGAAAAACGAGGGAATGAGCCAATGCTAACCCAGTGGGAACTATTAGGGAAGGGAAAAAATGCAATGCATATGCATGAAACCAATGTTTACAATCTACAGTTATAAAAGTTCATCTTGTAAAATAGTCAATGATTTATACAATTAAAAATAAGTTGATCCACCCTGGCATACTGACCTACCTCAAACAACCATATCTCAAGGTACAATCATATTGTATCGCTCATAACACAACCCATCCACCTCCTCCTCCTCCTCGACTTAATACCGATACTAGACGGAATATACTACCCACAAACGCACCCCACTTTACCATGGGTCAGTGCACTGGTAATCAGATTTATGGCACCCTATCTTTCCATGGGTCTGTGTAATAATATATTACAAGCATTTCTATACTGGTGTTTATCCGGTTCCAACAATCTCAATGTCTCAATATCGAACGGTAATAGTAATGCTCAGGGATTTATTTTAATAATTAAAGTAGTAATAACCCACTAATAAAGTTAAAACAATTATCTCAACAATTCTCATGAATAAATTTCTTAGCTTCACAATAATCATGCACGTACAAATTCATGGGTTAATTATACTGATTTTTGCGAAATCATGCTATCTTTCCAAACAAAACTCTTGTGTATAACTTTAAAAAAGGACCGATACCGTACTTTAGTAAAAACCATCAAATAATAGTCAAAATTCTCATATTTGTATAGGTTATGCATTGCACACTTACCATACTCTTCATTCACTCTATGCCCTTTCAAGTGAAAAACAATTGGGTATAGTTCTAGACCACTTGGTAAGGTAACAACCCATAAATTAACATATCTAAACATAGTTGAAGAGACAATAAAATACTATGCATATTCAGAATTGAATTTACATGCTCATGTTATCCATGCTTTGTATTAACATTTGATAAATGTTTCAATTTCATAAGGTTAATTCAAACTAGCAAGAGAAATAATACTAGGCCCGCTAGAAATTGTACTTAACACAACATGCCTACCTTACCATATGTCCAAGAAAGGTTTTAAACTGATTAACTTTCTAGAAACTTAAAGATTTAGGTGAAAATCTCAGTTAATAGACATGTATGTGACGTTTCTAGCCATTTTGGTACCAAATTCACAAATTAACACAAAGATATTAACATGCGTTGAAATCAGCCTACATATACTTCATATATAACTCATACAGCAGCTAATTCTAGACTCAGATTATTGATATTAATCTTGGACCACATACATGCAGAGAAAAACATGGATTTAGTACCGAAGAGTTAGTATTACTACTCAATAAAGCAATCTTATCAAGAAATAAAAAAAAGAAGGGGAGTTCCCACCTTATTGAAGTTTTAACTTCAAAAATTAAGCAGAGGGATGAGCCAAAATTAACAAGTGAATCTTGAATATCTCCCAAATAGCTTCAAGCTCCAACAATGGAAGATGGGGAAGATGATGAATAGTGATGTTTGGAGGATGATTTGGTGTTGATTATGTAGGGATTTAGAGTATGGAGGATGGATGCCCAATGATCTTTCAAACACCCCATAAAAATAAGCTCACATATCTCTCTAGAGTGTTTTAAGGGTTAGGGCCAAAATATATAAAGAAAATGGGTCAATCCCACTTATATATATAAAAATGGGCCCAGATTTCCTTGCCGGACCGGCATTCCAAAAAGCCAATACCGATCCACACTATAACTCCTTTTGGGTCTGGAGCACTGTTTGTATTTTGGTCATAAATTTTCTCTCGGAACTTTAATTTGGGTGATCTTTATGTCCACTAAAAGTTAATTCAAAGATCTATAACTTTCTAAAGGAAGTTTTCCCAAGGATGGATAATTCCCATAAATTCCTCGAAAAAAGTGCTCTGTCATGCGTTACCGAACGATTAGATTTTGTTAATCGGCTTACTTCGCACGCTGTTTTGACCAACGAGGAGCATGAATTGACTTTCGGTCAAAACATGAAAGTTGTAGATAGGATAAAAATCTAGACATAGGGACAAACGGGGACTTAATTAGATAATAAAAGGAGAAATTACAATATCTCAAAGTTAGCTAAAATTAGTTAATCGCGTAAAGTGGAAACACGCAATTAACATATCGATTTCAATTCAGACCACCCGAATTACAAAATAATTGTTCCCAGAGACTCAAGATACCTAATATGATATGCTAAAAGTATTGGATCAACTAAGAAGGGTCTGAAACAAAAAGTTCATGCTTTAATGGAGATTAAGCCTTAATCGGGCTTAAGAAGATGATTAACTCGAAAACAGAACACGGGGTGTTACAATTTGAATGCATGACTTCCAATATAATGGAACACATTTAATTACTTACTACTAAACCAAATGTCGTTATATGTTTTTATTATGAAGAATTACTAAGTATCTTATTGTGTGCACGTAAAACGTGTATAAGCTAGTATATATATATATATATAAACAAGCCATAGGTAGATCTAGTAGATTGGAGAAAGGAAACCCCTAGACGAGTTAGATCCTGGTGTGCCATCACTCTTTCAAAACTAAAATCTGAATATTTTAGAAGGCTTACTTGAACAAAAGGAAATGTCACAGTCGATCATCTAGTTTAAATTGGAACTTAATTAGTACCACCGCTATAATGCACACTTCTGGAAAAAAGGAAACTATATTCTTTTTATGAGTTATTCATACACACATTATATGTGGCGATTCACACATGTATATATTATTACAAAGGATATATGTGTGACTCGTATACAAATACACTTTAATTAAAGGAAAAAATTAAATAAATGATATAATTCACTCAGTAGTGAAACAAAAGTTCAACTCATTAAGCAAGGGGTTCAATTCTGCTGGCCTAGACGTTACTTGGCAGAAATTCTATAACACTCGTGGTTAATTATACAGAAGCTCATGCTTTGTGCGCATAGACTGTATAGTGGCTAGAGCACTGAAGCTAGATCTCACCTTCTGATGTACCACATATATCTCCTTACCTAATTATTTCAAGTTTGAATATTTTCTCCTGACAATTTCCTCAATCTTTCAGCGCCAAGTTAGTTTGAATACTTTCTCCTAATCTTTCAGTGCCAAGTTAGTTTGAATACTTTCTCTTGTTTCCCTCATAATTTCCTCAATCTTTTAGTGCAAAAGACCAAACCCTAAACCCTAACTTTGTTAATTTATACTTTCAGCAGCACATACACGAACCGGATACCCTCAAACGTAACATATTTTTTTAAAAAAGTAGGATACAAGTATGTTTGAAAATTCATTGAATGTTTACAAACATGTATAATAATACCTAAAAAAATAGCAATACTACTGCTACTATTATTATTATTACTATTATTTTTTAAGGCAGTCTAATTGCAAACTCTCGCAAATAATATAATCTATTTGAGAAATAGTGTGATATTTAAAACACTTGGTCACACAATATTATTTCTTTCTTAATAAGTTCAAAAGTTCTATAACATCTTATGTGGCCTCCCCTATAATATATTAAGGTAAAAATCGCCCTTAATTTCCGTTTTATATTTACAAAATAAATTTCAAATACATCCAATGAATTCTGTAACGTATCCCCACATATCCATACTTCAAAAAAAATAAAATTCAATAACCTTATATGCATGTCCAATATGTATCAAAGTGTATTTTTTAATAAGAAACGAAATATGCATCAGAGTGTATCACATGCGTCTTCGTAACCGGTACATATCTGATACACATTCATAGCCCTTCGAGAAGTATTCGCTGTGGTCAAATAATGCAAGATAAATCATTTAACTAGTATGTAGTACAATATCAAAGCTACAATTATTCTAAGTTCTGTAAAACTTGTAATTGAGAGTGGTCACTGTCATGGAGGAGCACCATACTTCCACTTCTGTTAACAGTACAAACTAAGCCAAGAGTTCATAAAGATTACACTGTAAATACGTACACGTTCCTATTTCATTAAACATCTAGTAAAGTGAATGGCGAGGAAGTCAAACTTAAAAAGAAGTCAAAGGACGCCGTAGATTAGAAGCGAATGGCGATCTCATCAAGTGCCCGTCTCACTCAAGAGTACTAGATGATGATATCCCAAGAGAGGAAGCAAATGTCACAGTGTAGTCCCCATTTAGGTATTCTTTTGAGTCGGTCCAAATCATTGCAAAGAATACTCAATTCAATTCGCTCCATTATTCCAACTTCCCGCATTTTTCTCTCTTCTGGGGTTTCATCTCTCACCAATGAAGTGTCCACACTTGGAGGTAGCAAACCACAAAGATGGGGGTTTGATGAAAGATTTAACAAGGTGAGTGAATAAAACTTAAACTTGTCAGAAGCTTCCCAGATAAGTTATTTAGGTTCTTAAGATCACCTAAGGATTTCTGAAGCTGTCCCTGGAGAGAATTGTTCGTCAAGGGCGTTGCCTTGAGAATGATATAGCCGCTGAGGTTATTTGATGAAAGATCTATCTCTTGGACAATCTACAGTTTTCTGAGCTCAATTAGCAAAGTTCCTTTGACGATTATGTTAAAGACTCGGGAATGTTTGGATCTCACACATACCAGTTAATTCAAGCTCTTCTAAATAACTGCCGTTTGTGAGGGTAGAAAATAAAAAAGTCGAGATGAATGTTGCAATCATCGTTAATCGTATTATTATATAATAAAATGAAGAAAGGAAAGTTTAGATAATTTTTTCAACTGTCTCTGAAGGCAATTCACTGGAAAGATGATTGAACTTCATGTCCAAATTAATACATGTATGAAGGCAAGAAGCATTGGTTAGAGAGGCTGCGTTTTGTCTTGTAAGCTGATAATTGTACAAATTGAAATTCCATATATTAGGGTATTGAAACCAGAACTACAAAATACGAACAAGTTACCAAAAAATTAGCAATCAGGAAACACCAAGTTGAGTCGTGAATTAGGTCGCTCGCTTTAAGACGTTTTGTGTCTCTACTCGGTATTTGTGTTAGTAGTTCTCAATGACCATGCCGTCCCCAAGGTACTATAGCCCAGCTTATTCCCTCTATCTCGATTTCCTTTGCACAGTGGAAAACTGGAAAGCTAATTCCCTATACAACTAGCTAGGAATTGGTAGACTATTCTTGCCAGAGGCAAAATATAAATTTGGAGATTTTTTTTAGGCTTCGTAAGATAGAAAACAATGGAGATAACTTTTTTGTATTCTTTTAAGGAAGAAGACGTAAATATTTTAAAAAGGAGAAAATCCATTTTAATTTTCAATTTCGAAATTCAAAAAATAATTTTATTTTTAATAAATAAAATTTTCCAAATGAATTTTGTCCAAAAAGATAATAGTTTAAGCAAAGCCCAAGCTCAGCCCGAGTCGAGTCGAGTCGAGTCGGTTCGGTTAGCGCTAGCGTGGTTAACCACACCATCCAAATCCTCACCCAAAACAATGGCAAAAAAAGACCGAGTCAAAAAGCTATTTTAATTTTCAATTTCGAAATTCAAAAAATAATTTTATTTTTAACAAATAAAATTTTCCAAATGAATTTTGTCCAAAAAGATAATAATTTACACAAAGCCCAAGCTCGGCCTGAGTCCGTTTGGTTCGGACAGTGCGGGCGTAGTTAACCACACCAACCAAATCCTCACCCAATAGCACAAAAGTCTAATGTCAAAAGGGTTCAAGCTCTTGGCCAAATTCTTATAAAAACCCATGAAAAGTTCTCTCTTTCCTATGTAAGATTTAGGAAAACACAAGACTGCTTGCTTTGATTTTTTCGCTTCTCTCATTTTTTTTAAATACATAAAAGCTCCAATACTGGAATTTCCTGTGAGAGGTCTAAGTGTGGGTTGCGAGAGGGAGGCATATATATATAGAGAGAGAGGAGTTTTTGATGAATGAGGGATTGGTGTATATAATGGTGGTGAGAGATTTTTCTGTTGAATAGTTAGTTCAACTGAATTAGGATTTATACAAGGACAAAACATAATGTATTAAGTGAAGGAATGAGTACGATAAGTAGGCTTCAACTGAGAAGGATAACATAATGTATTAAGTGAAGGAATGAGAACGATGAGTTGGCTTCAAAATGGAGGAGGACATGGATTTCCTATGCATGCAAGCACCAGTTCAGTAGAAATTCATACGAGCAAAGACTGAAAAACAGAAACAGAATACATGTGAGAATATACAAAGTAATTTATAACAACAAATAAGCAACATCTTCTTTTTCCATTTCTATATGGCATCTCAATTACTTAATTCTCAACATTGATTTTCTTTTTTCAAAAAAGAGGAATAATCCTGAAAGAGAAGCTTGAGCTACTCTCGGGCTCTCAGCCCACCATTGGTGTGGATGCTGTTACAGGGAAATGTGAAAGTTGTATGCGCATATCCTTCAGTCTATGAAAAGGCTGATATTTAAGCCATTTCACATAAATCTAGTGAGTAAGGTGATATTCATTGTACAGATGTTGGATGGAAAAATTGGTTTAGTGCGTCGTCCAAAGTAATCACTAATTTTAATACTATAAAAAACATATCAATTTGCTTAACTTAATATATATACAGAGATCACCAAATTTCCAAAACAAGGGGAGATGACTCCCTCTACGTGGTCTTTTTAGAACCACTCAATGCCCATGCCACATTAAACACCTATCGTCTATGAAGTGCCACAGACTGAAAGCATTATACCCATTTTGAACATTAAAGTCAAGTTCACATAAATATTACTGTTCCATTAGTAGGTAGACAATGATATTGTGAAATTCAAAACATGACTAAACAATAATAATTACACGTTTTTGGGCTTCGGCCCTCTTGTGGATCAAATAATAATAAATACATGTACAACCTGATAGAAGACATCCTGTCAAGTAAATTACACTAAAACAAGAATCTTGTTATCAGCTGCATGTACATGAAGCATGATACATGAAGCATGATATCCGAATCAATTAACCAGGAAGTGGCTTAGCCTTTCTGGGTAATTTGTGCAAACATAAAAAAACAGAGTACGTATATATTGAACATTAGAAGAATGGGAGGCAGTATGGCATATATTACATATATCCACGGCCTTTATACAATTGTGCATAGACCTCACGTTAACTTCAGTGTACTGAGGAAATAAGTCTAGAGATAGAGAGAGTGGATGAAATAAAACGTGAAAATTAGAGATCCTGATCAAAACAAAAGGTAACAAACGGAGATGCTGATCAAAACTAACATTTAAGGAGGACACAGTTAAGAATCAGATTTAGTCAATTTACTCGACTACTACTTATAATAGAGGGAATGGTAAGAGGGAATGGTAAAAGGGAATTCTTTTGGGTAACCCGTTCTGATTGGCATAAGGCAGGGATGATGGTGACACCAAGGCTAATATTATTAAGCACATTTGGTTATGCTCAACTTGATCTCACTTCACTCCTCTCCCTTTTTGGGTTGACTGATCTATTTCAACTTGCTTTTTTGTTTTGTTTTGTCTATTTTATCTGTTCCTTTTTGTAGTTTGGATGGGGTGGGATGTTGCCAAATTTTCCTACGAAGCAAGAAAAGCAGTAAAATTAAAAACTATCAAGAATGAAAAGCAATACTCCGGACCAAATTAGAAGGGACCAAAAAAAAAGATTAGGAAACATTTAACCTCTTTTTCATTTAATGTGCCACCGAGTTCCTATCCCTAACATTACTGGAATAGCCCTGTTAACACGCTTGTTGAGATTTAACATAGACCATTCGTACCAGAATTATCTAAAATTAGAATATCCTAAGATTCATAACTCTTCAAAAACTGAATTATATTCAAAAATGAAACTGGATAAAGTAGAAAGTTGCTGGAGAAGAAATTGTTAATGCATGAAACTGAACTAAAAGTAAACCACCTAACAAAAAGAAGTAATAGGGTCCTTTCCACTCTCCTCCCTAATTTCTAGAGAGAGAAAGAGAAAAAGAGAGAAAACTCCATTCCCGTAATCAATGGCACCAAAACAGAAAACCCCAAAGGTGACAAGAAACCCAGATATCGTAAGAGGAGTGGGTAAGTACTCTCACTTAAAGATGTACCATAAGAGGGGTCTTTGGGTTATCAAGGCCAAAAATGGCAGTGTTTTTCCAAAACACAAGTACACGACATGAAGCCGGCTAATGCCGCTCCGGCAGAAAAGCCGACCAAGTTTTATCCAGTCAAGAAGCCACTTGTTAATAGGCGTAAACCTAAACCGACTAAGCTCAGGGCTAGTATTACTCCTGGAACAGTGCTGATAATATTGGCTGGTAGGTTTAAGGGCAAGAGAATTGTGTTCTTGAAGCAACTTACTTCTGGGTGGTTCTTGTTACTGGGCTGTTCAAGATTAATGGTGTTCCATTATGATACGTGATTGCTACCTCGACCAAGGTTGATTTGTCAGGGTTAAATGTGGACAAGTTTGATGACAAATACTTTGCAAAACAACTCGAGAAAAAGATGAAGAAAGGAGAAGGCGAGTTCTTTGAGGCAGAGAAAGAGGAGAAGAATGTCCTACCAACGGAGAAGAAAGATGACCAGAAAACCATTAATGCATGTTTGTTAAAATCCATTGAGGCAGTGCCAGACCTCAAAACCTATTTAGCTGCAAGGTTTTTGCTCAAGGCAGGCATGAAACCTCATGAGCTTGTCTTTTAGACGACAAAACATTTTGAATATTTTTAGAACCGATTTTGTTTTGTACTTTCTTGGTTTTGCTTCAGTTGAACATTTTGTTCTGGGTAAGCTCCTAAATTTTATGACAATGTCAATGGGATTTTTCTATTAAAAAAAAAGAGGTAAATTTATCACTACATATACATTTAAATTGCCAAATTCCTATTTTAAGCAAGCCAATCACTATTTTAATTGCCGAATTCCTTATGTCAGTAACACAACAATGAGGCCATAAACACAATTTCTTTATATATAAAAGATTCAAATAATGTCAACATTGACAAACGTACTTCCTAACTTAGATTCTGATTACGATATCGGTAATGAGTATAGTCATGTAAATTGATCACTACATATAAATTTAAACATGATTTGACTCAAAATGTCTCACCACGGTGCTGTGGCATAATTGTGGGAACCTGTGGTGAAACCTTCATCAACGGTTTCATAACATGCTCAAGACTGGCACGAATATTGGAGCTTGTAACATTACTCTCTTGGACTTGCAATACTTCATCTTGAGCAGAACTAGAAACCACTTGATTCTCCCTCTTCTCTTCTTCTGAACAAAAAGAAAAGGACTCTTCTTTGGATAGAAAGCTCCAATCAGACCAATCCTCCAAAAAAGAGGAACAACAAAGCTCGTCGTCATTATCAGAGAAAACTACAGAATGAACAGCACTTATATCCAAAACCTCCTTGGATTCTTCAACCTCATCGTCATCATTGTCAACTAGCCCTTCTACAAATGGGTGACTCAATAGTATCTCAGCTGTGAATCTACACTTTAGCTTTCTCACAAAGCAACCCTTCAGAAAACTCTTCCCCTCTTTTGATATCTTATCATGGATGTTAGGTAATTCATTCCCTTCACTAATCTGGCACAGAAACTCCTTAGCACTCAAATCTTGTTTACACTCCCACGGAGATTTCCCGGTTAACATCTCAAGCACAATACAACCAAGGGCCCAAATATCAGAAGGAGGCTTTTGTACCCTGTCAACCACTGCTTCAGGTGACATATACATAGGAGTACCATTCCAGTAAGGACCCTCAATCTTCATCTTCTTGTTCTGTTTATCCCTCTTGGCCAACCCTAAATCAGCAATCTTTGCCCGAAATTCAGTACCAACACCACCACTCTTGTTATAAGAAGGCACAAGTAATATATTTTGAGGCTTTAAATCACAGTGAACATAACCGCAAGCATGAATATGATTTAGCCCTCGTATACAGTCTCACATCGCATTCAGCCAACCCATTACCCTCCGATTTCTTAATTAAACCAGCTAGGGTTCCACCAGAATCGTACTCCAACAACAAATTATAAACCATCTCTCCATTCTTACCAATCGTAGTCTCATCACCGAAACATCGAATTACATTAGGACATCCAATTACATTGTATAAAACCTTTCTCTCGTTCTAAAGAGAAGCAGAGAGAGAAACCTCGGCCGATTTCACAGCCATAATTGATGGAAAACAAGCGTATTTTGACATAGGGTTCTTCAGAGTAGCCATAAATACCGAACCAAAACCTCCTTTTCCAATCATTGCACCCCTATTCCAAGCAACTCCATTCCCATACTTATTCTCACTTCGATTCTGATCAGCTTGCATTGTTACTTCAGCCTCAGTGGATGATGATCTCTTTCTCTTTTTTTGAAGCTGAATATGCATGGTTGTAAAAAATTGGAGCTACTAGGGTTTCTTGTGGTTAGAAAGGAACTAGTAGGAATGCATTTATTTATAGAGACAATTACGTGTGCGTGGAGATGAATGTAATACGAATCCTTGAAGGATTAGGATTTGGTGATTCTACTACTCTATACATATATATATATATATATATATATATATATGTATAACAGAAAGCAGGGATTTACAGTAGTTGGGTTTAAAATAGGCTAGGGTTTACAAGAGTTCTATTCTATTCTATAATATAATAATATATTGTAAAAGAAGAGCAGCCGCCGTGTTTCTTTTGATCAAGGTTTCGAATTTGCCACGTTCTTTTTAACTTCACGGAATAACGGTCGCTCATGTGTCTACAAATTAAAGTTCTATGTCATATCCTCTCTTCTCATAAGAGAATTCATTTTAATTTTATCCTTTTTCGATCAGCAAGAAATATAATGGTAGTTTTAAATTTTATTCATATTTAAAAGTGTAAAGGTAACACCTTACTTAATTGACAAATTAAAATATTAAGTAACAAGTGGCTATATATATATATATATAGTTAAGCTATAAAGAGGGATTCCCTCACTTTAACAAAAAGAAGGGATGATCATTTTGAGGGGTAATTGGATAAATTTTTTCGTAAGATTTTGTAAAGATGATCTATATTATGAGTAGATCACTTCCACCAAATTTCATAAAAAAAATCAACCTAAAAGTAGGTGAGATGATCATCAAAAATTTTAACGGCTGAAAATGTACATATATATCAATTTTTCAAAACACTCACTTCTAGGTTGTATTTTTCTATGAATTTTTGTGGAGGTGATCTACTCATTATATAGATCATCTTTACAAATTTTCATAAAAAAATTTATCGATTTACCCCTCAAAATGGTCATCCCTTCTTTTTGTTAAAGTGAGGGAATCCCTCTTTATAGCCTAGCTCTATATATATATATATTTTTTTAAGAAGAATGATAAAAGTGTTAGATAAATTATCTTTTACCTACACAAATAACACCTTCTACAAATTGTAGTTCAGAAACACATGCATGTAAGACCAAAATGTGTGTGGAACTTACATGAAGGTTGTAGCCGGAGCGGTGCAACATTTGAAAAGAGTACTACAAAATGTTATCCTTGAAATTAAAAACCTAATATTTTCAACTTAATTTGCTATATCATCACTTGGAGTTATATCAAGAGCACCGAATAAATATTAATTAAAGGATCTTACTTGTAATTAAGATGTCTCATGTCTCAATCTTGGCGCACCCAATCTCTTTCTTCCTAGGCTCAAACATCAGATATATTTATAATAGCTTATACTTAGAAAAAAATAATAATTCTCTACTTATGACATATTCATATACGTATTTTAAATATATTTCAAATGTGTGTATTCATATTCTAATTCATTATACTAATACAATATATACACATGTAACCATATCTAAAACATTTGCTTTGAAAGCAAGAAAGCGTGTCACTATACTACATGTAACCTGACTAATCCAAACTTTTATAATGAACTTGGATCTTATATACCTTAAATGAAGAAGACTAATTCAACAAATCTTTTCTAAAAAATCATAATAAAATGGTTTTGTCTCTTCTTTTGGCTTGGATGATCTCCTCCTTACAGCTCCAATGTCGCTTTTGGATCTTCACTCAAGTTTACTTCGTATATCTTTCATATTATATTTGGGTCTTAATTTAGATATTTTCACATTACCCATATGATTCCATAAAACAAAGAAGAATAAATGAGCTGAACAGAACTTTAACCTAGATCTTGCTCAGTCCATTACAACCAGTGGCATAGCTAGGAATTTATACCCGAGGGTGCGCAATTTCTCTAAACTCAAAAGTTAAAATAGTAATAATATAAATAAGAAATTCTTACATCAACAAAAGTACTAAAATAAAAAAATTACCTACAACAATCCTCTCCGAGACTTCATATTTTAAAAACGTTGAATGACATATTCGTTATCGATGGAGTTGAGTACATTTTTCTCGATATAAGCCACTAAACAATTATTCATGAAGTCATCTCCTAACCGATTTTGTAGTTGACTTTTGATTATCTTCATCGCTAAAAATACTCTTTTAATTGTTGCAGTTGCTACGGGTAAGAGTAGAGCCAACTTAATGAGCAAAAAGACCAATGGATAGACACGATGCTTCTTCAACCGAATCATTATTCTACAAAGATCACTAACTTCAGTAATTTTCCCAATTCGATCGTCAGAGCGCATATCAACAATATAAGTCTCAAGTTGATGTTCAAGCGCAATTAACTTTGTTCTTGAAAAATCGGATGGATAAAATTCGGCATATTGAATCAATTTTCTCTTATCAAATGCAGCGAATGACGCGCTTGGATCAAGAGAAGAAATACAGAGTAACAATTCTATATTCACCTTATTAAAACGACTGTTCAACTCTAGAAGTAATGTATTTATCACGGTGTAAAACAATTCAACGCGATAGTAATATAAATTTGTGTTCGCTTCAGAATTACGTCGTGATCTTCCTTGATGTACAAAAATATCCCCCATGTCTAAAACAAGTATATCCTCCTTAACACAAAAATCAAACACTAGACTTAGTAATGAATTCCACCCATCATCTCTCATCTTTTGTAATTGGCTTTTTGTTACTTTTACTAACTGCATGGCATTAACAATATCTAGATCATTCCTTTGTAAAGCTTGAGACAAGTCATTTGTAATTCCTAATACAATTTTTTATTATGTGTAAGACAAATAAGAATTCAAAACACTGAATATGGTTTAGTGTAATAATTGCTTGGGCTCTTTGAGTTGTGTCTGGTCCATCATTTCCAACAGTTAAAAAACTTTTATCACTGAGGAATATAAATTAATTAAACTTATTAAAGTACCATAGTAAGATCTCCTACAAGTGTCTTCGGCTCGTTTTAATGTTGATTCTTGATTCATCCCATGGCCTGTCAAAATTTCTCCACTACAAATACCTGCAATCACTTTTCAAGCTGTTTTTCTTGAAGAATTTCTCTACGCTTACATGAAGCTCCAATTATATTTGACAAATTTTTAACAACTTCAAAAAAAGTGCATATCTTTGGATGATCCCGCGCAACAGTTACAAGTATTAATTGAAGTTGGTGAGCGAAACAATGTACATAATAAGCAGAAGGATTTTCCATTAATATCAAACTTTTTAGACCATTAAACTCTCCACGCATATTACTTGCTCCATCATATCTCTGTCCATGTAAACTTGATATACTAAGTCCATATTTTGATAAAAGATAATCAACACCTACTTTAAGTGACAAAGCGGTAGTATTTTTCACATGTACTATACCTAGAAATCGCTTCATGACAAACTCCTTATCATCAACATAACGTAGAACAACGACCATTTGCTCTTTTACGGACATATCACGAGCCTTATCAACTAGAATTGAAAAAAATTGATCTCCAATTTCTCTAATAATTGTATATGTGATATCCGTTGTAAAAGAATTAACAATATCATATTGAATTGTAGGCGAAATCAACTTAAGATTTTCTAGAGCATTCTTTAAGACAACTTTCTTAACTCCCTCATTTTGTTCAGAAAGAAATTGAAGAAGTTCAAGAAAGTTACCCCGATTTGCCGATTCTTCTGATTCGATATGCCCACGAAAAGCTAACCCTTGCTTTAAAAGGAACTTAATACAATCAATGGAGGCAATTAAACGCGTATGATACTCAATTCTAGATTGATCAGAATAACTAGACAAAAGAGTTTCAATATGCTGCTTCTGGTTCATAAGATCTTTGCAAGACTTTCTGCAACGATTATGTACACTATTGTGGGATCCAACATGTTTATCAAACAAAGTCTTCTTCCTCCAATTATTAAAGCCGTCAATAATAAATGCATCACAACCTCTTTGCATTCCATTTGGATCTTTAAAAAGAAAACAATATAAATAATATGCTGCATTTTTTGATACACTATATTCTAACCAATTATTATAATCATTAAACCACGAAGACACAAATCTATGCTTAGCATGTCCTTCACCAATCCAAGGAAAATCATGATTTTTTGGTTGACATGGGCCTTTTTGTAAATATGCTCGTCTCACATTCTCTTTATCATTAGGATCATAAGATTGTATACTTTTTCTCAATCCCGGATCAGATTAAACCTCTAAATTTGAAGAAACATTTGTAGGATTGACATCAACATTCGGAATAGCGGAATTCATGCTTGGAATGGTAGAACTCATACCTACATTTTGAGGACTGGAGGAGGAGCTTGTTCCAATTTTGTTATAATACTTCTTTATTCTAAACTCAGCCCTATAAATTCAACAGTTATTAAATTAATAACTAATACTTAAACCTAAATCAATTAAACAATTAATATACAATTAACTAAAGAGCCTAATAATTAACTAAATCAAATAAAGAATTCATCAGCCATATACAAAAAATACGGGCATTAATATCTTTTTCCAATAATTAATATTTATTGATTTTGATTCAAATTCATTACTCTCTCAGATATAAATTATGTATATATAGAGATATAAAATCAGCCCTATACAAAAAATAAAATAAAATTAGCCTTATCGCCTATATCCATTCATAATTTTATACATAAAATTAAGCCTTAAAATCAACCTTACAAAATTAAACCCTAAAATCAACCCTACAATTGTACAAAATTAAGTCCTAAAATCGAGCTCTAACTAATTTTACACAATTACACATATATTGAGATCATATATGATATATCTATTCATGATTCATAATATATATCATAGAAAAATTAGCATTTTTCGCTATAAAAAGAAAATGAAAAGAAAAGGGAAAAAAATTGTTTTTATTTACCTTGCTCGGTAGTATGTTGCTCCTGCTAGCTGCTGTGAGCTGTCCACTGTCCAGTGGTCCAGGCATGACCACGTGAGCCTTTCTTAGTGAGGACTGAGGCGTGAGCACTGAGCCGTGAGAGAGAGAATAATGCAAGAGGAGCTGTGAGAAAGAAAAGAAGAGAATAGCGCAAGAGGAGTTGTGAGAGAGAAGAGAATAGCGCAAGAAGAGATAAAAGAAAGGAGAGCTGTTGGTTGTTGCTATGTGCGGAAATAAAAGGAGAGGCGGAGAGCTATTAGCTTTTTAAGTAAACTTTATTTCTCAAAAATCCCTCAACTATAAAACTATGCATATAAGTTCCTAACTTTTTTTTAAAATTCCAAAAAACTTGGGGGTGCATTCGCACACCCTCGTACCAGTGTGGAGACGCCCCTGATTATAACCGAGTTTATATCTCTTTACTCGGTTCAAGTAAGCTTAAATCAAGAACACTTACTCAGTGACCAGACATAAAGTGAGGCATATGCAAGCATACTCGGTCTACATTGGCCGAGTATGTTAAATTTCTAAATTGGGTATTACTCCTTGGATATGGACCATACTGGGTGCATCTTAAAAGGCTTAGTGCATGTTGGACAAGTAAGTTTGTAATGGCTCGATGCATGTTGAATGAATGCTAGGTTGCATATGCAAAAAAATAAAATTTGGGCCTATATTTCACGAAACTCCAAAAGGAGTCCAATATTAACTTTGCAGTAGATATTAAAATTGTAATATTTTATGGTATTATGCAAAATTAAATTTGCACTGCATGCTTATTAGCAAATTACTATATCTAAGTGTGGAATTGACATTGCTTTAGAGTTATTTTAGTAAGTTCCAAATTTAAACCCATTTATTAATAAAACATACATAATAATTTTTTTGGATTATGCAAACCCGAGTTTCACAAAAAAATATAATTGTTCAAAAATATAAACATATCGTGCAAAACAAATTTACATTAATTTTTTTGAATTGCAAAATTAAGTGTGCACAAAACAGAGTTTTGGTCAAAACACTCGTTTAAAACACAATTGATAAACAAAGCACTTATTTCTGAAAAATATTAAAAATGTTGGCCCTTATTTCAAAAAAAATAAATATTATTACCTGAATTTTTTGCAAAAATATTATTACTTAAGACCTTTTGCCCCATTTCCAGAGAATAAAGCAATTTCATCAAAATTAATTACGAAAACATTTTTTTTTCTAGATGAGTTTTGAAAAAATAACTCTTAACTTGATGAATCTCAAAGAAAAATAGTAAACTCTTAATTTATATTAGAGAAGGAATACTATTAGATATACATACATATATATGAAACGACTTTGAATAAATACTTAACAAGTGTTAGAAAAAATAATTTTTCAATTTCAAATTAACATCACTTTCTTTTTCTTCCAATTAAAAGTTATGTTTTTCATTTTTAAATTAAAATAAAATAATGTACAATATCTTATCATGATAAATTAGTTTTATAATTTAAAATTAATTATTATGAAATTATTAATTTTTTAAAAAAATATTAAAATATTAATTTAAGAAAAAAAAAATATAATGTCACGGCTGGTCAAAAGGAATATATCCGTGCCTTGTTTGTATTTAAAAAAAAAAAAAAAAAAAATGTCCGGTGGATGTCTGGACCAACGGCTATTGGGCTTGCACGGCCAGCAATAACAGAATTTTAGGCCCATATTTACCAATGGGCCAAAAGTTGAATCCTTGCTTTACTTCAATTTTTTTTAATTTTCAAATTAAGAAAAAAGAAAAAAAAACCATCTATTAACAATAAAGTGTCCATACTTCATGTTTAAGAATCTTTGGCTGATCCTCTTTTAGTTTCAGAGAAGTTTAATGCGTAAAAAGGAACTATGAAACTTAAAAGTGATAAATATTAATACATGTGTATATAACACATAGATATTTATACGTACAGTTGTAGATTGTGCATTAATAATTAGTATATATTATATTATATAGATTGTCCACTAAAAATATTGTAATAACAATAATAAAATAACTGATAAAAACTCCAGTTACTAGAAGAGATGACTCTAGTTCACCTCTTTCACTTTTTTTAAATTAAATTTTAAGTTTATCGAGTGTACTTATTATATTCATAAAATTTACAAAGAAATAGTTATTATTATAAATTATAAAGGATTTCACCTAAAACATTTATAAAAAGAAATAGTTATAAAAAGGACTTTACCTAACATACCGCGTTATTTTATTTGTCACGCGGGATTAAATATAGAAGACACCTTAGTTTTTTTGTTTTTTTTTGTTTTTGGCAGAGGAAGACCCCTTAGTTGACGGGCATATTTCAATTCAACAAAATGGTTTTGTCAATTAGTTTTATTCTAGTGATCAGGTGCATGCGTGGCTACGTATAGTCAAAGAATCTTTCTTTCTCACTATCCTAGTGGGCCAGGCTACATCTTTAAAGTGGAGTGGTCATTCAATTTAATTTATTTATTTTTTGTAGAAATATATATTATATTATATAATAAAATAAAAAAAATAAAAGAAAGATAACATCCCCACTAAAGTTTTTAAAAAATAATCACAAATGCGGTAAAGTTAATGATTTAATTTCTTTTATATATTGTATTTTTATTTATTACACAAACTAGGTAATAATTTCTTTAATGATTTTACGCACGGAAATTTCTAATTATTCCAATTTTTTATTTTTTTTTGGTCTTCATTAAGTAGTGTTCAAATCCGAACCAGCTTGCACGCACCTCGACATTGATTAATCTGATCTGCTTTAAGAAATCACATAAGGCGGTAAAAAGCATAGTGCAAGTGGGTTGCTACAAATACAGGGATTTGACCTGCGAAACTTTCAGTTGAACCCAAACTCGCGGTCTGGTGATTTACCACCAGACCAACCCCCAAAGTTTTAACTACACTATTAATATAATATGAGTTACACAATCATTTACACTTTAATTATGAATGATTTTATGAATACGACTATTTGGGTCACTAAATTATATAACGTGAAAAATAAAGTAAGAGGTTTTACACTACACACCTACTACAGCCTTTCAACTACTTTAATTATCTGCAGCCTATAAATACCTTAATTAAGAGTAGATACTCTACATGCGCGTACCAACCATCTTCAATTCAAGTTTATTTAAAAATGCAGATTAATATAGTTCTTATAGCTTTCTTACTCATCATCTCTCTCTTTGCTTTTGTGGTTACTCAAGTAGGAGTGGCAAATCATGTTTTTAGATCGTGTTTTGGCCCAACACGACACGACCCGAAAATGTAAAGGCTAACACGAAAACACCACGACACGAAATCGTGTTTTTTTCAGCTAACACGAACACAAACCAATTAAACACGGCCTAACACGAGATACACAAATGACACGATAAAAAGTTCCAATTTCACTTGATTTAGTTGATTTGAGAAACTTAAGTAAAATAAATATAAAAATTGTATTCTTGTTTATTTTTCTTGCTTACCAGAGGCCATCTTGTCCTCTTAATTTTGTACTCTTTATATATATTAAAGACCCTTTTTTTTACTTTCACGCACACACCCACATATATATTGTAAAGAAGAAAGAAAATAGAAATATAAGCATAGGTCTATTTTAATCAGAGATTTTGGATTGTGTGGTGGATTAAGTATGTACACTAAATGGGTACAAATTAATCTTCAACCATCAAACCCTAAAAAATTACCAACAAAAACCCTAGAAATTTACTTGTGTAGATTCGCCGGCGGTCGCACGCGCAGTTATATTGAAAACTTTTGCTTTTTTCTTTGAATTCATAGGTATAGGTGTTGGGTGTTCTTTATTCTTGACAATTGAATCCATTGATTTTAGAGAGAGAAGTTGTAATAGAGAGTGGAAGAGAGAAGTCCAAAGCAAGAGGGGAAAAAATGAAAGACGTGATTTTGACGGAGAAAGTGGAAGAGAGAAGCCGAAAGAAATAGGGGAAAAGATGAATATGTGATTTTAAGGGAGAAAAAAAGGCTGAGAAATTATTAAAGGGTAAAATTATTAAATGACTATTTATGTATATATTTCTCTTTTAATTTTTAAAGGATAAAATTTTTAAATTATTTTTTATTTAATTGTGATTAATTCCTGTTAATTTCGTGTCAATTTTTTAACCCGAACACGACACGACCCAAAGTCGTGTTAAAAAATTCAAAACCGAACACGACACGAACACGAAATTGAATTTCTATTTCATCCCAATTTCGTTTTATGCCATGTCGTTTCGAAAATTGCCACCCCTATACTCAAGCAAGAACTTTACCTGCAGGTTCTTTAACTGTACCTATCCAATAGATAATCTTATTATGCTTTAATTAAGTACTTCTATTATTTATATAATTAATTAAACTCTAGCTCTATGTATTGCAGAAATATTACAAGAGAAAGCCAAGACAAGGACTGGTACTTTGAGCGGTTATGGAAGGACCTCAAGCTCACCACTTCCATCTCCAACATCATCATCATCACCACCATCAAATGATAAAATTGTATTAAGTACAAGTACTGATAATGCCGCCAAACTTAGTGCAAATAATGATATATTCAGTAATTATGAAAGACCGACACGTCCGCCGCCACCTGGGCCACCGGGATCAACGCCGATCCGGCTAGCATGTAGTGAATAGTATTACACCCACAACCCTAACTAGCCTCAGCATAAGCTAGACATGTAGCAAGCTGTTTTTATCAATTAAGTGCAATTATCAGAGTTCTAATTGTGGTATTTTAAATTCAGATGTCAAAGTTATTTTTGCTGTAACTAGTTTCTAAGTGCAAATAATTATGCGTGTGCAAAGTATATGATGTACACTGAAAACCATTTTAATAAGATATGGGGACGATTTTGTTGGGAATGTGGGAACAATTACCAAGTCCCAAATCCACCAATAAACCCGAGAAATCCATTTCGAGAATTTCCATAAACACTTGGCGGGCGGAAACCGACAAGCAATAGGATCTTGGCTCAAACCAAGAATGGCCGACACAATCACAAACAACTATGGATAAAAGATAAAGAACAACAAGAATCAAGTGCAAAGCAAAGAGGAAAAACACACCGGAGATAATGTGGAACCCTTTGGGTCTTCCACTTGAAAGGGGAGCAACTTTATTGATCAACCAGAGTTTACACCAACTCTCTCTCAATAATCCTCACTCAAATCAATGGAACAAACCTCCAAATATTACCCTCTCAAAACCTAGCTAAACCCTAGTTAACCTCTCACAAGAAATACCCTCACTTGTAAGAACAACAATCTCCTTCTCACTCTTGCAAATACAACTTACAATAAATAGAAACAAACCTCTCTATTTATACTAAATGAGAAAATAAGCCTAAAAGGCTTTACCCGCCGAACTGCAAAAGTGCCTTTGCAGTTTCTCGCCCGAACTGCAAAAGTACTTTTGCACCTTTTCAAAAACACTCTGCCCAGCTGCAAAAGTGCTTTTGCGGTTTTTCCGGCTCAGCTGCAAAAGTGCTTTTGCAGCATTCCAGCTTGCACCATTTTGTAACATAGATTACAAGCCAAACACAATAATCTCCACCTTGGCGAGTAATCTCAAGCCAATCTCGATTGCTTCACCTCGGGATAAGAACCGTGCATCCCCTTAGAGATTATCCCGACACCTCCAAGGTCACACTCACCTCCTTCAACATGAAGTAAAATTAAGAAGCTTTAGGCAATGCCTAAACTTCTCCGAGTTTACTGACTTTATGAGCATATCGGCCGTATTCTCATCCGTATTCACCTTCTCTAGGACGACTTCCCCGGAATTAACCCAATCCCAAACTCGGTGATACCGCACATCAATGTGCTTCGTGCGAGCATGATACACTTGATTCTTAGCCAAGAAAAATGCACTTTAACTATCACACCGTAGCAAAATACTCTCATGCTTTAAGCACAACTCGCTCACTAAGCCTTTCAACCATACCGCCTTCTTTGACACCTCCGTGAGTGCCATATACTGTGCCTCTGTCGTAGACAAAGCACTTGTTGCTTGTAACATAGATCTCCATGAAACCGGTCCACTTGCCAAAGTGAACACATAACCCGTGGTTGACCTTCTTTTATCAAGATCCCCGCATAATTGGAGTCTACAAATCCCGCAACACTATCAGCCCCATCTTTTCGTTCAAACACTATACCCAAGGACTTGGTACCCTGTAGATATCGAAGAACCCATTTAACCGCATTTCAATGCTCTTTACCCAGATTCGACATATACCTACTAACCATTCCAACCGCCTGAGCTAGATCCGGCCTTGTACACACTATAGCATACATAAGACAACCAACTGCGCAAGCATACGGTGTTGTTGACATCTCGGCACACTCATCAAGAGAGGAAGGACACTGCTTTGCTGACAAAGCAAAATGAGGAGCTAACGGAGTAAAAACCGGCTTCGCACTTAACATATTGAATTTCTCAATAACATGAGAAATATACTTCTTTTGCGAAAGCCACAACTTGCCAACATTTCTATCTCTTCGAATCTTTATACCAAGGATCTTTTGTGCGGTCCCAAGATTTTTCATGTCAAATTCCCGGCCCAATTGTACCTTGAGCTCCTTCACCTTTGACATATCTCGACACGCTATAAGCTCATCCACATAGAGCATCAACAAGATAAACGAGCCATCATCAAAGTTTCGAACATAGGCACAATGATCACCATCACACCGACGATAACCAATCCGCAACATAAATGAGTCAAACCGTAGGTACCATTGCCTTGGCGACTGCTTTAGTCCATACAAGGACTTCTTAAGCTGACAAACAAATTTTTCCTTACCTACTTCATTGAACTCTTCCGGTTGCGCCATGTAAATCGTCTCATTTAAATCACCATGAAGAAAATCCGTTTTTACATCCATTTGCTCAAGCTCCAAGTCAAACTGAGCTACCATAGCGAGCAAAACCCGTATCGAAGTGTGTCTCACAACTGGGGAAAAAATCTCATCATAATCAACCCCTTCCTTTTGAGAAAACCTCTTCGCTATTAACCGTGCCTTGAATTTCGGTGCTTCATCTTTGTTGATTGCTTCTTTCATCCTAAATACTCATTTGGAACCGATAATACTCCGGTCCTTGGGCCTAAGAACCAAATCCTAAACGGAATTCATTCGTAAAGCCTCAATCTCCTCTACCATAGCACCCATTCAACTATCATTGTCTTCGACATCGATGGTTTCTTTATAACTAGTTGGATCACCCTCACTTGTAATAAGAGCATAGTTGACCTCGTCTTTCCAACCAAACCTAGAGGGTGGTTTGATTGCCCGTCGTGGTCTATTTCGTGCTATCGATGGTTCCGGCTCCACCTCACCCGGTCTTTTCTCGGATTCCTCTTCCTCTAGCTCCACCTCAACCGCGTCGTCATTCGGTTGAATTTCATGAGAATCATCTCTACTACCGCTTGAAGATGCTCCACCACTTCCAGTAACTGACGGACTTGGAACTAAAATTGGAATCTTGACCGTATTAACCCCACCGTTATCATTGATCTCTTGGTATTCCCGTTCTGTAAGCATAGCCCCCTCATCAAATGTCACATCCCGGCTAAACAAAAGCTATCTCGCTACCGGATCCCAAAGTTTGAACCCTTTCACCTCTCCCCCAAAATCGAGAAAGATACGCCAGTGAGCCTTCGGGTCATTCTTTGATCTCTCATCGCTAGGAATATGAGCATATACCGGACAATCGACTACTCTTAACTTTGAGTAGTCCACTTTTCGCCCTGACCATATTTCTTCCGGACATTTTAAACCAAGATTCACATTCGGTGACCTATTGACCAAGTATACGGCATGATCAACACAAGCCGCCCAAAATATTTTCGGCAAGCCGGCATGAATCCTCATACTTCTCGTCCTATCCATAATGGTACGGTTCATTCTCTCTGCAACTCCATTTTGTTGTGGAGTTTTCTTCACGGTAAAGTACCTTTTGATGCCGGCATTCTTGCAAAACTTCACGAATTTTCTATCATTATACTCTCATCCGTTGTCACTTCTTAAATACTTTACTTTTCGACCTGTTTGATTTTCCACCATAGCCTTCCACTCCTTGAATTTTTCGAAAATCTCAGATTCTTCCCTCAAGTAGTAGACTCAGACTCGACGTGAATAATCATCAACAAATGTCATAAAGTATTTAAAACCACCCAAAGAAACTACCTCTAAAGGGCCACACACATCGGAGTGAATATAATCAAGCATACCTCAGCTTTTGTGTTCCGCGGTATCAAATCGAACTCTAGTTTGCTTGCCCATCACACAATATTTGCAGAAATCGAGCTTGCACCCATGGACCCCCTTCAACAATTTTTGTCGATGAAACTCCTCCATGCCCCTTTAGCTCATGTGGCCAAGCCTCATGTGCCATAACAAAAGCTCATCCCTTTCTGCTTCCGTAAAAATCGCCGCTCCACCAATCACTGTGGTTCCTTTCAACCTATAAAGGTTGTTTAGTGACTTTGTGCCGCGCAAAATCACCATTGATCATTTCTTCACCTTCATAGTCCCTTCTTCGACTTGAATCACACACCTTTTTGAATCGAGCATGCCTAAGGAGATCAAATTCTTCTTCAGAGCGGGTACGTGTCTAACATCACTTAGTGTGCGGGTCACGCCATCCCACATCTTTATTTTCACCGTGCCTATATTGATAACTTTGCATGTAGCATCATTGCCCATGAAGATTTCTCCAACATTGCATTCCGTGTAGTCAACGAACCAATTACGATTCGGGCACATGTGATAAGAGCATCCAAAATCAAGAATCCACCCACTACTTTGATCCGCTAAAAAATAAGTAAGAACATCGGTGTTAACCTCTTGGTCCACCTCTTGGGTCGCAACTCCCGCAACCTCCCTTGGCACATCCGCTTTCTTATCTTTTAGCTCTGGATAATTCTTCTTGATGTAGCCTACCTTGTGACACTTAAAGCACTCCCAATTACTTTGATCTCGTGATTGAGACCGAGCCGTGCCTCTATTCTTGGCACCCCGTGACCTTGACCGCCCACTTCATTCACCACCACCACTCTTTGCAACCAAGCCCTCACTTGACGAAGAACTTGCCCCGCTACCTCCCTTTTTCATGGCCACGTGCGATTGGAGGTCCTTGACAACCTTATTAAACTTGAGCGTTGTCTTGCCAAATATCAATGTGGTAATGAAATGATCATAGGAGTCTGGCAATGAAGCAAGCAACAATAAGGCGCGGTCCTCCTCATCAAATACAACATCAATTCTCTCAAGGTCATGCATTATTGCCTTGAAGACATTGATGTGCTTGTTCAAATCTTGCCCCTCCTTCATTTCCAACTTGAAAAGTTGCTTCTTGAGGTTCAACTTGTTGGACATAGACTTCCCTATGTACAACTCCTCCATCCTAGTCCACATATCCTTTGCATTCTTCTCCGACATCAAGTTTCTCAATATTTCGTCAATCACATGCATCTCTATAGCGGACATAGCTTTCTTATCAATCTCATTCCATTGGTCTTCGGACATATCTTGTGGCTTTTTCTCAAGTCCAAGCAATGCAACTTGCAAATTCGATTGGACGAGTACCCCCCGCATTCGCCTTTGCCAAATACCGAAATTGATAACCTCATCATAAGGCTTTATCTTAACCTCCATAGTGCTCCCAACACCTACAATAGTAGAAGAACTAGCTTGTGTTGCAACAACTCCGGTTTGAGTCCCTTCGGCCATTTATCGAACACTTGGCGTACAAACCTTGCACCCAATAGCCAAACCTTGATACCAAACGCTAGGCACCAACCAAAACCTCTGATACCACTTGTTGGGAATGTGGGAATAATTACCAAGTCCCAAATCCACCAATAAACTCGAGAAATCCATTTCGAGAATTTCCATAAACACTTGGCGGGCGGAAACCGACAAGCAATAGGATCTTGGCTCAAACCAAGAATGGCCAACACAATCACAAGCAACTATGGATAAAAGATAAAGAACAACAAGAATCAAGTGCAAATCAAAGAGGAAAAACACACCGGAGATAATGTGGAACCCTTTGGGTCTTCCACTTGAAAGGGGAGCAACTTTATTGATCAACCAAGAATTTACACCAACTCTCTCTCAATAATCCTCACTCAAATCAATGGAACAAACCTCCAAAGATTACCCTCTCAAAACCTAGCTAAACCCTAGCTAACCTCTCACAAGAAATACCCTCACTTGTAAGAACAACTATCTCCTTCTCACTCTTGCAAATGCAACATACAATAAATAGAAACAAACATCTCTATTTATACTAAATGAGAAAATAAGCCTAAAAGGCTTTACCCGCCGAACTGCAAAAGTGCCTTTGCAGTTTCTAGCCCAAACTGCAAAAGTGCTTTTGCACCTTTTCAAAAACACTCTGCCCAGCTACAAAAGTGCTTTTGCGGTTTTTCGGCTCAGCTGCAAAAGTGCTTTTGCAGCATTCCAGCTTGCACCATTTTGTAACATAGATTACAAGCCAAACACAACAGATTTTACCAAAACAATTCCGAGTAGGAAGAAATAGGATATGTACGTCTATGCAACGTGACTTTTTACATGCATATTACTAATTTATCATGCCTACGTGATGCTTAATTGCATAGGTAATTAAATTTGCATACAGGTAAGTTACAAAAATGGATAAGTTGTCTGGTCAATGGTAAATTACAATTGCAATAATGTCGTTAATTAACCACGAGGGTTAAATTGAAAGTTCAAAATTATAGTACAATGTTAATTACCAGGTACCCCATAATTACAATATTTGTTGTTAATTACCCACAAGTGTTAAATTGAAAGTTCAAAATAAGGTATATGCACAATGTATATATATATCAACATTTTATTGTATCATCAGTTTTAATACGTTTATTATGTTTTAAAAAGGATATTAAACTCTTAGTTTAGGACAAATGTAGTATATTATTTTGTCAATTTGAAGTAAAAACTTTTTGAATCTAGCTTGCATGTCAATTTGATTATTGGAACCTTAACTAATTAATTTATATTCTTAAGTGATTCACGAAGTGTTACTAAATAAAAAAATTATGACTCGGCTTTTGACTCTGATCAGAGTTTAGCCAATTATGATTCTATGAAGCACAGCGTAACAATTTAGTATATGTATGCTTTTTGATACTTTAATTATGGAACAATTTAGGCTCCGTTTAATTGCAAAGTGAAAAAGAAAAATAAATTGAGTTAGTTTTGATGAAAAGATGGAAAATAAGTTGAGTAATAGAGGTGATATCTTTTTAATTTTTAAGTTTTTCCATGAAGAAATTTTTATTACTTGGTGGTGAGTAAAAATTTTTCACGAAAAATGTTGGAGGATGAATGATATATACTCATAAAATGAGTAACATCTCTCATCTTATTTTCTATCTTTGCACACAAACTAACTAAATTTATTTTTCTTTTCCATCTTTGCAATCAAACGGAGCCTTAGTGTTCATGTTTTGAGTATTTGGGTTATTAATGCAATCTAGCTAGTTTCATTTTATTGAATTCTTAAATATGTATAATGTTTATGCATATAAAATTAATTAATTAAGAACGTATCCCCCCCCAACCCACCCACCCACGTGTCGTGTCATATATTTTGAAAAAATTGCATGTTTCGAGTCGTGTGTCATGTCAAAATGTGTGTCATGTGTTGGGTCTATGCTTTATAGCCTAACAAGCTAGCTACACGTTTTTATTAATTTAGTGCATTTATCAAATTTGTAATTGTAGCATTTAAATTTAGGTGTCAAAGTTGTGTACTAGTGTAATGTCACGGGGTAATTTTCTCAACCTCGCGCAGCGCCCGGCACACCGACTCCTCCGAGTCCGGGCCAGCCTAACAACAACGGCAACACGCAACAGAACGCGCACAAGACACTGAACAAGCCCTTACGTACCTGCATAGATTCCCAAAACCCATTAGCACCGCACAAAAGGACTGCATCGCCCTGCCTCAAAAGGACTGCATCGCCCTGCCTCCTGGTGTTAAGCACCGCACAAAAGGACTGCATCGCCCTGCCTCAAAAGGACTGCATCGCCCTGCCTCCTGGTGTTAAGCACCGCACAAAAGGACTGCATCGCCTTGCCTCCTGGTGTTAAGCCTCTCACGCATTGGGGTCTGACATGTAACTAGTACAGGTCATAAGTGTGCAAAGTGTACTATATATTTAGATTGAAAATCGTTTTAATAAGATCGATACAGGGAGGGCGACCTAGTTTTGCTACTACAATTCCATATTGTAGGAAGAAATAGAATATGTTTATGTGTGAAGTTATACATATATATATATATACATCTTCTCCACCGTACCTTATAACTTAATTATATCACCATCCATGACTTAAAACAAAATTTATATCCTTTTTATGAGCTTTGATACTTGATTTTGTCCCCAAAAGAAAAGCTGAGATTCTTAGTTTAGGACAAAGATAGCACATTAATACTTCTTTCAATTTGAAGCAGGAAATTTATAATTAACTACAGTCTGATTAGTAGCACCTCAACTTAATTTATATCTGTAATTCCAACTATACAGTAACAGCTTTATGCATGCACAAATGGTACAAAAGCATTTCCCAAATTGTTACTAAACAAAAATGATTATGAAGTGCCAGAGTTGAAAAATGAAATCATATTTATATTGCTAGTAATAGTTCTTTTCTTTTTGCCAGAAACAAAAAAAACAAACAACCACACACCAAAAGAAAAACTACAAGAACTCTAGCTAACAACTAGCCTACTCCCGAAGGTAACGTACCGATCAGCGCGCCAGCAACATGGCCGCCAAATCTCTTGGAAGGATAGAACCCATAAGCTTGAGAGAGAGGCCCTCTTATATATGATTAACCGCAACCCAATGGGCAGTTCTGTCTGCACTCTCGTCCAACCAAAACAAATTAAACCAGTTTGTCCCCGGAAGAACATTGGATCTGATAGACTCCACTATGGACGCACTTGCCCACGGAGGTGAAAAGGACGGTCTATCAATGGCATCAATAACGTACCGGTCTAGCTAAAATCAGACTCAACTATGCAATTACTCTTGTTTGAATCAAAAACCTTATCAAGTGCTCTTTAGCCTCCGCATGCAAGTTAGTTGAGGGGATCGACGGACATGGGAAAGAGAGATAGAACGACCATCAATAAAACCTTCAGATCTCTAGCTGATGAATATAGCTGCTGAACCAAACGAGTAAGAGGCATCAAATTAAACATCACAATTAATTTTAAATCCACCTGAACAAGGAGCCACCCAAACGAGACGGCCGGGCTGGGATCAGGCTAAGTTAGATACGATTAGCTGGAATATATATCTAAATTTAGTTAGTCGAGCTTAGTTTAATTTATATTTTTAAATGATGTACTAATTTAAACCTAGCTTTAACTAGCCAATTGACAGTAGAGTAAGCGCAAAAATCACAAAGTTGTATGAGAGCAAGAGTTTTGACTCTTAAGAACCCTAATGGCCCAATTCAAGGACAGATCTAGGATTTAATTTATAGAAGAGTCTGCTGAGATAAAATCAAAATTTGATAACTACATTAATATTTTTTTTCTTATATGATCATATATAAGAATGGGCTAGGCATAGTTCAAATTTGAAATGTAATTAGAGGTGAAATTTTCTCAACAGCTGGATTATAAACTGGACATGAGTTGGGTTAATTCAAATTTGTAGGATAATTACATGATACTTTTTTTCGGAGAGCTAGACTTAAGCCCCGGTGGGCCCCCTCAGTCCGCCTTTGCCCAATCCCCTCCCCTAAATATTCAAGTCTTGGTAGATCTATCTTAAAAATAGAAAAAAAAAACCAAAATATATTAATTTTAATTTAATATAATCAAAGGTTAAATGACAAAATTTTAGTTATTGTATAAGTGTCAATAAATTTTCTAAAAAAGTAATAGAATATCTTTTTTTAAAAATAATATAATATGTTTTAATGAAATCAAGTCGTATTAGTTTAATTTGGAAAAATAAAAGGGGGCGGGTGTATGGTTTTGGAACAAAAAAAAAAAGAAAGAAAAGAAGGTAGGTAGTAGTTTGTAGTTTAAATTTAAAAAGACTAATTGGAGCATGTTGTCCAATTAAACGAGTTATAAAATCGATCTTTGACCTGCACTAGCTAGTTTCTGCCCCCAATTAAAAATATGTTCCAAATTATGTATATAGTACGTAGAGACGAACCGTAAGTTGTTGAAGAAGGATTATTTTACAAAGGCAGGTATTACTTCACATTTCACAAAAATAAAAGATGTAACTCATTAGTCAAAACTCGAATTTAAAACTTTTGGCATGAGTATTACATACTTTAACTACTGAATTAAATCATATATATTAGAATTTTAAAGTATTTTAATAATCCGAACAAGTGAGTTAATATAGTTCGTAAGGCACCTATATATCTTTTCGAGAGAGATCTTGAGTTTGAACCTTATCCGAAGTGGGGGAGGGAATTTTTGTTATTTAGACATTCATTTTTTTTAGAAAAGAAAAAAAAACGAAAAAAGAAAAGAAAGTGTTTTAGTACTTTATGTAATGTTATATATAATTAATTATTAGCATGCATCACATATATCTAGCTTGGTACTAGTAACTAAGAATAATTTATTTAGTTAAGCCAGTGTGTTAACTTAGTAGTAAAGTGTCCATTCTGATCATGTATCTTGAATCTAGTAAGAAGAATTTAGTTAAGCAATTGAGTTAATTTAGAAGTCAAAGTTTCCGGCATGTTCTAGGAAATGTTGGTTTGAATTTCGCTAGCGAGAATTAAGCTGTATTTATTATTGTAGTTAAAAAAAATCATCTTTTTTTAAAATAAAAATAATATAATATATATATATATATATATAAATATAAAGAATTTGGTTTGCCGGAATAAGTCTGATCATAGTATTATTCTAGGGACAGAGAATCTTTCACGCGGTCATTTGCAAATTAACTATTAATATTTAATGTTAGTTAAAGAACCCAAACTAGGAAAAACCAAATATGATAATTGGGGCACTTAATAAACGTAGAAATAAATTAAGTGTTTTCAAACTACGCACACACCTACTACTAATTAAGCATGCGCACAGCCTTTCAAGTACTTCAATTATATGCATGCCTATAAATAGTTTAATTAAGAGAAGACACTCTACTATGCATTGATCTCTAATTCAATTAAAGCTTAATTAATTAGCAAAAAATGAAGATCAATATAGTGATTGTGGCTCTCTTTCTCATCATCATCGCTCTCTTTGCTTTTGTGGGTACTCGAGCAAGAACCTTACCAGCTGGTGAGTTAATCAATTAATTAAATTAAACTGTCCTCACCTCTAGGTCTAGGTAGCTCTTAATTATGCTTTAATTTATAAATGATTTTGATTAAGCATAAATAAATGTCGAGACAATAATTTTTTAAAAATTTATTGTGTACGTGGCCAATATTAGCCATGTAGTGTTGTACGTACATGATAATCCTCTGGCTGAAATTACAGCTTCGGAAGGAGGGCATTAAGATTGAGTTCAATCCCATAGCTAGACGCAATTGAAAAAAATAAAATAAAATGTTCCAGCAGTGAGAAGTGAAAAATAGAAGTATGTTATAATTTCAGAATAAGCTTCTTATTCATATACTTTAATTTTTGGAAAAATATATATAATTAATCACTTAAGATCTTAGTGAAATGGAAATGAAGGGCATTGAACCCCATGCCTCTCACGTGCAAATCGAGTGCTGTATATATATAATTATTTAAGAATATTTTTTAATTAATACGTAGTTGCAGCTAAAATAATCACCGCTTGAAGTACTTTTATTATTTCTTTGATCGATAACTAAAATTTTCTCTCTTTGTTGCAGAAATGTTACAAGAGAAAACCCAGAGTAGTACTCTGACGAGTTATGGAAGGACCCCAAGCCCACCGCCTCCATCTCCATCTCCAACATCAGCACCAACTGATCGTCATGAACATCTATCAACAACAATTGATTTCGCTGCTAAAAGTGGTGCAAATAACAATAAGGTGACTAATTATAAAAGATCGGCAAGTCCGCCACCACCTGCGCCTCCAGGATCAGCACCAAACCGGCCGGTACGCGATGATAATTCTATATTAGTGCTACATGAAGAAAACTACTCTTCTCGACAACCCTACATAGCCTCCGCATGAGCTAGCTAGTTGTTTTTTTTTTATTAATTTAGTGCATCAAAATTGTAATGCGTAGCATTTAAATTTAAACATATGTCAAGTTATTTTTCTACGTACACTGTAATTAGTCTTTAGGTTGAAGTAGTATATGCGTGTGTAAAGCAATTATTAATTTAGAGTGAATTATCATTTCAATCAAATAGTTGACAAAAAAAAGTCAATAAATTATGGGGACGTCTTGTTACTTTTGACACAATATAAAATCTTCGTAGCTATTCTAGGAAGAAATAGAATTTATTATTAATTCACCTTAATCACCTTTTATTTTATTTTTACTACATGGAGTCCTTCATAATTTTTTATAAAGATTATAACTTATAATGTGCTAGTCATTTTTCTTCTTAATTACAAGAAAAGACTTGAGGGACAAAGTACGTTGAAAGTTCAAAATTAAATGTAGTCTCATTGGTGATCCATTGAAAATTCAAAGATTCATAATTTACTAATTATCAAAAGCCACATGAGACCTAAGTGGTTATATATATATATATATCCATTATTTATTATTAGATAATTAATATAATGTACTGTATTGTATTGTGTACACACAGCTTTAGAAAGGTACGTACATACACAATACATTAACATTTTTCAGTTGAAGATGCATATATGCATGCCATTATGCTCTTACAAATAATATAAAAGAAATGGTGAGAAATATAGGCATAATATATATTACTTTGTCAATTTGACTTAGATATTTTTATATAATATTATTAGCATCTCATTTCTATATATTAGCATCTCAATTTTATAATTAACTCTCAAGTACTGTATATAGTAATTAACAATTTCACAAATGGGACAAAGGATTCAACAAATTAAGTGTCGATCACCATATATATGAAAATGATTATGAAGAGCCAGAACTGAAAAATGGATTAATACATATATATTGCTACAAGTAGTTTCTGCCACCAATGAAAAATACGTTCCAAATTATGTAGATACGAATAACATTGCAAGTAGTCGAAGAAAGATTATGTGCATGTCTTATTAAAGGAAGAAAGGATTATTTATAAGTTTATAATATGATTTTCGAACAATATTATAATTAAGAAGATCTCACGGGTCGATATTATTTGTTGATTATATAGTACGTTGTGGTAATATATGATGAAGAATTGAGTAGTGCGTGACTGCGTGCTTAAAGACCCCTTCATTTCTCTTCCCCAGATGTAAGATATCACTTGTAATAAAAGAAATTATCAATATTTTAATTAAAATATTGATGCAAGCTATATAATATTATTTTTAGAAACTTGTATAATAACAAAAGTGGATATTAATTAAGATGTATACTAGCTTGGTCTTCGATCTCAATACACAATTTCCATATTACCTCGTAGGAGTTATATATCGATAATTTTAGATAAAGATAAATAATTGACACAAAAATCAATATATTAAATATAGTCATTATATATTGGTTAACAAAATCTTATCACAATCAGAGGCGGATCTATTGAAGGGCAAAAAGGGTCAGTTGACCCCATGGATTAAAAATAAAAAATAAAAAAAATTAGTCAAATTGCAAAACAGGCAAAGCTGGCAGTGGCAGGCAACTAGGAAAGTGGAAGCAAAAGTTTTCAAAAGCTATTTCACCCATGAGGCCATGACCCACTCACCCACCTGGAAAAAAAATAAAAACATTTAGAACAAACTACAAATTAAAGCATTAAAGTTAACACTTAACAGTTCCCAGTAGCCTCCCACTCTCTCAGTTTTTCTCATCTCTTTTGATTTCGAATTCTGCCTATTTTTTCGTATCTCACAGAGTCACAGATCTCTCATCTCACAAATCTTTTTCGCGTAATTTTTCTTTTTTTACTTAGTTTCGTTTTTTCCTCTTCACTAGCTCATCTCCGCCCCGCCTCCGGCATTCCACCGGCCACGTACCACCGCCTGATTTAGGTATAATTTTCTTTGTAAATTTTTTTTGAAACTTTTACACTTAGCCCCCTTGACCCATAATTCTGGATCCGCCACTGATCACAATCAATTATAAATAATTAATGCATTAAAATGATAAAATTTTATAAAATGTTATTGTGTGACCAATTGCTTTATAGAATAGGGATAATATATCCCCGTCACATTTAAAGTTTAAAAGGGAAGAAGTGATAATTTTAATAAGATGTTATTGGGCTAAAGTAGTCCCCCATCCGACTAAGTGTATGATAAGGAATATTCTCTTTATCTCAAATTAAGAATCTCATTTTATTTTGAGAACATAATGAGTTTATTAAACATCACATTAAGAAATAAATTGTATCATTGACAATTGTTTAGGTTGACATAAGTATTTTTCTTACAAAAGTATAAGGTCAAAATGAGACTATCAGTTTGAGACAAATATTTTTTATTTTTTTTTCACGTTAGGTATTTCATAATTATGATTAACTATACTTCAGTTTCATATTTTTAATATTCCAAAAATTGTCATCGAAATATTAAAAGTACCGCAAAAGGCCATTACTTTTCTATTTATTGTGTTAATTTTTTTTAACGTAATTATTGGTTAGATGCCTCCCCTTAAAGTAAGGTTTCAAATTCCATTGATGTAATTAAAAAATGTTTATGAGAAAATAAAAATACAAGTACATTATAATTTGAGAATAAGGTTCTTAATTTTACTAAAAGTCATAATTTTCTTGTTGGTTTGGATATGTTATAAACTTCATTTTGCTATTTTAATGAGAATCTTTATGGAAAATAGTTGCATTATATTATTTATTTAAATATTGTGTATGCGTGTCTTTTATTCCATATAGTAAATGATTTTGTGTGTAGAGTATGGCTTACACACAGAAGATCATATCATCGGTTCTTGTGAAATATAAGTTTAATGATTCACAGTCTTAGATGGAATTGGACATCCATCGGTAGGATTGTAGCACAAGTTTTAATAGTTTATCTTAACTATAGGAAACGCTATAGTTTTAACTCGTTGTGCTAGTACACTTTGTGTGTATTGAATATGACCAGTTTGGGTTAATTGTTTCTATACTGACTATACAAAACAATTTAAAATCCCATGGTTATTATAATTACTTATGCTCTTAATCTTGAAATAATTGATAGACATATATATGTAGTGTTTGTTATTTTAACTTATTAAGAGTGAGATTCATTTATGGATCAATAATCTTCGTGAATTGAATGACGATACTATATTATTATGATGAATATTAATTATTAACGGAATCTACGTCCCGGTATAGGGATTGATGATAGCCCCTTGAGAAGCTTATAAGTTTTGATCATGTCAAACCCTGCAGGTGGATTATGTTAATCCGACATGTCAAATAAGTTAAGTGGTAGGCTCAAGGATTAAGAAGTCATTTAAATATAATTGTCAGTAATTTAATTTAAATGACGGTTATCTGTAATCTTAACGTGAGGAGAATAATAAGTATTTAATAATAAGGAACTCAAAATACAATTTTGAGATAAGGAGGGGAGTACAATTATAATTCTTTAGTTATGTGAATTATAATTTATGGAATGAACTAATTCATAGTGGAATTAGGATAGGAAGCCCAAACTCTTATTCTCCTTAAGGTCCCTATCTTAGCCTTATATATACACCGGCCTTGTCTCTTCTCATTAGAAAAACAATTATCATGAGTTATGGTTTGTTCTATTGAAAGAGTAGAAAATTTTTGTGATACCGTAACCCACACTAGGTGCAAGATTTGATTGCGGAAAGAATACGATAGAAGATCTTTAGGTTTTCAGCACAACAGTCGTAAATCAATCGTAACTTTTAATTGCACCGTTGGATCGGGATGATTTTTGGATATGTCATTCAGAATGCAAAGTTACTAATTTAATGCGAAAAATAAGGACGGTCAGAATTCGTTTCAGTGGCAAAAACAATCGACTTTTGTAGCCCAGCAAGAATTAAAAAATCTGACCAAATCGCAATCTAATGCTTTCAAACCCTAGTATCCTCATATGTATCATCTACATGATCCACAAAGGTGAAATCCCTTTATTCTTATAGGGTTTTAGCAAAAGTTTTTTGTTCAATCTATACGCAATATCAAACGATCATGTATTTATGTTTCCATCACCACGTGCCTCTTGCATGGAACTCAAGTGCCAAAGGTGGAGGTAGGGGTGTTTTTTTTTTCTGGTCCAAAAAGAGAGCTTCACGCTCTAATTATATACATAAATCGGGATGGAAAACCTTCATACCCGAGGGATTACAACAAAGATCAAAAATTCCCTAATTATGCGCTAACAAGATGACCTAACAGAGCAAGGGAGTGATCAGCAACAAACAACACTATGAAACCAAAACAAACAATAACAAAAAACTTTAATTGATGGAATGGATTGGAATACCCTAATTTAAAAAAAATCAAATTTTTTGAAATTCTAGAGACTTTTCCAATTTCAATTTCAAATATTTTGGAAATTAAAAAAAATAATCCAAAATTGGAAGTTTTGAATCTTCAAAAATTTTCAATTTCTTAAAATTTAAGATAACTTCAACATTATTTGTAAAAAACTGGTGATAAATTGTGATTTTTTTTCTTTTTAATGAACCATATTGCAATGATTTACCACCACAAAAATAGCATGAACAACAAGCTACTATCATTATTAAAAGTTTAATTACAACAAAACACTAGATACTAGTAAGTATACTTTCATTGATTATTATTGAAGATATGAGTTTAACCAGTGTACTAAATCTCATTCAAAAAAAAAGTTATATAATTGCCTTAAGTTGAAATTAATGTTTTTTATTAGAAAGTACTAAAAGTTCAGGTGTTATTTTAAGTTGAAATTGATTGAAAGAATACTTAAAAGATAAAACTACAAGCATTATATAAATATATCATCGCTAAATTTTATAATAATGTAAATATCATACACCAAAAAAATTATTTTCAAAATTTCAAAAATTTGAATATAGTTTCCAATTTCACTCCAAATCTTTTTAGAAAAGTCCAAATTGGAAAATTCGAAAATTGGAAATGATGTATCCCATACCAATTTTGAAAAAAGTGGATCAGATTTCAAAAATTTTGGAAGTTCGGAAAGTTAGAACACCTTTAGGCGGAGGGATTTGGGGACCAGTGGACCATGGCCCCTTTTAAAATTTCAAAAAAATTCAAGGTGTATATAATAATAGAAACTTTTTTAGACAATTTTTTAAGGTTTTAAACTACAAGGTGAACTTGTAGTTTTGATAAATTGTAAGGGTGACTTTGTAATAAGAGAGAGAAGAAAGGGATAAAACTCTATATATATAAAGCGATATTTTCTATACAATATAAGTTTTTATATATAAACAATGAATTCACAAATACTACAATAAAGGTGAACCAACAAAGAGTTTAACAACTACATTCATATGAGTCGTCGGATTCAAGATTTTTTTGCTATGATGATAGGCAGTGCCGGCCCTGAGTTTTTGGGGGCCCTAGGCGAATTGTTGATTCATGCCCATTTTTATCTTTGTATATTTATTTAATTTAAGTGTACCAATGAACTTGCAACGAAAAAAAGCCTAATAGCAAAATAATATTAGAAAAAGTAATGAAAAGAGTAATTAAATTTCTCACCTGTATAAAATATAGTTAATTAAAGTACAAAAATAGAGACCTAAAGATAGAGAAACATTAAAAAAATAGAGAAAGAGAAAATGTTATGCGTTGAATACGAAATGAGTCATTAAAGAATAAGAAGACTTCTTTCTTCTTCTTTTTCTTTTTTTCCTTTTTTTTTTATAAATTTTGGCTAGGTGATGGAAAGTGGCTACCATACTTATGTTTAATTAGAAAGTGTACATAAAAAGAATTTATTCTTAGGGTTCAAACTTGTGAGCAGCTACATCAAAAACATTACATTTCAATTACCAACTGCAGGACCAAAAGCATCTTCCATAATCTAATACAAAATATAGTTAATCATTGTAACATACGTGTAAAGGGGCCATAAAATGAGGGGCCCTAGGCAGCGGCCTAAGTCGCCTATGCCCAGGACCAGCCTTGATGATAGGGGGGCCAACGGGCTTCAAGGTTGTTGGTAAAAAAGAATGAAATTATTTTTAATTTTTTTCAAATGAAATTTGATTGGTTGTTTTAGAGAAGCAAATTTTGCAAAGCCCAAGCCTGAATTATGTAATATTTGACTTGTACGGTAGTTCCTTTTGTATTCTATCCAATGATCGAAGTGAACAAGTTATACTAATTGTTGATCTTTCTTCTTCTTTTTTTTTAATTATGATTAGAAGTTCAATAATACTTCTTTTTTGGGTTCAAATTAATAGTCTTAATTACTTTCTTTTTTTGGGTGACTTAAATTGACTTTAATTAGCAAATTTTACAATGATATGTTTTAATCTTGACCAATATTGAAACTTAGGAAGTATTGAATATGGATAGGACGTATTGAGTTAATATGATGGTTGAGAATATTGTGTTGATACAAATCCTATATATATAGGGAATAAACATATTATTTTGCAATTGTGTATATATATATACTTTTATATATGTGGTGGTTTTTTGGGGTCGATCATGTCTTTCATACGTGGCCCAAATGGGACAATTAAAAAAAAATCTTATTAGAGAAAGATTTTCACACTAAAGCCAATAAATAATTTTTTTGTAAATAAATGTCCTATTTTTTATTTTATTAATAATATGACATGTGTTTTTTTTTTCATTATAAAATGACATCCCAACCTTTAAAATAAACTAAAAAATACCAATATGCATTAAAATATGGATTGCAATATGAACTTTGCAGTTTATATTTCACTGCAATATGAACTTTGTAGTCCATATTTTACTGCAATATGAACTTTGCGGTCCATATTTTTGGTGCAAAGTTCATATTACAGTCCATATTTTACTACAATGTGAACTTTGCAGTCCATATTTCTAGTGTAAAGTTCATATTGCAGTCCATATTTCACTGCAATATTCATATTTTTTGTGCAAATTTCATAAAGAGGGGGTAATTTAGGTAATATATAACGTGTTTTTATTAATTAAATGATATTTAAATTTATTCAAATACCTTCATTTAAAATATAAAATAAAATAGGACTCTTACACTAATTACCAGTTAAAAATAGGCCCTTCATTCAAAAAAATATTATTCATTGGAGTTTTGGTAAAAATCAATGTGTAGTAAGACCTTCTACTTAATTTCTAGTTTTTATTAATTTTAACTTTAGAAATTAGGTAGAAGGGCTTATTATACATTGATTTTTACCAAAAATCCAATGAATAATATTTTTTTGAATGAAGGGCCTATTTTTAATTGGTAATTAGTGTAAGAGGCCTATTTTGTTTTATATTTTAAATGAATGTATTTGAATAAATTTAAATATCATTTAATTAATAAAAACATGTTATGTATTACCTAAATTACCCCTTTTTATGAAATTTGTACAAAAATATGGACCGCAAAGTTCATATTGTAGTAAAATATGAACTGTAAAGTTCATATTGCAGTGAAATATGGACTGCAATATGAACTTTGCACTAAAAATATCTACTGCAAAGTTCACATTGCAGTGAAATATGGACTGCAAAGTTCATATTACAGTGAAATATAGACTGCAAAGTTCATATTGCAGTCCATATTTTAATGCATATTGGTATTTTTTTAGTTTATTTTAAGGGTTGGGATGTCATTTTATAATGAAAAAAAAAGGCACATGTCATATTATCAATAAAATAAAAAAATAGGCCCTTTATTTTAAAAAAATTATTCCTTGGCTTTAGTGTGAAAATATTTTTCTAATAAGCCTTTTTTTAATTGCCCCATTTTAACTTGGCCGGCTATTTCCAGCTCTTGGCTTCGCCTTCGTCAGGTGTTCTGCCATTGAACTCCGTTCTCTACTGTTTGTCTCCAGTTAATAACATTTGAGTGTAAATTTTAATTCATAGCAAGTTGCAACTAAATTTTGTGTTATGTAACATTATTATCACCTCTTGATCACTTCCAACTCGATAATTTTTTGGTCATAAATGAATATATATATACGCGCACATCAAAATATCAGAAAATTAATGAATTGACAAATAATCTAATGTGATATTTAATCTTTAAGAGTCCGTTTGATAACACCGTGAAAAGGAAAATAAAAATTGTTAATTTTTTTAAGAAGTTGGAAAATAAGTTCGGATATGCGGTGAGACGTCTTCTTATTTTGTGATTTTTTCAATAGAGAATTTTTCTTTGGTAGTTAGAGAAGAAAAAAATTTCCACAAAAAATTATAAAAGATAGAGGACATTTACACATAAAATAAATATGAAATAAAGAATATCTTATAACATACGTCAACATCTTATATAACCACCAACTGATCATCATGAACAGCTTCCATCAACAACGATTGATCGATGTCGCAGCTAAAAGTGGTCTGAATGATCTACCACTACCAGGATCCAATCCAAACAGGAGTTGATCGATCGGTGATGATCCTTAGTATTTAATTTATTGATCATTAGTATTTATTTATTCAACTCATATAAAAGGAAGTCCTGTCATAATAGCAATTTAGCAAACATCTAGCAAATTATTACGAAAAAAATAATAGATTTTTTTTCTCCTATCAATTTAGATTTATTGCTCATAAATTTTCCGATTGACTATTAATTTGACAAGTTAAAAGGTTTAATTTGTACACATCTCAAGTGAAAATATTCAATGTAAAGATTATTAATTAATATAGTAAATATATTTAGAAACTTCACAATTTTATATATTAATTTTTATATTCTTAAAATACAAAAAAATATATATAGAATATTGAACTTATATTTATTTGGTTGACTAGGTCATCTGAAGTAAACCGACTTACATTGGTTGATATGATCTAGGACTTGGGAAAAAAAACCAAGAACTGGAAAACCAGTCCGAACCAAATCGATAAAACCTGGTTCGGTTCAGTTATTAGAAATTATACTAAACAAAAAAAAAATACTAGTGTCGGTTTCAAACTGAGACAAGTTTTGACTTTTCCCGGTTTGAAACTGTTACATATTGACCTATTATTGTGCACCAAATCCCTTTAAAGAACCATGACAATTGATTGTTGTAGCGGTTCTTGGCCGACATAAAATTTGTTGTCACCGTGACAAGTGCTGTTTGTCACGGTTTAAAATCGTGACTATTCGGGTATTTTGGTGTAATGTAAGCAAATACAATATTCATTTAAGCGTAATGATGTAAACACAGGTACATTAGCTTGTTTATATTTGTTGGTGTGGAAAACTAGAGCAGGTCTATTTCGACCACACAGTTAAATAATATGATTGATGAAATGATTGGAATAATGAATAAACTGTAATAAGAAAGATAATGACGTATAGAGGAGGTTCACCCTATATGAAAATATGAGTTAGTCATCCTCTATTGAATGAAGTTAGGAGTTCGGGCTGCTTTGTGTTATAATAGATGCGTTTGTATTACGAGCTGTCAATATCTCTCTCGCTATTCTATTCTTACGAGATTACAATAAAAATATTGCTAAGCCACTCAAAGTCTAAATTTAAGGGTGCTATTATTTACACCCCTCAATTTTGTCACAAACACCACCATCTCTAATTTGATAAAACTTATTTTTCAACACTCCACTTTTTTGTCACAAACACCCTCTCACTTAAGCATTACTTAACTTATTTATTCAATGCTTAAAACATTAACCTATCTATTTATTCATTTTTTAATAAACTAATCAAACATTAACCCAAATAATTAAACATATATCTCTCATTTCCCCCCATTCACAATTACATTGCATTGCTTCAAGTAAAAAGATATAGAAAGAAGAGACTCACTTCTTTATCATTTGAGCTCTCAAAATCAAGAAATCACAATCAAATCAAAGCACAAATATTATTGGTGGAAAGTTTGAAGCTTGGATTATGATAAATAAGAAGCAATATTCATGAGATGGTGGAGAAAGAAGAAGTTCAAAACAAAGTTGGTGATGAAATTTCACTCCAAAATGAAGCCAAAGATGTATTATAATAATTATTATTAATGTATTAATGTGTATATTAGCTTTCATATATCATTCTACAACATTCAAATTGAAACAAAGATGTAATCCCCAAAACAGAGTATAAAATGGGTTCTGTCCAGGCTTGACTCGCTTTATATAAGGAGAATAATCTAGTTACAACTCTCCTTAAATAAGGCAAGTGTGTACAGACACACTCACCCCATGTGAGGTGAGTTTGTGCTATTAGGCGAGTTACTTACAACACATTCACCTAATGTGGGGGTGAGTGTGTGTGAATCCACTCACCTGTCATTAGGTGAGTCTAATTTAAAAATACTCCAGTACACTCTACACTCCATTGCTTTATATTAGGTGACTCACTTGTAACACATTCACCTAATATGGAGTGAGTATGTATGAATTCACTCACCTGTCATTAGGTGAGAGACGAGCGGGAAAAGGTGAGAAATCTTCTCTCTTTATCTTTTTATTTTTAATTAAGGTTTGTATTAACTTTTAATTTGGTGGTGGGTGTTTGTGACTAAAAATTAGCATGAGGGGGGTGTTTGTGACAATAGTGGTGTTAGTGACATAAATGGGGGGTGTAAATAATGGCCCCCAAATTTAATATGTTAAGAGCTATACCGTGTGCTATTGAGCTTTATTCTTTTGTATCTCTCTCTTGTAATAAAAGTTTGATTGCTTAATTCTTTTTCAGTTGTTGTTTAATAATGCTTAGTTATTGAGGGAAGTAAATGCTTCCCATATATATATGATATAGAAAAAACGTGTGAAATAGCTCCTAGAGCAAGTCCAATGCCATCCCTAATTTCTTTCAACTCTGATGTCGCTTCTTTATGGATTTCAGTATATTAAATGCAATTGGTGTGCATTTAATGAAGTTGAGGGAGGCTCTGTGACGTTGGTGAAAGTGGCAGCAGTCGTCCATCCTGTCTATGTTTTTTCTGTTACAGTGGTCGGCCAGAAAGTTTCAGAGCTCGTCGGAAGAGCTCTGGCATTCGAGCTCCATAACTTGTTGTACGAAAACAACCCTTTAGGCTGACTACCCAAACTTCCCAGAGCTCTAGCTAATAGGTGGCGCTTGGATAGAGCTCTCAAGCTCTTTTCACTGTGTCAGATTTGGTTGCTGACGTAGATGGCCACGTGCCCGCTCGTGATTGGTGTAGCAGATTAACTTATTAATTTACTCCATCAAGTTATTTTTTATGTTGTAAGTAATCTTTAAATACAAGTTGTATGTGCGTGTGTAAAGTAGTTGTTAAGAGTGAAAATTGTTTCAATAAACTATGGAGATGATATTACTCCCTCTGTCCAAATTTAATTGTCACACTTTGAAAAACTAAAAATTAAGGAGACGTAATAATTACTCTAAGAGAAAATATTTATTTTTAAAAATGTCCTTTATTTTTCTTCTAATAAAAAAAGGTGGCGGGGATCCACAATAAAGAAAGTGGTGGGAGCTTAAAGGGAAATATTTAAAATAATAAAAAGTGTATTAGTGACTTGCTAAATATAGAAAGTAGACAATTATTTTAGGACATTCAAAAATAGAATAGTGGACAATTAAATTAGGATGGAGAGAGTATTTAATTTTTGGCACAATAATTTCATGGTAGCTAGGAAGAAATTAATAGAACGCAGCATGTAGAATTTCTTCACCTTAACTCCGCCTCATTTTATTTTCACTATATGGACTCCCTCTTTATAAAGAATATATAACTATGTTGGGCTATATTGAGTTGCGGGGCTATGCATGTGTATTTGAAAGGTGAGTATTTGCCCACTTTAATTTTTTGAATATATTTATTTTTATTTTTATTTTTATTAATATTTTTTGAATTTTTTTTTATCGAATATGTAATATATGTAATGTTGGACGCACACCTTATTTTAAGAGAAAAGTTAATCTTTAATCCCTTTATTATACATAATGCTTACTAGACAAATAGTTAAATTAATAGTTATCTCTAGTGTCGCCACGAGCTATGTGCTAGTCATTTTCCATTTTAATGTGAAGAAATGACTTGAGGGACAAAGTTGACATTTCAAAATTAAAGTCAGCCTAATGTTGTTGACTGAAAATCCTGCTTGCGTTTACATACAAAGATTCAGAATTTACTTACCAAAACCCACATGAGATCTATGCAACAACTAATTTAAGCTTGTATTATTGTTAAAATAATTATGTTTATTATTAAAAAAATATACGATTTTAAAAGCATATATTATAATTTCTCAAAACATATGTTGTGCAAATTAGAATATTGTTTTGAAAATATAGTTAACCCTTAATTTATTTCTTCTATGCTATCATGATGGGTCATATTTGATACATCTATTAATTAAATATGATTTAATTAATTAGATTTCCGTGAGTCTTATTAAATTATAAATCATGTGATTAATTGGAAAAGTTCACTTCCTTTATTCTCATACTTTGATGGTAAGTTATAATTATAGATAAATAAGAAAATTGGTCCTCTCTTGGCCTAGCTATAAAAGTGCATAATATATAGTAATTATGATTTATATAATCAAATAAACAACACATTAGGGTTTTTATTTGTACAACAAAGGTCAAGAGAGAGATACCAGTACTTCTTGACAATAAAAATGATGACGTTGGGTAACTCAAGAAAGCGATAGTCAAAATCTATGGACCGAGGTTAATACCCATAATTTCTATAATCATTATGCCTGTAGAATCATGATAATCCAAAAATCATAAATAATTAGGTTATGTAAAATAATGTATATTTTATCTCAATTATGTTTAACCTTAATGAAACAAAATTTAAAAGAGGTAATGAGTTAAAAGGTTCTCTCCATTATTAATAATTATATTCAATGGAAGGACACATTATATTTTTATTTTAAAATAAGGACACTCATTTTTCTTTACTTAAATTATACTTCATTTTTTTTTTCTTTTTTCCTAAAAAAAATATTAATCACCACGGTCACCGCCATCATCACCCATGGCCGAAGCTCTAGAGTTTTCACCGGGGTTCCGGTAACCATTACTGGAGTGTGCCAAGACCTACCTGGTGCACCAACGCAAGTATTGCAAATATGTTTTAACTGTATTTCTGCAATTAACTAGTAATACAAAATTTTAGTGCAAATATATTTTTATATTAAATCCGCAAGCAACTAGTATTATAGATTTTAGTTCAGATTTGTCTTGCATTAAATCTGCAAACAACTAATGAATGAATTTTAGTTCAAATATACACTAAATTCGTAAGCAACTAATATTATAGATTTTAACGCGAATATGGTTTTCACTAAATCCGTAGACAATTTAAAATATAAATTATAGTGCAAATTTATTTTTACACTAAATTCACAAATAATTAAAGATTTAAATTTGAGTGCAAATTTATTTTTGCACTATATAGAAATTCTCACTAGAGCTCCGGTGAGTGGCGGTGGTAGTTGGTGAGGCTTAGCTCACCAACTACCAATGATAATAAAGAAATTAAATATTATAGTAAATGTACAATTAACCATTAAAAAAAGGGCCTATCTTTTAAGCTGACAAAGATTGAAAATTGTCCTTATAGTTAAAACATATTGTGAAGAATGCTTGAATATAATTATGGAGAATGCATTTAGAACTAGGGGTAATTTCAACTTTTGTTGGATTAAAAATTAAGGAGATTCAAAGAAAATGCAATTTTGTTTTTGTTCGGTTTCAGTTTCTAAATCATTTAAACCAGGCCCAAACCAATGTTTTCAGTTTGGTTTTGATTCGAATCTATTCGGTTTTCAATTTTTTTTTGTTAAAATAAATAAATTTTAAGGCAACATCAAATGAGCCATTTACATTAATTAAATTCGATTTTTTTGGTAGTTCTCATTCCTATGACCATTTTTTAATAAAAATATGGTAGCAGTACTTCATAAAAAGATGCAATAATAATAAATCCAAAAATCCGAATCTAATAACAGCACTTGAATGGGACACCATCTAAACTCTGTTAGAGTAATATATTAAAAACTATGATTTTATTATTTTTATTGGTTTTAATATGTTATATAGACTCGATTTTGCTATTTTAATGAGAATTTTTATAGGCAATTGTTGCATTATGTTATTCATTTAAATATTGTGCAAGTGTATAATAGATGATTTGGTGTGTAGAGTTTAGCTTACACATATATGATCATATCATCGGTTCTTGTCGAATATAAGTTGAGTGGTTCACAATCTTATATGAAATTGGACACCCATCGGTACGTATAATTGTAGTACAAGTTTTATTAATTTATCTCGACTACAGGAAACAATATAGTTTCAACTCGTTGTGGTAATACACCTTATGTATATTGAACATGACTAGTTTAGGTTAATTATTTTTTATACTACCTATATAAAACAATTTAAATCTCATAATTATTATTATTACTTATACTTTTAATCTTGAAATAACTAATAGACATATATATAGTGTGTTTATTGTTTTGACTCATTAAAAATGAGATTCATTTATGGATCAATAAATTATGTGAATTGGATAATAGTACTACATGTATAATGAATATTAATCATTAACACAATTCACGTCACTAACCTTTCATGTCCCTCTCTTATTTCTTTCCTACCATTTCTTTTTACTACTTATTAACTTGGAGAGCCAAAATAACTAAGCAAGTTTTTTAACTCCATATATTTCACTTTTTACATAATTGAGAGAAACCATAAATAAGCAAATTCTGGTTTTGTTTTATTCAAATCGGTTTTATAATGGCATGCCCTAAAACCCAAACCGAACTTGTTTGGTTTCTTCATTCAGTTTTGGTTTCTTTTTAGTTCGATTGTTTACAGATTGATTCGGGCCAGTCAGTCGATTTTCATATTGACCACAACACCTTACTTGAAACCCATTTTCTCAATTTACAATGCAAATGCTAATTACTATTCATTTTATTTGTTATTGGCTAGTTAATCTTATACTAAATGACTCATACATATATATATGGGAAATATCTAAAGAGGACCATTTTTTTTGTCCTTAAATGCGGATCAATCATTTTGAGGAGGCAAACGGATGAATTTTTTTATGAAACTTGGTGAAGATGATCTCCATGATTAGTAGATCATCTCCGCCAATTTTCATTGAAAAATTCAACCAGGAAGTGGGTTAGCTAAACATCTTAAATTTTAACGGTTAAAAATGCGCGCGCACACACACACACATATATATATATCAATTTTTAGTTAACCCATTTCTTGATTGAACTTTTTAATGAAAATTGGTGGAGGTGATCTACTAATCATGGAGATCGTCTTCATTAAGTTTCATCAAAAAATTCATCTGTTTATCCCCTCAAAATAACGGGACCACATTTAAGGACCAAAAAGTTGGTCCACTTAAGATCATTTCCCTATATATATATATCCCTTTTATTTATAAGTTACGTAACTATTTTATTCAATACGTACATAGTAGTTTTAATTAGAAAGGTTATAGCGTACATAATACATTAACACTAATTACAAACTCATGCGATGCACAAATATTTAACTCTTATTGCAACACCTTTCACTTGGTGGCGGATACAAGGGTGGGCACACCCGAGATTTTTAAAAAATTTGAGTACTACCCTCTAGGTTTTTGAAAATTTGAATAGTACCCTTTTATTAAAACCTTCAAAAATTTTCCTATAAGTAAAATTTATAACATTTTTTGTTTGAACATATAAATAGAAATTCTAATCTTACACATAATGGATTTTTCTATTATAAAAATGCAGAAAAAATACATATCAATTACGAATTTTCGTTAGTTAGTTTATTTTAAACATATTTTTATATAAAAAAATGTTATGCTTATATTTTAATCTTCCTCAAATTCAAAATTTTAGATCCACCGGCACCTTCGGTCCACACAGTACTTTTGATTTTCATATCAATAATGATAGTTATTAAGAAATTTCTATTTGAAAAAACAGTGGTTGGGCCACAGCCACTAGCCTCCTTTTCGGGTCCTATTCTATTTTTTCAGTCGCATTTGGTATGTGATACATAATTGAGTTGGTATTTGGCCCGTGCATATATTATTGACTAGATTACGTATATATGTAATGCCTATGTTATTTATATATTTAATTTAAAGATTAATATTTAATAAAAGAAAAAAATGATCTGGTGATTAAGAAATGAGATAGATTGTTAAAGGTTAGTGATTCAATTATTGTTGGCAGAATTTATTTTAGAGCAAATTGCAATGATAAAATAAGAATTATAAAAATATGACATAACTTTAGGCGGTTGAATTAAGTCTCACCTTTATAATATATAATAGATTCGTCTACTAGTGATTTACTTTCGGGATTTTTAGTATTGGACATCTTCTAAATGAGTTTAAACATTCAAAAAAAAAAGAAAAAAAACTGAAGAAAAAATTACAACCAAGAACATTAAGGATTTGTTTAGTTCGAGTTTTGGAGATAGAATGGGTATCATAAATTTGTGAAAAGTTTTTATCCTAGCATCTAAGATACTTTGCCAATATTTGATTCAGAGAGTAATTCTTCTTTTCTAGAATGTTAAATTACCTCTTATATTTGGTTCAAACGGAAATATGAATGAAATACATGCGAATTACCAAAATATTTTTCATTTTATAAAATTAAGATGGAGAATTTTGATGGAATACTCTATCTAGAATGATGCATTCCTAACTCGAAACACGAACCAAATATTGAAAATTTTCTAGAATGGCCTAAAATAATTTAAAACTCGAACCAAACGAGATTTAAGGGTGTTTCAATTCATAGGAGAAAGAAATAACTTGCCTCAATCTCACTTGCCGTTGAGAACACCAAAGAGATGAAAGGCTTCTTGATCTCCAATCTTTTAGTTACCTGACTTCGGTACCTAAAACTTGAAAATTGATGAAGGAGAAGACAAAAACCTACCAAACGCCACTCTAAACAATGTTCGTGTACAAAAATCGCTAAAAAACCAGCATTTTTGGTAATAATCAATCAATTTTCCTATCCTATTATATAGGAATAAAATTTAAATTCCTATATAAGAGTTTAATTTTAATGATTTTAAATTTTAGAAAATAAGAGACAATTGAAACAAACATATATCTAAAAAGCTTTAAAAAAATGGATAGGGGAATTCAAGTCATGTGCAGCACGCAAATTTACAATATGTTCAACTGTTTTTTTTGCACTTTGTCTCTTTTTGGCATTCGAGAGGTGGAGACCGAAGGGCCAAGAAACAAAGTGTCGTATTGTAAAGACCAGCGTGAAAGAGTGCCAATTTGGGAACGGAGAGAAATGTGTTAGCATGTAGAAGGAAGTAAATAGCGAGGGAATGATTGAGAATTGTGTAATTCATTTAGAAAGGAAAGTAAGGAATCATCTTACATAAACAGTAATGGGCCTTGTCTCATTAGAGCTTATACAAGTAAAGACTATTCTCCGCAACCAATCAAAGTTACAATACTTATCTTAGCGCGATTAATTGTATCAGCACTAATGGGCCTAAACTCTTGTGTTTGTTGCATTAAGGGCTCGTTTGGTTCAAGTTTTAGGAATGGAATGGGTATACTTGATTTTTGAAAAGTTTTTTTCTTGGCATCTAAGATGTCATACCAATGTTTGGTTCAACTGGGAATAGGAATGGAATAAATTATCAATTACAAAAATACCATTCTTTTTATAAGATGAGAAGACATCTCTTACTAATTTTTCAAAAGAGACAATTATTATAATAAATTACAAAAATTACACATGCCTAGCTAATAACTATCCTACAAAAATTACAATTTTTGTAATTAAAAAAAAATTACAACAGGAAAAAAGAAAATAAAAAAATTCCAAATAATTTTTTTTCATTTTTGTGCAGTAGCGCAATTAAAAAAAAGTTCCAAACAATATTTTCATACACGGATGGAAAAAGAATTATTTATTCATAAGGAAGATAGTTATTTTAGTCTTAACATGAAAAATTAAAAAAATGCCCATTGGTAATGGTTTATTCCTTGTGATTTAAATGGGAGAACTAGGGGAAAAGGTTTGTTCCTGAAATCATTTATTCCGGCCGTAAAACTTGAACCAAATGCGAGAATCGTTTCAGAATACAATTTAGCATTCCTGGAATGGTTTAAATCTTGAACCAAACAAGTCACAAAAGTTCTACTGTTAACTCTTTTAACAAAAAAAATAAATAAATAAATCTACTTGAGTAATGGAAGAAGAAAGACAATAATCTCACTATCGTTGGCATACAAATAAAATTAGGATGTGTTTAGTAACCCCAATTTTATATTATAGAATTAAAATTGGAGTATGATTTTAGAATTTCTTTGTTTGAATAAGCTCAAAGGTTATGATTTTGAAATTTTAATAGAATTCTAAAATTATAAATTGTAAAAGATTGAATTTTATATGAAGAGTAGAAATTTTTAATTCTAATTCTCTTTTAATTCAAACAAAAACTTAATGTCAATCACCACTGCCACCATCACCATTCTACATGCACCTCCACCCCCACACTTGCACAACCCTTACCCCACCCACCCCGTGTGTATCCCACCCCTACAAAACCCAAACCTCTAGTTATTGTACCATCTAGCCCACCTTCAACACCTTATATATACACAAGTATATTATATGCACATGCACAGTATACAGCACGCACTATATATTATATATTATGTAATATTACACACATATATATATGAAAAATTTCTGGTAATTAAGGACGGGTCCTTATGGATTGGTCCCTTTTACGACGTTTTTGCGTTGTAAAAACACACCCCCAAGTGTTTTTACGACACAAAAGTGTCGTAAAAATGCCCAATCTGTAAGGACTGAATTTTACCAGAAATGCTTTGTATATATATATATATATATGTATTTAGTCTGGATTTGATTCATACTAGATTCTAGATATGTATGAGTGTGTACAATAAATATAACAAAAATATATTTGTATGGTACATATATATCGAAAAGATTACCACCGTTCATTGCTACCATTTACTGTCGAAACTGCAGCAACCACTACTAGAGCTATGACAATGGGGTTGGTGGTAGAGGTTAAATGTTTTTTACAAATTAGCAAAACAAACTCATTTTAAATTCTAATAAAATCCCAAATAGTATTGTATTTCTAAGAATTACAATTCTTATATAATTCTATGGTGTTATACATTCGCTGTTATAACTATTGATTTTTAAGTCTTTTTTTATATTATACATATATATATATATATATATATATTATCATAAAACATACAGCTATGATAAAATTCATTATGATTAATTTGCTTTGAGAGTAAGTCCGTCCTTTGACAATTTATGTTGGCAGTGGGACAAAATTAAAGAACAAAATTTGTTCTCCCAGTAGATAGTCGATCTGCATTTTTTCAGTAGAGCGAGGGTGCAACTGCGAAAAGGTGACCGATATTTTATTTTATTCCCTCTTTTGTGTTCTCTTAACCACTAAGTTTCGATTCAATCCACATATTGAAGTGGAGCTTACTCTGAACCCACAAATAAGTGTAGTCAGCTCATCAAGCCGATACTAGCTAGCTTAGCCAACTTGAGCCACTTCGATCACTAGCTGAAGCCCAACATATGAAAGGTGGGAAATTTACTGTCACGCTCTCATATCAGCATGTAATTTTAATTTCGCGTTTATAGAACGCCATGCCATGTAAAAAAGCACGTGATTTTGCGTTTAACGAAAATATAAACATAATTTGGCTCGATTAGGTGCAAATTTTAATTTAAATTTTTTGAACCCCGTCTTATTTAATACACTAGTTTACACACACTTTACACTTGTGCAATGGATTTTTTTTTTATATTAAATAATATATAATAATATTTGATTTAGTGGTGGAAAAATGTATGCTTTATGCTAAAGTTCATCACTTCAAATTATCCTTTAGCATTATTTTATTGTAATTTCTCCATGAATGTGTTTATAATATATAGCATGGATGTATTTATATTATATTACAAGAGTATTTAAAGAAAAAATATATATACTATATTTGAATTGGGCCAAACATGTTAAATTTACTCACTCGTACCCGCTGCAGTCTTAAAAAAAAAATTCTTGATTGAACCTCCTTTATTAGGGTCCGATTAGGTTAAAAAATTGTTGGGTTACTCCATTTTATTGTAAAAATAAATCATTCCTAACAATATGATTTGAATTTTTTTCATTTTATCGCTTGATGACGATCTATTTTCTTGCATATGTTTATTAATTTTATTTTAATTTAGCTTAAATTATTTGCCTATGATCTATTAGTTAAAAAAAAAGCACTTGACCATTAATGAGATACTTCTTCGTTTATTGATTTTATTTTAATTAACTATGTACGCATTGCATGAATTGAATAAATAACACGAAAGAAACAATATAAAGTAGATAACAACTCGAGTAAAATACAGGGGAATTGTTGCTATTGTTTACAGTATTATATCTATTAAATTCTCATATTACACACATTTCTAAAATATATTACAAACATATGATGGACATTTACGTTACGGATGTGTTCAAATCCATCTAAAAAAATTACTTTTATTTTTATAAAAGATAATTATATAATTTTAAAGACAGCCTCACCTTTGTTCTAATTTATATTATATCATAGATAAAATAATTTAATTTAATTGTAATAAAATGGGAAAAAAATCCAAGAATAAATAACACGAAAGCGACTCGAGTAAAATACAGGGGTGTTGCTATTTGCTGGTACGTTACGGAAGAAAGCCTCACCGTCATGTTTTTGGCAAAATAAAGTGACACGTAAGCAGAGAGCCGATGCTGCAAATGGAACTTTCACTCCTGCGTGTCACTTTGCACATCTCAAGTGGACCCCAGAGACCGAACCCTTTAAAACCCTCCTCATAGACCTAAGCGCCAAAAAACACCTCTCTCTCTCTCTCTCTCTCTCTCTCTCTAAAATCTAAATTTACTTTTGAATTTTCATCCGATCAAAAACATCACTGGTATGAACTCTTCTTCTAAAACTCCAAACGCTCGTTTGAATTTCATTAGGTCTAGATATGCCTTCTTTTAATTTTATGAATCTATTGATTGATGATGATTTACAACTATGTTAATGGAATTTTGACTGATGATTAAGTTCGACTGATTTATGCATTTTAGGTGTTCGATGAAAAACCTTCCATGTTTTGTGTGTTCTTGCTTGAAATTTTATTGATCTTTGATTTTTGGTTTAGTATATTGTTTCTTACTTGTATATAGCTGGGCATATATTATGATGACATCAATAAAACCCATATGTCTGTGACCATATTAAATTTAGATGATTTCCTGTTGAAGCAAATTTCAAGGGAACTGTATATGAAATTCTGATTTCCCTGGCTTTAGGTTTTTTTCTTCAATTGGATTAAATTAAAATGCAAATAATTTCGCCTTTTTGGGATCATAGTTGTTTTCCCTCATTCGTGATAAATATCTCTTGTTGAGAATGTGAATTTCAAAAGGTGGCACTGCTGGAAATAATCTTATACCTGTGTATTTCTGTGTATAGAAACATATATATTTGTCTGCAGTTGATGTATACAATTTTTGTTTCATAGGGCATATTTATCCAAAAGTGGCACATCCTTAGACCAGTGCCACTTCCAATATATGTTGCTCTATGAAAAGTGTCATGTTCTGTAAAATTCAATGTTCTGATGAACTCTTTTCACCTTATGATTTATTCAGGCAAGCTTATAAATGGGAAGTAACAAAGTAAATGATGATGACAATCCACCTGTCTATACTTCACTGCAAGAGCATGTCAACACTAGCCAGAATAGAGCTGACCATAGCAGGATTTTGCAAAATGTGAATAATGCTGGAGCTGATCTTATGTCCTTCCCATATATGTCCATGCCAGTTGCTTCTTCTCCTTGGGATAACATGCATGGTGCATATCCATTTTTTGCACACAACATTCCTGAGAGTGGTGACAATCTGATGGCTGATTTAATGGGGCTCAATACTTTGCAAAATCCCCAGTTTGACCCAAATTGCATGGACATCAGAACCAACATGCCCATACTAACTCCCTCAGAAATTGCAAACCCTCACTGGAACATGACAGGGATACATCAATCTGGCAATCACGAGTATATGGCGAAACCGGAAAATTTGACAAATTGTGGTATTGATTACAGTAGCTTTCAGAACTCACTGAAGAATAGAAATTTTAGGCTGCCGATAAGTCATACAGTGGGAGGGTTTCAACTGCCTATACAGGGTGGAGAAGCGAAAAGTAGTAACAACAAGAGCCCACTGATCCATGAAAACCTCCCCAGCTTAAGAGGGAGTAGTACACCTATGTTGTACCATACGCAGAACACTGGAGATACACAAATTGCTAACAATGTCAAGGTCAATTCAAATGAATTTGGTCTGCTGGAAAAAATAGATGGCAGCTTTCTGAGCCTTGGGATTGGAGGCAACACAGAGGCCAGATATAAATCTACTTTAAGTAGCCATGAGATTGCTCGTCAACTGGAAGAAACTGACTCTCCCCAGTTAAACTCTTCACATGCTCAACAAATTACTAGAAATTATTCAGGCCCGGGGCACAACTTGGTTTCTGGTTTTCCCAGTTTCCAAGGTGATGCTAGTGGACTAGAAAGTTCAGTGAGCAATGTTGTTGGCTGGACCTCATGTAACAATAATGTTGGAACTGTTTGTGGTGCTAATGGCAGGCTAAGTTCAAATGCTTTGCATACTTTGCAAGCACCACAATTTCGTATGCAACGTAATATTTCTATGCCCAGCAACAGGAATTCAGGCTTTGCAAGTAAAAAGGAGGCCACATACATGGATTTAAATCCTCCTAAAGGTTTTCTAGGTGATCATGTTGCATCTTCAGGGGAATTTAGCAGCAGTAGCTCCACTGGGTTACTCGGTTCTGGACAATTTGGGTTAGCACCACAATCTGCCAACACTTCGTGGATCACTACTCAAACAACTTCTGACAAACTACAGAAATGTCCTAAAAACTTCTCATCTGAATCTTCCATGATTTCTCCTTTTCCTGGGATCAGAGGTAGCTCCACTGGGCGGGGCCATTCAGGTCAGTTATCTAATTATCGCCCATCCACACATATAACGTTATAAGATGAGACTTTTTTGCCTTGTACTTCTCCAATTCTTTTTTTGTTTTTGCCACATGGGCACTGTTTGGAACAAATTAGGAGTTTTGTCACATTTGTATCTACTAGAATTATGTGTCGGCATAGTGTTGTATTATGTGACTAGCTTTGTATTCTCCACTGCCCAGTCAATTAGCCTTCTATGTTGGATTATGTCTTCTAGTTCCATTTTAGTACCCTAGTCGAAGTAAACAGTCACTCTTAAGCCAACGATAGCCTAGTGACATTAGCTCCTACAGTCCTACTTACAACTGCGAGGTCAATAGTTCAAATTATCCTGAGCCACCTCCAATATATTGTCCCGGTGCATATGGATTGGAGGGTTCTAATTTCATTGGGCCTTAGAGATAAGTCAGGTGCTCTAAGAGGCTTGGGTACTCCACATCATCGAAAAGAAACGGCCACTGTCATCCTTGTCACCTAAGGTCATTCTTGGATTCATAATACTCCAGTGAGTTCTTTCTTTGAATGTCAGCTAATTCAGTTCTATTACTCCGCACATGTAAAATCAGGACCAATAAGTAGTGCCATTGTGGTTCTGCTTATAGGTCAATAATTGTTAGTGGTATGTTAGAAGTTAACTTTGAAGTACACAAATATATGATGTGTGCCCTAAGTGTCATAGACGGGAAACAAAAAGGTGTCCATCTAAGACGAGGTTATGCGTACTGTCCCAATCCAAAAGAATTCTCAAACAAACATGTGTGTCCCGTACCATTTGGCACAGACCACCATTTTTTCCCAAATTAAAAGCTGCTCCCTACTAAATTGAGCATATGCAAGACAGCAAGAGTAGAAACTTGGCTTGTCAAGGTATACCACCGCATTGCAAAACCTGCTCACACGTATAGTTTAAGTTGGGTATTTAACCTACAAGTTTCAGCTATGCATTGTGGATGATCTGAGAGCTTTATATGGTATTGAAGCTATGGTTCTCCTAGGTATTGAGTAGTCTATCTTTTGGATAACTTGGGGTATCCAGGCCTCTTGACGAGTTCAAGTATTTCTTTAGCAAGAAACTTTTCCACTTACATTTTGTATGTAACACACATTTATCTTACTCGCCAAAGGAATATTCGGAATCTACTCTCTGGCAATTACTTGGTCAACTTGTGCAACTCTGATGGAGCAGTGACTTAATCAAAATAGAACGAAATTGTATCCGATTTTTTTGCTTTGTTAATGTAACAGAGTTGTATGGCTTTATCCTTCGCATCTTTGCTTCCTCAATGTTTCTTTTTCTTTTCTCTTTTTGGTTGAGCTGTGTTTGCTCCTGTACTCTACATCTCTTTCAGTATTAACGGACTTGAGTTTCTGTTCAAAAAAGGTATAGAAAGGAGAATGAAACTAAGGGGCAAACGAGATGAGAAGAATTTGTTAATCCTCATTTGACTCACCCCTTGAAACTTCTTTTTACTCCTAAAAAGACGAGTTGCTGTTTCTACATGTACAGTTCTCTTAATATTTTATTCTTGCAACTCCTTTCGTTGTGATGTTTTCTGCCATTTCATTTGAGTGATCAATAGTTTGAGAAATGAAATCAGAATATTTGTACGTTATATGCATTTTTACCTATAACTTGATTATGAATGAATCTCAATTAAATTTTTCCACAGGACAGCTACTTTCTGCTCATGATGGCACCACTGCTCAAGCTGGGGGTCATCTCTTTCCCAAGAGGATGGGGATTCAACCTAACGAGGGTTGTGTTGCTCAAGTTGCCACAGGTGGTCCGTTTCCCAAGAGGCTGGGCTTTGAAGTAAATGACAGTGGTGCTTCTCAAGCTGCTGATGGAAATATGTTTCCCAGTGGGATGGGAGTTCAGGCAGCTAGTAAGGGCATCTTATATCTATGACTAAAACAACTTCATACCTTTCAGATCTAGTCTCTCTGTCCCAGACTATGACCCTTCCTCCTCTTTTTGGGGTGTTCCGGATTAAAATTCCATTTTCGAAAAGCAATGTACCAAGTCTCATGACAACTGAACAAGTTTTGTTCTTGACCACTAATTACATCAAAATTAGTGTATTCTTAAAAAGTTGCGAAAGCCCAGTAGGTGCTCTTAATATGGGCCGGAGGGATCATTTCTTAGATAGATAGGATGATCCTTGGAGTTTATGTGTCCCAGTAAAATGCTACGTAGACTTGCTTGGTCAACAGCGAATCATCTAATTTGTAGTTGTGGCTGCCTTAGAAATTGTTTTGGTGATTTTATTTGTAGGTAAATTCGGTCGACCCCAAAACAGTGGATCCACTCAGTTCCCCAGAAATTTTGTTGGTTCTCCTATTGCTATTGGTATCTTCTACTCTTTTTCATCTTCTCGAGTTTTTTTGTGACAGTTTTCGTGTTATCTTGAGAGATTGTTTTCATGTAAACTAGGTCGGCCTCGAGGCACAGTGCCATCTCAAGTTTCTATAGGTTTGCACGGACCTTCTTCCACTACTGGTATATAGTTATCAAATCCTGATTAATACTAAAACTTTCCAATATGTATTTATTGTATATGCTGTTTTAATGGTTGTCTTTGTTTAAACTAGGTCAAGTTCAAAATGTTGTGCCTTCTCATTTTGCTAGGAATCTTCAAAGACCTATTTCTACCACCGGTATTGATTATTAATATGCCTTAATTCCTCCTTTCGTTACGCTTGTGAAAGTTTGTCTAGCATCTCATGTATTACGGAGGGAATTTATACAACTTGCAGGTCAAGGAATTCCAGTTGCAAATGTTCATGGGCCCGCTCCTCCAGCTTCTAATTCTGTTGGTCGAAAATCTCTGAAGAGAGGTGCAATTCGACCCCCTTCAGTTGCTCCTTTGACTCAGCGCAGGAAGATAAGTCAACATCCTGTTCAGTCGTCTATGCCACCACACCCACCACGAACCCAGCAACATGCTCCCCCTCCTCCTAGTACTGGACCTGCATCTGTTGCTGGCCATATAAAATGGCAAGGTATCTCTTGTCTGGCTCCTCTCTGAATATTCTATAACTTCCCCTCTATACTACTCCCCCCGTCCCAAATCCAGAGTCCACTATACCTTGGCGGGATGTCCTTGATTAAAGAGTGCACTTTTGAACTCATTTTTCAGACATAACCAATGTACTGAGTCTGATGATACCAAACAAGTTTTGTTTTCAACCATTGATTAGTTTCAAATTAGTATTCTCTTAAAAAGCACCAAAGTCGAAGTGGGACTCTTAATTTGGAAAAAGGCTGTATAACTTAAAACATTTTTCTAAATACGATATGATTTATCTTTATGGTGCTAGGGTTGATTCAGATTGTTCCATTATACGGGTTCTCCTGTATTTATTATTTTCGTTTTGGTTTTTAATTCAAAAGGAGAAACACATGCCACAATGAATAATGATCCTTAGATGCAAGAATTGTCTGACTAGTTGAATATGTATTTTTTTTGCAGATCCCAATGCAGTTTCTGAACCAAGCGGAAGGAATTGTCCGTTGTGCAAGAGGGATCTATCATTCACAGCAGATGGGCCAGTGTACCAGCCGGCTGCTCCACCGCCTGTTGCTGTTCTTCCTTGCGGCCACATATTTCACGATCATTGCTTGCAGCTTATCACTCCCCAAAATCAAGCCAAAGATCCACCTTGCATTCCTTGTGCCATTGGCGAGAATTAGGTCCCGTCTGATTTTATTATCGCTATTTTTTTGCAGTTTCAGATATATCTGCTGCTGCAATTACTAAAAGAAGATAGGAAAGTAAAGGGAGAAAAAAGAAAAACAAACAAAAATGATATGGAACAATTAGGGAGGGACGGGTATAGTTGATTATAACTGTAGATCGAAAAGGTGAGGATGGTATAGAGAGAAAGTAACCAATTCTGTAAAGGTGTACGTGAGTCGTGATTGTAGCCACCTTTTCGTTTTTTGTCCTTTTTTGGTTTCAAATACATTTCAGTGGCTCATGCCCAACTGGAAATTTTCTGCTATGAAACTTGCCGTTAATTGCATCTACTGTTTATCTTGAATCTGGTATGAGTTTTTTAAAACATGGGATGTAGAAACGTTGTAATAGCGACTGTTGTATGGAACAACAGAGCCGTTGGTTACTCCCTCTATCTCAACCAAGAGTTGCTCTCTCACTTCTGGAATGTCTCAAACTTAACCATTGGGTTGAAGTTAAAGTTAAACGGCGACTCTTAATTTAAGACATAAAAGTATTAAATATACAAAAGCTAAGTGTTTCATTAATTTATACTTGCGAATAAAATACTTGAATTTCGTGAGATTGGAATGTGGTCGATTGTATGATATGGGGATTATTTTTGAATTGTATCAAAGTACAAAGGTGATTGTTTTTTATTATCAAGTGACAATAAACACGAAAAATATCAATTTCTAAATAATTTAATAGATTACACTACAATAGATCATACAATATATAAAAAAAATAGCCATAAATTCTTTCCGTTCAGTTCAGTGTGTCATATTTATTTATTTAACATTAACATTTTCAATGTAAATTGGCAGCGCAAATAAAGGTAAAAAGATTAAAATTATTCGATGGCCCCAAAAATAGTAGTTTTATTTTTACCCCCAAAAGTACTTGGTTCTACTCCTATTCCTATACTCACTTCTGTTTACTGTTTTCTTGCTCGCTGCCACTCACCTACACTCTTTGGACCACTCTCATCTTCCTTCCCCCTACACCACCGTCCACCACATCTCTTCCCCCTCTCCTCCTCTTAATTCCTACTTCTTCCTCGGTAGGAACAATAATACCCACCAAAACCTCCTTCAGTTGGAATAGAAATATCCACCAAAAACCAATACAAGTCTCAAGTTGTAGAGAATGGTAAAGAAGAGAGGATTGAAACTTGACAAGCAAGAAAAAATAAATGAAGTAGAGGTATGTTTGTTTTTATTGTGTTTCGTGTTTATTTTATTTTATTTACACAACAAATATATACACAACACCACACAAAAACAAACTTGGGTGTACAAAGAAGGTTCCCTCAAGTTCGGGGAGCTGAATTTGTAGCCTATATTCAGTTTCTGGACACCAAATGCAAACATTTGTGCACAGCTAAAAAAATCAAGGGCTTTGGGCCAAGAAAGATTGAGGAGAAGGATCATTCGGTCCTTGAAAACAATGTTTATCGATAATGCCTTACTCAGCCCCCAAGTATTGAGTAATTACTCAGCCTCCAAGTATTGAGTAATAAACTTATACTTAACCCTAAAGAACTGAATAGCAGGCACCTTACTTGATTCTCAAGAACCAAATGATCATTCTCCTCCAGGTATGCACAAATGTTCATACTTTTGTCTTTAGAAACTCAATATAAGCTATAAATTCAATTCCCCAAAACCAAGAGAATTTTCTTCGTGTGCCATCACTTTTGCTCGGTGTTGTGTATATTAAGAAACAAAATAAACAGGAATTGCAATAAAAACAAGAGCAAGAAATTTGAAGGGAATTGAATGAGATCATATGTTTATTCGATTACCTTAATTACACCGCTCAATTACACTACTAGATCTTGGATCTTTCGTTTAATGGGTGAAAATGGTGTAAAAAGGGGTGGGGTGGAAGTGAGTCGAACCAAACATTTTTTAGAGTAGAAATAGAAACACCCTGTAAATAAATTAGAAACTCGCTTAAATCCGGAGAACACCCAAACAGCACCTTGATTTGGAATAGAAGAAATCAAGAAATAGTTAAAAGATGACCACACTTCATATGAATTGATATCCAGATCCATTTATTGTCAAACAATCTATCCGGACACACACACATGTAGATCTACAAATGTAATCTAAGCATATACTAGCAAGGAAAAAGAAAGCAAAAACACAAATACCAAGTCGAATATAAACATATCAGGATCTTAGATATCGAAATCTCTTGGTGCACAGTCCTCACAAATTCAGTGAACCTGAAAATCCTATATATACAACTTAAGAACAAACAACCACCACTTCTCCTACACACGCCTTTTGCGTATTGATCAGTTGAATAACAGCAAAGTACACACTACCTAGCTCGATTCTCGTAATCTTCAGAGTAGTTAAAAAGGAACTGCGGCAAAGAAGCAATCCTGGGAAGATTAAGCAACAACTCTCCAACCGAGTCCTTCCTAGTCATTCCCTGCTTACAACCAGAAGCATCATTAGACTCGCCCTCTGCTGCATGTGATTCCTCTGCAACCTTGCTTGGACCCACTGATGTAGACATTTTCAGATCGGTGCAATGGTCGGTCTTAACCGGTAAGTCAACAGGTTCCTTTTGGAGAAGGCAGCAGAGGGAGTTGACTCTTGACATGATGGATTTTTCATCAGAGGCTAATGTGTGTTGTTGAGAGTCGGTAAATAAGCATCGACTTATCTCTTCTAGTATCTCCAAGCTTTCCCGTTCTTCACTTGTGAGGTTGGGATTGTTGGATGTTCTGTGTTCCGAAATCTGATTTTCAATGTGGCTCACCAGATCGCTCATTGACATAGAGGGGTGAAGACCCGGTAATTTGATGCGGTCCCAACTGCTAAAATTCTTCAGTCCCTCGGCTCCACGGCTCCTCATGCCTTCCATCACACTATTGTCCATTACTGAACATAAGAGCAACAAGTTACAAAGGCACCACTGAAACGTACTGTACTCAAAAGAAACTATATATACACACGACACAGCAGATCTACCACCTCCCAGACAGCAAAGAGAATTTTGCTAAGTGTTGACTAGAAAGCGACTACTCCCTCCTCCCTAATTAAGAGTCCAGGTCTGACTATCGCATTCTTTAAGGATGTACTAATATCATCACAATCAATGGTTTAGAACATAACTTGTTCCCTATCGCAAGTTTTGGTTATGTTCCTAAGGAAAGTGGGCTCTTACTTTGATACATCCCAAAAATAAATGAATAGTGGACTCTTTAATTTGGATTTTGGGTTGGGGGGAGTAGATTTTATTTTAGACATGAACAGCAGACAAATTGTAGATTAACATAATTTTTAACTACACTTTCAATTCAGGCTACCTGAGCTGGGGGAAGGTGTTTCACGGGGAAAATGTTCTGGAGGTCTGATGACAAAATCTTGTTGTTCGTTCTTTGAAAAAGAAGATTGAGCTCCTGATGGTGATGCTGGATCCTGCAAGTCGAAGATGCTGGCCCCCTCTTCACTATTCAAATCATACCCGCTACTGGATTCAATCGAGTCATCAAACACAGAAATTCTGGGTTCAAAATAAGGAGATTCTAATGTCATCTCTGCCTGTTGACTAAGGAAGTTGAGACGAGGATCACATTGAATAAGCTTTTCAAAATGCTTTCCTAACAACCCTTGCGGGCATTGCACAAAATGTCGCCTGTTTCACAATGAGAATAGCATCATCAGTAGTTAAAAGGTAAAAGAATCGAGTACCAAATACCGGCAACATTTAAAGACTTTAAACAAAGGTGGAAGGGCAGCCAAGGTCCCATGGGATGAGCATTAATAACTTAACAGCTTAAATGATTCTAAATGCACCCTTGGGTTTGTGAGGTAAGAGTCCATAAACTCTACATTACCACCTTGGGTTACATCCAAGCTCATTTTTTTTTCTTTTTTTTTTTTGATAACCAAGGATATTGGGGCCCCTCTCCCACTAATCCCATGATGCCCTTGGTTGCTCGACCGGGAGACGCCCCAAGTGGCCCAAGAAAGGTTTCACGCAGCGGGGAATCGAACCTGAGACCGTGCGCCTACCCACATAGTCTCAAGTTCGCCCTTACTGCTGTGGCAACCCCTTGGGTTACATCCAAGCTCATTTTAAATGCTAAATGGCTAAAAAAAATGCCTAATCCTTCATCTTACAAAACTAAAACTCACACATGAATACAGTAATTTGATGCTTCAAGTTGGTAAGCTATTTAGTCTTTATGAATATATGAGTGAAGAAATAAAGGGCATGGAATTGCGTCTCTGAGACTATATAGAGAAAGTTAACCGGTATATCAGACAAGAAATTTGAACTTTCTTAAAGATTTCCTACAAGTTTGTTGGAAATAAAGGCTCTGCAGGGGCTGAATTTAGTAATGACTGGTGATGGCTCTTTCGAAGCTTATTTGTAACTCTAGATCCTGGTTATTTAAGATTTCCCCAAGAAAATGAACTAGACTTAAATATTAGGACAAATTGGCATTGCCATTATATAAAGTTAGCGTTTAAACAAGCATTTAATTATTTTAAGATATTAATTATAATAAGTATGTAAAGTATATAAGCTTAACTTTTTATAACTTGAAATCTGTAGAAGTTTATTTTTTGTTAATAACTTGTGCTATCCAGGCCTCTTAGAGCACCTGAATAATCTCCAAGGATGCATCTAGAACTCTCAACTTGCATGCACTAGGACATACTATGGGGGTGACCTCAAGATGAGTGCACTTTAAAAAGGATTTAGGCTCCGTTTGATAACAGCATCAAAAATGATAAGAAAAACACTTGATTAGTGTAATGTCCTCTCATACGTTGAGGCATATGATGAGATACTCTCCATCTCATATTCATTTTTATAAGTAAATGTTCTCCATCCTTCATGGAAAAAAATTCTTCCTCAACACAAGTTAGAAGACATCTCACCACATGCCTATACTTATTTTCCAACTTCTCACAAAAATCATAAGATTTTATTTTCATTTTCCATGCTGTTATCAAACGGACCCTTCGTGTGCAATGATATCTAATAAGTGGATGACAACATTAACTACGCTGACCAATAAAATCAAAACAGATGCAGAACAGCTGGAACTTTCATTAAGTGCAAACGTGGGGAGGAAATACATAAGAAAATCATAGTTGCACCTATAATTTGAGCTTATGCGAGTACCTGTGTAGGCTTGCCTGTCCATTGGTAAAATCAGATGTTGCTTGCCATAAGGTATGCTTCCTGGGCTGGGGATTAGTCTCTCTAAAGAAAAGAGGCTGTCTTGCTAGCTGCACCAAGAAAAATATATCCGCTATCATCCATCACAATTACGAATATAACAATAGTGAGAGTGCGGTAAGAATAATGAAAGGCAAACAACGCTGCAAGAGTAACAATAGAGTGGTGGTAGTGACAACTGCACTAGAAAGAAGGAAATTTAATTACCACTACATCTAGAGTTCCAGGTCCATCCTCCGGGTAATTTGCCTTCAAAGCAACGATATCAGACCACTGAATTTCAATCTTATTCTTAAGACCACCATCAAGAACTTCCCAAACAAGCTTATGCTTTGCAAAGTAACACTTCGCCACAAGGTCCCCTTCGTATCTCGACTTGTACTACAAAAAGGACACAATTTCAGTTAAAAAAATGAAGCAGCGTGGAAAGAGAAAACTTCAGTTCAATAAAGGACAAATTGAATTATACCTCCCAAGTCCCAATCCTAAGAATTGAAGCTGGAAAGTTGGAGGCCTTGAGTTTATCCATGGTACTAGAAGCAGCAGTGCTTTTGTGGTCTTTCCTAGAATGGGCTCCAACCTTGGAAGCATTTCCTTGGGAAAGCTTCATTTGGATCAAATCCAAAAGGGACGGGCTCTTCTTGAGGCGAAGACCCAAGGGGCTGGGTTCATCGAGTGGATTGTATTGCGATGGTGGTACCGGAAAACAACCATTCTCCAAACTATGCTGCTATTTTGAAACAAAAGAAAATCAAAATTAACAGTCAAATTTAATCATAAGAGAATAATATTTAACCCTTCCTAATCCTAATTCAACCAAAAGCAAGTAAACGGAATTGATAAGCACAAGTTAGAAATTAGGCAACGACAATAACAGGTCAATTATTATAAATATCTTTGAGCTTCACAATCCTCACCCAGATAGAACTACAATCAATTATTATCCAAATAGTGGATAGAAACCAAGCTATAAATTATTAACAAACGGAGACTAATAGATCATTTCCGATTTAAAGACTGTATTGAAGAAATCCCCAGCCTTTTTTTTGGGACACACATTAATTAAAGCTAAAGCAAAAAAAAAAAAAAAAAAAAAAAAACGGGAATCATCAATCAAATAAAACAGTAACAGAAGAGGAGACGAAACCGGAATAGAAGAGGAGAGCTTCGATCGCTTATTGAGCGGAGCGTGTTGATCCTCTAAGGATTCTTCCAGCTCAAGCTTAACCGAGGCCAAATTAACCCCCCGGTGCAAATGAGATTCGGGAGAGATTTTAACGTTGTTCTTCATCAAATCAACAACCATCAAGAAAAAAATACTTCAGATCAGAAACCCTAGTTAGTAGTTCAAAAGAAAGACACGGCACCGAAAACAGAGGGTGAAAACTGAGTCGACTCGGATAGAGAGAGAATCTGACCGAAAGGACACAATAAATAAATACTATAAATATGCTATGCGTTCTTTGCTACCGGACAATAATTTCTTCCATTTCGACAGAGGACTCTCTCTCACCTTTGTGTCACCACGCGCTTTCAATATTTCTCTCACGTGCCGCAAACACAATCGCGGCTTGGTCGAATCAAGTGGCACTTGACCGACCATCTACTCCTCCGAAGATATTCAAGACAACTTGATGCTATCACGTGCTCTACTCTATTATCACACTTATATTCTAAAATACTCTTCCATTCAAGACAAATTTTTATTTTTATTTTTATTTTTATTTTTATTTTTATTTTTATCAATCATCAATAATAATTGATATGGGTGTTTCTTGAAAGATAGAAAGAGGAGAAGGTGATAACATTGTGGCGCTCTGTCTGGATCTTCAATTCAAGTTGAATTATATATAATTTTTGAAAGTCATGTAACAATTAATATTTTATAAATCTTCAAAATTATAACTTGTCTTTTACTTGATAAAGTTAAGATCGTCCGACCTAATCTAATACGTTTAAGTTTGTCTAATTTATTGTTGCTATTTCAATATATATATGTATATATATATATATATTCACAATAACTTAATAATATAGATAGTGTTAGGAATTATTTATTTTAAAGAGCAAACTTAATTCTACAATCATTTTTTATATATTAAAAAGTAAATTTTGTATTAATATTTTTTTTGCCTAATATTAGGGTGGCAATGTTAATATTATTAGTAAATTTTTATAAATTAAAGGAGCGCAAACTTAGCCAAGATGTATTTATTTCTAAGTTTTAAAATTTATTGTAAAAGTAAAACTTTTGAAATTTAGGGGAACAATTGCCCTCTTCTACTTTAACCGTAGATTCACACCTAAATGTAATTCTCATTTAAAAGAAACATTTAAGAAAATGAAAGTGGTTAGCAAGATCTCCAAATTCACTAAGGGTGTGTTTGATTGGTAATTTTTTTCATGAAAAATGAGCATTTTTCACTTGATTTGACAACTTAAAGTATTTGATTGACTTTTTTTTTCGGGCAATTTAATTCCAACTTTTGGCCACACATGTGCATTTTCAAGGCAATTGAGGAAAATATTTTCTTTGGGAGGGGGGATTGGTTTTTTGTTTTCCATGCTTGGGCACAGTTCACGAGACAAGGTTTTTACAATTTTCTACATTAAAAATACTATAACTTAAAATATAAAATTCAAAATAATATAAAAATTTAATATTTAAAATCTACTAATCAAGATCAATTAAACAAGATCCATCATGACTATATAATTATGTAAAAAAAAATACCAATAATCTTTTCTACATTAAAAATGTCATAATACAACAAATATTTTTTAGGTAGAAAATTAAGGCAATCAAACACACTACACTACATTTTTCATGCAACTCAATTCTCTAGGCAATTCAATTGCCTGTAACTTATTTTTTTTTCTATGCAAATTCCAGCAATCAAACGCACCTTAAATATCCCCGTAGTTTTTGCCAAAAATATTTATCTAGCAAAACTAAAAGTCAATAAATATGAAGTACATATATTAGTCTTGTGGCACAATTTATAAATGTGCATTATAATAGTTATTAATTACTCAAATTTAAAACATAAATAACATCTGACCATGCACCCATAAAGCTTGAGAACATAAGTTTGAGTCTCGACTTATATATTATTTCTTATTTTTGTAAAAAAAAAAATCTTTAAAGATGTTCTTTGAGGATAGGTGAGAACTTACTTACCACTAAGTTATCTCTCGTCCCTACAAGAAGTGAATGTATATATTGAATTTACAAACTCATCAAGAGCATCTATAATCGTATGGTATTGTAATATAAGTATGATAAATTTACTTAATATAAATACATAATGTGTGTTTAACACGTCGGATAGAGGGCAAAAGAAATTTTCACCTGATATTTAACAGGTCGGATATGATTATTTAATCTCATTTGTGTAAGATAAAGTAATCCCGTCTCTTAGGTGAGATTCATTAGTCCATCACCCAGTAGAATAAAAAGTTTTAATGGGATAAATAATTAGCCTTGATATATAATCTCAACGAATATCAAACATGAAATAAGATAGAGTTATAATATTTTATCATCTTATCTTACGCATCAAACATTGCCATAATAATTAAGTTAATTAAACTAAAATAATGTTCCGTAATATAAAACTATTGTAAATTTAATAATGAGCATTTGGACACCTTGTCTCTAATAACCTGACTTTTAATACTACACAATATTTATTTTATTTTATATTATTATTTCAACACTCAAATAAATAGAATAAAATACCTAACCGTACAATCGTTATAAATATTCTAATAAAAGTGAAAATACTTATCTAGTTTAACCATATAATAAATTAAGGTGGGGTGATATTAACATACACTAAAGTACTCATTAACACTCCGTCATATTTACTCGGTCCTTAAGGACCGAGTATATGTATACATACTCAGTACCTAGGGACCAAACTATTTTGAGTAAAAAAAATTACACTAGTTCGGCCTTTAAGGATCGAGTATGTGCACATATATTCGGTCATTAAGGGCCGAGCCAATGTGCACATACTCGATCCTTAAGGGCCTAACCAATTTGAAATATTATAGAGTGTTTTAGTGTGTGTCAATAGTAGCTCCTTCGATTAATAGTTCCTGAATTTTACTTGAAAGTTGGAACTAGCAAGTACCAACTTCTTATGGTTCAAAAATACAATATTTTCTACATACCGATCCCAGTGATAGAGCACTGGGATTAGCGCTGGGTTCGATTCGAAACTTTTCAGATTGAATTCTAACAACTGCAAAAACATCTGGTAACTAACGACTAACTATTATTTTGCGAATAAAGATTAGTTGAAGTATACAAAAGTTGGTCCAGACATCTTGTAATATTAAAAAGTTTCTAGACCAAAAAATAAATATGTTGCCTATCAAAGCCATTAAGTTTCAGCGCGTGTGAAACACTCAGCGTTTTGGATTTTGGGTAAACTTGGGGGCCACTAGGAAGCTTCGAGTTTCGGCCTAGACGGTGATGATTCGCCCATGCGACACGTGGCAGAATCTGGTGGTAAGTTTGACACGTAAGAAACACGAGTGGATGTCATAGTTGTGGATAACGTTTGAATGATTGTAATTTTGTCGTCTTCCGGGTTTGGGGAAAACACGCTCGGCCTGACGCGCAAAAGCTACGCGCGAGGTTATAATATTGTTTGGTCAACAAAGCATGTTTAACGTTTTGGAAAAGCGGCTGCGTGGTAGGGTGGTGGTGACTTGCAAATCAATGCTTAAATCTTAGAACAAAATTCTAAGGTTCTTCTTAAATGTTTATAAAGAGTAAATTTAGCAACGATAAGTGTAAAAAAAAAAAAAAAAGGTTATTTTTTGGTAAAATGTTTCTCTATGAAAAATTTCTCACTCACACTAATAAAAAATTTAAATTCTATAAAGAACAAAAAAAGATAATAAATTACATTACTAAATCATTCAATTGATTATTAATCTTGTCTTGTCATTGAAATTAATCTTATCAAAAGTGAGTTTGGTGATTGAAAAAAATTAAACGATTAAATATTGGTCATTCATTTTATTTTATTTCTCTCTCAATAATGTAAAAGAGTAGTTTATTATGTAGCATGTTCCGCTCTTTGTATTAATGCTTTGAAAAGTTTAAATTACTTGATCTCAAACTGACTTTTTTCTTTAATTCTTAATAATTTGAAGTAGCGTGCATTTTTTTTAAAAATAAATACGAAATATATCTTTGATTCCTTGGCTAAATGATTTTATTCAATAACTTCCAACTTTACAATCAAATGTTTGTATTTTATTTATACGTTAATTCTAACTTTTTTTAGTTACATCACGGCTCAGCTAAAACGTTGTCTAAAAACACAATAAATTGCCTCGGATGATGACTCTGTATAATTACATTCATGAAAATATATTTTGAAAATACTTTGCAAGCTCATCTCAATAAACAAATCATACAAGTCTGCTAGGTGGAGGAATAGAGAAACGGCTTATAAAATGGAAGCATAGAATTTCGGTGGAGTTTTCATTTTGTTTATATATTCATCTTTATCTAAGAATATAACTGACCAGATTTAAACTCGTAAACTTTAAGGGTGCGTTTGATTGCAAGCATGGAATTTACATGGAAAGAAAATAAGTTCCAGGTAATTGAATTGCCTAGAATTGAGTTGCATGGAAATGTAATTAAATGTGTTTGATTGCCTTAATTTTCTACCCGGAAAATATTAGTTGTATTTTGGCATTTTTAATGTATAAAAAATTATGGGTATTTTTTTTTACATAATTTTATAGTCATGATGTATCTTGTTTAATTGATCTTGATGAGTAGATTTTAAATATAAAATTTTTATTAAATTTTGAATTTTGTAGTTTAAGTTATAGTATTTTTAGTGTAAAAAATGGGTAAAATATTGTCTCGAAAACCGTGCAATTGCCTGGAAAATAAAAACTACCCCCCAAAGAAAATATTTTCCTTGTTTACAAGGAAAATGTAAGTGTGTGAGCAAAAGTGGGAAAATATTTTCCCTAGAAAAAAAAAAAGCCAATCAAACACCTTGAGTTGTCAAATCAAGTGGAAAATGGGTATTTTCCATGGAAAATACTCCCAATCAAACACACCCTAAGTTAAAAGTGAAAATACTTTAACCAACTAGACATTTAGGTTTTAATTTTTTATTGTGTGTTAAATTTATACATACATAAAAATAAAATGTGTACTTGTATTACGTGTTATGTCGGCAACTAATATATGTAATATAAAGCCTTATACATGTACAGGCCATTATGAAAATGAGTCCTATGTGGGCTTTCGTGTGGAAATTTGGGCTATTTTGGGAAAATTATAATCTTATTATTGCCTTATGTGATATTATTAATATCATCATTTTTAAGTTAAATTTTTAACTAAATGACAATAATACACTTCAAATTAAAAGAATATATCATTTTGCACCATAAACATTTTTTTTAACACTTTGCACTCTATACATACAAATTATATCAATTTATCTTAATACTCTATTTCTGGTTATTTTTCAAAACCTCCTATCACACGAGCGAATTGCTACATCAATATTATATATTTAATACATCATATTCATTCTCACTACATCAAAATCATCAAAATATGACAAAATCCATCATTACCTCCTACTTACTATCACAAAATCCATTCTTCATTCTTACTTACTACAACAAAAATCCATTTTTACTTCCTACCATAAAATCCATCATTTATTCATTTCTTCTTTTTATAACAATGGACTCCTAATTTTAGCGCCAAAGTGGAGAGCAAAAATGGAGTGAATGTCTCTTATTGTCTCTTGTCCAAAATGCCCTTACTAATTGCACACGCAATTCGCTTGTGTGGTCGGTGGTTCTGAAAAATGGCCGAAAATGGAACATTGACATATATTGATATAATTTGTATGTATTGGGTGCAAAGTGTCGAAAAAATTTGTTTAAGGTGCAAATTGATATATTTTTTTAGTTTGGAGTGTACTGGTATCATTTAATCTAATTTTTTTATATTAAAGACTTATAGTTGTATGATTTTTATTTTTATTTTATTGGAAAAGAGATATTATTGTTTACGGTTTAGAATATAAAATATAGGAAACTTGAAAGCTAAACTACACTAAGCAACAGATAAGTTTAATGTTCCTCTTCTTTTTCTTGTGGATTTACTTGGAGGATGAAATTCTGAATTTTTTTGCCCAGATTGCTTGTTTTTGATTGAAGCTTTATGATGGGTTGATTTGATGTGGTTAAGTTTGCATGCATCAGTAGCTGAAAGCATGCACCTTTTGGCCCCATGTCTAATTTGGTGCGTTTAACAGGACAGCATCAAACACCCACACAGGCATCCGTGAAGGGATGAGTTATTCCTTTTCTTCGGAAACTCTGCAAACAAATAAAAACAGATATGAATCACAGGTTTAACAAAGGCCACCGGAGATAAACAAAGACCTCTTAATTTGTCTTAACATATATCTGCACGTGAATCTCCAATAATTTCTCATGCAAAAGTGGGTCTTCTTACAGTGACCACCCTCTCCTTTTGTTCTCATTCTCCCAGGAATCTCATTTCCTTTCCTCCTCTTGTTCTTATTGTTCTTCTTGTTCTTTCCTTTCCGCTGCAAGCCATTTCTTATTGTTCAGTATTACTATCGGCATATCCTCAGTAACGGCTGAAGCAATGTCTCTTTGGTCGGTGTTACTTCCTCTTCTACTAATTCTACACAGTACTTGTGCTAATGGGATTTACAGCCTCGGAGAGAAGCAAATCCTCTGGATAAACAAATTTCAATGGAAAAGGCAAAGCAGCATTCCAAGTTTCTTCTCTCAATCGAGTGAGTTCAAGTTAAACAAAATCAAAATTTCATGCCTCTAATTAATTTAAAGATAGTCTACTGTCTACATATATGATCTATATAATTACAAGTAGCATTGGCTTTTCTATACTTTATTTGCATCTCTTTTTCTCGAATCTGTACTAAGTTACTAACACCTCCTTTATGCTTTATGGAATCTCTAATGCTCCCTTTCTCAGAATATTGGCTTTACTTTGCTTTCCATTAGATTATATTAATGAAGAAGCTTAATCTATTAGATACTGTCAGCAATGTATATCATGCTCTCCATCTCTGATCTATATTCCTTTTATTTGAGTTGAAACTATTTCAAACTTCCAGTTATGTATAAGGAACAGTTGATGCCCATGGCAAGGACTCGATGGATATCTCAAAATAACTCATTTTCTTTATCTTCCCTAAAATAGCCTCCCTGCATTATTTAATGAGATTTCTACGAATTTAGTAAAATGGAATTATAACGATTCGTGTTTTGATATATACTCCCTTCGTCTCAAATTTATCCTACTTTCCTACAAGGAATTCTCATTACTCATTAGCTTGGTCTTTCAGGGAGAGAGAATGGTGCAACTATATTAGAAATGAAGCAGAGGGATTACTTCTCTCAGCCGATAAGCAACTGGAACACAAGGCTTCAAATACGCCTAATTTCCGATGATGTTCGAGTTTGTTCGCTGCAACACCAATTCAGAAACAAAGTTTTGCATCAAACTGAAGACCTTTTCCAAGCCCAAATTCCTCTCACTTCTGGCATCAAATTTAAGACGCTAAACTACATTGTGACAATCGAATTGGGAGGTCGAAACATAACCGTAATCGTGGATGCGGGGAGTGATCTAACGTGGGTTCAATCTCAGCCTTGCAGATCATGTTATAATCAACCAGAACCTCTATTCAACCCCTCCAAATCTCCTTCATACCAATCAATTCTATGCAACTCATCAAGCTGCCGGTCTCTACAAGTTGCAACGGGGAATTCAGGTGTATGTGGGAGTGACAGACAGAACTGTAACTATGTCATTACTCATTAGATACGGTGACGGGTCCTACACTAGCAGCCAGCTAGGCTGTGACCGCCTTGTTTTTGGAGCCACTTCTCTCAACAAATTTGTATTCGGGTGTGGCTGGAACAATAAGGGCCTGTTTGGGGGAGCTTCGGGACTTATGGGTCTTGGAAGGAGTAATCTCTCACTGGTTTCTCAAACTTATGATATGTTTGGAGGAAGTTTTTCCTACTGTTTGCCTTCAACTGAAACCAACAGTTTGGGCTCGCTAATCCTAGGGGGTGATTTTTCAATTTACAATAATTCTACACCTATTTCTTACACTAAAATGGTTCAAAATCCGCAGCTACCAACCTTCTATTTCCTTAACCTTACTGGGATCACTATTGGTGGGGTTGAATTACAAGCAACAGGTTTTAGTAAAGGAGGAATGATGATTGATTCGGGGACAGTGATTACATGGCTTCCTCCATCGATCTATAGGGCTTTGAAGACCGAGTTTTTGAAACAATTTTCGGGATTCCTTCAAGCATCAGGTTTTTCAATCTTGGACACTTGTTTTGACCTTTCTGGATATCAAGAAGTGGACATTCCTACTATAAGGATGCGGTTTGAGGGTAATGCTGAACTGATTGTGGATTTAACCGGAATTTTCTATTTCATAAAGACTGATGCTTCTCAAGTCTGTTAGGCTCTTGCGAGTCTTTCATCAGATGATGAAATTGGGATAATTGGGAATTATCAGCAAAGAAACACAAGGGTTGTATGTATGACACCAAGGAGTCTAAGTTGGGTTTTGCAAAAGAAACTTGCAGTTTCTTTTAAGAAACATAAAGGTCGTCCAAGGAGTATATAGATATGTTGGGTCATCTATTGAGGAAAGGTATAGCATATATTGATGTATTTTGTAACATTCCATGTGCTTGAATGTAATAACAAGAGTTCTGTGAAACAGAGCACGTATAAACTCTAATATGTGTTTGTTTTCATGCATATTTTAATGGTATATCGTATTGGAACACATAATTCTGCAGGGAAAAAAGAATCTTTAAGAATTAGCAAACCTGGTATGCAGCAAAATGAAGAGGGCCTTTCCCTTGGAATTTCTCAATTTTGGAGTTTCTAACATTCACTGATGTGATGGAAGATAAATGATTATATATATATATAATCTGCTTCACTCTGGAATCCATTACAAAATGACTCCAAATGCTTGAGCAAAACTTGAATTGGGCCAAAGCTATGATTCATCTACAGTTCAAATCATTATACAACGAGAATTAATGTGTGTTGAAATAAGTCATTTTAAGGGAGAATGGCTTCTCACAAACACCAAACCAGCTCTGCATATAAGTAACCATCTAGAGTGAGAAGATGCAAAAGTGTATATAAGAAATCCGCATTGCCAAAGGTCTGCACTGAAGAGCTTGCCAAGCAAAATGGGTTACAATCGGAGTTTCCCATGGTAGCATTCTCCTCTAATATTGTATATAAAAACCGTCAAATTCTGGTCAGATTTTGTTGACAAGTGGAGCCATTTCCATATTTTCAGACTCGAGTATGTCGCCACCATGTTTTTTCCTTAACATCTCAGTAGGAAGAATAGATGTATTGGGGTCATTTGTGGGTACCAAAAATAGAAGCCCAATTGGAAGAATTCTCAAAAAGCTCCGTATCAAAATGGCAAACCAAAGGTTATCAAATTGCGTGCGTGTAACATTCAATGCGTGGAGTAAAAGGCCTCCGGCCCAAGAGGATGAGAGCATCCCAACATGATCAATAGACATAAGCAAAGCGAAGAAAGTGCCTTCAATACCCGAGGGGCAAAGCTTGGAACTTAGAACAAGAAGAGGCATCCATTTGAGACGTCCAATCATTCTAGAAACGGCTTCATCAATTACGACAAAAAAGTAATCCGGTACACCGAATCTCAAGTTGAAACGCAACACCAGTATCAAATCCAGCATCCCTGAAGCACCGTACAACAATTGAGTCCATAATAGTACCTGACGAAAAGGGTGGCTTTTAAATACGTTTTGGTAGAGAAGAACTCCTAAAAGAGAGCCAACTGCACCAACGGAAAATATGGACCCAATAACCTCCTGCATAAAGCATATTTAGGTCATATCATGAATTAATCACCCATACTAAGAACTTGAAAATATTTGGGAAAAAAATATCACTTTTTAGGTGAGATTCAATGTGCGAAACCGCGAATTTAGGAATTTATATTTATGGATAAATCAGTACATAAAGTTCAGAATGTGGCAAAGCAATGCATCTAAGAAGAACAAAGCATAAGTAATTAATTTAAAAAATATACAGAAGCATTTTGGAATCAGAATACCTGTGAGAAAGCTGGGCCATCTTTTGCATCTGTGTACCAATAGAACATTCCTTCATGAATATTCAAGCTCAATGCAAGTGAGAGGTACATATATAAACATGGCCTCCAAACATCTCTACACTTCAGTGCAGACCACATAGAAGTGCCAGCATCCAGAAACTTTTGGTTCACCTATTTCAAAAGCCTGGCTGTTTAGGTAAGCATAATGAGAAGGGACAAAACAAATGTCATAAAAATCAACATAAATCTTACCCGTCTGAAGGTAAAGTTATGAACAGGCGGTTCTCGCAGCATCATTCCAACCAAAATAACCAGCCCCGAAGGGATACTTAGCACACCAAATACACCCTGCAAGAGTAACACATACTGGTTAAAAGGCTAAATTTTGGCCCGAAAACAAATTGAATTTTATGATTCGGCTCTTAGATGCAAGGAAAAACCTTGGAAAAAGTATTAGTAGTAGTAGCTAATAAAAGTTGTCTCGTAGCAAACCTTGGGACCAATTAGATGAACAAGAAAGCCACTAATTGCGAAGCCAATTAGTGCCCCAATTGAAGAGCTCACTCCACACAAGCTCTGCATGTCACCAGCAAGAGAAGGATGACTTATACTATTCTCTGTGACACATGCATCAATAGTCACATCAGCTATGGCTATCCCAGCACTCCCGGCCATTAGGGACAACATAGCAGGAGCAAGAGGCAAGTTCTTGTGCAGTGATAGCATAAGCATTGAGAAGGAACCGATCAAACCTGATATAAAATGGGAGGTTAGTCAAGTGTGAGAGAAAAGGAGACAGGGTCACATGTGGGTAATTTGAGTTTTCTAGTCGGAGTAATGCTAGACACAAAAAGTAAACAAATGTTATTACACAAAATGCATTGGTCAAGAATTGGGACCTACCAATAAGTAGTTGTAATCATTTAACAGTCCAAGTTACTTGGTCATCATTTTGTATACGCTAACCTTTTTTGTACTCTGTATAGGCAGCATTGTTCTAGACAGGCTACGAAACAGATTAGTAATCTTAAAAGCCAAAACATTTTCGCCAAGCATAATTTTAGTGTTTGCAAAAAGGCAATGTTGGTTGCCGTCTTGAGATTTCAAGGCAAAAATAGAAATTTAATCAATGAATTGAAATCTTTCTTTTAGCCGCTTCGGCAAATAAAAGAAACTTAGGCCTTCGCGCGAACCATGCATGTAATCAGTTTCTCCTTTTCTTTCCTTAGTTCACTTACTTTATTCACCTTCATGATACTTTCTTTTTGCATTGGGATGGATATTGATTGAAATATTACCCTTAAAGATTTTGCATTCTGATGCTTCCTCAGTAGAGATTCAGAAAAAACCAAACAAAAACATTTCAGACATAAAATAAAGTAATAAGATTACCTGCGAAAATGAAATAGGGGCGCCTCCGGTATCCCAAAATGGGAACAATATCAGTAAGAAGACCCCAAAGAGGCTTGATAATCCAAGGAATCTGAATAATCCCAAAATAAATCTGAGCTTCGGAAGGCTGTAACTTCTGTTCATCCTTCATGTAGTATTGTATACTAACCTTGCTCAGACCTATACTCACACCCTGATTGATTCCATAGACTATCACGACACCCAACACAAAGCTCCAATGCAATTCATCCCCAAGCTTTCTAAACCAATAAGCAGGTCCCAACATCAATGAAATAAATCCCTCGTTTGCTGTCTTCTCTTTATTATGGGTCTGTCCATGGTGTTCAAATGTCTCTTCTTCGTCCATAATTTCAACTTTTATTGCATACAAAGACCTTGATAGAAACTGATCAGAGGAGTGCCTTTCTTTTTTTTTTTAAGAAAATTGTTGAACCACCACCCAGATCAGAAACAGTTGTTTTGTGAAATGGGTTTCAGTAATTTGAGTGAAAGTTTAGTTGGACGGGTGACAAAAGGGAGTCAACGTCAAAAGGCCAAAAAGAAAAAAAAATGATGCAATTAACGAGGGAGAATGGGAAACAGATGAGAGAGAAAACAAAGAAGAGAAGAAGGTGGTTGTGGGCCAACAAAGCAGACCAAATTAACAATCGTGTCATGGCTTACGGAGAGTCAGTCGGCTTCTTTTGGCAGTATATTAAATGGGCTCGTGCTAATAATCAATGAAATATGAAGACGGAGATTTGTATATCAAAAGTTATAACCACAAATTCAATTTTGTTATTGGCAAGATCAGTTTATAATCGCTCTGATTAATATACACTAACAGTTGTATCCAAAATATATATATATATATATATATATTTACACACCAATAGTAAAGTAAATAGTATCTTTAGTAATAACTCAAATTATTGTAAAATTAAGTCTAAACAATTCTAACATTCAAAATTATATTGACTAATTTTTGCTCTAAATTCAATTTCAAAACTCCATATGAGAGTATTTCAGTTTTGGTCGGAATAAAAATTTAGAGATTCAAACCCAAATTGAAATTGTAAGATTGGTTTCAATTTTTAAATCTTCCAAATTCAAATGTGAACTAAACTTTTCGCTTAAGTTTTATTTGGTTTTTATATTTATGTTTTTATAAAAATTATAAGACAACATTTATTTTAATTAGAAAAATAATGACTCCATTCTTACCCTTACTTATTTTAGACACAAAAAATATTAATTATTATATTAATAATACAATTATAATATTCATGATAGCTTAAAGAGTCGGATTAGCTTATAAATTTTAAGAACAAAATTTAAAATAGTAAATTAATATTATTTTAAAGTCATATACACAATCATTTGATTTTGCACCGACACAACCCAAATTCGAACTAAACTTATTATGTTTTGATTTTGGTTTTAACTGATCGGATTAGCTCGATACAGTTCAATCGTTTAATTTTTGAATTTACCACATCCCTAACTCAATTTTGAATTGCCACGACATAATTGGACTGTACATGAGAAACTTTGCAATTCGAGTATTATTCATTTAGTGAGAAAATTAAGTAAAATAATAAATAGGCCCACTGTTTAATATTTGGCAAAGGTTTTGCGAGCAGAAAATGGTTTTGACAAAAAATACTCTCAAGGAAAAACCAAAAGAAAATGCCTCGGAATAATTTCTTTTTGAAGATTTAATCAATGTATTATTCTCACAATTAAAAGTAAATTACATTATTGACCATTAGATCACTCACCAGGGAAGGATTTTTTTTTTTTTTCCCTTTTCTTGTATACATGCAATGGATAGATCAGGAAAGGGTTAAGGGGACGGGAGGGCATAGGGATTGAACCCCTGCTTTGCAACTTAGAAAATGATCGCTAAGCCAAATACCCGGATCTGAAACACGCAAACAATCCATGCATGCTTGTTCCCTCATAATAAAAATCAGTTAAAATGACGTACAAACCGGAGAACGAGAGAGTTTTACACGTGACCGTAGCGGTAACTGCTGTCCATGACGGACTTCCCCTTCTTCCAACTACTACTATATTCTCGTGAGCTTCCTTGGCATACTCACTATCTTTCTCTTCATCTTCATCTTCATCATCTTTCATCTGCCTTGCCTGCCCTCTCCATTTGCACACTTGTGTGCAAGGATATCGAGCATGTAAGCCATATCTCCATTCTGGACACTGCATTGATAGAGTATTGGCTGTATTGCCCCTTAAATACGGATCAAATGTTCGATTGTTTTCAGTTTATTTGTTTCTTCGAATCAGAAGTTTAGTAATAATTTCATATATCAGGTTACACATTCACCAAAGGAACTGAGATCCCATGATTCAGAATCCTGACATGAACTACAATAATGGCTTTTTAGACTTTGTCCTCTATTTACAATGCGATATTAGACTTACCCCGTTCTCATAATCCTCGGTCTCTGTCCATTGCATCGACGCGTATGTCAAAGGATTGCACAGAACTTGGGGGGTTTGTGAAAGGAGTATGTTTAAAAAATATATATATATATATACATTTCCCCTTTTTTAAGTAATCCTTTGAGAGAACCCTCCAAGGATTATGAAAATAGGCAAGTCTACTGTCATATTATAAATTGGGGCAAAGTCATTAAAATCCTTTACAGGTTTTATATGTGAATTTACCGGACTTATGATTCCTCAGAGGCACAAAAACTCAAAACAAACAAGCACCGGAAGAGTTCACAGAAGGGGAACACATAATCTTCCGCCAACACTTGATAAATTCAGCGGGCGACTGCATACACTTGGGGAAAACATAGACCAAAAGGTCAATAATAGAACCAGCCCAGCAGAAATATTTGATGCTTCTTGGAAATCTAGCTCAGCCCCCGATGTTCCTCTTGGTGCACCCAACCCGATGTCTAATTGCTGAAGAATCAAGCCGTTGATGTTAGGCAAGCCAAGCAGTTAACACGGGAAAACTTTCATCCAAGAACCAAGGAGTTCTTCGCTTCTCAAAAGTCATAATGTATGTTTTGATGTCGATTGCTTTACTAGTTGCCCTTGTTCATCATAAACATCCAAATCCTCACAAGGGGTTGGAAAAATGCTTCCAATAACACGGCCTTGAAGAAAAGAACACTGGAAAATACGCTTCTTTTTGTATGATATTCCCACCGACATGTCTTTAAAAGTCACATTCCTCACGGGAATCTCTCGGCTGCCATAGATACGTACTGGGACACGAACCCGTTGACCATGGATTCCCATAAAGCTTATGTCTTCAATATCTGGGACGGCTTTCAGGTCATAAGCTTCATCTGCGTGTTCGTTGTAGTCAGTTTTTATCACAATACCTACCCGAACATTGTCAAATGTTAGGTTCCGATAAGTTATGTTCTTAACATATCCCCCTCTACCAGGGCTAGTCTTAATACGAACACCCCTTCTAGAGTTCCAAACATGGAGATTCTCCACAGTTATATTTGAGACTCCACCAGACATTTCACTGCCAATAGATACTCCAGCACTGTTAAGGATAACAGATTTTCAGATAAAATATCCAAGGAAGTTTACAATCAAAGACATAATCCAAAAAGTGAGAAAATTTGGAGTGTGTGAGAGAATTCACGCAGATATGCAACTGTGCTCAGACTTACATTTAGCGCAAAACTGTGCTGCTTTGGAATACGTTAAGTATGTTAACAAATGTATGATATGAACTTCTATGGAATTCGTACCTTATTGGCGAATGTACAATGAGATTACGAATGAGAATGTTGGTAGAAGGCTGACCATAGGCAATCCCATACTGATCCCATCCACTCTTTATTGCAACTCCATCATCCCCCACACTAATATAACTGTCCTCTATTACCATATTCTCACATGAATCTGCGTAGGCACCAGCACCAAACTCAGTTCCAAATGCTTATAAACAATTAGCACTGAAAAAATATGAAGCAAGGAAACACCAACACATGCACAAATAAAGTATCAGATGTGAATACAGCTTGCCTAATATTGCCTTAGAAGGAAAATTCATGGTTGGTTTATACAGTTCTACATTAATGTTTTTTTTAAACTTCCTTACCGAGTTTTGTTCTGATTGCAATATACCATGTCTAGATGACAAAAGGCAACATAGCTAAAAACATAAAATGCAAGCAATAAATCTAGGTTACAGAATGACACAAGTCTTGTGAGTCAAAAAAGTTGGTTTTACCACATTTCTCCACAGGTATACTTTGCACTAACTCAACTAGTTAGTGAAATGTGTCATAAAATCCATGTAATTGCCAAGTTTAAAAAGAGTGGATTACAAGGCTACATAACTAAATCGAAACAACAGCCAAGTGTCCAAGATAGATACAAAGTTACCTGGATCAATTCCATCAGTGTTAGGAGCTCCTATCGGTGGAGCCAAGATGGTTACTTTGCTGATAGTAACATTCTTGCAGTTGTAGGGATGGATTGTCCAGAAAGGAGAATTACGCAAAGTTATTTTAGAAATCTCAATGTTACTCGACCACATTAGCTGCACAAGGGGGCCTCTCGTGTGGTTGAGAAGATGTTTGTGATACTTCTTCCACCATGTGTGACCTTGACCATTTATGGTACCATTGTGTCCTGTTGATCATAAACCAAGTGTTTTAAATAAAGAAAATGTAGTATGCACTCAAATGAGTGAGCACATACTAAGTCCAAGCCGATACATATTCTGATCAAGTTGGTCACAAATAGTGAATGAGAAAAAATTAAGAAACAACCAAGAGTAACTTTTTGAAGCTGCTCACTCGGTCCTAGATATTCCAACTCTATATGCTTAACAAATCAATTCAAATACCATATAGTGAGTAAAGGATTTCATTAAATTGAACAATTTGACTTGGGCCTTGCTACTTTTTCTGGTATTGATACTTTGTCTACTTTCCCTAAAATTGATCCCTTGCCAGTCAGTGGCTTGATATGCCTTATTGAGCAAAACGATATTATTCATTCAAATTTGTAATTCAGAGCAGATACCCCATAAAAGGATTATAAGCCAGTGTCATCCTGAACACGTATAAAAGCAGATCAACTTAATTCCGTTAAAGAGGGAGTCATTTATACTGTGCGATTCTATCATTTTTGCTTTACTAAATTTCCAAGCTTCCTGAGATTGAGCTGTCAAAAAAAACAACTCTGTTATTTCCACCTTCTAAAGTTAAGGTTGTCATACATTCAACAAAAAAGTAAGTGAAAGAAAAGAAAACCAAGATGCAGATAACTGACCTGTGATAATAACATCAGTGAGATTTTGCCCATGGATTAGACTTCCATAACGAGGTCCAGGGCACTCTCTTCCATGTCCATATGATGGCAAAGGAGGCATTAGGGTCCAATACTTCTCATCCTGTTATAAACAGGTTTACAAGCAAAATCAGATCAACGGCACTAAGTCAATACATACTTATAGTTGATAAGTTGATCTAGTTGTGCCATAATGCCATGTTTAGGCATAAAATTATACACCTACCTAGTTATGCATCATGCATGTTGCGGCTATAGGAAGGCAGAAGCCAAAAAAATGACAGTTGGACCCACAAAAAATAATAGGCATCTGACCCCTTGTTATTCTACACCAGATTGATCGATATTCGATAGATGATAAAAGGTCATTAATTTGATCAGTTTCCAAGAATCATCCATCACAGATAGCCAGCTTAATCAGTTTGAATAGACTCGAGTTTTTCTCAAACAATATTGATAAATTTATCCTTCAGGGGGGTTGACCTGATCCGGCAAGATGCTATTTACAAAGTAACTGTATGCCATCATGCGAATTTCAATGTTGTACTAGATTCGAGGATCCAAAATTATAGACTCAAAAATTCTCGATCAAGTATATGCTAGATTTACATTTAGTGGTGTTGGAACTAGATTTTGACATGATGAATGAATTTATTTCAAAGCCTTATACTACATTGGTAGTAAATAACATGAAAAATGGAATTATTTGAAATGGTAAATGATATTCTTAACGGCTTCATCTACCAAATAATCATACCGTGTGCATTAAAGAGTTTTACATTCCCAGAATATGCAACCAACAGATACATCCATAGTATTCCGGTATGAATAACCGGTAAATGGAGCCGGTTGCACTTTTGAAATTCATTGCAATATCTCTCCCATCTCAACTTATTTTTTTGCTGTACCAATACAGCTGTAATAGCCTCTCATCCTCTAAATTACTAAATTGGACATCAAAACCCTTCAGTTGAAATCCATATACCCATCGAGAATCTGTGCTAAATCTATGTAACTGAACAAAGAAAGACCATTATACATCTATACATACATTAACAAATCAAATAACTTTTTTTAGTAATCAATCAAAGCACGAAACTACTAAGCATAGGAGTACTTGTACGCGCAATGTATGTTGATAATGATTAGTCCTGTATGAAGACCACATTCTAACTAATTCATAACGGCCACATTATTAAATTATATATGTTAGTTCTATGTGAGTCTATAATTGTTGCTGAAAATAGAGGAAAACAAACAAAGGGGGTACATACATCAACTCCAAGTATAACAGCATTTTGGGCGAGAAATAAAGTCATGTGGCTGGTGAGATTAAAGGGTGCCGTAAGCCAATGGCCAGGCTGAACATTTAGCTGACCTCCCCCTCTCTTTTCAATTTCCTCTATTGCCCTCTCGAATGCCATTGTATTTACAGTCCTGCCATCGCCCACACCTCCAAAATCGCTCAGATTGAACACCACCGCCCTTAGATTCGGAATAGTCCTGTGTTTGTGAACCAACCGGCGGTGAGCAAGGAGCCTATCGACGGCTGTACGTTGCCAAATGAAGATGAGAATGAATCCAACCGTCCAAATCATGCCGAGAGAGGTTTTGTATGACAAGAAAAATGACGGGACCATACGCTTGTGGAATCGGACATTTTCGGGCATGATTGAGAATAGGAAGAGGAAAAATGAGAAGGGAAATCAGATCTTGTCGGGGGAGAATTGGGGATCCAATCGTTGAGACAAGGCGAGTGATGCTCTCATAAAACAAATGTTTGCTGGTAATCCAGCTTTTCCTAATTATTACTTTACAACCGTCTATATATATTTATTTATTTAAGGATATTTCTACCACCACTTTTCTGCTTAATTTTAGAATTATTGTTTTGAGTTTAAATTAAGGAAATACTAATGTCAAATTAGATTTGGCTTGGTTAGATTAGTTTTTGGACCGGTACATAATATAAAATAATGGAAAAAAAAAAAAAAAAAAAAATGAAGTATGGCCTTACGTGCAATGTTTCTCCTATGTTTCAATTTACTCAATTTAATCTCTGAAATACATTAAGTGAAGCAAATTGAACCCTCGCGCTAACGCCCTTCGTAATTCCATCCAAAAAATTTACATTTAACCCCTAAATTTTTAAAATTGACATTAAACCCTTTTAATTTATATTTTGTTAACGCTTAACCTCATTTTCAATAATCTTTACCACCACCTTCTTCAACCCACCTCCGTCCACCTTCTCTCTCTCCCCCCAATCCCAAACAAAAATGCTTTAATAATTTTCATTCAAAATCATACCAACGTAACATCCATTTGTCATAATTAATAATTATATCTTTATATATAAATTCACAAATATATACGTATGGCATATTACATTTACTATTTATTATTTTGTGTAGGGAATTTTTTTGTGACGAAAATGCCCTTGGGAGTTATGTATATTTACTACTCCAATAATGATAAATATTGGTGTTAATGAAAAATTCCACTACTGCTAATTAGTTGGGTTTTAAAATTTTGCTTCAAAATTACTTCATTAAATTAATGGAATTTTGACTAATGTTCCCATTGCATCTAAAGTGTACAATTTTTCCACCAAATTAGTACTTGAGAAGCTCCTACTATACACTATTTTTGTCAAAATAAAATAATATTAAATAGTTATGTAAAATTGAATTTTGTGTAAAATATACATCAAATTTATTAAACATACCATGTTTAATATATTTGAGAAAATATTAAAATATTTTCATGGGATGTTTAAGTTCTTTATCACTACACTACTTTTCTCAAATATATAACTATTATTAAAATAATTTAATATTTTCTCAAATATATTAAACATGGTATGTTTAATATTTTTTAGACCATCTTCAACAGCTGTATAAAAATGGCTCAATTCATTTTCTCAAATATATAACTATTATTAAAATATGTATTTTATATTAAAAATTATTATATTTTAAAATTTTATAAAACAAATAAATTAAAAGTGACAAAACTAACATGATGGTAAATTTGATGTATATTTTAAACAAAATTCATTTTTACATAACCATTTAATATTATTTTAATTTGACAAAAAGTAGTGTATGAGCTTCTTAAGTAGTAAATATAATATGTCCTACGTATATATTTGTAAATTTATATATAAAAATATCATTATTAATGATGACAAACAAATATTACGTTGGTATGATTTTGAATGAAAATTATTAAAGCATTTGTGTTTGGGATTGAGGGAAGAAAGAGAAAGTGGACGGAGGTAGATTGAAGAAGGTTGTAAGAAAAATGAATGAAAATGGGGTTAAGTGTTAATAAAATATAAATTAAAGGGATTTAATGTCAATTTAAAAGTTTAGGGGGTTAAATGTAATTTTTTTGGATGGAATCACGAATGGCGTTAGCGCCAGAGTTCAATTTGCTTCACTTAATGTACTTCAAGAGTTAAATTAAGAAAATTAAAACATCAGGGGAAACATTGCACGTAAGGTCATACTTTAGGGGGGGTTTGTATTTTTTCCTAAAATAATGCGAGGGTGATGTTTGGTAGATGTTTTGAGTTGAGTTTTTAAAATATAGTGTTCGGTAGAATTTGAAAGTATGTTGAAAAGTGAATTTAATTTTTGTTTTAATTTTTTTCAACCAATTAAAAAATCTCATAAATTTTTTTTCAAAAAATAATCACAATGGATCTTATTTTATAGATCTCGACGAGTATGTTTTAAATATATATTTTTTATTTAATTTTGATTTTTGAATTTAAATTATGGTGTTTTAAAAATTTTTTTAGAGAGAGAACGTAAAGTAAAATAAAATTTGAGAAGTGTAAAAGGAAGTTGATTTTGAGTTAAATTTTTTAAATTTGAGAGAGAAAAAAAGAGAGAAATACCAAATAGGCCCTAGGTATCTCAAAAACTCTCTTTAAGATTATGAAAAAAAAATTAGTTTGCCCCCTATCTTTTTAACGGACTACTAATTTCGTCCAATTTTATGTTGCTTTTAGCATTTTGTCCTTACTGTTTATCATCTTTCTTCTTAGACCTCCTTCTTCTTAAGAAATTTAACCCTCGTTTTATAATTCTCTCTTTCTACAAATCCATCACCACCTCATTTCCTCTTTTCCTCATTTTTCTTTCCTCTCTGCAAAACCCTCATTTCCTTCAAAATCTACATATAAACAGAGTATCATAACACAAAACTGAATCAAAATTAAATAATCTAAAGGTGAAATTAAACCCGAATTATTTGAAGATCGAAGTTGATAAGCACATTATTCTTAGAATCTCGGTAGAACTTGAACCGAAGCTCAGCGAATCGTTCAGAATTGAAGCAGAAGTAGAACGGAGAAATAGGGGTACTAATTACTCTGCTCATTGTTTTTGCTGCTCGATGTTACTCTGTTTTATTGCTTCAATCCCTTAAGCCCCTAATTCCCCATACGCAATTGCCCCTTCAAGCCCTCAACGCTTCAACACCAACTACTTATTTAGCGCCCCCACAAGCTCCACCCGCTCCTCATCGTTCCACCATTTTTCTACTCTATCCGAAATTCTCTTCAACTGGGAAGAAAAACCTGATATCCCCAAAATAACTACAAGCCCCAACGAACTATCCGATACATATTTTACATTTGATTTTAGTGGCCAGTTAAAAAAAACTTCGCTCTCTGCTGACGACCTCTTCAACGAAGGCAGAATCAAGCCATTAAAGCTCGCACCTCGGTTCCATTACTCCGATTATCCCAGATCTCCTAAATCACCCAAGAAAATGTTTATAGAAACCTTTTCACCTCGACATAAGAAAAAGGAAATTGATCACTTTTTAGTGGCAATTGAACAAACACGTAGAGAACGTCCCATTGAAAAAGATCAACAAATGAGATAAAGAACCCACAATCCATCAAATTATAGCGTCAAAGACAAAGGGTTGAGCAATTAGTGTATTTCTGGATTAAATTAGAGGATTTCAATATAAGGTCTAAGGGTGTGTTTGTCGCGCGAGATTAGAAGTATGATTGGATTAATTAATCCTACCCAGTGTTTATTGTTAGAAATGATAGGATAAATAAATCCTATCATGTGTTTTGCGCAAGGGTAGATAGGATATTTTAATCATATCCCGCGTTTTGTGCAACACGGGACTAAATTGCACTCAGGATTAATTGTTATTTTATCCCTTTAGAACCGGATAAATATATACCACCCCTATAGGTGGTATTATTTTATCCCATAATTGCCGGATAACAAAATGAATATAAAAAATATTTTTTAATTATATTTTTATATTTTCTTTACACTTTTTAGATTATCAAATTTATTAATGAACATTTTCAACCACCTAAAATCACAGTAATTCAACTAATAAAATTCATTTCTTGTATAATATGGTATTTTTTATTTAATGAAGGTATTTACAAGAAACTTTAATTTTAGAAAAAAGTGTAACATTAGAATTTAAAACTGTAATTATTACCTAGTTCGTAAATATTGTATGTAATATAGAACTTTTCTCTCGAAAGAGTTTTATACGAAACTTATTTATAAATAAGATAATTGCATTAGTTAAAAAAAAGTTTGTGGACCACAATTAAAATTGCATATATTTTTAAAAGAAAGCAAGTTGTATTATATTATATCTGAACTTGTAATCTAGAACTTCATCAAATGCAAAGTATATTAAATCTTTATTCGACTGGTTCTTACCCTGTCCAATCTCGCTTAATCCTTATCTGACTGATTCTTTTCCTATCATATTCCACATAATTCCTATCCAACTAATTCCGACTATTATCTTATCCGGACTTTATTCTATCACATCCTATCTTTTTATTCGGCGCGCCAAACACACCTTAAGAGGATTTCAGCATTAGGTCTAAGAATGAGAGAGATATAATTGTTTTATTTAAAGAGAGAAAGTAAGGATGGTTAAGGTCTAAGAAGGAATATGATAAACAGTAAGAGTAAAATGGTTAAAGCGATAGAAAATTGGACGGAGTTAGTAGTCTGTTAAAAGTTAGAGGGTAAGTTAAAATATTAATAAAATATGAAATATCTTGAATTTCGAATTAATAATAAGGGACAAACTCAAAAAATCCTTTAAGATTATAGTCTAAATGAATTCCAACCAACTTTTTCTTTACTTTTCTTTCTTTCTGGGTTTTTTTACAAAGGGGCAACACTTCAAGAATTTTATTAATTTAATAACAATAACAATAACAATATATCAGAAATTTTTACACCTCAAGCTATACAAACCTATCTTATCGTGCCCTTAAGCAATTTGGGACATTCATCAAAGTTAGGTTAAGTACAATTTGAACCACACATGACCTATCTTATTAGAATACGGGAGCAATAAAAAGATGAATATTAGAAAGTTCGAAAGTTCGAAAGTTACTTTTAGATTGTTTTATTTTATTTTTTTGCTTAACAAAACATAAAAAAGAAAAGAAAACTACTGTCGTCATTCAAGAGGGACACTAAGAGCTCCACCAAGAACCATTAACTCTAATAAGATCAGAAAAATTGGCTGCAATTCAATGGATTGTCTTATTGAATTTTATGTATTGTGCTTTAGTGATAGAGTTGTTCCTTAATTTATTTGAGGGTTAGATAATTGATAAAATTAAGTCATGATAAGTGCAATAAAAAATCTAGATCATGAGTTGAATCTCCTGAACAGTTTGAACCCAAAATAAAAAATAAAAAAAATTAATAAGTCCTTCCCATTATATCTTGAAGTTAGATAGGGAAAAAAGAAGGACTAAATACTTTTTAATTATAAGAGCATCTTCACAAGTGTGAATATAATTTTTGGGTAACAATCTTAAGATCTACTGCCAAAGAAACTTCAACTAATGCAAAAGTAATCTATCATTTGAAGAAAAGAGGGAAGAAATAGAAACGGGAGAGAACAATAAGTCGATAAAGTCATAAAGGGACTAAAATTGCCTGAGCAAAAACCCTTCTTTTTTTAGGGGTCTGAGCGAAAACCTCTTTAGAGCAACTTTATTGCTTTGCCCAAAACGGTTGACAGGTTGTGCATGTCCCTTAATTGCAAATGTCAATTCTTACCAAAAAAAATAAAATTATATATATATAGTTATTCTTTCGTATATTTATTATCGAAACACATAAAAAATTTGATGATTAAAAAGACAAAGAATAAACTCGTCCAAATTCAAGGGTGCTAGACGCTATCTCTGACACAGCGAATAAAGAGGCAAGTTAAATTATGATAGGAAACGCATAATTTAAAACTTGAAATTATAGAACTGAAAGAATCACCTTCAAAATAAATTTAAAAACCCATCTCCAAAGGGTGGTCTTTCACTTTTACATTTTTTATTTTATTTTATTATAATTAATGATTTGAAATAAGCCATAAAAAATCGATCAAAAAAGGTCCCTTAAAAAAAATCTTCATTAATGCCGAAATACATATGAAAAAATAAAACAAGCAATTAAATAATCTAACGAGCAATGCGAAAGCAAGAGTGGACACAGATCAATTGTCAACTTTTTGGGGGCATTTTCGTTTATTCCAACAAAAAATAATATAGTTTGCTATGATTTTGAAACACTAAAAGAAGACCAAAATAAATGTTAAATATGATTTTGAAATGCTGAAAACCATGTCTCATAACCTCTAATGAATTGAATAGGTGCCTTACTAATTAGGCTTAGCCCACTTGCTCTCGTCAACATGGTACTTAAATAAGCGTAACATGAATATGTTAGATCAACACCGAAGGCCATAATGTTGCTTGTTCTCTCTCCTTTTCACAGTTAAAACAATGTTGTTTATGTTGTTACAACAAGTTCTTCGCACTAGTTCATGTATTACATACCAAAAAACCAATTAGAAACATACACTTCTTTCTTTTCTTTTCTTTGGGAAACTGAAATCCTTACATTAAGAAAACCAACATCAGCTGGAGAGTGAATCTGCAGCTATAGCTAGAAGAACTTGAGTTTTCCTTTGGCCACGGATACTTTGACTTGCTCCACTTGACACAATGCTTTTTGAGTCCCTGTCAACGCGGAACATGAATCACCACTGGCACCCAGAGTGATGGCAAAATAGAGATAAATGGTGCAGAGGAAAGCCAAGAGGGCAAGTGCCGTTAGTAGGAAGCGGTGTCTCTGGAGGAGTGTTGAACAGCTCCCTAATTCATCCCCCCTCATGTATTGCTTCCTAAATGTTGGTGAAGAAAACGCACTTTGGGTCCTCCGGTGTGGAGATGTTATTATGCCATCAAGAGCCATTTTAGCTTCTTATGCACTGGACTTTCCACTACAGCACTTGATATTCTATAATCTGTTCTGCCCCTACTGTAACTCAAGAACAGGTAGATGCACTTCATTAATATGTCATTTGCTTCATCAGTTTTAAGTTTTTTAACGAGAACAGAATTCAGTGGCAAGTAGAGTACAGTTTGAATAAAAGCAAATGTGATAAATGCTGATTTTACATAACTAAAGGTGTGCCTTCAACTATGGACAACATTTGACAGACACAACAGATATTACAGTATAATGGCCATGGAACTCAAAATCCAAGAAAGTGAAGCAAGTACTACAAAATTTCACAAAATAAAAAGAAAACAAAAGGATAATATTCAGCATTTTCAACTTCAACTAGCTATACTAGCCTCAACTAACTATACTAGCCTCAACTAATAACCCCACTAGGCACAGTAATAAATACTTCAAAACCAAGTGATCATATCAAGCGAACTTGCTGCACCTTTAAGATTATCAATACCCCACACTTCTCGTAGAAACACTTAATACCATTACTATCATGTATACACTAAGCTTGATTCCTATATCTCTACTTTCTCGAAAACTAGACGGTTGATCATCTTATCTTAATATTTCAAACCGAGAGATCCCAGAGTTGGGATCCACGTGCATAGAAATACAACAGATCTCATGGAATAACTTTGCTCGGTTGCCTTTATTCAAAAGATTGGTATTTCAGTATTTGGCATTTTGGCTTGCTTCAACTTTTTGGAAAACTACTTTGCTAGGTGTTTTCAGCAAATGAAGTGTTTCATTATGGCTAGTGTGCTTTAAGCCTGGTGAAAGCTACAAAATGCAGGATTCAGGAACAACTTTTTATAGATCTAATCCACGCCATCTAAGGTTATCAATAAATCATGTCATTCAAATATAAAGTTACCAGAACAAGTTCATGAAAAAAACTCTTGCTAAACAGCAAATGCAACATAGACCATTTTCCAACACCATTGCAGCATGATAGCTGGTCCCATACTTAGAACGCCACTGTATACTCGACATATCAGTGTGTCCCTATCGGGGCCCATTGGAGGTTCTCCACTCTAAACATGTCCCTAAGGATTAGTTAGGTGCTCTAAGAGGCCTGATCATGTGAATACATCGACTTATTAAAAAGAAGAACATAATATCCAGAATGGGCCATTTTTAGTTAATACAGAAGACTAGTCCGAGTCCTTAATGCCATAAAGGGGACTAGTCTTATCTCTTCTAATGTCCTTTACATGGTTAACCCCTAGGGATAGTCCAGACGTATAACAGGCCTTGATAAGCACCTCTTGATACCTACCTTGGTCAAGTGTTTGAAAACTTGTTGCTGTGGGACCTCTTTGGTGCCACCTCTCTTTGTTCAGGTTCATGCAACCTCGAGTAGTAGTCAAGATCTCCAACAAGTCCTTTACATGGTCAGTCAAAAACCCAAAACTTCATAAAATTTATTGCGATGTCCATAAAATGATGTGAAAGCCATGTAAATAATGTACATATAAATTCTGAAGCCTCCAATACAAAGTCAAAAACAACTTCCATAACCCTAACATTGTTTAGCTTGATCTCATGCAGATCTATCAAATATGATCTATTCGAGTGTCAAAGTTAGGTCACAAAGCTCGTTAATACACCCAGCGGCATTGAAAGACCCATATGACCACTTATTTTTCATAGATCAGCAACTAAAAACACATATTCAAGCAAAGAAGAATAACAAACCTTGACACAGACACACACACACACACATGTATATATATATATATATATATATATTTCTGAATCATAACTTCGAGTTCCGCTCTGTGTATTCACGGAGCACCAAATTGAATTAAAACTAGTTTCATCGATCTTATTTTAATTGTTCTCGTAAATGAAAATTTTCAAATCCACATATGATTTAATGAATTGTAAATGCAACGACAATCGTATGATTCGAGATGTAAAAAATTACACAACCTATACAATATTCGATTAAATTCCAAATCCGACTAACATAAACACCAACATCCACGACATTTAAAAATTAAGTAATCTAAGACTAGATCCATTATTATCAAGTAAGCAAACGGAAAATATCAACAATTTTATTCTTTGAAAAACAAGGATAAGGACAGATCTACGCAATAACTTCACTTGAGATGAGAAATTTGTGCATTAGGGAGATAGGAAATGAAAATAAGAAAGGGGTACTTACAGAGTAGAAAGGGGCGTGTCCAACAGATCGCGTGGGAAGAGGGACAGAAAAAGAAAGAGAGCAGTTGAACTGTTGAAGTTGGAAGTAATAAGTGGATGTATTGTAATTGTATTGTATTCTTTGTTATCTCGCGCCGATTTCGGTGCGCGTCGCGACCGTGTTCTCGCTTCCAAGTTCCAACAGAGCCTGAGCCACAGTCCCACAGAGGACAATTACAATAAAGACGATCCACGCACTTTTCATCGTCGGATTTATTTATTTGCATAAATCTGAATTTTTTTTAAAATCGAAGTAATTTTATAGTTATTTAGTTTAAAGTTATTTAGTAATTAAAGACGTTAAGTATCAATTTAATTTTTATTACTTAAAATTAAAAAGTTTCATTAAAAATTTTAAGTCATAAAATTACTGTTTAAAACTAAAAACTTAATTTTAAAAAGCATAAAATACTCATTTTACCCTCTTTAAAAATACATGACACTTTCTTATTCTCTCTTTTATGCAGATTCTCTCTCTCTCTTCCCTCCGCACACAGATCCTCTCTCTCTCTTTCATCCATTAGTGATTTTAGAAATGATTTTTGGTCTTTAAGGCTCTGTTTGATTGAAAGGTGGAAAAAGAAAATAAATTGAGTTAGTTTTGGTGAAAAGATGAAAAATAAAAGTTGAGTGATAGAGGTGATATCCTCTTGATTTTTAAGTTTTTTCATGAAGAAATTTTCTTTGCTTGGTAGTGAGTAAAAATTTTTCACCAAAAATATTGAAGGATGGGGGATATATATTCATAAAATGAGTAACATCTCTCACCTTATTTTTTATCTTTTCACACAAACTAACTAAATTTATTTTTCTTTTCCATCGTTGCAATCAAACGGAGCCTAAATGGTCTTCTTGTTACGTTCGCATTCAGAACCCGTAAATGTATGGTAGAGGGGTTGCTGTTTCTTTTTCTTCTTTTTTATTTTTTTAATTTATTTTTGGACGGGAAGGGTCAATGATTCTCTGTTATATTGATTGTGAAAATAGAAAGTAAGTTCTAGTTTGCTATTTTTGGTGCTGTAAATTATTTGTGAACTTCATGTCTTCCAACCAAAAACTGCCTCAAATTTCTCTATGTTTTAAAATTTTGCTAAGTTTATAAATTTTATTTTATGAATTTTCACATTTAGCGAAGTAATGGTAATTTTCATAAATGAAATGAGTTAACTTGGTTGAAAAGTTTAAATTATATGATCTTTTTTATTTTCATTTAAAATCATGTGATCCAAATAAACTAACAAGAGCAAAATAATCACATTAAAAAAAATCAATTTTTAAATGTGTTATATTCAAGCAAATAACATTTTTTCATATACAATTTTTAGAATTAAACAAAAAAAAATTTCAGCTTCAGTTTTCAGTATTTTTATCAAACACCACCTCTGTTGAACTTGTTTTCCTTTCGCTTGTCTAATACCAAAGATTAAAGTTATGAAAATCACAAAATTGATTTTTCTTTCCGTTTTTTTGATAATTTTATCCATATTTTATTTTATATAAGTAACTATATTTAAGAATAAGAGCAAGAGTGATTTTTATAATTTTTAAAAATTAATTAAAGGAGCATTGAATTTTTAAGAAACAAAATAAATATTCAAATTTTAATTTTAATTTTAGTCCTCTATAAATTTATAACTTTTGAAGTGACCATTCAGACTTTGCAAATGCAATGTTAAAAGGAGTTAAAACATTAGATACTAGATTGATCGTAGCACTTTATATTTGAGATGTGCAACATTCTAATGCTTCATAATTTTATACATACTTTTAACTGAGATGTGCTACATTCTAAAGCTTCGTAATTTTATGTTTACTTTTAACTGTATTGATTAACTAACAATCTTGACTTGGTTAAAGAGTTCTTTTTCGAGTAATATTAATATAAATAAGATTAATGGTATAGTTAGAATTTTAGGGTAAATTGCAAGGAAAACCCTGAAGTTTGGGGTCAATTTCAATATCGACCTCGAAGTTTTAATTGTTCCAAATTAAACCCCGAGGTACAATTAGTGTCCAATTAAAACTTTTTACTGACTTCCGTTTAAAACACCAAATGGCGATCCACGTTGGCGCTCCACATAGGACGTGATTGGGATAATTTTGGCGCCATCGTCTAATCTTCTTTCCCTCCTTTTTATTCCAAGAGTAAAACAACAGGGTTAAAAATGAAACAATTAACTCTTATGTATACACAACACCATTAAACAATCAAAAAACAAAGCTTTAACAAATACCACAAAAATGGACCATCGTTTTTGCTTTTGTGGACTTTCAACTGTGATAAAAACATCATGGACTGATTCCAACCCTGGTAGAAGGTTTCGAGGTTGTCCAAATTATGTAATGGCTAAGTTACTAAGAAATGAAAATGCTCTGTTTTTGTGGCTAAACTAAACGCGTAAATGTAAGTGAGTGAGCAAATGAAACTCAATGCAATTGACTAAAAACAAATAATCTGAACACCAAGCACTTGAACAAAGAAACGTTAAACTTAATTCAAACATGTATTTCATTCCATATTATATATACCAAGTGAGCTCCACAAAAAATATAAGTTATCAATAGAAAAAAACCTTTCTCTACAAGCAAACCAACCAAAAAAAAACTACTTCCATAACAGAAAATGAGCTTTCTATACATGCTGAAGGAACAAAAGTGTTCCACAAATTAAGGTGAACACAAGCAAGAAAGATGGACCTGGTTCATTGCATTTAGATACCATGTCCATGTCTCTTCTTCAATGCTTCATTATACTTGTGTGATGATTTTTCTTTTGTTTGGCTAATTGTTGTGGATTGGACTTAACTTGGCTGAGATAGAATGTTCAATTGTGATGATACATTATTGCTCATGTATGCCACATTTGTATATTTTTTTCTCTTAACCTGAGATTTTGTATATTAGTTTAGTAAGTAAATATAATCAAATGAACATAAATTATAACAAAATTAATAAAAAAAATAATAAAGTATAAAAAACTTACAGAGAGTTTGGAATTCCCTGTGGCTTGAACTACTGCTACTCCACTGCCGGGTGCTGTTGTTGCTCCACTTGGCTTTGTTTTCCTTGGTCTACCTGCTTTGCCTTTGCTCTTTGATGCACTTGTACTTGCACTTTCAACCTTGCAACTCCTCTGATTATGCCCTGACTTCCCACACTTACCACACTAAATAGAGTTTTGATACTTCTTCCCTGATTTTGTAGCATTATTTTATTTCTCATTTTAAATGCCCAACCTTCTCTTTTTCTTTTTCCTCCCAACTTGAGCACTATAAATAGGAGGTAGAACTACAGGTAAACCTGTTTTTTCCCATAAGTGTGGACCATTCAAAGGCTCAATGAAATTCCTATAACACTTCAAGTAGGTCTCCCTATAATAGTATTTATTTACAAACTGTTCAGGTTCAAGGCCACCATTTATCATTGCTGCTACCCCATGCATACAAGGTATACTAATAAGATCTCACCTCCTACATGCACATGTCATAGCCTCTAAGTCACAAACCAAAATGCCACATGGACCTTGCACCTGGAACCTAGGACTCCCTGCCCAATCTGCAGTGCAATGTGAAGCCTTCTCCTTGGTCTTCTCTAGTATCTCTTAAATTTTAGGACACAAAAGGCCAGTTTGTTTTGACATCTTAGAAAAATTTACATGCATCCTCTTCATCAATGTGAGCCTAATCTTTTCAAGCATAGTAATAATAGGTCTGTCTCTAGCATCTAGAATCAGAGCATTAAAGCTCTCACATAAGTTATTTAACAACATATCAGACTTGGGCCATGTTCTGAAATGGCTTTTAGACCACTGACTTTGTGGCCTTTCTAAAAGCCACTTAAATGCTTTATCATCAGTGTTCATCATCTCCAACATCCCATCCTCAAACTGTGCCATTGTTGTTGTTTTGGCACACCTATACAACTTATGTTTCAATAAAAGCCCCTTATTGCCATCACCTTTAAAGTTGGCATATAAATGTTTAACACAAAACCTATGTTCAGAGTTAGGGCACAATGACTCTAAAGCTGGGACAAGGCCCTTTTGTTTGTCACTTATAAAAGTCCAACCAAAGGTATTAAAAATTCCAACATCAGCCTTCAACAATTCTATAAACCAACACCATGAAGCTTTGTTCTCACTTTCAACAAGTGCATATGCAATTGGGAACATAGAATTATTCCCATTTATCCCAATAGCAGTCAATAATTGGCCACCAGTAGAACCTTTCAAATGGTAACCATCCATGCCAATAAGAGGTCTACAATTTTCAACAAAGCCTTTCTTACAAGCACCCAAACAAATGTACAATCTCTTCAATCTATTGTTATCTACCCCATCCCCTTTTATTTGAACTATGGTACCAGGATTTGTTCTCTTTAACTCAGCAATATAGTCATGTAACTTACCATATTGATCAGCTAAGGTGCCTTCTATCATTCTACATGCAATTTTCTTTGCCCTAAATAACTTAGACCCATTCACGCGAACTTTATGGTCAGCCATCACTTGCTCCTGAAATGAATTCAATGGCCACTGTGGACTGGACCTAATATTATCTATATAAGCTTTAGCAATCCAGTTTGCTGTTACATTTTTATTAATAAATGACCTATTGCATGCGTGCTGACTAAAATAAGTTTTAATTTGAAGTGTAGGATCATTTTGCATGCTTGACCCAAATACAGTCCATTTACACCCTTCCTTATAGATAGCCCTAACTCTGTTTTTCTCACACTTAATGATTTTCACTTGATTCCCATGTTTGATGCCATGACTCCTTATAGCTTCAGCTAATGTTTTTGAATCTGGAAACAACATCCCAAGTTGGAATTGTGGATCTGCCATTTCATTATTTTTGTTGAATTCTACCAATTTTTTCTTCTTGCTCATTCCATCTTCCCTCTCCCTATTTGATGAATTGCAACTGCCTAGTTCATCATTTGATTGTTCATCATCAGGGATATAATCCCCATTTAAATCATCTTCTTGCTCCCCTAACCCACCCCACTCTACCTCCTTATCAATATTATCATCAAATAATTGGTCATCTCTCTCATACTCACTATCATTGAATGACTCAAGTGTAGTGAATAGATCACTATCATTATCACTAGACTCTTCCCCCCATCCACCATTGACGTTTCCCCCGGAAAAGATGACTTAGTAGGTTTAACATGGTTAGGAATTACAGGTACTTCAACTTGGTCAAGTAGTACAATAGGTTCAACTACTTTAGGGTGTTTGTGATCAATATAATTACTGAGAAGTTGTTTTTTGCCAATGTTGTTTTAACATTCTCATAAGTTCTTTATCATTCTCAACCCTAACCCATTTATCCATGTCTTTACAATAATACTAAAAATTAGAAGGGGAAGAATGCCCTAATTTCTGCAGCATATCATGTACTTCAATCATAGACATTAACTCAATATTACAATAATCAAAGTAATGTATTCTCCCCCCCCCCCAAAATAAAACATAACAGGGTCAAACACAAAGTGACCATTGTGGAAGAACCTTATGGTAAAATAGTCATCAAAGTCACCTGTAAAATAAAATTACATAACAAACAAATACAAATGCTAAAAAGATTGTTTTAGAATACTAATAAAATTAACTAAACAAAATTATGAATCTCAAGTATATTTAATCCCAAATCCCAAACAAACACAAAACAATATAATGCATGTTTCAACATTTATAAACAAACACAAATCCCAACAATAATTTAATGAGTCTCGACATTAACACCTAACACCAACCCCACCATATCTCCCACTGACAAGTAGTAATATATACACTTTTAAACCAAAAGAGCATTATATATATAAAGTCCAACAGCAAAAAAAATTACTCATGGGACCACACATGGACAAAACCATGAATACCCAACCCAACACGTGTGATTCTTCAATAGCACAAAAATAATCAAACATAATAAATAAATGGTTGAAAAGTAAGATTCTTCAACAAATATATAGTATTTTATACAATAAAGTTAAAGTAGGGTTTAAAAAAAAATTACATCGAAATCATACAAAACTAACCATAATCCGGATGAACTTTCTCATTTGGTGGCCTCAGACGATGAATCTCCGTACACATTGCAAGCCTTTTCTCTGATCACCGATTGTTTCGTCTTTATCGCTCTCTCTCTCTGTTTCTGCTCTCTTTCTCTAAAGTAATCAAGTTTAACGATATATTAGAGGGTTTTTTCTCCCAAATCAAGCCACGCACTATGCACGTGATGCTTTCAACGAGATAATACTACATCTCAGCTCTACGTAATCTCCAACTCAGCGCCAACGTGGATCGCCATTTGGTGTTTTAAACGAAAGTCAGTAAAAGGTTTTAATTAGATCATTAATTGTACCTCGGGGTTTAATTTGGAACAATTAAAACTTCGAGGTCAACATTGAAATTGACCATAAACTTCAGGGTTTTCCTTGCAATTTACTCAGAATTTTAACTTAGCGGTGACTTGACTACTATTAAATCATGTAACACTAATATAAAAATACGTAATGTATGTTAGTTTTTAGTAGTTGAATTAAAATACTCTTTAAATGGTCATGTGTGGTGTACATGACCCTACACATGACCATTTTTATCAACTAAAGCCAAAGTGAACATAATGACCAAGGTGAAACTCGATAAATGGTTTGCTGGATTAAATGGCATGTTTTAAACTTGAAGGGCTTAGGTGGAATTGACCTCATAGTTTAAGGGCCATGCACATAATTTACTTTTTATCTAATATAATTACAATTCCTGTCTCCAAGATTTAAGAAATTATAAATCCAACTTCATAGTTTCAAAATTCTCACAAAAGTGGCCGTAAGGAAAAAATGATACTGTACCTACAAAAAACAATTTTAAATCTAAGTAGGGGCTTAAAACCAGGGACGTACCTAGTAAGGCCCGAGGGTACCTCTTCAAATTTTTGATTTTTTTTTCATATATGTATGTATATTAAAAATATAAGGGATTGTTCAAGTTATATTGATGTAAGATTAAAAAGTTTTATATCAATCCATAATTTTTTCTCAAATTCAAAATTTTTTAATTATACCGTCAGATAAGCTATCTGTATTGAGTTTATCAAGCATGCAAAGTTTTAAATCAATCCGATATTTGTAACCATCTAATCACAATAATTTATTTTTAATTAATTTTTATAAGGTTCATAAATCAATATATAAGATGATTATGATTATGATGAAGGACTTTTGCATCTCCTATTAATTTAATTTTTTGCACGCATCTTTAAGATATTATAATTAACTAATTCAATAGTTAGATCGATGAATTATTAAATTGAGATAAAGTTATTGACGAGTGTAAAACTTTATTCTTTTACACCAAGTGTAACTTAAACCTTCCCCTTAAAAATATTATGTATTTTATACTATATTAAACAATACATAATATTGCATTTAGTGATGCTCAATTTATCGTGTGTTGATTTTTATACTTTTTAAGAAAATATCAAATTTGTTAAATATTAAAACTTATTTTTCTATTAAGAGATTTAATCCATTGCTATGCCCATAAATAGAATGAAAATTTTAATTTGAGACGTCAAGAAGAAAAATATGCAACTTTTAACTTAAGATATGTAGAGTAGTTTTTATCAACCTGTCTTGTTATACTATTAAATAAAACATGATTTTTGCAAAGCTAAATACTACTGTAGACTGGTAAAAGCTAAGAATACAACTATGGACACATATTTGTATGAAAATATATAGCACTTGGTTTAGTCAAAAGTTATCGTTGTGGGGAGGAAGGGTTGTCAGTGTCAAATCACACGATTATTACACATCGACATTCCCTATGTTTTCATATGTAACCACCTAGGTCCTCTTCTAGTATGACTAGCGCAACATGTAATTTAGGTTATTTTAACCTGCATTGACGCCAATAAGGATTTTTTTACTATATTATTTAGGATGTAGTTCGTTACATAATTTATTTTGATATTGTACCCCCTAAAAAAAATCTTGCGTGTGTCCCTGCTTAAACCTCCACTAACCCCGTAATAGCTATGTCATGTATATGATAGAGTTGCAAGACCAACAATATTTATAACGACGCTTTCAACCAATAAAGCTTTAACCGAAACTATGGCTGGAGTATCATAATGGTAATAAGTATCAATGAAAGTGAAAGGTAATTATTTCACTTAATATCAAAAGGACTTACACTTAGCCATTGGGAAATATTTATATATATATATTGAGTTATCTATGTATTAAATGGATAGCTAGAGATACTCGTGTGTTTTATAATCCTTTGAATTACTCATAAAACTTAATGAAACTATGTTAAATTCTAAGAGTTAACTTAAAGGATTATGAAAATAAAAGTATCTTTAACTATACTATAAATACCGGGGGGGGGGGGGGGGTTCAAAGTGTATAAGCAAGTAAACCCCTATATTAATTGCGTAATTAGAGATAATTATTTTTTTAATCTTTTTAAATTATAGGACTTAATCAAAGCATTATAAAAATTAAATTATCTTTAATTATGCTATTACTATAGTGGGTAACTAAAAAACTCTTGACAAAATGTACAAGTTATGCTTGTATTTGTTGATATATTATTTTTTGAAAAAGAAAAAAAAATAATAATTTGTGATATTTAAAAGGAATTATCTTTTAAGATTAAATTATTTATAATGAGATATTTGGACTCTGTATCCCACATTTTGACCTATAATTTGAGATTGTACCACATGTTTTAAATCATTTGACTTTGCATCCCACTGTTAACTAATTCTGTTAAGTTCCGTTAATAAACAAATGGAATATTTAGACATTGAACCCCACATTTTGACCTTTAATTTGATATTGCACCTTATTTGGGGTGCAAATTAACGAAACTTAACAAAATTAGTGGTCCATTTGGGGTGCAAATTAACGAAACTTAACAAAATTAGTGGTCCATTTGGGGTGCAAATTAACGAAACTTAACAAAATTAGTGGTCCATTTGGGGTGCAAATTAATGAAACTTAACAAAATTAGTGGTGTGCAAAGTCAAAGGATTTAAAACATGAGGTGCAATATCAAATTAGGGGTCAAAATGTGGGGTGCAAATTTTAAATATCCCATTTATAATTGGCAATAATTTTATTACTATATTTTTTTGTCCTTCTTATTGGATTATTAGATGGTTATATGTGATTAACCCGGCAACAAGTCATGTCGAGTAAATTTCGTGTCGGGTTTTATAGGGTTCAGGAGAAAAATTACTAAACACGTATACAATTTTGTTATAACGAGTGGAAAAATCATATACAAATATGATTTGTTACCGTATTAGGTAGCACGATATGACACGTTTCACCTGTTAAACTAACAAGTTAGTCTGGATAAACCTGATAACCCAAAGATAATATAAATATACTTCAAATAAAATCTTAACATGTATTAGTAGGTTCAGAGAATCTTAACGGATTTGATTAGTACACCAGTTCGTTATAAACTATGTTTTACTATGTCTATTTAATAATCAGGGCCGGAGGTACATAGAGGGCATGGGGCACTGCCCCACCTGAGATATTGGGGTTTTGATTAGTTATGGTGCATTTAGGGGCTTAAAGGGAGTGCACGCATAAAGTACAGGGGGCGAGTTGTAACTAGGGAATGGAATATTTAAAGTGGCGGTGGGGGTTACGCGCAATAAAATGTAAAAGTTCAGGGGGGAGGTTCACATTTTTAGGTTAGTGATTATTTGTTTGAAAAGGGCTGTGTGCAAAATAATGTAAAAGTTCAGGGTGGAGGCTTATATTTTTAAGTTATTGATTCATCTAGATGAGGCTTCTTTTTAGTTTTTGTTATTTATTGACGGTGATTATCTTCTGTTATTCGGTTTATTTGTCATTTGTTTTTTAATTTATATATATGGTTTTTCATTTATTTTTCAATTTTTGTTTACATCTATCAATCACCAAATTGCTCTAATTTTTTAAAACGGTTGAGAGATGATTTCATAAATGATTGATTGGTAACATACATTGAGAAAGATGTTTTTAAAGTTATCGACAATGAAGATATGATTCAGTGTTTTCAAAATATGAAATCTTGAATACGAATGTTGTAACTAAATATGTGATTTTGATTTTTGACGTATATAATGTTAAATATTTTAATATAATATTTTGTTTTTAGCCTTATTAAAGTATATGCAAAAATTCTTAGAAATCTATTAATTTGGCCCCTCCTGAGTACAATTCCTAGCTACGCACTTGCTAATAATAACCTGAACCCAATAAAAATTTATGTATTAAATTATAATTTTGTGCTAGTTCATTTTGTATTATGGTCAGACTTTACCAGGACTTTTATTGAATAACTAGGTAACATCGTGCGATGCACGGGTGTGTTGCTAAATTTGTTTCTTTTTCTTATAATATATTTTTGTAGTTGCAAAATGAAATTAAAACTCCATTCATAATATAAGTAAATTCAGCATTTTAAATGATATATTGTTAAGAAATAAACTACTAAGAAAGCTGTTAAATCCTTGAAATCAATATGAACAATTAAAATCGATTAAATTTAGAACTTTAAAATGGCACACCCCAAAAAGAAAAGAAAAGAAAAAAGGCAATTGCATTTAAAAGAGTCGATCTACAACTTGTTCTGAATTTCTATATTGTCATCTCCATTGATCATTCCTCCTTGTTTTTATTATGCCAATCTCTAATGAATGATCACGTTCTTCTATAATAATGATGACAAATATAAAAAAGTAGGTATTCGATAAAAGAAATAAAAAACATCCACTCAATATATAAAGTAACAAATATAGTCCGACTCAAACCAATAGTTTAGAATTCCTTTTAAATATGTCTTAAATTAAGAGTCCTGTCCTTTTTATGAAATTATTAATGTACCATAGATAGGAACATAAAAGAAGTTATTGTCTTAACCGCTAATCAAATTGAAAATAATGTTCATTCAAATAAGTATCAAAGTAAAATTGTTTATTTGAAATTGAGGGATTTCTTTGTATGAACCTTCCTTCTTTTTTTTTTTGTTTTGCATGGTTAGGTTTTCCCTACTTATATATCATCAGTCTTATATGTAACAAACATAAGGCAAATCTAATACAATGGGAAGGAACATAAATTAAGCCAACTTCTTCATTGAAAATAGGAAAATAAAGGAAAAAGAATTAACTTATGTTTGGGACATTTACAATCCTAAAAATAAGTAGGAAACATAAATTAAAATAAACATTCACTTGGTGGATCCATGTGTTTGTATATATAATATAATAAAGAGCTAATAAAGTAAAATTTGCTGAAACCCTAAATACTAATTAGTAATAAAGATTGAAGATTGTTTCACCATAAAACATAAATGTGTGTATATATAGATTTGGAATGTTGCCATAGAACAATAGTGGATCTAAGAAACATTGGAGCGAAACACGTTAAAATGAGTATTAAAATCATGATATGAGACATAAACAGAGATTGGGAAAATAAAACAATTGAAAATGGAAAAAATAATGAAATTCATTATGAATATTTGCAAGAAATTAATAAATACCTTATGATAAACTTGTTGGCTTAGTGTTTTCTGCTATGGTTGTAACAATAGAGATTGAGAAAGTGAAATCGTCTAAAGGAGTCGTTCCAAAATAACGTCTAGAAGGCAAATATAATGGTGATTAAAGAGATAAATTAATGCAATAGGCCCGACTAAGAGGTGCAAGGAAAAAAAACTCATAAAGAGGAAAGTGTGTTCTTTATAATGATTAGATAATTTCCACCAAATTTCATCAAAAAAATAAAACGGGAAGTGGGTTAGTTAAAAATCTAAAATTTCAACCTCAAAAAATGCGCATATATATCAATTCTTTAGTTAACCGACTTCCTGAATGAGTTTTTTTTTTAATGAAATTTGGTGGATATGATCTACTCATTATAGGGATAATTGCTACCACGTTTAATGAAAAAATTCATCCGTTACCCACTTAAAACAAACGGTCCTTAAATTATTTAACTTAATGACGGTCTTTAAGAGAAGGGGATTACATATATATATATATATATATATTCATAAAACTTTATTTGTGGCATCCACAAAGAAACGTTTTTTTTCATTTACATATATAAACAACGTAATCAAAACTTGTCGATACGAGAAAATCAATTTAAAAGGAGATTGAACAAGATATTACCAAATGATACAAAATAGAGAGGGAGATACCTGAGAGAATCAACCTTGAGCACAACATAAGGAGAATAATTGTACCATATCCATTTCAAGTTTGCTGCTTGAAATGCATCTATGCTATGAAGTTGTAGTCGAATACTAAAAGACATTTTAATGGAAACCCTCAAAGAATCCTTGTTAGAGAACAATAAGAGTAAATAGGAGAGATCAGAAGTCAGAACACAGTGTTTTTTGATTAAGAGAATAAGATAGATAAAAACTGCAAGGATAGTAGAATATGTAAAGAACAACATATGTTTGTTAACCATAACGTAAGCTAAATTAGATTTTGCATATGACTAATTATGTTTTGGCTGTGAACTTTTCCTCTTGATTGTCTTCTCAAAGACGCTTCTGTTTTTACTTCAATTTAGTTCATTTTGACAAAGGAATTAGTGCAGTAAATGTGAAAAGAAATTCTTAAATCTAGCAATTATTTCAAATTAAAATAATACTTATGTGGTGGGTCGTTCAAATTAGCATTAAGACCATATTTCTTGAAAAAATACGAATACATACCATTAAAAAGGATTTATGCTAATTGGGAAAGAATGATGACGGGATATACCTTTCTTTTTGTATAATTTAACTTTTAAATTTTAAATTGATTCTTTAATATCATAGTTATCGTCGCATGTTTATGTTTATGTTTGTTTTGTTGTTTAGTTTTATCCTGAATTTTACTCTTGGAATTATCTAATGCATTTATCTTATAAACATTTTATTTCCATTATTATTTGTGGAGTTTGCATACCAAATAAATTATAGCTAGTTAAGCGTTATAGTAAATTAACTCATATGTGCTATATTTTTTTTAGCAAAATCAAGCATATATGCTTTGTAACAACCCAAATATCTTATATTGATAGTGTAACGGAGAGGTTCTTGGTATATATGCAATAAACCTAATTTACAATTTAGGCGAGTTATTTTAAGGGATAACATGGGTAGTTGCATATGGTATCATAGCAAATCCATGACTACTACTACGTGAATGGAGTACATTGAATGTAATTGACAACTTAATACCCATTTAAGGGGAGAACTGATGTAGTTACATATATGTTCTATTGAGTGTACTTTATTCTTTATACTACCTTAGCTAACTAATTCATTTGCTCAACATATTTAACCACATTTAGTTGTAAACTTGAAAAAAGTATAGTTAAAAGTTTATGATTACATTTTTAACAAAAATCTAAATATAAACATGATAAATAAATGGAGAAATGAAACAAAATAGATCAATTTCTTCGTTTCCCCCCAACTTTTAACAAAACAAAGAACATAGATAATATGGTGAGAAACCTTACAAAATAAAAAATTCAAATCGTTGCCTCAATTTTTATTATTGAAACGGAAAAGAGAATTGTGTTCTTAAAATTCATTTAACAGAAATCCACATAATCCATAAGTTAAAACAAATCACCCGTGTAAATAAATGATTGAATATGGACATCATTTAAACTAACGCACTAACATATTATACATAAGATATATTATGTTGACTCCATTAGGCACAAAAAAAGTGGAAGGATTACTTAACCAATTTTTTCCATTATAATAGAATGACAAATTCCAATATTTGACACTTAGCAGATGTTTAACCTTTCCTTGACAAATTATGTAATTAAAAAAGTATATATACATTCCTAAAAATAATAAAGTTGTGAAAATAAAGTAACTATAATCAGAAAATAACTTACTACACTTGAATTGTTTTTTTGTTTGACCATGGCATTGTAACAAGTGGGTGATGGGCACATTAGCCCTCGTTATAAGATCACCCAAATTCGAATTAAAATCCTTGATAAGAAAAAATGTGGAAACTCATACTCCAATATCTAAATTACACAAAAACTAATCCCGTATTCTAAATAAATTAAATAGAAAATAGGTCATGGAATAAAAGTGAACAATATGAAATAAGATAGACCAGAATGCAGAGATCGAAGAAATGACAAAATTAATACCAGCAGCCATCATCTCTTGTTAGGGATATTCTGAAACACCAATTTGATATTAGGGTTAAGAGTTAAACTACAAATACTAGAGATGAGATGAATAAACAAATAAGGCATGGAATAAACTGAGAGTAGGAAAGAGAAGAAAAAAACTGCAAAATAATGGGAGAGAACTTGTTGATTCACAGTGAAAGCAGCAGACATAACCATTGATTAAGGCAAGTGATTAGAGGAGAAATGATATACGCCGAGAATATGAAGCAGATTAAAAAGTAACTCACCTCATTACAAAGCGTGATGAAAATTTCGGGAGTTGAAGAGTTATTACCGTAATAATGAAGGACACGTGTTCACACGTGGTAAACTTTCTCCATTTTACATATACTATTTAGAGTTGGTAATTCGGGTTCGCGTGTCGTGTTTGGGTCGTGCTAATAGACAAGTATTACAGTATTAGTATCAACTAAAACACAGCCCGTTTAACTAATCGTGTCATTTAATTAACTCGAATACAACCTATTTATTTGACAGGTTACACAACACGACCCGACTAATCCGTTTAATAAATAAATCGTGTTAGACCAGTAACTCAACATGACATGATTAGCCTTTTAAAATTATAATGATAATTAAGTTTCATGCGGAAATAATTAACTTGTTTTATAATATTTTTAAAATTTTAATAAGTAATAATAAATATCACCCAATACCAAAATTTAATATTTAATCAAAATAATATGATAATAATAATCTACAGTCAAAATCGGTAACATTCCATCATCGAAGTAAAAAACATAAAAAAATGCTAGTTTGATATATCATAAAAAACATAATAAATATAATCTAGTATTAATACTCAAAATAAAAATATAATTGTCCAAATAAGATGGTAAATAAAAAAATACATATATAACTGAAAAAAATTAAAAATAATAATCTTGTTAGTCGAGGGTCAATTTTGAGTTAATGGGTTAACCCAAATATGACCCATTTAGTTTGCAGGTTAACCTTATCTAACCCGAAATTGACCTGAACCCATTTACGCTTGACCCAAACTTGCTAATTTCGTATCGAATTAGCGTGTCAAATATTGTTAGTCATAATACTATTAGGTTACGTTTGACGTGCAAAATAAAAGGACAGGATGAGATAACTTTATCCTATTCTATATTTGGTGTTCGTCGAGATTAAATATTCGGAAGGATTATTTATTCAACTTAACCTTTTTATCCAATTGAGAGAGGGATTAACATATACTATCTAAGAGGTGTGATTGTTTTATCCCGTTCGGATGTGATTAAAAAATCTCATCAAACTCTTTAATCTGGTACGCTAAACACACCCTTATAGTATGTTTGACGCACATAATTAAAGAGTTGAATTAGATTATTTAATCATATTGGGATAAAATAAAATAATTCCACATCTTAAATAAAATTCGTTAATCCTTCTCTGAAATAAAAATCTTTAGTAAAATAAATATTTCCGTCTCAATATTTAATTTAACTGTCACCAAATACTATTCAATTCAACTAACACCAAATATAAGATACCATCACTTGATGGTCCATAGTCCACGACTCCCATTGGACCCAGTCGTTTAGCTAAACTATTCTTCGGAATTCGGATATTTTTTTTAACCGTCAAAAAGCGAGAATTCGGATTCTTTTCTTCGTACCCACTTTGATCAATATCGCTGTGCTCTTCGTCCACTTCTTCAGGTAACAAAAGGTATACGCCTTCTCTAGTCTCTTTTCTGTCTGGATTCACTTTCGCCTTACCGATTAGGGTTTATCTGTTCAAACTTCTAATTCAACAAAAAGAAAAAAGCATCAAACTTTTATTCGGCTGAATAATTCAATTTACACGGTTAAACCCCTTCGTACTGAATGAATGAGGTTTATTAGTTGTTGTGTAATTTTAGGTTTCTGAACAGGCATAGGTTTTGATAAATAAACTGTTTTTTCGGTAGAATTATTCAATTTTAGTTGTAAAATATCGTCATGTTGAATGAAAGAGGTTTAATTATTGTGTAATTTTTGGTTTCTGAATAGGCTTGTGTACATAATTGGGCGTTGAACAGTAAAGGCGAAGATGTGGGCGGCTTCTTGCCTCGCATCGTGCTGTGCAGCGTGCGCCTGCGATGCTTGCCGGACTGTGGTCTCCGGGATCAGCCGGCGGTCAGCTCGAATTGCGTATTGTGGACTATTCGCCTTGTCTCTGATCGTCGCCTGGATTCTTAGGGAAGTCGCTGCTCCTCTCATGGAGAGTATCCCTTGTAAGATTTGCTTTGAATTCTCATCCTTATTAATGCGGAAAACTATGTAGTTATTTCACTATTCACTAGTTATCTTTTGAACTGAAGGAGGTTACATGACTAATTGATTATAGAGCACATACAAGGCACATCTTGTGTTTGTTTACGGAAGTCGTAATTGTTTAGTTGTGATTATGACCAAATTGTACAGGATGTTAACTTATGTGTAATGCATGGGTAATATTGAGCTGTAGTTGATTCCCTGCTGGTAAATATTTCAATGTTGAACTCTTAACTCTGGTTTCTCAAATTGTGGGAAGACCCGAATGCATATTATTGCATTTACCTTTTGACTTTTTATGCTCTAATATTTGTTGGATTTGGTAACTAAATATGAACTAGAGTGTGGTTTGTTCCCCAATGTGCAATGTCTGGTGTTGTTGAGAATTGGTTGATATCAATTAGTCCCTCTTTCCCAAAATTAAGAGTCCAAACTTGACTTTTGCACTTTCTAAGAATGCACTAGTTTGAGCCTAATTAATGGTTAAGAATGGAACTTATTTGCCATCCCGAGATTTGGTACATTGACCTAAAAAGGAAAGTGGACTCTTAATTTGGGACATTCTGATAAGGAATATTGGACTCTTAATTTAGGACGGAGGGAGTATATGTGTTTCTTTTCTCTTATGACTATCCTAGTTTAGCTATCAAGTTGATGATGAGTTGATGAAGGGGTGTAACAATTCATCCAAAGGGAGCATGGCCATTGAGTTGTTAATTGTTAGACATTCATTCATTTTTGTGAAAACTTAATTGTAGAGCTGATATCTCATTGATTATACATGCAGGGATTAATCATTTCCACAAAACACCAGATAGAGAGTGGTTTGAAACAGATGCGGTGCTGCGGGTTAGCTTGGGAAACTTCGTGTTCTTCTCTATTCTGGCTCTTATAATGGTTGGTGTAAAGAATCAGAAGGATCCTCGCGATAGCTTGCACCATGGTGGGTGGATGATGAAAGTTATTTGCTGGTGCCTTCTTGTAATTTTCATGTTCTTCCTTCCAAATGGAATTATCAGCTTCTACGGTAAGCCATTGTTGAAGAGAGTTAATGTACCTGTTATTACAAACCAATTGTTTAGGGTCATGTCTAGTATTAAATGCAGTAATATACTCACTCATCCAAAAGGAAAATGATCTTAAAGTTATTCATAAAATCAAGGCAACCAACAAAAGAAGTTTCCACAAGTTGCAACAAGGATATGATTCACAGACCGTGTTTATCTTAGAATTAATCCCAACAAGGTGATCCGTAGTTTGTGTGATGGATGAGTTATGTTAACATGGGATCTAGATCTATGGAAAAATTATTGCTTGCTGCTGAACAATTTTTCATGGGAGAGGATTTCTGTCAGCAAGTTGAAACTGATGATTTGACACACACTTACAGAGATTTTTAGTGACCATCTCTACCAGATAGACATATTCCGCAACTAAGAATTCATTTAGAGCTGCTTGTTGGGTTTCACTTGCTTAGAGAGTCGTTTAGACAAACACTTTCTGGTGTGTATGCTTCATATTAGAAGTTCAGGGTTATCCAGCCTCAAAAATCTTAGTTAGTTTCTTCTTTGTTTGTTAATACATTCATCTTTGTCTTTTCACACATACTACAACTTATAGTTTGTTTTGTGAATGCAGAGACAACATCAAAATTTGGCTCAGGCTTGTTCCTCCTTGTCCAGGTTGTGCTTTTGTTGGACTTCGTTCATAGCTGGAATGACAAATGGGTTGGATATGACGAGAAGTTCTGGTTAGTGGTAGCTATTGTTAATCTCGTTTTAGTCAATTTTCAATTAATTGATTAATTAACTTGTGAATATCAGCATCAGAAGAAGTGTCATCAGAGATGAAATTCTGAACAATTTGGTGCTGAATAAATTATCTGCACTACTTACTGTTATTATTTTATTAATAAAAAACTACACTAGGATAATCATAAATCATAGTCACAATATTTGGCATTCTGATGCTAATGTCTCTTTTTATTGTACTTATTATTTTCTTAATTTATGCAGGTATATGGCTTTGCTTGTTGTATCGATTGTTTGTTATGTAGCAACATTTTCCTTCTCAGGACTTCTTTTCTATTTGTTTACCGCATCTGGACAGGACTGCGGCCTCAACACCTTCTTTATCGTGATGACCCTTATTTTTGTGTTTGTATTTGCCATAGTCACACTGCACCCCGCAGTAAGTCTCTTATGTTTCACTCTCTGCGAATTATTTAAGGAAAAGAGAAGGCCTTTGTTGAACTACATGTCTATATCATAAACAGATCTTCCCCTCCTTACTAATCACAACCTTTTCTCCACACTACTATATCTTCTTAGCTAGGTGGTTATAAAATATTTCAGTTTAAAGCCAATATTACTATTGATCGTTTCATTTTATTTATCCTCTCATCTGACAGTTTCTATTGAAACAAAATAGGTAAGTGGTAGCATTTTACCAGCCTCAGTTATATCTTTGTACTGCACATACCTCTGCTATAGTGGACTAGCTAGTGAACCAAGGGATTATGCTTGCAATGGACTTCACAAGCATTCTAAAGCTGTTAACACTGGTACCCTTACTGTTGGTCTCCTTACTACTGTGCTATCTGTTGTCTACTCTGCAGTCCGTGCTGGATCTTCTACTACGCTGCTTTCCCCTCCTAGCTCACCCCGAGCAGGTCAGTATTCTCAGTCTCATTGATGAATCCATTCAGAACTTTTTTAAGGTTATTTTTGTTTATTCTGATATATTTATTGATATGTTGTGAGCATTTAATACTTCCATGTTTTACAACCTGTTAATCCCTGTTGGTTTTTATCATCCTTCAACTTCCTTACTTTTTTGATGACCATCCCTCAACTGATTCAGCAAAATTTCATCCATAATTCTCTCTTCCTTTCTGAATAGGATTGTTATGGGCATCTCTTAAATTTTCTTCAAATCTTCATGTGGTAAAGAGAAGTTACTTTGGTACATTGTGCTACTAAGGCTGCGTTTGATAGCAACATGGAAAATCGTAGGAAAAACAATTGATTTATGCTGTGAGTTGGAAATAAGTTGACACATGTGATGAGCTTAACTACTTTTTGGCTTTTTCCTTGGATTTTTTTTTTGGTGGTGTGGAAGAATTTTTTTCCACAAGAAGTAAAGAAGGAGGGATAACATAGAGAAATGAGCATGAGATCTCACCACATGCATCAATTTATTTTCCAACTTTTCACACAAATAATATATATATATATATATTTATTATTTTCCATGTTGCTGTCAAATGGAGTTTAAAAGTCTAAAATACGTAAGAGACAGAATTTATTGAAACCCCTTTACAGAATCAGGAGGATTCTCTCAACCCCCCCTTCTCTCCCCAAAAACGAAATGATAATAAAATTGAAAATCCCTACAATAGTATAGCATTTCAGAAAAGCCTTTTAACAGACAGCTTTAGCCAAACCCGCACCCCCACCCCACAAACACCCAACACCCACCCAAGAGAAAAGAAAGTTAATTTACTGCAATCCATAGTTGGTTGGACTGACTTGTGTGTGTTTGCACTGAGATGTAACATCATGTGGGTTTTGGTGATGAAGGTGCTGGGAGGCCTTTACTTCCATTGGACAAGGTAGATGAGCAGCGGGAAGAGAAAGAAAAGGTTAAGCCAATCACATACTCATATTCCTTCTTCCACATTATATTCTCCCTTGCCAGCATGTACTCGGCAATGCTTCTTACAGGTTGGTCAACCTCTGTTGGGGAGAGTGGGAAATTGGTAGATGTCGGGTGGCCATCTGTTTGGGTACGGATATTAACTGGGTGGGCAACTGCAGCTTTGTTTATATGGTCAATGGTTGCTCAGCATCTGTTCCCAGATAGGGAGTTCTGAGACTTGGTGAAAAAAATGAATTCAAGACATTGTTCTTGTGTTTATGAAGATGTCTGTGTTTGTACATATCTAATGCCCGAGGGTTATGGATGAATGAATTTACGTTTAAGACCAATTGGATACATGTGAATGTCCGTACTCTGGTGTGTCGAAGCACTGTTCTGTTGTACTTCTTTTTCATTTTCGAAATAAAAACAAGGTGGTTTGCAAATGTTGTTTCCTAATTTACTTGTTTTGCATAGCAATACCTAAGAATATATATTTGTCAGGGACTGGCTTAAACATGGGTTAGCGCTCTGCATTTTCTACCAATTACTAATATTTTCATACTAAGAATTGTTCTACTGGTTCTGCATATATATTAATTGGACTTTTTGAATTTGTCCCTTATTAATAATACATAATTAGAGATACTCCATATTTTGATAGTCTTTTGACTTAACTTCGTTTAAATTATTTTAGGTCTGACCATTTTCAATGACGGTCATAACACACAAACTAATAAATCGTGTATCTACCATTTCGAGTATTAATATTTTCTTGTTTACTAATGAATTTCATGACACCAAAAGAATAAAGTAAGGCCGATGGAAAGGAAGAAATAAATAACGGGGTTGCGCAAGGCACGAGTAGATGAGTCTATTGCTTTCAGTCCTTCTAAACTATATCTATATGCCCGAATATTCCATGTTTGATGAGTACATAAACATGCACCAATCATCAATTAAAGTTCTTTTTTGGGTCCAAAATAGATTATTACTTTTAATTTAATTTGAGACCCATGCAGTATTTAATAAGTATATTGAATGGCACTTTTAAGTGTCAATATAACGATTACGACGACATATGTCATTACTTGCATAATCAAATTGTAAGAAATTATTAACACATGTGATTAATGCGAGAAAAATGTACACTTTATTGCAATTTGATTGTAAATGATAACAAATGTTGTTGTCATTGTTGTGCTGAATATTTTTTTGAGTTTTTGTTCTATCCAAAAATCTTAAATTCCATATAGAATTATAAAATTTTACGTTGAGGGTTTGAATTCCAATGTGTTATATTCTGGATTTAATATTTTCATAGCTTAATTTTATTCTTCTAGTGCATTGGGATGTAAAATAATCATTATTTTTTTATATAGGGTAAATAAAGTATGATCAAAGTTTCTTTCTACGAATTGTTGCACAGTAAAAAAAGGAGTGGATTTTTTTCATCTCACGCCTAAGTTCGAACAACAGGAACTTTGTTCCCTGCCTCTCCCAGTCAATCACCATGATATTTATATAACGCTTGTATAAAAAAAAATAAAAAAAAAATTCAATTAACACTTGCTTTTTGTCCTTTTCCATGATTTTTTTTCTTTAGGTGGTAGTGAAGAAATTTTGTCGACAAAACATAAAAGGAAAATGAAAGACATATACTCATAAAAATAAATATGAGATAAAGAGCATCTCACTACATGCTCACCTTATTTTCTATCTTCTCACTTAAATTAGTTATTTTCCTTTTGATTTTTCATGTTATTATCAAATGATTCTAAGAGCTTGAAAATCACATATTTTTCTCAAGGTAACTTTGTCCATCAGACTCAAATCATTGTTTATTGTCACCGAGTATTCAGTAGACAAGGACAACCTTATCAATGAAAATAAATGGAACACCTTTTAATTTTATCTTTAACAAAGTTAACGTTACAAAAATTTATGATGAGTTATATTTTAGTGTTGGTTATAGAATTATATGATAAAATATATTGTTCAATCATAACTTGTACTTAAAAAATATAAAAATAAAAAAGGTTCACATGGCATAAGATGAAGTATTTTACAATAGAGCAAATCTGGAACTCCATCAAGAAGACAAGAACGATTATAGGCATACAGTTTTAAACTTTTTAGTTGAAACAATTTTCAACTCTCGGAACACAAGTCTTGAATAAACAACTACCACAAGTACAAGCAGATATGTGCAGCCATTTTATGTCTATCGAGTGCAAAAAAATCAAGCTTTTTGCTTAATGGTATAAGATTATTTTAAGATAATCTTGAGATAGACTGAATTTATTTTTTAAGTTGATTTTTGAGATTATTAAAATAATGTTTAACTAGTAATAATAGCATGTGAATTATTCAAAGTGTGCAAAAATTTTCTTATTTTATAAAACACAATAAAAATAAAATAAAATTTAGAATGGAAAAAGTTAAAAACACGTTGTTGGTCCGTGAGTCATTGTACATAATGTTTTGCTGTATACAAGTGGCGGGATCCCTGCATGCAAACATTTCCAGTTCAAGTGGCGAAGTTCAAGTGGCGATCCGATAGGCGCGCTTTCTCTCTCTCTCTCTCACGAGAAAGCACGTCGTGGTGGTCATCATCGTCATCAATGCCCTAGTTTTCCTTACTTTCCAGTTCCATTTCTCTCTCGAATACATTGTATATATAAATATCACACATTATATATATATATATATATATATATTTTATATATATATATTATATACGTGGAAAATTGCTGTTTGATTGTTCCATTACCTGTTTTTTTCTGTGATATACTTGATCAATGGACAGAAACTCGACTTCCGTGAGCATCCGCGCCTTTTTTTACGTAATAAATCTGAATAAATTTTTCAATTTTGTTCTCTGTATTCAGATTTTGATCGATTGTCGCATGAGTTTTTTTGCAGAGAAATTCGTCTAGAATTCTGATCCCTAGATCCTTTGCGAGCTGTATTTGTGTATTGTTTGACGTTCAGTAGCAAAGATTGTGTTGATAAGGAGGGTTTTGAATCATGGAGAAGAAGAAGTATCCAATTGGAGCGGAGTATTATACACTCTATGAGGAGGTCGGCGAAGGTGTTAGCGCTACGGTTCACCGTGCCCTATGTATCACACACAACGAGATCGTCGCCATCAAAATTATTGATTTCGAACGCAAAAATTCAGATCTGGTAATTCCTCTGTTGTCAATAACATGTTTATCTAATGTGCAAATAATTATATATATATATGTCTATATATATGCTTTTGTTCATATTTATCCTTTTTTTGTGGATCATATACGTGATGTCATATATTCTGTTGAATTAACTTAATTCATGTAATTGATCTCATCTACAATTTATGCTGCATAATCGGACTGTAGATTCCCTATTTAATGTAGTAGATTCCCTATTTAATGTAATTCTGTAGTAATTTTTGAAGTAGCAAGAACAAGGGATCCTTATTGTGCACGTACATGTGAAACAAAATTAGGTTTTACAGACAAGGGAAATTATATGGATGTTCATGAGAAACAACAGTATTTAGTGAGAGCACAAGGGAGCTAATTATTAGAATCTAAAAGGATATAGACTCAAAAACTCTTACATAACATAATGTGCTAGAAGTCAGGAACCGGGGGGGGGGGGTTGGGGGCTAGGCTAAAAAGAAATATTAAAAAAATAAATTTGGGGGTTATTTTAAAATATTTACCAAATATTGACTTAAAAACAAAAAAAAAAATACTTATTTGAATGAAATAAATGCAAATACTAAACACTTATATAATATAATATAGCATATCATAATTAGAGATCTAAAATAGACAAAAGGTGTTTTTTGCTATATCTAGTCATACGTGATACAAAAAAATACATTATATAATATAATGAAGTTGAACCCTACGATTATTTCGTGAATCAAAATCAATTATGAGCAAATCCAAATCAATGTGTTGAGCAAGCTTTCTTTCAATTATAAGTATCATGCAATCTTCAAGGTAATCATCATCCATCTTGTTGCGAAAAACTGTTTTCACAAGCTGAAAAGGCACGTTTCGTTGATATTATGGAGACTGGAAGAGTCAATACAAGATGAATTAATCTATTAACCAAGGAATAATGATCCCTTTTCCTTGTTTTAGCTAATTTACAGCACAACTCAGAGATTCTGGACAAATTTTGAAAGCTGTGATGGTTTGGAATATCAAGCTCATAGTGTTGTAATTGACGCTTCGATATCCATATATCATCTTTGAAAAAATCACGAGGATAAAAAATTTCTGCAAGCTTGCATATATCATCAATATTAAATGATTTATAAGTATCATGTGGATCCAAAGCAAAGCTAAGAACAAGAATTTCCCAGGATTGTTAAGTATAGCCCATAGTTACTTTCTTGGGATTTTAATTCATTACTTTAATAAACCTTAAACTTTAATTTTTCGCACAAAAATCCTTATACTATTATACATATAATTTTTTATTTTTTTTTGGGACGGGCTAAAGCCCGCCCTAGCCGATTCTTGGCTCCGCCCCTCATATATCATCAATATTAAATGATTTATAAGTATCATGTGGATCCAAAGCAAAGCTAAGAAGAAGAATTTCCCAGGATTGTTAAGTATAACCCATAGTTGCTTTCCCGGGATTTTAATTCATTACTTTAATAAACCTTAAACTTTAATTTTTCGCACAAAAACCCTTATACTATTATACATATAATTTTTTATTTTTTTTGGGGCGGGCTTTAGACTCTTAGCTCCGCCCCTGGCTAGAAGTTTTTCTAGATTCAATTTGGCTTAAAGTAATGTACAAAGATGGAAAATGACAAAAAGAAAATATGTTTATATATGCAATAATGGGAGCCAAATAAAAAAAAAATGAAGCACTAGTCAAATCTAACGCAAAAGGGATGCATATTAAGACCTATGGTGTTCGCCAATAACATTGCCTACACATGTGGAGAGACCACTTCCACTTTCAGAAGAAGATTACCGTGCAGTAGGAGAAAACGCTAAACAAAAGAAATGTAAATGCATTACAAATTTCCACGCTTAAATTATGGGGCATTCGTGCATCAGGAGTTACAAATGAAACTTTGGGGAACTATGGTAGTTCACAGTCCCATTTGAAGTGTAAGAAGCACACTGCAATCCTTGTGTCCTGTTCTCATAAGCAACAACTATGCTTCTGGAAATAAATCTCATATACAGAAAAGACAATTGGTTGTCAAAGTTATAAAAAGCATGCCACATGTAAGTAAAAGTATGCTTCTCTCACCTGATTGTCTTGATTGGTAGTTTCTCCAAACCGCTCCTCTAGTTTTGCTTCTCCAGAAACCCTGGGCCCCAATTCGTCGTAGTTTTTGCTGACAAGAAGAGTAACAAATGTCTGGAAAAGCTTGTGATCTGCCCCGATAATCACAAGTATGTAGTTTGCCTCGGTTAGCATAACTGCATAAGTATATATGTACTCTTTTATTTAAAACAAGGTCCATTACTGAGTAACAATATGAGCTGCGTGCCTTCACAGTTGGAGGTGCTCTTTTAAATCACTTATACGCATGGTTGACTAAAGCTGCTATACTAAAACATAAATAAGAAGCTCCTCTATCGGCAACATGTTAAAATGAAAATGATGTCATACAGGCCAAGTCCAGGAAACTTTTTGTACCCCTAAGGTAATGAAAATTAAGAGTCTAATAGATCAATCTTTTAATTTTTTCGGCAATGTAACGACTTCTATTGTAGTATATTTCTTTCTTCAATAATTTTGTTTTAATTTGACTGTATGGGTAATGTAAGTTGATATGACTTGAATAAGCGAAAATCAAATATGCAGAAGGTTAGTGGAAGCATATTTTAGATAGCAAATAATTTATTTCACACCTTTCCTCTTAATTGCTTTGTTAAGAACATATTTTTCGGTACCTAACTGCTCCTAACCTGAAACTGAGTCACGAGTTATTTATCTGCTTGGTTGTTTATCACTTAATCCTCCTACCCTTTGTACAATTTTATTACCATCTTCCTGCTAATACACCTCATATGATCTGGAATCACTATAGTTCTCTTATAAAATATTAGGATCACTATGTTAAGGACACCTGCTTTTGTGCTTCACACTAATCGTGTGAAATTGTTTTCATGGTTGGCATTCCCATGTTAGTTTTGCTAACAAGTAAATTTGTTTCATTTACTAATTTTTTGTGTTCTCTCCCAGAATAATATATCTCGAGAAGCTCAAACAATGTTCCTGGTTGACCACCCTAATGTTCTAAAGTCACACTGCTCCTTTGTCAGCGAACATAATTTGTGGGTCGTTATGCCTTATATGGCAGGGGGTTCTTGTCTTCATATTTTGAAGGTTGTACGACCAGAGGGTTTTGAGGAGGTTGTTATTGCAACAGTATTGCGTGAGGTATTAAAGGCCTTAGAGTATCTTCATCATCATGGGCACATTCACCGGGACGTCAAAGTGAGTAGTTGATTTTCAATTTGATGCAAACTCCTCACATTTGGTTTGGAACTACTTTTGTGTGTCAGTTGTTAAAATTTAGTTACCTAAACAGGGACCCAAATCTAATTATATGGAATGCTTGGAAATCATTTTTGATGTCGTTGTCCTTATAGGTGCTCAGTTAACTTCCTAATATGATTGGTAGGATTTAAAAAACTGAAGCATATTAAAGAAGTAAATTCAAGTTTTGCTACAAAATTTATGACTAGTTATTCTCTCTGCCTCCGATTACATGGTATTAGAGCTTGGTTTCCTGGGAGGTCCAAGGTTCAAGCCTTGGCACCTCCATCCCCCACTAAATCTGTCCACATACCTGTCTGCCTGCATAATTATGTTCCTGTCTGCTCTCCACGTGCGAGTATGGGGTCGCACGTGAGGGAGGGTGTTAAGCATGATATTCGTTGATATTCTTTCTCCTAACAGCTTAAGCTTTTGGTAGAGACGGTTCCTAACAATTTTTAAAGATATTTTATGGACAAACCCACTAAATTTTGAGCTTCACCCTAGTTTTGGTTAACTTGCAATTGGCCCACTTATTTTTTACTAGATACTTCTAGTTCACCCATAGGTGTGGTGAGTTTCGTGAAATGTAATAATGAAACAACACAAATGTTGAGTGATATAAAATTGGGCAGCTACCCCAAAATTGTCGTCATCAAAATTATCTAGTGATAAATAATTCTATTATTATTTGGATCACATACTAGAGATTCCCCTAAATCATTTAAAATGTATCTCAGCATTTTTTACACTTCAAGGAGCACGGGAAATATTACATTTGAGAAACATGGCTTTCCCTGGTTAAAGAAATGTCTGTTTTATTTTATTTTGAGATTGCAAAGTGGCGACATTGCAACATAAGGCCTATTTTTCAAATGCACCTTGTTTTGATGTTCTTCAGCTATTTCCATTTCTTATCTTTTTCTCCTTTTGTGTTGCTCTTTTAGGCCCCACCATCTTGTCCTCCTCTTTATGTTATTTTCGTTTAATATCATCATGTGATTTGTTTGTAAAAAAGGGTAAGTAACATATATTGTGACGATGTTCCCTCTCCCCTAGCCCTCCCCTTGAACCTGTGCCTCATCATTATGTATAAAAATAAAGCAATTGTGTGATGATTTTCTTATTATTAGAGTGAGAGAAAAATTAAATTAAAATCCCTAAGTATCTGTGTTATCGTAAGAATAATATAAAGTGCATTCCTGTGAAAGAATGCAGTGAGAAAATGTCATTGTGGGTTATCTTAGTTTCCTTATGGAACCAAGTGTCAGGGTGGGCCTTTGTATTCCCCAATGTCTTCTTCTTTCTTGCAATTACAACACTCTAATGCTCCTCGTAGAAAAAAAAACCACAACCGTTAAAGCTCTTAGTTTTTTGCTGGTATAATTAAGCCCCATTGTTATGATAAGTACTCATTATTTTGTGACCGTCAGAAGAAGAAAATGTTTATTCGCAGGCCATGATTATGCTAATCTTTCTTCTTTTCTAGGCTGGAAACATTCTCATCGATTCACGTGGTGCAATCAAGCTTGGAGATTTTGGTGTTTCTGCTTGCTTGTTTGATTCAGGTGACAGGCAACGCACAAGGAATACATTTGTGGGGACCCCTTGCTGGTATTCTTTCTCCAGTTTGTGGCTTTCCATGTTCAATTACTTCCTAGCTTTAGTGAATCATTTATTTGATTGATCATCTTGGGTTGGCTGCCCTTTCCTCTGCCTTGTGAAAACACACAAACTCTAAATATGTCAAACAGTCCTGAATTAGTAACGAATACTTTACAGGCAAACAAGAAGGATAGGGTATTCAATTGACATTTAAGACTGTGGCCCAAAGAACAGTGGCCATATCATTAACTAGGATTTTTTTGTTGTTGTTTTGCAGGATGGCACCAGAGGTTATGGAGCAAATGCATGGTTATGACTTCAAGTCTGTATATATGTTGCTTGCAAATGTTCATCCTTTTTTCCCTCCCCATTTAGGTACTAGGAAATAGTAGTTTATATGTCTCTCTCAAATTTCTGCAGGGCTGATATATGGTCTTTCGGTATTACTGCTTTGGAACTTGCTCACGGCCATGCTCCTTTCTCCAAGTATCCTCCGATGAAGGTGCATACGTATTAAATGTTTACGTTGTTTTCTTTTCTTCTTCAACAGAAGCTATAATAATATAAAATATTTTATGTTCTACAGGTTTTGCTTATGACCTTGCAAAATGCACCCCCTGGCCTTGATTTAGACAGGGACAAGAAGTTTTCAAAGGTTTAGTTTTTTTACATACATGGTTATGGCTATTACTTTTGTAGTCATGCCGTTAGAAGCTTACATTATTATGCTTCTTTGTTTTAGTCTTTTAAGCAGATGATTGCTAGTTGTTTGGTTAAAGATCCTTCAAAGCGGCCTTCAGCTAAAAGGTTGTTGAAGCATTCCTTCTTCAAACAAGCTAGATCAAGTGATTATATATCACGGAAACTTTTGGAAGGGCTGCCAGCACTTGGTGAGCGTCTTCAGGCACTGAAGGTCAGTGTGTTATTATTATTTTCTGGACATAACTTCATGTATCTTTTTGTCATATATTTCATATCAGTTTACGTGCTGTGCTAATCGGTTGCCTTCATTAACAATAGAGGAAGGAAGAAGATATGCTTGCACAAAAGAAAATACCAGATGGGCAAAAAGAGGAAATATCACAGGTTTGATTTTTCAAACCCATAGATTAAACAAGCTTATGAAGTTCTGGGGTAGTAGAAGTTCAAACCATTTTAAAATTTGGCTCCCTATATCCTCTTTATTTTTATTTTGTTGTTCCATATAGATTATTGTAGATGCGGTAGTTGATAGTATATTCAAAAATCTTTGGTGGCAAATGTCCAGTTAATATTGTTTTTTGTCCATACTAAACCTAACAGATGCATGTTCACTGTCAGTGGTTATTGTTAAAGCTTTAGATAACTACCAAATGACTGTGGCTCCTTGGGCGATAATTTAGCTAAGTAATTCCAAAAAAGCTTGCAAGTGTATGCAAGTACGTAATTAAGTAGGCATCTACAGAATTGTACATAGCAAAATGGCTAATTTGTTTCATGTATAAGGAACTAACTGCTTTAATGATTAAGCCTTTGGTCTTAATTATTATTTTTCATTCTTCTATGCCATAATAATACAGTCTTTAAGTTCTTGTATATTTTTTTTAGACCATCTAATCCCAAACTAGGGCATAGAGTATTCTCATACCAAAAACAAAGATATAATAAGAGGGAGGTGACAGAAGCCCACCTCCAAGGCTTAAACAAAAGAGGCATGAATCCGTTGACAAATTTACAATAGAATGCAAAGTGGATTGCCTTGTGGACTTGCACTCCATAAAGCAATACCAATACATCAAATAACTATGAAGAAAAAAGCTGATGCAGCAAACACACAGCCCTCTGATGTTCCAATATTGAATATTTATTGGAAAAATGCTACACGTGCAGCTTCAGCTGCTTCTTTTTCACTGGCTTCTTGTATGTTGTTATCTAATCACTGTCAATACAAAAAGCTTCACGTCATTGCTTCGGAGCACAAAATTCAACATGTTCATTGGGCTTGGGTTGTTTCAACGTCCTTGGCAAAAGTACTTTTGTATATGTTTTCTACTCCGTACTGCCTCAAATTAAACATATAGCCATTTAAGAATCAAACTTCCTAAGAACATTTCACTTTAATGTAATCAAACATATAGCCATTTGAGATTTGTTACATGCATTTTCAAAGTGCTACTGTGAAGATTTATGTCTAACCATTTGCTTACTTAATATTTTCAATTGAATGGCAAAAAAAAATCATGTTCAATAATCAAATGACAATTTTTTTGCATTTTGGCTCTTTCAAATCTCTGCTTTGAATGGTCACAATTTTTTTCACTAGAGATGATAGAATGCTTATTTCTTTAATAGATATTTCTTGTTATATATATATGGAGTACATTTCTCACACGTACAGACTGGTCCATATGAGAAATTTTCTGTATATATATATCTAACATTTACTGCTGATTCTGGTCCTTTCTGGACTTTTCTACTACTTGTGCATGGTTTCAAATGTTTTTTTCAGGTGTTCTTATTTTCATTATAGATGTAGGATCCTTATGTTTTCATACTTGCTGGTATTAATCTGCTGTATGAACTGTGCAGAATGAATATAAACGAGGTATTAGTGGCTGGAACTTTAACCTTGAAGACGTTAAGGCTCAAGCTTCCCTGGTATAATAACTATTTGTCTTCCCCGTTCTCCCTGTCCCTGTGGAAACTCACATAGTTTCTGCAAGTTTAAGTTTTCCAATGAACATGTGCACATGTTTTCTTACTATTAGATCCAAGATGATGACTGCATATCTGACAAAGATCAAGGAGGGAAGTCAACTTTTTCTGGGCCTGATATGCATGAAAAACAATCTCTTGAGAGCCAATCTTTGGAAGCTGCAGATATGGTATGCTAATACTCGTTTTTTTCTTCCACTTCTGTTCGCTCTATCTCAAACCAAGAATCCCACTTTCCTTTTTGGTACATCTCAAATTAAGAGCTTGTCCAAAAAAATAAAATAAAAATTAAGAACCCATTTCTGAAATTAGGCCTTAAGATTGTCTGAAATTGGGACTCTTAGTTTGAGAGGAGCGAGTATTCATTTTTTATATATCTGGTGGAATCTGATTGATCATGGGTTTTGGGGTCCCTTTTGTTTTGTGTAATGCTTTAGTACTTACAGGAAGATTATAACATACGGAATCAACTTGCTCCACTTTCAGCAGCTGATTCTACCATGTATGTCATCCTACATCGATGGTCACATCAGTTCGGATGATATCATGCTGTTTTTGTGTATTTCTCTCATACCAAGTTATTTATAGGCTAAGTATTACTTATTAGGAACTATAATAAAATGTTCTAAGTGGTGTTAGAGCTTAAATAAAATTCATTCTTCTTCTTCACTGGTATAGCTTTCTTTTAACCTTTTTGGGAGAAAGGTTTGTTGAGGTCTGTTGTTTTTGCTTTCCAGGGGTAAATATGAAAAATCCGATGATGACATGAGCGTTGCTAGTTCATCGCATGAACAACAAATTTCCCAGAATAATTCTCCTCGTTACGACAATCATGTTGAAAGTATTTTGGTCGGAAAACCTGACATTGAGACCAACGGAAAGTTCTTGGAGGGTATCCCTACAAAGCCTCATCAGAGGAGGGGAAGTTCATCAAGCAACGTCTTTTCCCCCGACACTGCTTTTCCCCCCTGTAAAGGAGATAGGTATGGTATTTCATGACATTGCATGAACTCCTGGACCTGCACTCTATATCTTGTGGTTAATGGTTGTTATCTTTTACGTGGCTGTACGTGGAACAACATATATTGCAAGCACCAACTACTCAAAATTAATGGCTTGATAACACTGTTCACAACGATATATGTACACCTCGATAATTTAGTCCCTTATAAATTAATAATCTTGCTTCAATAATATTTTTGGCCAGTCCCGACTTGGAGAGATAATGTGCTAAATTCATAGTTGTCAAATCATGAATCGTATCGCGAATCGAAAACCTATGAATCGCTTATCGCGAATCGTATCGTGAATCGTATCTTAAGATTCGGTGCAAAACTTTTAAAAAGGATTTAAACAACTAATTAATGTATATAAAACTCTATTGAGTAACTATCAAACATAATTAGATAATAAAACTAATTTTCGGATATGATTACACATCGTCTAACAGTATGACGTTTGCCTTCATGTAACTCTTTAAGTTCCTATCCTCAAAACATGTTCATAGTTTATACTGGATGTACCAAAAAACAGCAAAATAGTCTATTCAAAAGGTTATCAATAATCCATATCTTCATCATCATCAAGGGTTAATTCCTCATTGTCGTCGTCATCATCTAGCAAGACCAAGTTCCCGTGACTCTGTGGAATAATTTACAGATCACAGACCCTCTGTGACTCTGTGGAATCTGGAATGGAATGGAAGATAAGATAGGAAGAAAGGTGAAGAGAAGAAGGTGAAACTAACCAGAGGACCCACTGTGCTATACTCCTGAAGTTCTGTTCAGTTAAAACTTGAAAGGTGAAGAGAGGAAAAAAGTGCTTAAGCATTGAAGACTAAGCAGGGTTTTTGAACGAGGGATCAAATTGGTTTAGGCTTTTTGATAGTCGTTAGGAGTCCAATATAAGTTGCGTACACAAAGTAAAAAAAAAAAGGGCTTAAAAGGGCTTTTTTTTGTCATCGGGTTCAGCATAATCCGACCCAAACCCTAGACTTTCTGAATCGGTACTGAATCTCGATTCAACCGATTCACCGATTCGATTCACCGATTCAGCCGATTCTTCACGATTCATGAACAAAATCTATTCACTCCACGATTCTGTATCTATTTTATCAAGAATCGAACCGAATCGTATGATTCGTATAGGTTCATATAAAAAATTCTGACAACTATGGCTAAATTAATAATCTGTTAAATTTATAAGATAATACATTATAAAAAATTCATATAGGTTCCATGTCATATATACATTAATAATTTTCTGATATATAGTGCATTTCATCCGTCATTGTTGATTTCTTTACACCTTTGAGATGAGAAGTCGTTGTTGTATGTATTGTTTGTTGTGTTGCTATGGCTGTTTATTTAAATATAGTTTTTGTTTGGTTAAATGTTCACAAAATGAAATAATATAGTATATTGAAGTATTGAACAATGTACAATATATTTTTTGCGAAAAATAAATAGATTCATGAATTTTACTGGTTAAACAAGTACATAGAATTGTAAAATGAGAAACTAAGTTCAATGTACAATATTTAAGAGAATAAAGAATATCCTGATAAATTAATATTCGCTAAATTAATAGATTTTTCTTGGTCCCAAGTTTATTAATTTATAGAGGTTTAACTGTATGTGGTGACTGATGTTGGTGATGGTGGTGGCATAGAGGTGGGTGGTGGTAGTCATGTCTACGTGGTAATTGTGATGTGGTTAGGAAATGATGGTAGAGCTTTAGTGGTGATGGGTGTCACGGCAACAATAGTGGATCTAGTGATGACGGTGGTGATGATAGCGAAGTTGTAGTGGCATATTGGTAGTTATGATGTTGTTTGAACAAGCCAAATACAGAAAATCTATGAGGTATTATTTGAACAAAAAATTTGAGCCCTCTAAATAAAATTGTAACCTTCTTACACTGCCTTTAACACCTAATTATGGCTCAAAAATAGAAAGAGCTAGGAAAGAAAAATTACGTCAGTTGAAATCATAAGTAGACAGTTAGTCCTGCCTAGTGTTTATGGAAACGTGTTTTACTATTTTTGTTGGATTTCCTTACATCTTTGATTTGATACAGCAAACTATTTTATCCAAGACACTTAATAATCATTATTAAACAGCCCTTGAATTTTAAAAGAATTTCGGAAAATATACAGTAACGTGGAACTCATTGTTCCGTTCTCTATAAATGTAGTTGTATGGGCTGAAAAATTTAGAGGAATGATAAGGCACGAAAATTGCAAAAGGTAAGATAACTGAAGGATATATATATATATATCTTTGGTTTAATATCATTGTGATGTCCTGTTATCTTGTATTCTTCTGCCTTGACTTGACCCGGCACAAAACCACAGTTATGTTCAGGAATTTCAAAACCTTAGTATGCGAAGAGGAAGAAAGGGCTCTTCTCCTTGTTTTTCATTGGATCGCGACCCAATTGTCCCCCCACCCCCACACACATGCGCACCAAACTCTATTTTTCCTATATGAAAAATACGTAAAAATCACCAGCATGGATTCTTTTTTTGGCCACATAGAAATATACATTTTTTCCTGAGGACTGCTTGCCCTCCTAGTATTACTTATACCCTGTTGCTTAACATAAAGAACTCTTCACCTCTCAACATGCACACATGACACATACACAAGCTTTAGCTATTAGTATTATCTTATTACAACAATTTGAATTTTATTTGTTCCAAACATCTAACAAATTATACATGTGTTCTTTCCATTTATTCCAGTAGAACTATGGCACGTGTTTTTATTATGAATAACTATTTTTTCATGGTATGCTGTTAAATAGCATTGAAACACACATACTACTTTAATTGCCATTTGTTATATTTCTTGTAATAAGTTCTTGCACAAGTTTCTATATAACTTATGAAATCTCTAGTGATGTGTTTTAAAATAATTTCCAAATCTATTTTAAGCGCCAAGGGAGCACCTACTCCTCCAACAATGGAAGATTCATCTCCTGAAAATGCCTCTAGAACTTCTAAAACACCAGGCAAGTGATCATCTTGATTTTGATTTCTTAAGACGGTTGACAGCACATTTTAAAACATAATAGAGAAATGGATTTATTTGTTATATTGAGTATGTTAGTATAGCTCCACTTTGCTCTTGTTGCACTAAATATAACTTATATATGGCAATTAATTACAGTTTTGTTGAAACAGTAAATAGTACTGATGAACAAGATGAAAAGGTAAAGTGCCAAGTTGTTCAGCAGAAAGGACGTTTCAAAGTCACATCTGAGAGTGTTGATTTAGAGAAGGTGAATTTAGTTTTGTTTTTTTTTTTTTTTTTTTTTGTGCTTAGATTCGTACTCATGTAATCATGTTTGGGTGAAATCAGAACTCGCACTAATTCCTTTCAGGTGGCTCCATCTCCTCTGCTTCAAAAAAGTCATAGCATGCAGGTTCATACTAATCTCATTGACTTGCGCTAAAGCATTAGTAAAATTCTGAAGAAACTGTATGTTCTTTTTGCAATAAATTTGTTCAATCAAACTTGAATATCATTACATCAACCAATAAATATTTATTTTTATATATTTGGTTTTAAACCAAAAAATAAATAAATATTGCAACTAAATTGCTCATTATTTGACTTGTAACATAAATACATGATGCCTTTTGTTTTTTGTCATCAATTGTTCACAGTTTTGTTTCATCCCTATCTGCGTACTTGTCATCACCCATATGCATAAAACTCATACAAAGACATCTACTAAATTGCTCATTATTTGACTTGTAACATAAATACATGATGCCCTTTGTTTTTTGTCATCAATTGTTCACAGTTTAGTTTCATCCCTATCTGCATACTTGTCATCATCTAAAATCCAATCCTGGAATAGGCAGTCTTACAAACAACTTCTTCGAGGTATTAGGTAGGTGACGGCTCTCCCATTGATATTGGATGTTTTGAATGCATATATTTTCAATATATATGCATATGCGTGTGCGCGCAAATATTTTTGCTCCTATGTTGCTGGTTACACACATATAGGACCATGATGCAGGGGGCAAATGAAATTGTTCTTATACATATATACAAGCACAGGGTACTTTATACAATAAACCCCAAGGTTTGGGTCAAATTCTAATATGAAGTTTTGCGAAGTAGCAAGCTGAACCATTTACATTGAGTGATATGCTTTACACGTTCCGCCTAATCCCGTTATTTTTTTTATGGAATGCTGATGTGGCAACCCATGTGGATCTTAGTTGGCAAGAAAAAAAATTCAATTATTGAAAAATCGTAACACAAAAAAAAGAAGAGAGATCTCTCTCTCCTCAATTTGGGGATGGTAATGGAAACTTACGCATCAACAAGCATTGACAATCCGAGCGGACGTTCTCTCTGAAGCTCGCCAATCTTAAAACAAGGTTATGTATTTGCATATGTCTATTTATATACATAAATATATACATATAAACACACAAAACATACATACACACACATATAAATATACATATATATACCCAATTGTAGTACCAAACCCACAAATTAAATTTGGCCTCCCCATAAGTGGCAATCTCAACCTCAATCGAGTTCGAGATTTGAATCTATTCATCTAATTACTCTCTCCAATCTCACACCCACAGCCCACCATTACAATACATCAAAAGCTTTGTGGATTCAATTTTTATGATCAAATTGAGTGTTTTTTGACCCAAAATTTTAAACACCCACCGTTGAAATACATCAAAAGATTTAGGGATTTAATTTTTATGTCAAATCGAATAATTTTCAATACAAAATTTGAAGGCAGATAGAGAGAGAGGCGATAAGGCGGTGGGGGTAGGGAGGAGTGGTTTGGCTGTGGCAGTGGAGGGTGGGAGGAAGTGGTCGTGGTGGGGCGGTGGGATGGCTGTGCATCTTGTTCTTCTTCCTTCTCTCTTTTCCTCTTTTTTTTATTTGCTAAGTTGGATCCGCATGTGAGCCACATCAACATTCAAGTGACCCACATCAGCATTCTTTAAAAAAAAAATAAAAAAATCTAATAGAGTTAGGCGGAAGGTTTAAAATTTATCACTTAATATACTTCAGGGTTCAGCTTGCACTTTTCAAACTTCAGGGATATGATTATAATTTGATCCAAACTTTAGGGTTTATTGTATCAGTTACCCTAAGCACACGGGCATGGGTGGAGGAAGTGGAGGGTAAGGGGGGAATTGCGCCTTCCCCTCCCTTTAATTTCTAAAATTTGGTGTTTTTAGTGATAAATTCTCCTTAATTTTTTTTTAAAATATGTATATATTAACTGTTTTGCGCCTCCTTAATTTTGAAAAAGATTAGTACTAATATTAATTTTGCTACCCACCCCTTATTATTAGGTTTTTTTAGTGGTATAATTGCCCCCGTTTAACCAAAATTCTGGCTCCGCCCCTGCTTGTGGGTCTAAAATGTATATTGTAGTCAATCCAAAGGATAAGCGTCCGTTGTACCATTTGACTAGTTGGTCATTGGTGGAACATGTGTTATCACTAAAACTAAACTTCTATAAAGTTCACAAAAAATAATCATCAATCTCCAATTAATGGTCTTATTTCTTATTGGGACATTATACACCATATCTCACTGTAGTTAATTAGTTACTTTTGTCCATTAATTGTGTCGTAATTCATGTTTCCCATAAAAATCACACAAGACAAAGTGAGATCTCAATTTGAAGCGGAGTGAGTAGTTAAACTTTGTTGTCTGTCAGGAGAAGCTATAACCTAGCTCCATGATGGTAGTAATTTGATGATAAATTTATAATATTCAAATTATTGATGCTTAAAACTTAAAGAGTTAGTTAATATTGCATCTAATTTATATTGGATCGACTTTTAGTTTGCTTTTAGACACAAGTATGTAGGTTTAATGCATAGAGAAGTATTCATGTAGAAAAGTTTTGAAAGGTATTCTACGATTGTTGCAATAACGCTAGGAAAACGTTGTACCAAATAACCTCATTTTGACAGCCTTTTTAATTAGTGGAAAAATGTGGTGGTTACAGAACCATGCACTCATTTTTCAATGAAAAGATTCTGGCTAACAAAGATAATGTACTTTTAGTACTTCTTTGGTTCGAGTTTTGGTTCGTTCCTGAAATTCTAGAATGTAAATTCACACTAGAAGTCACTTATAGTTCATGTCAAAAGGTTGAATCATAAGTTGAGAAAGCTAAAAGTTTCCATGTGAAATTACCATTTTGGGTTCTAGGAACGAACAAAAACTCAAATCAAATGAGCTCTTAGTATTTCTGATTACATGTGTATATGTGTCTCCACCCCCTCTTTCTTTTCTTTTTTTCTAATTATAAGGAGAAGAAATTTCTTATAAAAATGATATGGGATATGTAGGTGATTACACAACATCCCTCTATTTCTATGCCATCACCAACAGAGGCTATACCACCAATTCTTCTTGGCCATTCCCTTTTTCCAGCGTTGCAGTCTGTTTTGCAAACAAATATTCTTCAAAGGGTATGCTCGCCTGCCATATAAATATTTGACCTTTTTGAGCACCAACTTGTTTAGAATATTTTATTTTTCGTGTTGACCTTTACAGGAGGGCATTTTAACCATGATGAAGCAACTCTCTGAAGGTGACCCTGCAGGTGCTACATCAATGCCTCTGGAATTTGCAATTATTTTTTTATAATTATTTTGGAAAAAGTATGTGGTCTTACTTTATGTCTTCAGTCAGCCGTGTAGTAGATGGAGGATGCACCACGGTAAATACAGGTGGAACAGATAAATCTTTGGTACGTAATAGTATATGGTTTCATTGGCCTAATTAATTTACTATAACTAGATGTATTATCATGCAACTTAACTATCCATGTAAACGTTTTTTCTTTTATATATGCATGTGTGTGTCATTTATCTTTTTATTATTTCCCCACATTAATTTGCAGCTAGAGGCCGCTCATGACAGGGAGAAGGAATTACTGCATGAAATAACTGATTTGCAATGGAGGTATTCATCCCCATGTACATAGGCTGCATACTCTTTGTTGCATATTTGCATTGTTGCGCAATTGATGATAGTTTCTCCTACGCAGGCTCATATGTGCCCAAGAAGAGCTTCAGAAATATAAGACAGAAAATGCTCAGGTTGAAGTTTTGGTAAATTATATTAAACCTCCTTGAAATATACCCCATTTTCACTCTACGCCCTTAAATCGTAAAAGTAAAAAAGAAAATTCCTTTAGCTATTCATTATCTGCGGTCAATCCTTTTGTCAAAATTCTTTATTGAATTTATTTACATAAAAAGCTAACCAAATATATATCAAGTTAACAAGCTAGATTAAAAAAGTTTGTCTAAATTTATCAAAAGACCTCTACAAACTAATGCAAATATGTTTTTATCGCACTAGTTTGTACTAAATCTGGCAAGTATAAAAACTATATAGTTGAAGAGAGTTTTCTGTTTACTACAATTTAAGTGGCGCAAATGGAATGGAAAGTTCGGGAGGGTTTACTATGACTTACCCTTAATTTTTATTTACTGTTGTGTATGATCACCCTACTTTTGTTCTCTGTCCCACAAGCAAATATAGCCAAAATCTTCACAAAAAGGCAATTTGGAGGGAAGGAGTACAAGAGAGGCTTAAGAATAACGTCCGTTCGCCATTTGTATTTTGAGGTGCTAAATTATTAGGTGTCATCTTCAGGTATGATTGCATTCTCGAACTGGCTTCCCGGCAAGAAGACACCACAAAAGAAGTTAGCTCCCAAAAGAAGAGGGGTAAGGGGATAAGTTAAGAAGATAACGATGAAAAGGACACAAAATTAATTATTGATGTTTCGATCTGTTTTGATTTATTTCTTGTGTTGTAGTTTTATTTAATATATTTTTAAGTAGGCAATGAGGAATTTAGTTAATATATCCACCAGATTTGTGCATATGCTTATGAAATGTTAATTGTACATGATTCTAATATGTTCTTCAACTCTACTTGTACAATTCTATTTTTTAGTCCGTTCATATTGCATATGCAGATATGCTTATATATAGACCTTATTGTTTAGGGTCAGTATGGTGTATCTTCTTTAAAGATGGAGCATTTTAAAGCTTAAACAGTTGGACTCGGTTCTTGAGTATAAAGTTAAATTCTTTTGCTATATTTGATAATAAGATGAAAAATGATAATAAAAATTGAATATTGTGAGAAGTTGAAAAATGAATTGAGTGATGTAGTGAGATGTTCTTTTAACTTTTCCACGAAACGTGGAAGCTATTTTTTTTAATATAAACGATATCTACTCAAAAATAAACACGAGATGGAGATCACTACATTTCTTAACATACTTTTCAACTTCTCACTAAAATTAACTAATTTTGGTATAGTTTTCTTTCTTAATATCAAACGGACCCTTTTAGTTTCTTCTACAACAAAACTACCTTTTAGTTTCTTCTACAACAAAACTAAAAAAAGAGATTCGTAATATTTTTCATTCCTTCTATCAGCTTTTAAGTTGGTAGAGGAAGTTTTTGTTTTCACAAAGTTGAGTTACTAGTAGATTTCGAAAGGATGTCTAGAAAATTATTAGAAATAATTAGGTAGCTAGTTTAATTAATCAATATCTAAAATTGCAGCTACAACATTTGTATAATATTCCTGAAAAAATATTTGCCCGTGAATCATAAGGCCATCTTTAGTGAGTAAGCTAAAAAGGTAGGTTAAAAAAGGTATATTTACACTATTAATAAATTAGAGTTGCATTGGAAGATAGTGGGAATTTAGCTTACACGATTTATGAAGTGTCGGGGCAGTATTTTAATCATTCTCACGATAGATGATATATCGTCCAATGCTATTGCTTCCCACGACACATCATGTGTCGTGGCAAGCATTTTTTTTTTTTTTTCTTCTTCCATTTTCGAAATTAATCCTTCCCACGATATTTGAAATATCGGCTGAGCTAAATTTTTTATTTCCCCCGATACATCATGTATCGGCTGAAGGATTTTTGTTTCTCACGACACATCATGTGTCGTGAGAAGGATAATTTTCTGCCCCGACATTTCATGTATCGTCCGAGCTAAAATTTTGTCCCCTGCTAGATTTGGCTTTGGTTTACACTTTTACACAGATTTTTAGCCAGCTAGCCTACCGAATGGGGCAAGCAAATAGCTAAATTTAGTCATTTAGCTTGCCCAGTAGAGATGGTCTAAGATTGACAAATAATCTCTCCATTAAGCTAAATACACTTCTGTGCATAGTACTACGAGCTACATGCATGGTTTGTTAGATGTTGAGAGTTGTTCGGGGTCATTTAACGGAAAGGGGGCCATCCCATTATTACCTTACATAAGTTGCACGGTGGCTTCATTTAGTCCTTTAATATATATATATATATATATGTGTGTGTGTGTGTACCCTACCCTGCTCAGTTATAGGTGCAACCAGTGATCAGTCTTATGAGCATTAATTATTACATGGTAACTAGAATCATCTATGTGTTAAATAAAAGAGAAAACTCCGCAAATGCCTCCTAAAATTATTGATATTGTCTCACTTTAATCTTCAAATAAAATTTTACATAATTTAAATACTTAAACTATTCACTAAGTTTCAAATTGTCCCTTGCATTTAATTTGGGCGTTAACTTGGACGGACTCCATGGCAAAATTGTCATTTCAATTAAATGTTTTTTTAAAAAATATTTTAATTAGATTTAAAAATTATTATGAAAGAAAAATTTAAAAAAAAAGAGGAAAAAAGAACGGAGAGAGAGACTCGACTACCTCCTCTTTCTGCCTTATCTTCCCTGTAGTGGAGGTGGAGGAGAGAGAGAGAGATTCCGAGTTTCAAATGGCGGTGGGTGGAGGAGATCGGCAAAAATCAAGAATGCTGGGTGGGGAAGGCTGGAATATTCTTCTTCTTCTTCTGCTTCTGTCGAAATATTTTTCTTCTTCTTCTTCTGTCGGAATATTCTCTTCTTCTTCACCATATATGGTAACTTCTCTCGTTGCCTTATCTTCTTTCTGTACCTGAACCTCTCACCACCACCACCACCTCCACCACTACCACCAATCCCCGTTCTTCTCCACAACCCTAAAACCCCCATTCCCCTCTCTCTTAAAAACTCCCAAATTATCACCTAAACTCAAATGCCAAGTCGAAGATGAACAACAAACTCAATCTCAACCCCAATCCAATCCCAAATAGATACAATATACTACGAAAATGCCGCCCTCGAAGCAATCAACACCTTCAACCCCCCGAAATCCCCGACGACTTAGTTACTAATCCCACGCAAGTAGTCTTATGCTGGTGCGGTGGACAACATCGGTAGTGTTGAGGTAGTGATTCAACGGTGGACAATGACAACCCCCCGGAACATGCTTTCTCTCCCTGTTGCTTTTCCTTTCTTTCTTTCTTTTTATTTTTCTTTTATAATATTTTTTAAATCTAATTAAAATTATTTTTAAAAAAATATCTAATTGAAATGACAATTTTGCCCTTAATTCCGTTCAAGTTAACGCCTAAATTAGACGGAAGGACTAATTTAAAATTCAGTGAATAGTTTAAATATTTAAATAAGGTAAAATTTTATTTGAAGGTTAAAATGAGACAATATTAATAATTTAAAGATCATTTACATAGTTTACTCTACATAAAAAGGAAAGTCTTGGTCTCCTTTTTATTAAAGTATTGTAGTAAGTTCATTACATTGAATGCGTTGGGGGCGTACTAATGAAACAAGCTAGGTTGGCCGCCCCCCTTTAATTTCTTGCTGATATATATATATATATATATATATATGACTAGTCTCGATACAGGAAGTAATTCTAACGAGACTTTTCTTCAACAAGCAAAAATTATTCAATTCTAATTACCTAACACAAACTAGAGATGGCTAATAGTTTACACTTTACACCCCCCGGCACACACACACACATCTTTTCTTTACTTAAAATTTTGTTTCAATCCTCTCCTATCTTCTCCTCATAATTAAAGAGTCCTAAATTTATCCTGAAATATGAGGAAAAGAATGTGGGTCTCCAAACACCAATAATCATCAAAACAAAAGCACAAATAATTTTTAAAAAATAATTATATTAATAAGAAACAACTCTAAATACTCAAATATAGAGAAGATAGGGAAAGAAGATTGGAGAGTTACTCCTAAAATATCATCTTTTCATTTAATTTATTTTCAATTTTAAAAAAAATTAATATAAGAAGAGAATTAGAATTACTCTAAAAACTTATAAAAGTAAGGGGTATACCCCCATTGACTGATAACCCAAGACAACATGCCAACAGCCACCTATAATATTAAATTCAACACATCGTATGATTCAGTTACTCGAATCTTTACCTACCATCCTATTCTCAAAACTAGAACAGTATTTACATGAGATAACCATGCATGCGTACGATCCTTTTGTTTGGTTATTATGCGCGGGTGATCATGTGTGTGAATTATAAGAAATTCAAATTGAACAATTAAAAACATTATTAACTAATTTAGTTTTAAGAAATTCTTCCATCTCTTGTTAATGGTATAGTCAAAAAATTTAGTTAGTGAGATTGGCTCAAAAGAGTATAAGATAATAGCAACTCTAAATGTACCCGTATCACTTAAAATGCATTTGGAACACAATTATGAACCTTTTTAAGAGCGTTTGGCATGAAAAATATGATTGAGTTACTTACTTTTTAATTTTTTTTTATAATTTAAGCCGGCTATTAACTATTATTTTTTTTTTATAAATTTAAGTTGCACCAACTAAAATATACCTTATTTATATGTATATTTCTCGTTAGACCCCACAATATTAAGCGTAGCTACGCCCTTGTCCCTCGTAAACGACAAAAAAATGGTATCTAACTTACATGCGTTAATAGTCATTGATAGTCTTATTTGATTTTTAGACTAAATCTTATAAGTTGTATTATAACTAAGGAATAATTAAGTTGAGATCTGTGTTTTGTCTATCAAAGGGGACTAACGGGGAAAAAATAAATTCTATACATAATATTTTGGTCTGTCTAGTTGAGGAATGTGCGCTGGATGGGAATGCGTCTACATATGGAGCATTAATGAAATATTTAGGCAAACAGAAACCCAAATCCATAAATTATGTAGACTCTACCTGTCTTTTGTGGATGGTGAGAGCGTGACCCATTTCTGAGCTGTTTACCTGCCAATTTGTTACAAATCTCATTTTCTTGTGTGCCGGGGGTCAGGAGAAATTTGTTACTACAGGGGGTTCATAACCGTCTATATAGTAAAATTAATTTTCGACAGAATCATATTCAACTTTTTAACTATCAATGTTGTTGGAGAAATTATTAAATTAGTATTGCAAAAAGATTATTTCTTGAGCTTAAAATAATACTCATATTTTGAATTATAAAATAATAATTTAAAAAATACAAATTCATGTAGTGTTTTGGTTACCACCCACAACAAAATTCCCACAAGTACACCACGAATGAAAAATAAAATGAATAGATGTCAAACTCAAGTTGACGAATTTCTTGGGTTGAGTCACAGATTAGGTCGCTCTTTTTAAAGCGTTTCGACTCCGCCCTCTTTGTGTAATTAAGCAATTCACAATGTCACTCCGCTCCCAGGATAAAATAGCCCAAAAATTCAATTTCTATCTTGACCTCCTTTACAGAGAAGATAGGCCGGTAATACACATATAGATTCAAACACTTGCTTGGAATACATATACAAATTTGAAAATTCTTGTATTGAAATAAGTAGAGAAGATACATTCTTTCATGGGAAAGCTCGCACAAGAAAGATTCCCTTCATCTAGTTAAAGGTAACAAAATTTGTTTGTTCTCTTTCAGAATGAAGAGTTGGTATTGAGACTACTAGTCTCATCTTCAAAGCATACTTTTCTAAGAATGAAGTGAAAGTATATTGGCTATAGAAAAACTCTTTGAGAGGAAAATGGTTTCTTTATATTGAGAAGGAGATATAATAATTTTGTAAAAGAGTAATAGCTCATTATATTTTTTTTCCATCTCCCAACATATGTGTATATATATATATGAAAACATATATCACCATTAAAACATTCATTAAAATATATCATAATCTTCAAAATAAATTCACTCCATTAATCTCCATAAAAAATTAAAATAACGAGTCATTAGAACAATGGTTATAAAATATTAATATTGTTTTAATTGGAGATAATTAGAAATGATTTAATATCTTGAAACCGCCACATAATGAAAGCATAAATAAAATAATAAATATTTTATTTTCTTAAATATTTCAATAAAACATACTTGTGATTGGCAAGTAAACTTAGCCATGCACCAATTCGTTCTACCGTAATTTAGCAAATATCAATAAATAACACCAATTAATAAGTTCAAATAAATACACCAAGTACAAGTAACATAATGAATTCAATAAGAACATAACAATGGTCACTTTCAAAATATCTATTATCATTTTTGTCATATGAGCTTAATGGTCATTATTGATAATTATATTAGAGAGCATTTTTTTAGAATTTTATCTCTTCATCCTATGTGGCATATCAATTATTCTCAATTGATTGTTGTATTGGAGATGCTCTTGTATCTTTAATATATACGATCATGATAGATATGAAATTTATTAACTTGGTGTCATAATTTCATGTCTCCTAAAAATAACAAATCATCTTTCCTTTCCATATAAGTAATTTTATTTTATTTGATTTTTTGTTCAAAGGGACTGATCCCTGTTCGCGGTGCATGGCTGTCGCTAGCTGAACATTATTTTAATAATATCAAAAATTGATTTTGAGAATCCCAAGTCGATATAATTTCTTTTTATGGAGTTTTAAAGTATTATCACATGATATATATGCTATACATATCCATTATTATTATTATTATTATTATTATTATTATTATTATTATCACTCCAGCCGTCCGTTAATTTTTCATTTAAAAATAATTAATCTTCAGTTTTTAGGGGGATATATTTGCAATCTTGATGGTTATGAACTGCTATTTAATTAAGAAATAGTAGAAAGGGATCAACGCGCCAAACAGTAGCCATCAAGTTATGTCCTGAATTTATAATATAATAATAATAGTAGAATTGGAGTAAGTGGAATAAATGGACTAGTTTAATTGGAATATCAAAAAGAGTTTGATATGAAATTTCGTATTTTATAGTTAGAGGGAGAGACTTAGTCAAAAAATAATATATAAATTATATGTTTATATAGTTATCAACCTTTTTGTTTTTGTATTTTGAGCATTCAACACTCGCAAAACTATTAACGACACTTTGAAAATACAGGACATGCAAAACTATTAATTAATTAATTAATTAATGACACTTCCAAAATATTGGGAAATCCAAATTTAACTATTGAAAGCACCTACAACTCACTAAAATGTCGATACTGCTATAAACAACTGAAGGCTTTTTTTCCGCTTACCAAGTCAGTCCGAACGAATTAATGTTGCAGTGCAGCTTAATTATATGGTGCTATAAAGATAATTTAATTGTATGACATAATGGCCTTTTTAAAATAAATAAAATTAATGCAATAAATATGCTGGAGAGGAAAATTAATTCAACAAATAGGACCAAACTCTCAAAAACCTTTTGCTTGTGGTTTTTTACAATATATATGATCTCCATGCATGATTCTAGTCTGTGCTATTTGAGCAAGACTATCAAGTCCCGAGGGGAAAATTTGTCACAAGAAAATCCCAAATCTAGGAGTCTGCTCCTAGTGTTAACAACTTAATCCATTCGCATTATTTCAAATAAAATAATAATTGTTAATGGTCTTGTACTCTATTAACATTCTCTCTGATCTTGTATTAGACAAAACTTAATAAAGTAATTTGTTCACTATGTTTGACTCTATGTAATTATCTTTGATATAAATGATTAATCAATAATAATAATAAATTTTTTTTGTCTCGATCTCTCTCTCTATATATTTGAGGGGAGAGAGCGTAAAATTATTATTATTATTTTTCGAATACATTTTAGAAGGCACGGAACAGGTTAAGTTGTTAACAATATAAGCTAGAAGGCTAGGGAGCCAAGAATTTTTCTCAGGGGAGAATATTATTTATAGAGTTTGGGATGAATCCTTCAAAATTAGGGGTAAAAAAAACTTAATAAAATTTAAAGGGTAAGGTTAAAAAAAAATTCAAAAATGAAAGGAATAAACCGAACTGAAACCAAATATATTTAATTCAGTTTTGGGGCTGGCCATAACATAACCGAACAATATGGCATCGTTTTTCATTTGTTTTTTTTTTCTAGTTGTTATTCTTATAGTTGTTTTTAATTTTCCTCTGCTTCTAACTTTCTACTTTATATCCCAATCGAAACTGAAAACAACCATAATTAATATATCATACCCATTGTGGATGGTCATAGGACTCTATAGATATAAACCATTTAAATATTCGATGCATATGTGAATCGATGCATACAGTTTAAGAGTAAAATTTTAACAAAGTAAAAGATGGTCTAATAATTAATTATAAATAATAATCTAATGAATAATTATAATTAATACAATAAAATCACATGCCACCTTACTTTTATAATATAATAATCATAATAATAATGTTGACCTAAAGTCTTAATCTTATTTTGATAATAACAATAAATTAATCATGTGTAATTTAACATGTTTCTTGATATAAATATACAGTTCATTTACTTGAAAAATTCAAGAAAAACATGTCAAATATCAATCTTTCACTATTTGATCATTGGACAAGATAAGAAAGATCAAATCTCTCAATACAAATCATGAAGCACAAATGATCAAAAGACTATATGAAAAGTTTCAAGGAAAAAGCTTCAAATGAAGATCAATCCGAAGAAACAAATCAAATCATTCGAAGACTCGTTAATTCAATAATTGAGTGAGTGCTTAAGATTTATGTAAAGTTACTCTTTTGATCAAATCCTTATAGCTCAAATATATTCATGCATATTTTAAAGATTTATTCAAACAAGCTTGAAATTGAATTTATTTGAAAAACATCATTTTACAAAGACCGAGTGTCAAAATAAATTCATATTAATTTTAAATGACCATATTTTAAGCTCTAATAAAAATAGGTATCTTAGAAACATATATTTGAGGTTCAAAAATCATTAGAATTTTATTTGGAACTAAATTGTTAAATTGCAAAAATATTTTTATTTTACATTTAAAATTCGCTCAATTTTTGCCCAATTTTGATCTAACGGTAAGATTAAGCCCTTCCCGAACTCCGATCATTTTAAAAATTTTACAGTAGTTAGACAACATCTCCTGGCACTTTTGAATAAAATTTGAGCCTGATCCAACAGTCAAATTGGGAGAAATTAACAAAACAAATTTGAATTTTTTGTCAAAACTAGCTGTTAGAAAGTTTGAAAATGTATATCTTAGAGCCAAAACCTTTCTTAATCATCCCCAACAGCCATGTGGTTTTGCAAGCTATAAATATGAAATCTTAGACATGTTTTAATATACTTGAATCATTCTACAAACTTATTTTACATATATACAAAGTTATTCAAGTATTCAATTCATTTTATTGATCATATTCTTCATTTTTGAGCTATATATTTTGATCAATCTTGATAACTCTAGTGTGAGATTTATTTGTAATCTTCAAATACACTTGCGAGTTATTGTATTGGTGTGTATCACCACAAATAATTTATTCTTTATTTCAAAAGAGAGTTTGTCTCTTTGTAGAGCAAGAGAGCATATCTTGTGAGAAGTGTAGTGTGTATAGCTATATTGTGAGTGTTGTGAGCATAACAATATTTGTATTGATGTTTGATCTTCACCCGAAGAAAATTGAATAGTAAAAATTCTCGGGGAACTAACCGAGCTCGGACGTATGGTTGAAGAGATCGAACCGTGAGGACAAAAAGTTTCGAGCTTAAAATTGGTTCAATCTTTCTAAACTCAAGCTCTCTTTTTATTGTTATATTATTGCTTGTATTTTGAGATTGTTTATTTTCTTCTCTTGAGATTGATTACTTAAAATTTATTATTTTCTTGATATTGTTGCTTAGCTAAGATGCTTTACTTAAATATTTTTAAAAACGTTTTAATTCTGCATTAAGTTTTTAAAAATCGTATTCACCCTATCTAGGGTTGTTTTTTGACCAACAATTAGTATCAGAGGTTGTACTCTTATTTTGATTTAACAATCTTAGAGTTTACGATCATGTTTATATATCAAGGAACCGGTTTTTTCGAAGGTCTCTCCACCCATAGACCACCTCTATTTGATGGTAAAAATTATAACTATTGAAAAAGTAGAATGCGTATATTTTTACAATCTAGTAATTTTGAACAATAGAGAGTTGTACTTGAAGAACCCTATGAAATTACCAAAAGAGATGATAGTGGAAAAATTGTTCCTAAGAAAATGTCCGAGTATGATGAAAATGATATTAAAAAAATTCAATATAATGCTAAAGCCTTAAATGCTTTAAATTGTGTATTAAGTTTGGATGAATATAACAAAATTTTTAGTTATAAAACGGCCAAAGAAATTTGGGATAAACTTGAGGTTACCTACGAATGAACCACTCAAGTTAAAGATGATAACATAAATATGCTTGTTCATGATTATGAATTATTTAAAATGGAGCCTAATGAATCTCTTGCTTCCATGTATAGTAGATTTTCTATTATTACTAATGATTTGGATCTTCTTGAAAAAGTTTATTCTAATGAAGATAAGATAAGAAAAATTCTTAGAATTCTTCCAAAAAAATGGCGTCCAAAAGTGACGGCGATTCAAGAAACAAAGAATGTCAAAACACTCAGCATAGACGAGCTTTTGGGACCTCTAAAAACTCATGAGAATGAACTTCAAAGAGAAGAAGAAGATGATACAGAATCAAAGAAAACTTTAGTTCTCAAAACTATCAAACATGAAGATGATGATGTATCAATGGATGGTGATGAAGACATGGCGCTTCTATGTAGAAAATTTATAAAATTTCTAGTTAAGAAGAAAAATTCTCAAGGAAATGATAACAAATATCCATTATCCTTTAGAAGAAACAATGATCGATCAAATCAACAAAGAGAAAAAAATGATGAAATCAAAAAGTGCTATCATTGCCATGAACCCAGTCATATCAAACCAAATTGTCCACTTAGAAAGAAGGAGAAAAGTGATAAACGAGATAAAGTATTCAAACAAGTAAAGCATGCACTAAAAGAAACATGGAGCAATTCCAAAGAAGAAAAATCGGATGTCGATTCTAGCGATGAAGAAAAGGCTAACCTTTGTCTTATGGCAAATGAAGATGAGATAAACTCTAACTATAACTCATTTAGTGATAATTTTGATGATAATGAAAGTGTGTATAATGAATATGATAAACTATTTACCATGTTTGAAGAATTACATATTAAATTTGAAATTCTCTAAAAAAGATATGCAAGTCTTAAGAAAGAAAATTCCATTACTTCTGTCAAATGTGAAACTTTAGAAAAGAAAAATATTGATTTTAAAAAGGAAATCAACTATTTGAAAAAGGAAAAAGAAAAGGAGATTTCAAACTTACTTACATTAGAAAATGAGAATTTGAAAGAAAAAGTAAAGGATTTAACTAATAGTTTAACCAAGTTCACAAATGAAAAAGATAACTTGGACAAACTATTGGGAGTACAAAGGTGTGTCTTTGATAAAGCAGGTTTGAGTTACAGTCAAATCCATGGCCAAAAGGATAATAAAAATTTCTTCAAAACATGCACACCGTATAATCCCACTAATCTTTGTTCATTTTGTGGAAGAAACACTCATAATGCACATTGTTGTTATTACAAAGAAAAGAATTTTTCTAAGAATAAACTTGCTTGGATTTCTAAAAGAACCACTATGTACACTAACCCCAAATGACCCAACTTCTTTTGGGTACCAAAAGAGAAGTTGCTTAAGATTTTGGTGTAGGTTTGCATGAGAGCAAAAGATAGAAAAGTAAAATGGTTATTGGATAGTGGATGCTTGAAACACATGACGGGAGAAAAGAGAAATTTTTTGAGTCTCACTCCTAAACAAGGAGACAACGTCACATTTGGAGACAACGTCACATTTGGAGACAACGCCAAAGGTAAAATCATTGGTATATGTAAAGTTTGTAATAAATCTTCTTATATTGATAATGTTTTACTTGTTGACGGTTTAAAACATAACTTGTTTAGTATTAGTCAATTGTGTGATAAAGGTTATGAAGTTATTTTTAAATCCAAATGTTGCATTGTTAAAAATATTAGTGATAATGCTATCTTGTTTGTTGCTTATAGATCTAACAACGTATATACTCTTGAACTTGATGATTTGTCTCAACAAGATGTTAAATATTTATCTGTGTTAAATGTTGCTTCTTGGTTATGGCATAGAAGATTAGGTCATGCTAATATGGATTTAATTAATAAATTATCTAAAAAAAAATTAGTTAAAGAATTGCCTAAAACTAAATTTATTAAAAATAAAATTTGTGATGTTTGTCAACTTAGTAAACAACACAAGTCTTTATTTTGCATGTTATTATAAACTAACAATAATTTTGCAGTCTAAAAATTATTATCTGTTATTCAAAGAAAAGAAGGGAAAAGAATCTGAAGATTATCAGAATCAAAATTCAAAATAGTATCGAGACTAGAAGAAGAATAATCAACAAAATTATGCTCCATATCTAATAGAGTTGTCCAATCAGGACTCATTGACTCAACAACCTCCGCAACAGTACCACTTTGAGAAAATTGCGATGAATAGCCTTCCAAAGCAGCTTAGTAATCTAAGAGAGTGGGATATGCCGGCAAACTCACATTATTTAGAAAAGCACTATGGTCTGAAAGATTCCCGGTAGTCGAAAGAATTTCAGGTGTAACATTTTCTGTTAACGATAGGGGCCCTGTAGAACTTCTAGGAGGAGCAAAATAAAAGCATTGGTTAGCGTTAGAAGACTCTCATAATCAAGCCTCTAATGTTGTCACTCGTGATTGCAAAGCCTCTAACGCTGTTACTCGTGATTGTAACTCTTGTACCTTCTGTTCAAGAGAAACAATGAGCGCAGTACAGCATTTACTGGGATTCTCGACTCTCGCCTTAGCTTCAAAAAGAAATGAATAGAGAGTCTCAAGATATTGATATTTGAGAATATTTTGTAAAATATTTGCAACACTCTTTACCCCGAAAACAGTAAAAATTGTACGATAATCCTGACGACTAATCACATCCTGAAAAATTTGTGCATATTCACACCATGGCTGACATCTCTTGCGTCTATAAGTGCAAGCAGCACAAGAAGAACCTGTACAACGGAAGGTGTTCGGCATATTTATGATGTACTTTTTGTTCCTCATGGATACTCCCTATAAAAGTTATAAGAAGAAAATAAATCTCGAAAGAGATAACAAGAGGCATCTAATACTGAAAGAATTTCGAAAACGAAAATCTGTCATCCTAAAAAGTCAAAAATACAGCACCCCCCGCGTGCATTTAGAATTCACTGCCCTCGCACGGTCTAGATCCCTTTTTGATGTTGACATAGGGGGAGAAAATGTGCGTAATGTTGATACTGCGGTAAGAGGTAAGAATTTTTTGCTGTGGTAAAATTTTTTATACTGACTTTAAATGTTATGGTAAGATTTTAAATGTTTTAAATTGACTTTAAATGATTTTCTACATTCATACTTTTGAAAGCTTTATTTAAATATATATATATATATTTTAAATTATCTCGAATATTTGCTATACTTTTTAATTGTCATCTTTGCATAAATTGAGGGGGAGTATATTATTTATTTATATTTATATGCTATTTATGCTTGTTATTGTAAACAAACATTAATTTATTGTTATCATCAAAAAGGGAGAGATTGTTGACCTAAAGTCTTAATCTTATTTTGATAATAATAATAAATTGGAAAATTAGTCACAGGTCCAGTATTTTTTGAACCAATCTACTCAAGGACAAGAAGTTTTGAGCTATTGTTTAAGATCCGATCTTTTGGAATTAGGACGATTTTATGCCTAAAGGACATTTTATTTTTTGATATTTTTAATTATAATTATATTATTATTTTCATGTACTTTGTCAATGTTACCCTTCTTATATATTATGATGGTGTCAAAATCTAGAACAGATAATTGACGACCGACCAATCAATGAATAATGGTGAATTAGATGTTTAATATTGAATTGTAACTGTGAATAGTGATTATGAACAGTATCACCGTATATGTGAACAGTGGTTGTGAACAGTATCACTGTATATATGAACAGTGGTTATGAACAGTAGTTATGAACAGTAAATGTGAACAGTACCTCTGAACAGTATCTGTGAACAGTGACTCTGAACAGTGACCGTGAACAGTACCACCGTATATGTGAACAGTGACTGTGAACAGTACCGGCAGAAACTGATTAAAAATAAAGATGAACACGAGACGTTTTTTATTAAGGTAGGTTCCCCCGGTAGCGCTTATGCTAGTCCGGCAGTACGTCCTCCTTTTGTGTGTGCTTGCTTTGTATTAGCTCAAAGGCAATCAATTCGGATGATAATACAAGCTACCAATCTCTCTCTTTCTATAATTTCCTTAATTCTATTTATAAGTATAGAATTAGGATTACAATTATTTCAACAGAATAAATAATAAACTGTGTAGGAGAGAGAGTGTATAAGGATTGATATTTTTTTTTGGGGTATGAAAAGAGATAGTATAAGACCCTCAAAAATTGGCTTGTATTTAGGAAAGATGGATGGATATTGGGAGAGAAGGAAGAGATGTTTTTGGTGTGTCTTGAATGAATGAATGAGGGGGGTATTTATAGGTAAATGTAGAAGGGTATAAAGGTAAATTTGGTAATGTATATGATGTGTATGCTTAGGTCACATGTATTCTAGAATGTATATGATGTGTATGCTTAGGTCACATGTATTCTAGAATGTACATGATGTGTATGCTTAGGTCACATAGGTAAAAATGGTATTTTACTGGAGGTAAAAAATGGTATTTTACTGGAGGTAAAAATGTTGAATTACCTTTGTATGCCAATGATAAAATTAGTATTTAACCCCATCAATTGCCCCCTATCCTTATCATTTAGCTCGGATGAGCTGATTGGTGAGGATATCCTTCAACCCGGGAGCTAGTAGTAGCTTTAAGCTCTGAAGTTCGTCATGTCTTAAGCCCGAATCTTTCGTAGGTGAACAAGGTCGACAATTTGATGCCTGCAAGAGGTCTTTTTTCTGTGTTAGGTCTTTCGCCTTTGAGAGGTCTTTCGCCTGTGTTAGAGGTCTTTTGCCTTTTTTAGAGGTCTTTCGCCTTTTTTAGAGGTCTTTCGCCTGTGTTAGAGGTCTGTTGCCTTTTTAGAGGTCTTTTGCCTGTGTTAAAGGTCTTTTGCCTTTTTTAGAGGTCTTTCGCCTGTGTTAGAGGTCTTTTGCCTTTTTTAGAGGTCTTTTGCCTGTGTTAGAGGTCTTTTGCCTTTGAGAGGTCTTTCGCCTGTGTTAGAGGTCTTTTGCCTTTTTTAGAGGTCTTTCGCCCGTGTTAGAGGTCTTTTGCCTTTTTAGAGGTCTTTCGCCTTTGTTAGAGGTCTTTTGCCTTTTTTAGAGGTCTTTCGCCTGTGTTAGAGGTCTTTTGCCTTTTTTAGAGGTCTTTTGCCTGTGTTAGAGGTCTTTTGCCTTTGAGAGGTCTTTCGCCTGTGTTAGAGGTCTTTTGCCTTTTTTAGAGGTCTTTCGCCCGTGTTAGAGGTCTTTTGCCTTTTTTAGAGGTCTTTTGCCTGTGTTAGAGGTCTTTCGCCTGTGTTAGAGGTCTTTTGCCTTTGTTAGAGGTCTTTTTTTTTATATGTACTGTCGGAACTGACCTCGCTGAATAAGCTTTTCAATTTCTTCCTTGAGCTTCTAGCAATTATTAGTCTCGTGGTCGTGGTCCTTGTGATACCGGCAGTACTGGGTAGAGTCCCTCTTCTTCTCTAGAGTGCTCATCTTTCTAGGCTTAGGTACTTCTCCTGGTTCTGATTGGGCATAGACCTCGCTCAGTGGAGCTGTAAGGGGAGTGAACTTCCGGTGAGCTCTGTCCTCGCTAGATCTGAACTTTTCGGTATTCTTTTTGATCTTCTTGTTCTCCCTCTCTTGACTAGAAGAAGGGCTATGTTCCCCCTGGCGCTTGGAAGGGGGCCATAGAGCAGAAAATCCTGACATGTTGCGTCCTTAGAGTGTCTCTTCCACCCCAATCTGTTTGTTGACCTCGTCCAGGAGCACAGACATGGTCTTTGGAGGCATTCTAGCTAAGGTCATTAAGCAGTAGGGGGAGCTTACTCCGTTCATAAATGCGGCTACGGCTACACCTTCATTGAGATCATCGATCATGAGGCTTTCCTGGTTGAACCGGCAAGCGTACTCTTTCAAGCCTTCGTTTGAACTTTGTTTGATTGTGAAGAGGTGGGTGGAAGGCTTAGACTGCTTTCTAGTCCCTAGGAAGTGAGTTACGAACTTCGTACCAAGCTCGTTCGAGCTCTGAATCGAGCCTGGGGATAGGCTGTTGCACCACATCCGAGCTGCCCCCTTGAGGGTTGTGACAAAAGCCCTGCATATGATACCATCTGGGACACTCTGGAGCCCTATTATATTTTTAAATTGCTGCCAATGGTCCACTGGATCGGTTGAGCCATCATATGACTCTAGAGCAGGTAGTTTGAATCTGTTTGGGACTGCACATGTCTGGATGTGCGTTGCAAATGGGGATTCAGAATTCCTTACCAAAGTTGCTGCCGAGCTCCCTCCAACGTGGCCTATAGTTTTCATCATTTCGGCCAGCTGGGCTTTCATTTCTGATCTGAGCCTCTCCTCTACTTCTTCAACAGAGCTCTTGTTCGAGATCCTATCGAACACAGACCCTCGAGGTCTGGTGTTGGTCTCCAGAACTGGTGGAATAGGGGGGCGACCTCCTCTGCTCACACTTTGTCTTTGAGCATCTCCTTCGGAGCGTTTTTCTCGAACAACATTAACTTGTGGATTTCTTTTTGGAGATGGTAGGGGAGCTGTAACAGAGAACTCATCATAAGAATCTCCTTGTTCAGAACTGGATTGGTCGGCATCAGACCCACTGGGCCTGCTTCGATTCCTCATATACCTCCGGCGGCATTCTCTCAGCCTTTTAATGGCTGGGATTCGCATAGGGGATAGGGGAGCCGGTGCAGAAACAGGGGTCGGAGGCGATCCATCTCTTGAACTGTACGAATGAGATTCTCTTTGAGCCATCAATCTGTCAATCCGGACCTGGAGAGCAGTTTGTTGAGCCATTAAGGCTATCAGGGGGTCTGTTTGGTTGGTGTCTCCTGACTGGGACATGGTGAATGTATGGTTTTTGGCTTTTTGAGAAGCGTGTGACTTTAAGGAAATGTCTTTCCCACAGACGGCGCCAAACTGATGGTGTCAAAATCTAGAACAGATAATTGACGACCGACCAATCAATGAATAATGGTGAATTAGATGTTTAATATTGAATTGTAACTGTGAATAGTGATTATGAACAGTATCACCGTATATGTGAACAGTGGTTGTGAACAGTATCACTGTATATATGAACAGTAGTTATGAACAGTAAATGTGAACAGTACCTCTGAACAGTATCTGTGAACAGTGACTCTGAACAGTGACCGTGAACAGTACCACCGTATATGTGAACAGTGACTGTGAACAGTACCGGCAGAAACTGATTAAAAATAAAGATGAACACGAGACGTTTTTTATTAAGGTAGGTTCCCCCGGTAGCGCTTATGCTAGTCCGGCAGTACGTCCTCCTTTTGTGTGTGCTTGCTTTGTATTAGCTCAAAGGCAATCAATTCGGATGATAATACAAGCTACCAATCTCTCTCTTTCTATAATTTCCTTAATTCTATTTATAAGTATAGAATTAGGATTACAATTATTTCAACAGAATAAATAATAAACTGTGTAGGAGAGAGAGTGTATAAGGATTGATATTTTTTTTTGGGGTATGAAAAGAGATAGTATAAGACCCTCAAAAATTGGCTTGTATTTAGGAAAGATGGATGGATATTGGGAGAGAAGGAAGAGATGTTTTTGGTGTGTCTTGAATGAATGAATGAGGGGGGTATTTATAGGTAAATGTAGAAGGGTATAAAGGTAAATTTGATAATGTATATGATGTGTATGCTTAGGTCACATGTATTCTAGAATGTATATGATGTGTATGCTTAGGTCACATGTATTCTAGAATGTACATGATGTGTATGCTTAGGTCACATAGGTAAAAATGGTATTTTACTGGAGGTAAAAAATGGTATTTTACTGGAGGTAAAAATGTTGAATTACCTTTGTATGCCAATGATAAAATTAGTATTTAACCCCATCATATTATTTCATATTTCATATTTTCAACATATAAATATTAATTAAGAAGAAAGTAAAAGTAATAATGCTAATGCATTAATTGATAATTGCTACTAACTAATTAATATTTTTAATAAATTAATAAATATATGAATTGCAAGCATTATCCCCCATCCCCATCCCCATCATTAATAATAAGAAATAATGCTATTCATTGACTCCCCCATCCTTATCATTACCCGTTCCTTTATCCCAATCATAAATGTTCCTATATTCAAGAAAAGATGGAGCTACACATCCAACTAAGCTACATCTCATCAGAATCCATACTAATCCTCCTTGTACTTGTAGCCATCATTGCCTACTGCGTTTCTTATATCTTATCAATCCTTTTCAACTTCCTGCAATCGGTCGGCATCTCTCATCTCGATTCCAATTAGATCGACGGAACACAAATCTAAAGTAATTGCGTATTTTGTGTGGGTTTTAGGGCAACTTTTTAGGTTTTGGAGAGTTGGACATGGTGGAGGAGGATTTGAGGGGTTTGTGGGTAATGAATTTTAGAAGCTCCAAAGAGATGAATTTTATGACATTCAAGGTATAAAAAGATTGAATGTTTTTCACCTTTTCCTTGTTTTGATTTAATTTTCTAAGAAAATTTATAATTTTAATTTTTCATCTGTGTAAATATCTTTTCATTTATAATGGCTGATATAATTTTCACCTTAGAGGAAAAATGCCTGTTTGATTTATAATATCTATTGATTTTGTAATGTCTATATGTGTTTGATATAATGCATGTTCTTTGTTGTATAAAATGTCTGCTATGCCTGTTCTTTATTGTATAAAATGTCTGTTATAATGTCTATATGCCTGTTCTTTGTTGTATAAAATGTCTGCGATGCCTATTCTTCGTTTATATGCCTGCTGCTTCTTCATGTATTTAATTTTGAATTTTTGATGGATTAACTTGCTGTTGTTTGAATATTTTTGAATGGGTTGACTTATCTTATGCATTTAATGTTTGTCGTGATCATAGATAATTTGAATTTTAGTTTCCGTTTTTTAAGTGTTTGAATTTATTATAGCTAGATGCTTCTTCATATATTTAATTTTGAATTTTTGATGGATTAACTTGTTCTTGTTTGAATATTTTTGAATGGGTTGACTTATCCTATGCATTAAATGTTTGTCGTGATTATAGATAATTTGAATTTTAGTTTCCATTTTTTAAGTGTTTGATTTTATTATAGCTAGATGGCATAATTGGATTAACTTGTTATTGTTTGAATATTTTTGAATGGGTTGACTTATCATATGCATTTAATGTTTGTTGTAATTATAGATAATTTGAATTTTAGTTTCCGTTTTTTAAGTGTTTGAATTTGTTATAGCTAGAGGGCATAAATGGTATTCATCCTATATTTTTATCTAATTTATTTTGTTATATAATTTAAAAAAATTTTGTCCTAAAATCAAAATGTCGTCCTTTGATAAAAGTTTTGGCCTTCAAACAATTGGCCAAAAATATGCGTCCTTGAGTAGATAGAGAAAGGAACTATTGGCCTTATAACTAAAAGCCCCATAATAAATTAATTATGTGTAATTTAACATATTTCTTGATATAAGTATACAGTTCATTTACTTGAAAAATTCAAGAAAAACATGACAAGTATCAATCTTTCACTATTCAATCATTGGACAAGATAAGGAAGATCAAATCTCTCAATACAAATCATGAACCACAAATGATCAAAAGACTATATGAAAAGTTTCAAAGAAAAAGCTTCAAATGAAGATTAATCCGAAGAAACAAATCAAAGCATTCGAAGACTCGTTAATTCAGTAATTGAATGAGTGTTTAAGATTTATGTAAAGTTACTCTTTTGATCAAATCCTTATAGCTCAAATGTATTCATGCATATTTTAAAGATTGATTCAAACAAGTTTGAAATTGAATTTATTTGAAAAACATCATTTTACAAAGACCGAGTGTCAAAATAAATTCATATTAATTTTAAATGATCATGTTTTAAGCTCTAATAAAAATAGTTATCTTAGAAACATATATATTTGAGATTCAAAAATCATTAGAATTTTATTTGGAACTAAATTGTTAAATTGCAAAAATATTTTTATTTTACATTTAAAATTCGCTCAATTTTTGCCCAGTTTTGATCTAACGGTAAGATTGAGGCCTTCCCGAACTCCGATCATTTTGAAATTTTTACAGTAGTTAGACAACATCTCCTAACACTTTTGACTAAAATTTGAGCATGATCCAACAGTCAAATTGAGAGAAATTAACAAAACAAATTTGAATTTTTTGTCAAAACTAGCTGTTAGAAAGTTTGAAAATGTATACCTTGGAGCCAAAACCTTTCTTAATCATTCCCAACGGCCATATAGTTTTGCAAGTTATAAATATGAAGTCTTAGACATGTTTTAATATACTTGAATCATTCTACAAACTTATTTTACACATATACAAAGTTATTCAAGTATTCAATTCATTTTATTGATCATATTCTTCATTTTTGAGCTATAAATTTTGATCAATCTTGATAACTCTAGTGTGAGCTTTATTTGTAATCTTTAAATACACTTGAGAGTTATTGTATTGGTGTGTATCACTACAAACAATTTATTCTTCATTTTAAAAGAGTGTTTGTCTCTTTGTAGAGCAAGAGAGTATATCTTGTGAGAAGTGTAGTGTGTATAGCTACATTATGAGTGTTGTGAGCATAACGACATTTGTATTGAGATTTGATCTTCACCCGAAGAAGATTGAATAGTGAAAATTTTTGGAGAACTAACTGAGCGCGGACGTATGGTTGAAGAGACCGAACCGTAAGGACAAAAAATTTCGAGTTTCAAATTGGTTCAATTTTTCTAAACTCAAGATCTCTTTTTATTGCTATATTATTGCTTGTATTTTGAGATTGTTTATTTACTTCTTTTGAGATTGATTACTTGAAACTTATTATTTTCTTGATATTGTTGCTTAGCTAATTGCTTTACTTAAATATTTTTAAAAACGTTTTAATTCCGCATTAAGTTTTTAAAAATTCTATTCACCCTCACTCTAGAGTTACTTTCCGACCAACAAATAATATAGGATAGGAAGGTGGTTGAAGATGGCCCGTATGTTTTAAAAGTTGCAGCGTAGAACCACTGTTTAATTGGTAATTATCTGACAAGGGTAAATAAATATTTAGTATTGTCACACGCATCGTATATTTATATCTAAAAATCAAAATAACCAAGTTGCTAGATAAATAGAAATTGTTATAAAGCTTGCAAACCCCCCACGCCCCAACTACAATCCACCCAACAATTGATTATTGTCAGTCATATCAAAGGTACCCCCACCCCCAGCTCGCTGCTACATATTATTTATTTATACTATAATTTTTATTCTTACACCGCAAATCTATGTGTTCGGATTCATTTCTCATGTGGCGGTGATCGCTGGATCTGTCAATTCTATCTTTAGAGAAAACTGCCAGTACCAACCAAAAGTTTTTATTTGATTGATAAGTATAACTGTTATCTAATATCTATACTTAATTTCTTAGAATAATAAATATTTTGTAGGATATTATATACTCAGTTACTCTATTTCTTCGCATAATAAATATTTTGTAGGATATTATATACTCAGTTCCTGAGGTTAGAAAAAGAGCTAAAAAACAAAAAAAAAAGAAAAGCAAAGGACAAGTTTTCCCTATTTTCTCTGTCTTTTTTATTCCCACTTTTGGGTTTGCCTCTTTGTTGTTGCTCTAAGGTTGTTTGTTCATTTGCTACACTGTTTACTATTGGTGGTTTACAAGGAAAGAACAAAAGAAGAAGAAAAAACTGTTGAGTTTGAGTCATATATACATATACACACGCAATTATCTAAGTATGGTGGAGAGACAAAATTGTGGAACTGAAGAAAGGCATATTTCCGGAGATGAAAGAATTTGTTTTCCAGGGAAAATGGGTGCTCCCCTGTTTTCCTGGCCATGGGAAAACCTGGGTTCTTACAAGGCATGTACTAATTTAATTACTTCCTTTTTTCCCATTGATGGGTTGTTTTTATTTTCTTTATTTAATCATTTAATTTAATGGCATCTTCTTTGAATATATAATTAATCTAGTGCTTACATCCATTTATTTTTCCAAGTAATTTACTGTCCGTTTGGAATGATAAACAGTATTTGCTGTACGGACCATTTATTGCTGAATTACTTTACTCAAGGATTTGGAAAGAGAGCCAAGAGGATAGTTGGTGCATACATATTCTCATTTTATGTTCATTAAGAGGCCTTATTCATCAGCTATGGAGTACATTCAATAATATGCTCTTCCTTAATCGTAATTGCCGCATCTCTCAAAGAGGCATTGATTTCAAGCAAATCGACAGCGAATGGCACTGGTATTTGTTATTTTCTTCATTTCCACTTGATAGTTTAATTTGCTTGATTATATAGTCCAATATTAGAGCCGGCGACGGATTCGGGATTTGAAATACGGGAGGCTAAAACACAATATAAAAAGTATGATAAAAAGTTTCAAAAAAATATATTTTAATTAAAAAGTTCTTTGCATATATTTTTATAATAAATAATAATCGGTATAACTATTGACATTTCATAAAAAAAAATTAACACCCTAAAATAATTTTTAGAGATAAAATTTTTTATAACAAAATAAAAAAGGCATAATTTTATTTAAAGAATGCCAACAACTATATTTATATAAAAAAAAATATTAATACTAGTGAAGGTTTGAAATATCTTGGGGACCTGGTCCCCCCTTCGGTCCACCACCGATTAGAGTTATTTGATCACTAAATCTTTTTTTGTTTTTGAACAGGGATAATTTCATTATTCTTCAAGCATTTGTTGCTTCAATGGCCTATTTCACCATCCCTTCTCTAGCCAATCTTCCTCTTTGGGACACAAGGGGGATCATTTGGTGTCTAATACTCCACATGGGCCTCTCAGAGCCACTGTATTATTGGCTCCATAGATCATTACACTCCCCTCATCTATTTACAAACTACCATTGGCTACACCACAGCTCTAAAGTCACACATCCCTATACAGGTACAAACTCCAAAACAGTAAATCTACATCTCTAACTGTATCTATATATAGATCAATATAATCACGGGCTAATGATTTTTTATTTATTTTTTTTCACTAAATTTTGTTGCAGCTGGGCATGGATCGTTTTTGGAACATTTGATACTTTGTGTAATTGTTGGAGTTCCAACCTTAGGGACTACATTGATTGGATATGGATCCATTAGCATGCTCTACAGTTATGTCTTGGTGTTTGATTTCCTCAGATGTTTGGGACATAGCAATGTTGAAGTCATTCCTTATCGCCTCTTTGATACTTTTCCGGTTCTTAAGTATATGATCTACACACCCACGTAAGTCTCCGTTTATTTTTCCAACTTATAGTATTGCTTCATGCATTCTTTGTTTAATCTTGGGGGGAAAATGAGGAGGAGGAAAATGCAAGTGAAAGTTTAGGTAGGTGTAGGCCACAAGAAAGAGACAGTCTGATCATGCCGAGTAACAATATTAATTGGCAATTTGGCACGGAAGTTCTAAAGAAGTAGATGGCGACATAGAGAAATGAAATGTAAATTTAGAACTCGATCCCCACATCTTCTTCTTCTTCTTGTTGAGATTTCTTAATGAATCTTTTGCTTATAATCATCTGGGCATCGACTAATTTGGCCGAGTTATCGAGTTGCTGACTCGATCTAAGTTCTAATATTGACGTCAAGGTTGATTTAAGTAAATATTGGGAATCATCTGGCATTATCATTAATTCAATATTAATAAGGGTAGATATATTTCTGGTCGGATTTTTCTTTTTTGAATTTTTTATTACTTGCCGATCGAGCTATTTCAGTTAAAAGAAAATTCTACTTTACGTTGATTGAAATGGCTGCAGATTGAGTTTAGGCGCTTTGTATTCTTTTTACCTCCTAGGTTAATTAACCTTTAGAAACAGTTACGTGATACATATATATATATATATATAACTCATATTTACAAATCTTATGACATATTTTTACCGAGTGCATTAAAATGAATTGTACTTTCATGACATACAAGAAATATATAATCTATTTAATGTATCTAATAAAAATATGTAATAAAATTTATAGGTAAAAAAAATATTTTCCAACTCAAAATTCTGATTTCCGAGTAGCTTTGGTAACCTTAAAAATGAAAAAAAGAAGTGTAGTTCCCAAGTAAGTTAATTTGATGGAGCGTGTGGAATTGTGATTATACCAAATCTCATATTTTGGAATTAAGTTCTGATTAATGTCAAACTGTGAATGTTTCACTTCTTTTTTACTACTTTTGATACGGCCGGCAGGTACCACAATATTCACCACACAGAGATGGAGACCAATTTCTGCCTCTTTATGCCTCTTTATGATGTGTTGGGCAAGACAATTAATAAATCTTCTTGGGATCTTCACAGAGAAATAAGTTCAAGTCAAGGTTGGTCCAGCTCTTTAAATCCTAAAAATTTGAACTTTTAGATCGCCTACCAGACAGCTTTGATTATCCAACGTCCTAACAGAGCTTGAGCCTGCTTTTTTTTTTTTTTTTTTTTACTTTAATTTTATCATAACTCTATTTAAACTTGACAATGATTCGGTTTAAGTTGTGTTCATACCATTTTTGCCGTGTTTATGCGCTATTGGTTTGGGATTAAACGAGTGAATTTTTATTAGCTTTTACCATATTTTATGTGTTATCCATTTATCATCTTGACGAATTATCAATCACGACCCTTAAATATATATATATATATATATGTATAAAAAAATAAAAATTATTTAAATAAATATATATAATACTATATATATATATATATATTGTAAACTCACTCGAATAACAAATACATGTGTAATAATTTACAAATTATCTACATATCTATATATATATACTATATATAAAAGTACGAATGGCTTAAGTTTTTTTTTCCTTTTTTTGAAGATTTTAAGATTTACATTAAGTATAATTTTATATATTTGTATATTAGTATTAATATTTCAAATAAATTCAAACTCTACTTTATTTGACTAAAATAATTAAACAAATATTTTAAGTTAGATTTTCATTAAATAAAATAGTATAAGTGTATGATTTCATATATTTTTATAGTAGTATTATTATTTCAAACAAATTCAAAATCTACTTTATTGGCTAAAATAACTAAGCAATTTAGAATTTGTGTTAAATTAAGTGTTTTATATAAAAATTTTATATAATTTCATAACAAACGTTTCAAGAAGGAGGCTATTTAATAGATTATATTAAAAGTATAAAAAAAATTAGCGTAAATTAGAATTTCGATCCAAAACTCACTGTAAAGGTATGTACTTTAAACTCTATTTTGCTTGATTGCTTTTAACATTATAATAAATCAAATTTATATTAATTATATATATTCTAAAACTTATTTGTTTATTTATAATTATGTTTAATGTTTAAATAAAAAAATATGAATATATTGTAACTTTGGCTTAGTAAAACATTCATGTCAAATTTATTAATCTATTATTTATACGAGTGTTATATTATTATTTGGTACTGTGCATATTAATCCACATACATTTAATAGAATTAAATATCTACCAATTCTAAAAACTTAGTAAAAATATATTACACTCTTATATATATGTTTAAGAATCTACTTGGCCACCTATGTACTAAAAAAATTCAAGGCAACAAAATTTTTCATGTATCTACAACATTTTTCTATAATTGACCAATTATATTATTTTTTTATAATTATGAATTGAATTTTACACTTGATACTATGTGTTTGTTTTTATATTATTATTTTTATTTCATACTAATTGTTCAATTGTTATTATATACATATTCATTAATAAACTTAATGATTTGTTGAGCACTAAATTCAAGTACAACGCACATGCACAAAAACTCGAATAGTAAAAAAGTACATATATATAGGGGTGTGCAAGAACCGAACTGGACTGAAAAGACCGACCGAACCGGACCGGACCATAGGCTTTTTTTCGGTTTATATATATGCTGCGGGTCGGTTCGGTCTAACTTTTTTTGGACCGATTTAATTCGGTCCGGTCCTCGGTCCCCGAGGTCAAAAACCCTATAAAACCGAACCAATCCGAGTATTTATATTTTTTGGCATATAAAGTGGCTTTGTATTAATTTTTAATGTTGTTATGTATTAATTTATTTATTTTTTGCAAAAATTAACCCTTTTTTTGTTAAGACATCTTTTATTATTCTAGGCCTAACTTTATTTTTCAATAGGCCCATATACCAGGCCCAGATCGATAGACCGACCGAAACCGACCCGATAAATGCCTCTTCGGTTCGGTCCGATTTTATATACATCTTCGGTCCGGTCCGGTCCAAAAAAATAATGGACCGAAGTAGTCGGTCCGGTCCAAAAAATAGGTCAACAGGTCGGTTGACCGACCCGTGAACACCCCTACATATATACATGTATATATATGTAATATTGTACAACTATGTCTATTATTAAGGGGTTCTAACGGTTATTATAGTGTTAACGGATATTAACTGACCCGACCCGTTAACTTAGTGTGTTTTATCGAGTTAGCACCAATACGACCCAAAACTATTAGGACTTCACTTATAATTTTGTGTAGTGTTGTGTTATAGTGTTGAGTTTTGTGTTGCCAAGTGTAGCTCCATTACCATCTTGTCGCCCTCGAGTTATCCTTCAAAAACTTGATTTCGCTCTGAATTCACTGCATCTACATTACCATCCTTTAAGAGATTAATTAATTGTCCCGTTAAACTGCAGTTCGAACTCTATCCACTTGTATGAAAAGTGGCCACGTATGATATTACTTGAAAGGATTCCATTTATTTTATATACACGTGTGATATATTTTTTGTAGTTTGAACTTTATATATTGGTGTATTTGATTGTAAAGATAAAAAATGATGAAAAGAAGAATAAATTACTTTTTATCTTTTATTTATTATGTTTGAAGGGAAACAAGAAAGAGTACCCGATTTTGTGTTCCTTGCCCATGTTGTTGACGTTATGTCAGCGATGCACGTTCCGTTCGTTCTCCGTTCATTCAGCTCAATGCCTTTCGCTACAATGCCCTTCTTGATTCCTGGGTGGCCTATTGCTTTCTTGGTGATGCTTGTTATGTGGGCCAAGTCTAAGAATTTCTTGCTCACTTTTTACTATATTAAGGAGAATCTGCACCAAACATGGGTTGTCCCAAGATTTGGTTTCCAGGTATCTTATTTATTTTCCTTACTACTACTATTTCTCAATCACACACACACACACATATATATATATATATATTGTGGGTTACTTAGCTAGTATGAGTACTCTGTACTAGTAGTACATTTACAGTCTTGCGTATGATTCAGTATTTTTTACCATTTGCTACGGAGGGCATAAATAAGAGCATCGAAGAAGCAATTCTTAGGGCCGACAGGCTTGGAGTCAAAGTCATTAGCCTTGCTGCATTGAATAAGGTTGTTTTTTCTGGCTACTATTATATTATATATATGCCTTAATTCTTTATTAAATTTGTTAATTATTAACATAAATGATCAAAGCCCTTTTTTATTTTCATTTGTGACAGAATGAATCTTTGAATGGAGGCGGAACGCTTTTTGTTAAAAAGCTTCCAAATCTCAAAGTCCGAGTGGTCCATGGAAATACATTGACAGCAGCTGTGATTCTCAATGAGATTCCTTCTGATGTAAAAGAGGTCTTCTTGGTCGGGGCTACTTCTAAGCTTGGAAGGGCCATTGCCCTTTACTTAGCTCGTCGTAGGGTTAGGGTCCTTGTAAGTCCCACTTTATGATTTTTAACCACTTACCCCAATCAGCTGGACTTTTTGAGTTGAGCTTTTAATCTTCACTTTTTGCTTGTTTATATTTAATTAGTGTCGGTTATACATTAATGCAGATGCTAACTCTATCCACCGAGAGATTCACAGCTATTCAGAAGGAAGCCCCCACGGACTATCAGAAATTTCTTGTTCAAGTGACAAAACATCAAGCGGGTCAACATTGTAAGGTATAAATTTGGTGATTGAGAGATAATTAATGGCTGTTTGAAATGAATTTTGGTCTGTTTTCCTTTGTAAAATGCATCATCGACTATACACAATTCGCCACATGAATACTAATTCATTCCCTCTTTGAAAATCAATAGCATTGGATCATTGGTAAATGGATTACACCGCGGCAACAGAGTTGGGCTCCGCGAGGAACGCATTTTCATCAGTTTGTCGTCCCACCAATGATCCCTTTCCGAAGAGACTGTACTTACAGCAAACTTGCAGCCATGAAACTTCCAGATGACGTCCAGGGTCTAGGCGCATGTGAGGTAAACATATCCCCTTTTTACTTCATTTCTAATCAAGGGCATCTTTCATTACATTCTTGTCAATGGAAAAGCACCAAAAATAGTACTGTAAATATTTTCCATCATTCTAAAGCATCAGTTTCTGTGGTACAACTCGCTTTAGCCTGATTTTGACCTCTTTTATTTCATATTGGGACAGTATACAATGGGAAGAGGGGTGGTGCATGCTTGCCACGCTGGCGGGGTTGTACATTTTCTGGAAGGATGGAAGCACCATGAGGTTGGGGCTATTGATGTAGATCAGATTGATGTTGTGTGGGAAGCTGCATTAAAGCATGGTTTGAAGCCCTGTTAAAAGAAACCTCTCTTCTTTTTTTTATCCCTTTCTTTCTATTTTCTTTTTCTCATAGAAAGATTGCTTGGTTACCATCAAACATAATCAAGTTGTAACAAGCTCTCTTCTTACATAGAATTCTTGTAAAATTTTCTATATTTGTGATTATTTTGAGCAAATAATATACCTACCTCATGGATTACTTTAAGCTCCAGAATTGTATCTTATACATTATAAGTACCACATGTATACAATAAAGCAAAATACTCTCTCTTATACATTATATTTTATACAATGTTTAGACTAAAGGCGAAAGAAGCGTGTTGTATATTACTACTATTAGAAAAAAGTCCTTGATTTCAATTTTCGCAGATAACCATATATATATAAAGGCCGAGTTGGTCTAGGAGTGGGAAACTAAAGTTCCTGTCAAGTTGGTTCACGGAAGGGAAATCAATTCCCTTATCTTTCCTATGAGAGTGGGAAACTAAAGTTTCTGTCAAGTTTTTTTTATTGTGTTTGGTAAAGTATGGAAAGTATTTATGCAGGGATATTGTTGTCTAAAATTTTTGTAATAAATGCTGGGAAATAACAACGGAAAATCAATCCCATGAATTTTGAAAAGAATAACTTTTCTCTCTACTTTCTCCTCAAATGTATTCGAAATATGTACTTACCAAACAAAGAAAAGTAAAATTTTCCTTTACTTTCTTAAATACTCAAATCCACGAACCAAAGAAGACCTAAGTGGAAGTCTCTTCCCGGCTCTAATTTAGCTTTTATTTTAGTTTTAAATTTTATATTGTAAAAAATATGTTTTATACACCAGGTGATAAATCATCATATAAATTAATGTCGAATTCTAATGAAAGGGAAAGAGTCAAGATAGGAAGTAGAACCTCACTTTTTCAAGTGAAGATTTACCGACTCGTTTACCCTGGACATCATAAAAACAAAAGAAAAAATTCAAAGGAAATGTTGAATACCATGTTTTGCAACTTTTATGACCTAATTAAAAAATGACTAGACCATTTGAGATGAGATGAGGTTTTAACCTTAACTTCCCATTAAATATTTAATAAGAACCTAGTGTCATAACGGTTTAGTTACATGTATATGACACAAATTGTTAGATCATTTGAGATGTTACTATATATTATTAGTACATGTTAATAATTGAACGTAGAGAATACTACATGCATACTTGTTTAATTTAATTTAGTTCAAATGGTCAGATTTGATAATTCGGACTTGCCATTATCAAATATAAACACTATTTAATTTTGTGAAAACAAATACTTGCGCATTTTGTCATAAACGTGTATTTATAGGAGTTTCAATATATATGATTGTGGAAGTAACATTGTAAACTATAAATACCTTTCATTTACAAAATTCATGTTTCTTCGTTTCAGTTTTTTCTTTTTTTAACCAAATAAAAGGCATCTAAAATTTTAAAGGGTCCTTTAGTTCTCACTCCTATATATATCTTCCCATTTTGTTGTATAAACTCTAAACACTTTTACAAATTAGTGATTGATACATATGTAATTAAATAAACACTTTTACAAAATTCATGTTACCCCTATTTAATAGATTAATTCTCAGTTTTAAAATCCCTAAAATCAACTTGTAATTTGAAAAGATAAATGATGATTAAATATAGCATTAAATCAGCTAATAAATAAGCATGTCATCAGGATTAATAACTCAATAAAGACAATTTAATCAAAATTTTAACTCTACCTTAAATGTCATAAATTATATATTTACAAAAAAAGTTGGTCTAATGTTTATTTTCATATAAAATCACGGAAACTAGTTAAGCAACACTAGTGTAACAATAGACACTGTTATATCAACAGTGTTAATTAACATTAACAGTTGCAATATAACAGTGACGGACTTTGAACTTCTGGGAAAGGAGACAGAAAAAGAAATTTAAGTCGATTGTATTCACCAATTTCTGACATGCAATCACTATTAATCAAAATGTTGACTTGATTAATGATGAGTGGCTGTATGGATATAATTTCCACAGTACACATCTATGCTTTTATAATGTTTGGGCATTTGACTCATATATTTATATAAGCCCATAACACAAAACCTAATTGCTCCCGGTATGGAAGATGATGAACTTCCATAATTCTTCCGTTGAATATTGAACCAAAGAAGAAGACTAATAATAAAAAGCACAGGAAGGACGAGATTTGTGCTCATAATAAAAAAGGGGTTGGATCAAAGACCACATACATGATGATGATTTCTTTCCACCATGGCGCAGTGTGGAGATAGAAGGCCATCGAGATTAAATATTGGTTCGATGACGACATTTACGACAGTTTTGAGCACCGCGGTTGTTCTCTCCCATGAACTAAAATACCTGAGCTAGATCTCGGATGCAGATGATGATGAGGACTGAAACAATTTGGGAATGCAGTTTGCTTAAGGGTTACAGAGGTTGTGAATAGGGTATGATTGAATGTTTGTGTACATACCGTTCTTCCTTTTTTTTGGTGTTTTTGGATCTACTATATCTTTGACTTTATTGGGTACTTAAAAATGGTAAGTGTGATCTTATTACTTCATATTTTAAATTCAAAATAATGATATTGGTGGAAAGATTTATGGATTTAAAGATGATAATTACATGTCAGATATGCGTGGAAGAAATACTAATTTAATATATAAAATCTTAATTATTATGGTTTTTAATCCTGGTGAGAATGTTATCGAGAATGATACAGGTAATAAAGTTTTTATAAAAATGAAGATAAGCCTTTAAATAATAAATAGTTTATTGCATTGCTTAATTCCACGTGTGAAAGATTAAGAATTATTTTATGGCCTGAATCAACTAAGTTAAAAAAATATATAGTTAGGGGTTTCAAACTTACTAAGAATTATTTTATAGTATGGACGATTCTTATATTCGAGCCTCAGTGTCATGGGGCGTCCTTTGATGGCACAAAGGAGGCCGCGTGAGCGACCGTGCTAACCGATAGCCCAGTCGAGTTCAATCGAATTTTATTTACAATCAACAAACAACATGCAACAACAATAATTTGAAAGGAGCTTGAGCATAAATTGAAATCACTTCATTGCATTAAACTTGATTACATGGAAAACTATTACAGTACGAAAGAAAGTAAGAGCTTGAAACAGAGTGTTAGACAACGTGCACTGGTAGGCAACTCGGGTGTGAGGCAGATAGTCTTATCCCCACATATAACCATTTAATGAAAATACCAAAGTTGTAGTAGTGCATGTTGGCTCACACAAGTTACAAGAACATAATTACAACGGAAATGAAAATGCAATTACAAAGGAAATTCCTAGATCTTTTACATGGAAATAATATTTACATATGAGAATACACTTCTCCAAAAAACTAGCTTAAGCACAAGTCTAAAATTAGATGATACTTGACGACCCGGTTGTGCTGGTGCTGGATCTTCTATTGGGCCGTGCTGCGCTCGGGCGCGAGCACAGTGTTGATGAAGTGTAGTCGGTCACAAGTGCTGTTGGGTAGCACCCCGTGACATCCTCCCCCACCAGAGCTGTTGACACCCTCGTCGACTGGTTGAGATATGCTGTGATATGGTCCTGGAAGACTGATAAGTCCGATGCTCTTTTCCAAGTGTTCTCTTCTGGGTCTCTTCCTGCCCATTTGACGAGAACTCTTGGTGTTGTTTGCGAGAAGCTGTCACAACTCGATCAGCCAAGATAACTTCCACCAACTGCTTCCCTTCTGCTCTCTGCTTTATCCCTAGACGACTAGACTCTCCCCGAGATGGATCGGTAGTATCAGGAAAATATAGTTTCAGCATGCTGATATGAAATACTGGGTGAACCTTCAGCCAATTAGGGGGTTCAATCCGATAAGCCACTTTTCCAATTTTCTCCACAATCCTAAGCGGCCCCTCATATTTTTGTAGAAGGCATGGGTCTCGACCCCTCAAGAACTTTCTATCTTGTGGAAAGAGTTTCACCATTACGAGATCTCCTACTTGGAACTCTAACGGTCGCCGTTTCTGGTCTACATACTTCTTCATTCGATGGGTGGCCTTCTCTAGGTGAGAACGAGCCAACTCAATATTCTGCTTCCACTCTTTTGAGAAATTACAGACTCTAGGAGATTTTAAAACTGGCATCGAGTTGGTGGTGTGAGGAAGGATGGGTTGTTGTCTTGTAATGATTTCGAAGGCGCTCTTGCCCGTCCCAGAGTTTTTCTGAGCGTTGAAGAACAGTTGAGCCACATCCAATAACTTGACCCAATTTCGTTATGTTACACTAGCGAAGTGGCGCAGATATTCCTCAAGTATCGCGTTGTATCTTTTAGTCTGTCCATTGGACTGAGGGTGGTAACTGGAGCTCATACATAGCTTGGAGCCGAGAGCCTTGAAAAGTTCCTTCCAAAAATTTCTCGTGAATCGTGAGTCCCTATCACTAACAATGCTCCGAAGAATCCCCCAATACTTAACCACATACTTGAAGAATAGTTGTGTAGTCTCCTCCCCCGATGTGTTCTTTGGAACCGCAATAAAAGTGGCATACTTCAAAAAACGATTGACGACCACCAGGATAGTTGTCAAGTCCCTCACTTTGGGCAGACCTGATATGAAATCAAGCGAAATGCTTTCCCAAGGTCGCTTCGGGATGGGTAGAGGTTCCAGTAACCCTGCAGGCTGTCTCTGCTCAATTTTGTCTTGTTGGCAGATCAGACAAGTCTTAACATAGGTCTCCACATCATCTTCCATTTGGGGCCAGTAGTACCCTAGCTTGAGGAGGACCAACGTCCTTTCTTGACCAGGGTGCCCCGCCCATAAGGTATCATGGCATTCTCGAATCAGGGTACGCCTCAACTCCCCTACTCGAGGAACAAAAACTCGATTTTCCTTTGTTGAAATGAACCCGTTTTCTAACCAAAACTGCCGCATCTTCCCTTTTTCGACCATCTTCAGTAGTTGAGCGAAAACAGGATCTTGTGGTAGCGCGTTCTTGATTTTGCTTTGAATTTCGGTAGACACCTGACTGTCGATTCGAAGAATGGCGTTAAAAAACGCGTTAGCCTGTTGGTTGAACTCAACCCTGCGGCTCAAAGCATCCGCTACTTGGTTAGTCGAACCCGCTTTATACTCCATCCAAAAGTTAAATTCAGCTAGTAACTCCTTCCACCTTACTTGTTTAAAACTCAATTTTGGTTAACTAAAAAGTGGCTAACCGCAATATTATCTGTCTTCACAAGAAATCGAGAACCGAGAAGGTAGTGCCGCCATAACCTTAGATAATGGAGAACTGCGAGTAACTCCTTCTCGTGAGCAGAGTACCTCTTCTCGGTGTCATTGAGCTTACGACTTTCGTATGCTACCGAGTGACTCTCCTACATTAAGACTCCCCTTAGGACAATATCAAATGCATCGGTGTGCACTTCAAACGGCTTGGTCATATCCGGTAGAACAAGAATCGGGTCTTCGAACATGGCCTTCTTCAAAGCATCGAAGGCAGCTTGGCACTCTGTCGACCAGTTCCAAACTTTCGCCTTCTTTAAGAGTTCCGTTAGGGGCATTGCAATACCAGAGTAGTCTTTCACAAACTTCCTATAGTAATTGGCCAGTCCCAAAAAAGAACGGAGTTCTGACACATTAGTGGGCGCCTGCCACTGTTGGATGACCTTGACCTTAACCGGATCCATCTGTACTCTTCCCTGTTCAATAATGTGGCCCAAAAATTTGATGCGTTTCTGTGCAAAGGAACACTTCGATAACTTGAGATACAACTCATGCTTTCGAAGTCTTTCAAATACCCTCCTAAAGTGCTCTTCGTGCTCCTCTATGCTTTCGCTGTAAACCACAATATCATCGAGATAAACCACGACAAAATCATCTAAGTAGTCCCTAAGAACCTGATTCATCAAAGTGCTGAAAGTTGCTGGAGCATTAGTGAGCCCAAACGGCATAACAAGGAATTTATAAGCTCCGTATCTTGTGACGCACGTGATTTTTTCTTCATCGCCTGCTGCGATACGAACTTGCCAGTATCCGGATCTGAGGTCGAGCTTTGTGAATACTTTTGCTCGGCTGAGTTGATCAAAGCAATCTGCCACCAGAGGGATGGGATAGTTATTTCTTATGGTTACCTTATTGAAAACTCGATAATCGACACATATCCTTAAGGAACCGTCTTGTTTCTTCTGAAAGAGCGCGGGGGCACCATATGGCGATCTGACCGGTTGCACTAAACCTGCATCCAATAGTTCCCTTAACTGTTTTCGAAGTTCGGCTAGTTCAGGCTGAGACATTCGATAAGCTGTGCGAACTAGAGGCTTGGTATCCGGTACAAGTTCAATTTGATGATCTATCTTTTTATGGGGAGGTAACTTCTTTGGAAGGTTATTGGGCATCACATCCTCGAACTTGGTTAGCACCCGTCGAATGGATTTCGACAGGAGTCCTGATGTCTCTTGAATTTCATCCCATTTTAGTGCAGCCACAAAAGTGGGATTGTCATGCTTGAGTTCCTTCTTTAGTTGAATTACCGATAGAAACTTCCACTACTTAATGGGGTCATCACCGGGATGACGCATGGGTTCTTGCCAAGCATCATGAGGCTATTCGTGCTGGGTATAACGCTAGCCTTAGTTTCTCTTAAGAACTCCAACTCTATGATAACCTTGAAGTCGTCCATCACCACAACTGAGAAGTTGGTTCTCCCTTCATAAGGACCCACCTTCACTAGTACAGATTTCGCCATTCTAGCGACAGGTTGAGAGATTGAGTTAATGGCCTTCACTCGGCCCACTTCTTTCTCTAAGATAAGGCCTAACCGTTCGACTTCGGTACTCGCCAGATAGTTGTGCGTTGCGCCCGTGTCCACCATGGCCTGAATCGGCTTCCCGTTGATTTTGATATCAACATACATTAAGCCGTTTCCTTGAAGGCTTTTCCCAACACATGCTCTCCCATTTGGGGTTGGCTCCACCTTCCTTTTCTGTCGATGATCTTCTTCTACTGTCATCGCGTTGCAAGAATGCATGAACTGCCCTTGGTAAGCCCCAAGTGAAACTCCTTCACACTCTTCGGTTTCTTCCTCAGACTCTGCGTGGTCATTTGGCTGGATACGAAAGGGTTGTCAAGAGGCAGATGGTGTTTTGGGAAGCATGCCGCCACCTCTGGCAACAAGAGCACTTAGAAGTTGCTTGTCAGGGCAGTTGGCCATGAAATGGGCACCATGACATAAATGACAAGGTTCAGGAGTGAAGGGCTTCTTCTCATTACCGCCAGTTTGAGAGTTTCCAGTGAACTTGTTCCCATTCCTGAAATTATTTTACTGATTAAACAACCTGGTGGGTGCGTTGCCTCCCCCATCTGGTTTGGCTTGATAATTCTGCTTTCTCTCCCCTGCATTCGTTGCTTGTCTGCTTTTTGGGGCATTAAATTTGGGAGCTGCAGTATAATCTTACAAGCATTCTGCAGCTGATATGGCTTGAGGTAACGTCTTAACTTGCCTTCGGTTCAATTCATTCTTGGCCCAAGGTTGGAACCCAATCATGAAGAAGAATAATCTATCAGCATCATTCATATCATGGATATCTAACATGATGGTGGTGAATGCGTTGACATACTCTTTGATGCTTCTTGTGTGTTTGGTTTGAAGGAGTTCTTGTCGCGCATTATGGGAGGTGTTTTCGGGAAGGAATCGCGCTCGCAATTCTCTTTTCAGGTTTTCCCAGGTACTGATCTCGCACTCGCTAGCTTGAATGTCATTATACTTGTTCCGCCACCATAACTTGGCGTCCTCGGACAAGTATATAGATGCAGTGGATACTTTGACTTCCTCTGCGTCGACCTTTGTGGCATGAAAGTACTGTTCCATGTCAAACACAAAGTTCTCTAATTCTCTAGCATCACGAACACCATTGAATGCTTTGGGTTCAAGCACTTTCATCTTAGTGCACTCTCCACCCTCAACTAGTGAGTTTGCGATCGCCATTGACACATAGTCAGTTTATGATTGAGCTGATTGATTTCGTTTATCATCTCCTCAATCATCTCCCCAAAGTTTCCTCCCGGTGGGATTCCTTGAAGGTTTTGGAGGCCTTCCTCCAAATCTTGTATACGGTTTATGAGCATGGTCGAACTGCTCGACGCACCTCCGGGTGGGACAGTTTGGATGAGCATCTCCAAACTTTGCACACGATCGACAAAAGAGGATGTTTCACCCATCTTTTCTATCAGTATGCCAATATTCTTTTCGAGGGTCTCGATTCACTGGCTATTATTTCCCATCGTAATATCACAAGATAAACAGACTAGGCTTCATAAGGCAGCAATCAAAAACAATCCCTCTGATATCAACTGTCACGGGGCATCCTTTGATGGCACAAAGGAGGTCGCGTGAGCGACCGTGCTAACCGATAGCCCGGTCGAGTTCAATCGAATTTTATTTACAATCAATAAACAACATGCAACAACAGTAATTTAAAAGGAGCTTGAGCATAAATTGAAATCACTTCATTGTATTAAACTTGATTACATGAAAACCTATTACAGTACGAAAGAAAGTAAGAGCTTCAAACAGAGTGTTAGACAACGTGTACTGGTAGGCAACTCGGGTGTATGGCAGATAGTCTTATCCCCACATATAACTACTTAATGAAAATACCAAAGTTGTAGCAGTGCACGTTGGCTCACACAAGTTATAAGAACATAATTACAACACGAAAATGAAAATGCAATTACAAAGGAAATTCTTAGATCTATTTACATGGAAACAATATTTACATATGAGAATACACTTATCCAAAAAACTAGCCCAAGCACAGGTCTAAAACTAGATGATGCTTGACGACCTGGTTGTGCTGGTACTGAATATTCTATTGGGCCGTGCTGCGCTCGGGCGCGAGCACGGTGTTGATGAACTGTAGTCGGTGAGTGCTGTTGGGTAGCACCCCGTGACACTCAGCCCTGTCCAGTAGCGCCATAGTCATTGCTTTCAATGGATGGCCTTTCTTTCTTGATAGATTGACACCACCTGACGGAACGGAACCAAATGTTACGGAGAAGCAGGGGCAGATGAGTAGCCGAAGCCGAGGGGGGAGGCAGTTTAGTAAATACGTATATAAGAAGACATGGATGGCGTAGAAGCAAGCATCCAAGTAGAAGACACAAGTATGAGATGCAAGGCTAGGTGAGATTCGGCAAGGGGAAAGGACAAAAATTATTTTATGGCCTGAATCGATTAAGTTAAAAAAATATATACTTAGGGGTTTCGAACTCATAAATTTTGACTCAATATAAAAATAATTACCACTTTAGCTACTAGTCATCATTTATCAAAGTAACTTTTTTTTTCTATTGACCAACTCTAGTAATGGCCAGTCAATTAATTTAAGAAATGTATATAAATTTATACCACGTTTTGTTTGGTTACATCCTTAAACTTGTACATTAATGACCACATATTTTTCTAACGGGCTTGTTTTTATCTACTTAGAATAATGTGGGTTATATCCATTCAGCTAGTAGATAAAGTTAATAAATTAATACGTAAGAGCCTCTCTAATAGTTATGTAAATATTAAAGTGTAAATATGATGCATCAACTCACTTTTACACAAGAAATACACAAGGAAAAAAAATAGAAAAAAATTTGTAATCCTGTTGTAGTTTTTCAAACTCTTGTGTAAAAATTGAAATAACCAGTAACTTATCAACACATGTGTAAAATTGTAATCATGTTGTAGTTTTTCAAACTCTTATGTAATCCTGTTATAAAAAAAAATTTGTTTTTCAGTGAAGTATGTCTTCGTCGGTCGAATTTGGTTTTCAATCTCTGCAAGATAGAGCCCATTATTACTACATTTCATATGTTCGGGCGATTGCGGGCCATCAACGACGTTGTTTGTGGGTACACTCTTCCTTATCTCTAGATTAACAAATTCGCACCGGAGCATACGTTGGCATTGGAACATTAACTAAACATCCTGGTCATTTCAGAGGATGCATTGCACCTGGTTTGGGAATGAGTACCATAATGACGACTGATCAAGTGATATTGACTGATTTTTTAGAATGATTCCTTTGCACAAATCATCAAATGATATGTTTGGAATGACAGCAATCACAAAAGTAATGCCACCAGCAGTGCATCAAACCAGCCTTTAATCAGGGATGAGACTATAAACAATTACAAAAAGCTAGCGACTTTAGCATGGCAGTCTTATAATAACATGTATTTCAATTTGTCTATTTCTATTAAAACTATATTTCAATGCGGCAAACTTTATAGATATTATGTAAATACTTATGTTGAAGTAATGGTTTATTGAATTGATTTTGCAATGTACATGCCAGTTGCTAATTCTTCTTTTGAGGCAAAATATTATAAATTGATCTATTTGAAAAGTATGTAGTGTATCAAATGGTTTCTACTGCTGTGTTGACAAACATGAAATGCTATTATATTATAAACTCAATTTAGCACCATTTAGTAGATGCGTAATTTTCATATACAGATAAAGTGTGGATGTAAAGCTTATTGTTAGACCACCAATGCAATATACTCCTATAATTAGTAATGGTTTGGGAATCTGGATGATGTTAACTTAAAATCTTGTGACTGGTTATATTATGGATTTCGTTGATACTCCTATCTGATATTCTTCAGTATTTTAAAATTGATCCTTTTTCCAGGCTTTCATTTTAATGAAAATTTTGGGTTTTGTTTTATATAAGTGAGACACTATTTACCCTTTGTTCCTTATATTGTCTCATACCTGTTCTGGTGAAATAAGAGTTTTGCCATATACTCCACTGTATTTAATTTAGTTTTCCTATAATTACTTCTTGTTCATTTGTGTTTTATCCTATTTTTTGATTTTGATAAATTCATTTGTATTGCTACAATTAAACCAGCTATGATGGATTGACCTCTAGATTGTTAAGACATGTTGCATCTTAATTAATCAAAAGATTTGGTGTTACTAAAATAGATGGATACGCACTTGTTCAAAAGAGTGGTTGCAGGTACTGGTGCAGAATCCATAAGACTGAAGCAAAACAATAATGTAACAGTGTGTGTTTAACAGTGCTGTCAGTTCCCTTTGATGTGCATAATTAAAGGAAGAGAGTTTTATAATCGTAGACAAAGTTCTAGGCTTGACAAAGGGAACTAAAGCTCGAGAAGTAACTCTCGTTTTTCCTTGTCTGTTATCTCGCAAGACATACGCAACTTTTAATGTTCAACATCAAACTCATGGAAGGGCAAAATAGACAATATTACTTTGCTCAATTTTTCCTTGTCAGCACAAGATGACAAAAATACAAACAAGTAAACATTAAAGAAAGAGCTGACACTAATTTGAAATATAAGTAGCAGTGGATACTAAAAAACCTTATGGGATTGTAGTTGAGCCTAATTATCTAAATTTTAAAATAGAAACAAAGAAGAATTACACCTTATTTCACTTAATACTAGGCAGACCACTAACATCAACTCTCAGAATCCCCTCAATTTTCTGGGCAAATTATTTCTCCCAATACATTAACAGTGAAATCAGCAGCTATAATATTACATTCCCTAAAAACATGCACCAAAGAGTAGTCCATCCCTTGAAGCAGCTGCAGAATACTACGAATCACATACACAATACCCCATGGAAGTTGCACCTGAAGAATCTGCACCAGCACCATAGAATCAACCCAATGTCCCTAGCTTTTTGATCAGCAAACCCTGGCCTATCAACTCAAAGCATCAGACCTTGAAGAACTCTAGCTTCAGCATTGGTGGTGTTAAAATAAATGTCAGCCTGGGCCCAAATCAGTATCCCCTTTTCATCTCTCAAAACACTTCCTCCCCCTATCACCTGGATTGCTTTCCTTTAGAACATCCATCACAATTGAATTTAAGTCTACCACTAGGTGAACATTTTAATTAACTTAGAGTAAAACCCCACTTCTGATAAAAGGGTTGTAACTTCTCCAAGAAATAATCATCACAAACCTTTCTTCTAAGCACCTTATAGAGCATCAACATTAACTATAACATGATCAACATATTGCTTTTTATTATCAAATCTTGTTTTATTTCTACTCACCTATAACTCCCAGAAAACACAGGTGGGGATTAAAGAAAGAAGGGCCTCGTGGCAAGGACAATTACACCACTTGTTGAGTTTTAATTGAAGAGAGGAATCATTACTATAAATCTGCATTCTTTAATCCATCTCTGCCCAAACAACTTTGGCCACCACACCATTAACAAAAACATGATTTATACTTTCTCTAGCAAGGACAGAGCAAAGACAGTTGCACTTAGATGCTACGCGAATTCATTTCTTTTGAACACAACCAGCAAGGGGACTCCCCATTTTACAGCCTTGTAAATAAGAAAATACCACTTTAAAGGAACATTAGGATGCGCACCCCATCATCTTACCAAGCCCCAAAGAACTGCATTTCACTCTACACAAATCCCAAGTCGACTTTATAGATAATCTCCCATTACTATATCGAAATTGTCCAAACACAACAATCCCTCATCTCCAAATTAAGCAAAGCAAAACAAATTTTTAATTTTCCTAACAAACTGATGTCAACTGGACAGTACAAGTATGTTCCCACAGAGTATGATCCTGAGCAGCTTTAAAAAACAATTAAATTCTCCTTACCGGATGGAATCACTTATTCATTTCTTTATTTCTTTAGTTATTTGAACTATGCGTACTTAGGATGCATGGCATAACCGTTGTAGACTCTTATGGCTCGTTTGGTTCAAGATTTAAACCATTCCATGAATGCTATATTCCATTCCGAAACGATTCCCGCGTTTGGTTCAAGTTTTAAGTCGGGAATAAATGATTGCAGGAACAAACCTTTCCCCTAAAGTTCTCCCATTTAAATCATAAGGAATAAACCATTACCAATGAGCATCTTTTTTAATTTTTTCATGTTAGGACTAAAATAACACTCTTCCTTATGAATAAATAATTCTTTTTTCATCAGTGTATGAAAATATTGTTTGGAAAAATTTTTTAATTACGCTGCTGCACAAAAATGAAAAAAAAATTATTTGGAACTTTTTTATTTTCTTTGTTCCTATTGTAATTTTTTTTTAATCACAAAAATTATAATTTTTGTAGGATAGTTATTAGCTAGGTATGTGTAATTTTTGTAATTTATTATAGTAATCGTCTCTTTTGAAAAATTAGTAGGTGATGTTTTCTCATCTTATAAAAAGAAGGGTATTTGTGTAATTGATACTTTATTCCATTTCTATTCCCGGTTGAACCAAACATCGGCATGGCATCCTAGATGCCAGGAAAATAACTTTCCAGGAATCAAGTATTCCCATTCCATGCCCATTCCATTCCCAAAACTCGAACCAAATGAGCCCTTAAGTGTAAATTTTTTGTTCTATCCCTTCATGGCGGCAAGTTTAAAGAAAATGTGCGAAGAAGAACTCATGCAAAAAGAGCAGATTTTGTGTGAGAGAGTAAGACGTTTGGAATGAAAGATGAGAGTCGGAACCCATTGTGAAATCTTTACCTCTAGTTTGTTCAATCTTATTTGTACATAAATTTAACATTTAAATATTCTTCTCTCATCCTCACGTCACTTAACCATTCATCGAGTGGCCGTTTGCCACATTTGAAGCCTTTTTATATAAGTGAGGACCTTGTGTGGAGTATCAAATCTAGACTAAAATGTTAATAACCTTCTTCGTACTTGCAACTCTAGTCGGGTCCTAGTAGTTTATTTGTTTCAACTTATTTAGTAGGGACACTCATTTGATTATTACCACGATTCTTAAAAACTTGAGACTCAAGTATAATTTTCAACAAAGGAAAATGTAAGCAAAAGCTCGTCTAGTTTAGTGCATGTTTTTTAAGCCTCATTTAGTTCACAGATTTAAACACTCAGGAAAGGAAAAGTCATGAGAAAGTAGGAGGTAAAGTTATTCATTTCAAAACTCACGAAATTTATTTTCTCTTATAATTTTTTAGCATTTATTATAAAAATTTTGGACGACAATATCCCTATCTAAATATTTTACATGCTTTATCAAACACAAGAAATAAAACTTGACAGGAACTTTAGTTTTCCACCTCTATGAGAAAGACATAAATTGATTTTTCCTCCGTGAATCAAACGAGACCTAATGCGACACTTAAACTTAGTTTCACTAAGATAGGTGAAGAAAAACAAATTGCCAAATACACCAAAATTTGTATACTTAAACAAATATTGAAATTTTAATTGTGCTTTCATCAAAAATACAAATATTTAACGTACTTTGATATTTATTTATACAAAAGTGATAGTACGCATAACTTTTTAATTAAAAAAAAGAAAGGTAAAGATGATATATATTTTCGCAGAGGTTTGTATCGACATTTATGTACACAAATTTTGGTACATATTGTTGACCTTATATATGTGATATACTTGAGAATTTGCAATTAGAACTTTCCATTGTACCAACACAAAAGCGAAAAATATAAAATAAAAATAATATCGACAAGGTGATTATAGTTGTTGCCAAGGCTAATGTACAAATTTAAAAGTAGAAGGTACAACCGAACAAGGATGAAGAAGCCTTGGTAACAACCAAATTAGTTTTGACAATAGCATTCTCTAAATTAAAAAAAAAAAAAAAAAAAAGAACAGAAAATAACTAAGTAGACACACAAACGAAAAAAGAAACCCGAAGAGAGAGAAAGCGAGGAGAGAGAGAGAAAGAAAGCGAGGAGGTGCGATCACAGGGAGCTGTTCTCTTCCATCTCTGATTCAACCGATACAAATACATAATTGTACAAGGAGAGATAATTAGGTCAAATTGAAATGCGAAGCAATTTCAGTTTGGAGAAAGCGAATTGAAACAACAATGGAACAAGTTCACGTTGGTTGCAACGAACAAGAAGTCTCTGTGAACACTTTCTGAATCTGAATTTCAAATTCAGCTTTTGATAGCTACAATAAGGTTAGGGTACCAATTTTATTCTCTCTGTAAAGTTGAATTTTGTATTCCACAAACTTAAATCTCTTCAATCTGTGTTTTTTCGGTCGAATTCTGTGTTGAAATTTGGACCTGTCGTTGGGAACTGCGAACTCGTATTCTTTCATTACTCGATACATTTGAGTTCGTTTGGGATTTTTGAGGAAGTTGGAGCTTTTTGAGCTTGTCAATTCGGATGAATTGAGGTTTACTTGGAGTTACGGAGAGGTATCTTTTGTGAGTTTTGGAGTTTATGGTTTGTGAGGAAAGGAGGGTTTGTATGTATGTGTTGTAGTTGTGATTGGAGGAGTTAGGGTTTGAAATTGGTGATTAGATTTTGAAAAATGTTGGAATGGGGTTTTGGAGGGAGACTTAGTTGGAATTGAGATCTTTGCCTATGAACTCAACTCCTACCAATCACTTTACTCTTGGGTTTGGATTTCCAAAGATGTGCCTTGGTTCAGCATTTTCAGAATTGCTGTTCGAGGGTTTAAACCTCGTTTGGAAGATGGGATTTTGGAAATGGAGCAAAACCCTAATTTAGCAGTGACGTTAGATTTAGGGTCTCAGTTCTGTGGGGGCAGCTTAAAATTTAATAATCTTTCCTGTTGTGTATGGATTTTATTTATTGAGAAATGCAACCACCTCATCAGCATTCACGGATCAATCTTGCTGAATTGAAAGCTCAGATAATCAGGAAACTTGGGCCAGAGAGGTCCAAGCAGTATTTCAGTTATTTGAATAGATTATTGAGTTCGAAGTTAAGCAAGGTTGAGTTCAATAAGCTTTGTCTGAGGATAGTTGGGAGGGAGGACATTCCACTGCATAACCAGTTCATCCGTTCAATTCTGAAGAATGCTTGTGCAGCAAAAATCCCGCCGCCAACTCAAGATGTGGAATTTCTGAAGCAAAAAGGAGCTGTTGAAAATAATGAACCTCCTACTGATGGGTCCCTTCAAAATGGGTCCCACCCTGCTATAACTCTGCCCCCAAATCCGTCGGCTCTAACGAACGGGGACATTTTACCCCCATCACCTCGAAAGGCGAGAACAGGAATTCGTGATCGGAGGGTTGGGGATCGTCGTACTGCTTTTGGACCAAATGGGAAGACAAACTTTGCTTCTCAAATATCATTGATTACAAATTCCGGTGATTTTAATGTTAGTTTGGAGAATGGGGAATTAACTCCACCTGATATTCGCAGGCCGGTGCAGCATCATCAAGCACACACAGAGCAAGCAAAGAACGAAGAGGAGGCTTTAGTTCACCACCCTGCCAAATTGCCTGTAACAGATAGATCCTCGGATGGTCCCTTTTCTGTACATAGCAATGACCAGTACGATTTGTTAGTTAGAAAAGATGGGAAAGAAGTATCTGCTAGGAATCTACTCCACGCTCCACTTGGGATTCCGTTTTGCCAGGCTAGTGTAGGCGGGGCCCGCAGGCCATTGCCTTTGGCAGGTAGCAGTAACGCTGTTAGCACTTTCAGTTGTGGCGGTTTATTGGACAGTATTACATTGAGGGAACGAATGGACCAGATTGCTGGAGCACAGGGCCTTGAAGGGGTTTCAATGGAATGTGCGAATGTGTTGAATAATGGGTTGGATGCTTACTTGAAGGGCTTAATTAGGTCTTCTGTTGAACTTGTGGGGGCGAGGTCCGGATACGATACAACAAAGATCAGTACCCAAAAACACCAGGCCCATTCGAAGCTTGTTAATGGTTTAAGACGCGGACATCATTTTCAGGTTCAAAGTAGCAGTAGGTCTTTGGAGGTCATGCAAGAACACGGACCTCATTGCCCGATATCTCTGCTGGATTTTAGGGTTGCAATGGAGCTAAATCCACAGCAGCTTGGTGAGGACTGGCCCTTTCTGCTGGAGAAGATATGTACACATTCATTTGAGGAATAAAACACGTAACCACATTTTCTCTGTTGGGCTTGAATTGGTCTCCTAGTAGATCAAAGGGACACGCCAATTTTGGGGGCAAACTGTCCCCTTGCAAAATGATTGGGACCACTGCTCAAAAAAGTTTGTATTCTCCGGTTACAGAGATTGTCCTCCGTCGGGGAAACCAGATTTATAGACAACCAATCAATAGGGACTTGAAGAAAAGAATGCCCGTATTTGGTTGCACTGTTGTATGATTAGCATATGTCTCACTGCATATTTTTCTTCTTTATTTGTAATTTAGAGTCAATGAGGAAATTTAGAACAGTTTTGCAGGAATAATTTGTTTTAGCTCAGTACTTCAGTAAGAACAGTTGAATTTGCGTGATGGAAGAGTTCTTGTGTAAGTATTTTCAACACTAAGCATTGATTGAAATCTCATATTAACAACACAGTTGACCAGTTTAACCTTTAATGAGGTAGCAGTATTAGTAAATTAGATTTCTCTAGTAATCAGTTGGATTTACTTTGGTTTTCTTTTGCAATACCAATCTTATAATTTGACTACAATTTTGCACCTAACCTGTCTCTTTTGTGGTGCTTTAAATCCTTATGTGTTCAACCAAGCCTCTTGGCCCAGTGGTATAAGGCTGCCATTGGGACAACCTTGGATCGACTTGGAGCTCCCAAGGTCGAACCCCGGCGTTGTCACACGAACCGCGAACGGGTATTAGTCGAGGTGCGCGAAAGCTGGCCCGAACACCCCGTGAGGAACCAAAAAAAAAAATCCGTATGTGTTGCACATGTAGTTAAGTTGAAAGAGTCCTGTAATACACTCTTTTGTTTTACTGGTTACAGAGTATCTATTTACTTGTTTAGATGCAGAGTAAGTTCTGTGGGAGTATTCTCTTATATCTTCTCTTAGCTTACTCAATAATTGGAATCTTTTGGCGGTGAGAAGTCTGCTTTTGCGGTCTAGAAAATCTCCAGTACTAGGCATAGAAATTGATTGCATTGAAGCGCCCTTCATACTCGAAGATATAACCACCACTACTAGGGAAATTGATCTGGTTGTTAGTATGTGTGTTTATCCATTGTATGGGATTTTATAATTAAATACGTGGGTGCCATGTCAGTCCCACAAATACTGCAATAACAATGAAACAGACATACATATGTTCTTCCTTCCAAAACCCACCCACCCTCCCACCACTCCGCAATGGACAATCATTACAGCAGCGTTTTTAGGCCTGAATAAACTGTTGTAGTTGTATCCCTGCAGTTATTTATTTTCAGTATTAAATTTACATGTGTGAACTTTCTAACTACACGCGCTACATTCAGGAGGTGGTTTGTTGTTGTTGGTTTTTTTTTTTTTTATTATTTTTTTTTTTTTTTATTATTATTTTTTATATCAGCTGAACATTTCAAGAAAAGAACTAATGGTGGGGCTGTTCATGTGGCAAGTACAAAAGTTCATATATAGTTTACTAATCCATGCAGTATTGTGCTTATGCTTCATTATTGTTCTGCTTCCCTCCCTTTTATGTATTGACAAGATGCAATTCTGCTTGGAAGATATAACATTGTGCAGGGATCTATTTCAATTTCCATTATCTTCCGGCCTTGGCCTGTCCTCAGGCATGCATGCTGGGCTGATACAGGTCGACCCGCAGTTGAGCAGTAAGAACTGTTCATTGAGAATGCCAAAATAGTTAGTTAACTAGTGACCTTTTGATATAGTTGCATTGGTGTTTTTGTTATTACCTTTTGATACATTCCAAAAGAAAATTAAGAGGTAAAAATGCAAATGTTATTGTACGATGAAATCAATAAGAAATGTTTATTCTGTATTACATCCTTTTCCATTCAATAATCCTATATCACAAAGTCCCTTGTTATGCTTAAGGAATGGGATATTAAGGTAGAGACGGGTGATAAGAACTACTATTGATTACAGTTTCTCCCCCTGATCAAAATACATTACTTATCTCGACTGATCCAGAGAAACTTTTTGTGTTGCAGAAAGAAAAGTTTCCCTTGCCTTGTGTATATATATGGACACTTACGCTTTGATTATGTCATTGATACTAGTAATAAAGATGTGCTGGTTTCATAAATATGTGATTATTTTTCTTTTTACTCCATTCATCATTTCTTTTTCTTTAGTTTTGTCTTGGCATGGTTGACTTTGATTCTGTGGTCCTCAGATACAGCAGTCAGTGGCTGACATTGGCATTAGTACATATCCAATCTTACTGGGACATTGATGGTATTTTGGGATGAAGATGAGGGTGCTATAAGTTCTTTTACTTCAAATCACTTTCCTGCCTTATATCCACTGTAGCAATGTTGCTGCCATTGTAATTGTTTCACTTGTTCTTAATGTAGATGGAACATCCAGAGGCTTTAGCATTCTTACTATTGAAATTGATGTATGCGACTTGTGGCATGGTTTGCTTTTAATTTTGTGGTCTTCACGATTGATGGCTGACATGGGCATTAGTACTGATCCACTCTTATTGTGCCATTGATGGTATTTTGGGATGAAAATTAGACCTCTGTAAGTTCTTTTACTTCAAATCTCTTTCCTGCCTCATATCCGCTGTAGCAATGTTGCTGCTATTGTAATTGTTTCATGTGTTCTTTACTGTAGAATGAACGTCTCCATTGCATTCTTACTACTGAAATTGATGTATGCGAGTTGTGGCCTAGAAAATACTTATATTATGCTGGTTTTACGGTGTCAAGGTATCAGTAGGGCTGTTTGGGACAGTGGTAATAACAATGAGAAATCACTACAAATTCATATTTTCTGGAATTTCTGATTCAAAAACAGTTTTTTTGTGCCATTGACTTCAATGCGGTCATTGTTTTAGGAGTTTTCCGTCAATTCTTCAAGCGTTTGGCAGACTACAGGAACAAGAGGGACACAGCGAAGAAGAATGCTCAGCTTATTGTCAGTTTTAGTGAGTTTTGAGAATTGAGACAATATTATGTGATACGTACATTAGTTTATTTGGAAAGATAATTATTTAGGATTATTTTGTTTAAATTAGTTGGTTAGGATATATATTAGTTATTTTATAATTTGAATTTGCGATGGTTATTGTTGTTATTAGGACTCTTCAACAATAAATAAGGTAGTTCGGTTAGAGGTTAGGGGGGAGAAATATTTTGTATTGATTAGTCTTGTCTTTTTGTTGGTTTTCCCTCCCGCAGGGATGGCAACGGGCTTGGGGCTGATTTACGACCTCCATCCCCACCCCGCTACCAAAAACCATCCCCATTCCCACTTCTATTCCCGATTTGGATTATTGGGTAATCCCCATCTCCATCACCATCCCCATAGGGATTCCCCGACATTAAAAAAAAAAAAAAAAACTGAGGGGAAAGAGAAACAGTATAATGTTATACAATATATATATACACATACATATGAAATTACATATTTATACAATGAATGGTGGACTAATTTTATCCAAATGGAGTTTATATATTTATACCATACGCACTAGTGCGTACGGTATGTGCCTTTTATCCAAATGGAGTTTATGCTATCCCCTTTTCCAAAAAAGAAAGGGTTGCTCAAAAATAAGAAAAAAGAAAAACCCTAACCGTACTGCATCTCTCCTCTCAAATCTCCATCTCAACGTTCCTCGCATTACTCCCTCTCTCAGCCATGACTCTTCAAGGCAGTGCTGCGGTCCTAACTCAGCATAAAGCGTTAATGTGTGTAAACTATATCATTATGCCGAAACAAGTAATTTCAAGTACTGCTCAAAGCTTCTTTGCTTCATCCAAGGATTTGTATGGATCCCAATGCATTGGTTTATACGGCAAAAGTAGATGATTATACAAAACAAACAGTCAGTGGTTTCTTCTTCTTTTTTTTTTTTTGTTATACAAAATTGAAAATAGTGGTCCTCTGCTCCTCTGATTTTATGGTTTCTTCTTAGTCGTCTCAAAATTTCTTTGGAAAGATGAATAAACAATGGCACAAGCACGTTTAAATAAGACATTTTTTTTTTCTTTTCTTAATTTCAACAGAGCCAAAGATAAGTTTTCACACTTTCTTTTTTATTGAATCAAACTAAAGCGAACCTACTCTGTTTCTGATTTATTCTTTTCTGATTTGTGCCCTAGCTAACAGAAACAGTCTAATCTTGTTTAAACGAAAAGCCTTTACCCAAACCAAAAGCCCTAGCTAACAGAAACAGTCCATTAACCACTCAAATCTTGTTTAAATGAAAGGACGAGAGAACATATGAATGTTGAGATGGAAGTTTGAGAGAAGAGAAGTTCTGAGTGAGAGGAAAGCAATTATGATTTGGGTTTTTTTTTTTTTTTTGTTAATAAGGATAGCATAAGCTCCATTTGGCCGTATGCACTTGTGTGTACAGGAAACGTGCTGAATTTTATATACATATGTATACACATATATATAAAAACAAAGTACGAAAAATTACAAAACTAAATATAACAGTGCAAGTATGGGGTAGAGACCCCAATAACCGAACCCATCCTGACCTAACCCAAACCCGACTAATTTTAGAAATCCCCGCACCAAATCCTCCCCTGCCATTGCCCCTGATTAGTTGTGCCCATACCAGCCCCCATCTGGTCAGGGACCGCAGGTATTTTTGCCATCCGTTCATTTGTTCTAGTGGGTTTTCCCTCTAGTAAAAGAGATACTTCCATTTATCAATAATAAAATATTATTTAGGTTTGTATCGTTATGCCGGTATGCTTTTGTATATTTCTAATTTATAAATACCTTCAAGCATGTCTTGGTTGGTTAGATACAGAAAGAAAGTAACTCAAAATAGGCTTTTTTTTCATATTTATAGGGCTTACGAGTGCATTCAATCCATAGATAAGCTTTAAATGAGAATGTGACTAGAGGCAGTAGCTAGATGTTCTGTAAGCCATTGACATTATGGAGTCATCTATGCGCTCTATTTGTCTATCTTGTAGAAGTTCAGTAAGGACTAGGTAGCACAAAGCCATGGCTGTAGGGACTGGGGATACTTAACCCAATGCTTTGTCTCATCTTTTTTCCAGAGACGGAAGAGCAGTCAGCATTTTTGTATGCTTCCCTAATAAGAGGATCCCCTAGGAATCACCTTGATGATGTTGCTCCTTTATATATAAACTGAAAGAACCATGTTACCCTAGGAATCACTGGCAGCAATGCCTTTTCCTGCTGAAGTATCTATATATATTTGTTTGGAACAGTAAAAGTGGTACCTGTTAAGAACAATAGTAAGATGTTTCTTGAGATGTTATGGCCATGAGCACCAAAAACCACGAATTCAGTTAATATGGAGTGAATTGTTGTTAAGCTAAAGATCCCAAAAGGACAAGAAGAATGCCAAAAGAATGTGAGTTGAGACACAATTTAATTTTAAACCTGGAAATGCACTTATTATGAAGTACCTCGTTGCCAAGGATTTAATCGTCTTACGAAGTTCATTAGATGTTCTAGGAAATTAACTACCCAGTTCTGCCCCTTGCCAGTTTTCTCTTGAGAGAACTGTTTAACTCAAAACGACTGAAGATATAAGTCAACATATTTTCTGACGTGCAAGCTGCAAAATCCTGGAATAAATGTGTAAATACGACGATACCCACGTGGAAAGGAGAGGAAGTGATGTGTCTTTGTACCAAGCATTACACTGGTTACGTTCTACGCTTCGTTGTCGAAGCATATGCCAGTTTAAGAGTCAGAACCATGATGTGATTTGCTCGAAACAGATACCTTCTCTGTGGACCTGATACACCATTATTCAGAGTCCTCCTCATCTGCTATACCATTGTTCATGTTTCTTCGTCTCTGGGCTCAAGTTTGTCTCCAATCTAGTTCAGTTTGGAAAGGATTCTAAAATACCAAAAGTGAGGTAATTGTAGTGGATATGATTTCTTGAGTAGTTTGACCTGAACAACCCAAATTGAGTGGGAAGTCCAGCAAGTTTTTGCTGCAGTCAAGTCATAGCGTCACTGTACATGTCTTTAGCCGTGTCAATAAATCTACAAGTAACTACTGACATTGATGCTCGCCAACACTTGAAAATCAACAAGCGAAAGCGCTTTTGTTGCTATGTTTTGTTTATACAAAGAGCTAGCTTTCACCTCACAGTTTTGTTTCTATTGAAATTTGAGTAAATGAAGTGGTGCTTAAACACAACATATGCAGAAAGGCACAAAATTGAGCTCGCTGGAGCTTTTCTGCAGTATGAATTGATTATGGATAACGGAAAAGAACACGATATTTATATATTTACAGATGACTTTGCCATTGGCTTGTGAGTACTGATTATCATCCATGTTATCTCATGACACTACTATTATAATGTACTACTACAGAAGCGTAATTGCCACTTTGTTAAGCTGTGTCTAAGGACGAGGGGGTGTCACTATGATTCTGCCCTTCGAAAACCTCCCAAAAAGGCGTTGCTTGCGCTTAGGACGGCATGACGTCAGCTCTGACTCTGTTCTCCTAAGCATTTCCCACATCACCTGCACGTCCTCATATCCGCAAGTTTCTATATCATTGTGAAGCTTCAAAAGGCCCGCACCTGAACCAAAAGAACACCGTGGGAGAGCAATGTAAGTTATCTGTTTATATTTATTTTCATAGCATTGCTAGATAGTTTCATTCTCAAATAACATTTTCAGTACAATTCAGACTGGGGGTTAGTCATTGGCAGTCCAACACAATCTTCTAAGTGAAATGACTAAAATGCCCTCATATATCGTAATGAAACAAAAGCACTCATCGACAAGGACGAGGACAACTAAGTTATTTTAAGTGAAAAGCCGGGTGCTACAGAATTTTGCTGGAGGCTGATAATAGATATACCTAAAATTATTGAAAGACATCATCGCTTTATGGTTATGCTATTATTTTTGTTGCATCCGAAATAAATTGGGTCTTAGGGGGTTATTGCAATCGATTAATCACGTGTGAAGGTCGTCATGACAACAAATCCCACTCCACTCATAAACTTATTCCACTATTTGAAACACTTAGGCCTTGTTTGATTCAGGTATTAGGATCAGAGGAATTAATAATACTAGTATTAATAGTACTGGACTATTAATCTTGGTATTAATTTAATACTAATACATTGTTTGATTCATGCAGTATTAATACTGGGATATCTCATGTTGACGTTAATACCATATTTGATTCTGTAACTCGTATACGGGATTACATTTTGGACTAACAAAATAAAAAAAATTCAAAAAAAAAATTTAATTTTTTTTTAAAAAAATTAAGTTAAAATAATAATAATATAGTAGTAATGGCATTTTTGAAAATATATGATTCATTTTTTCTTAATCCTGGATAAACAATACCACCTTTCCCCTGGTATTAAATTATACCACAAAGAGTGGTATTAAGTTAGTACCAGTATTAGTAATCCCAGCACATTTGTGCGAATCAAACAAGATATTATAAAAAAAGTGGTATTAACAATCTCATCCTACTTTTTAATACCCGAATCAAACGAGACCTTAATCTAATTGCATAGCAAACCAATCAAAACAACCCACAGCCAAATAAAAGAGAAATTCAGAGCAACTAAATTCGCAATTTTTAGTGTAGAAACAACTGCGATTAAGTCTCAAATGTTAAAAAAACAAAAAAATCGAAGGAACTTTGCCCCCGAAAGAATTCATAGAAAAGCATGGAAAGTCGGATCACGTAGACTGATTTTATTTATTTATTTAGTTATTTTATTTAAAAAAGATTCGGTGGGTGGTCCAAATACGATATTTAAAAAGCGTGGGATGTCACGAATTATAGGTTGTTAGTAGCTAGCTAGAGCAGAGACTCATTAACTTTATTGTATGTGTGTGAGAGAGAGAGAGAGAGAGCTTGTTTTTGAGTGGAAGTGTCCTGGTGGATGTAGTGGAAGCTTTAATCATTTATTATTACATCTAATTTAAAATATGTAGAAATATCATATCCCCGTCTTTGGGACCTTTAAAATAAGAGTAACAAAGTTTTGAGTGGCAATTCTTAATCACTATAATTAACATTATTGCTATCTACTTTTTTTTCTATAATCTTGTTGTTTACGGTATCCAATCTATATATATGGCCACATGTTGGCTTATCATTCTTTTGGTAGTTCTCAGCTAAGCTATCTAATTAGTAGATTACAAGGGTGTTGAGTCATATCGCACACTATATATATATATATATATATGTCTTTTAGTGGATGTACTAGTCATCACTAAATTTTTTTAATTTAATCCTAGTTTATTTGTTTTTCAAATAAGAGTTTCAAAATAATGTTGAGATATGAAAGATGAGCATGGGTACATTCTTACTAATTAGACTCCGTTTGATTTGATAGTAACATGGGAAACAAATACGAAAAACAGTAAGAATATAAAAAATAAATAAAGGTACGTAGTGAGATTAACTTTTACTTTTTAATTTTTTTTACAAAAACAAAAATTATTTGACTGGTAATGGAGAATTTTTTTTTACAAAACATAAAAGATCACGAAGAATTTATACTCACAAAAATTAGTATAAGATGAAAAACATTTTATTATATACTTTTAACTTATTTTTCATTTTTTCACTTAAATTAATTAATTTTATTTTTATTTTTCAGTTTATTATCGAATGAAGTTTTATAGTAAAATTAACTATCGAGAAAGAGTTAATATACATTGATATATATATATATATATATATGGTTGTAAAATTAACTATTAGTAACTAAAGTATCTACTAAATACATTAATATAGTGCGGCCCGTGTTTCTATTAATTTACATTGATACATGGTTGTAAGATACGGATATATATATATATATACGTTATCAATTCAACCAAAACTCACTTTCAGGTTTCACCCCATGTTTCTTGATTTTTCCTATTATATATAGACGAGTCATATTAACGAAAACACGTCTTAATAACTTACAGTAAGAAAAAAAATATTTAAATACATATAAATTCTCATATACCCTTTGAACACAAATGATTATTTTCATATGTATATATATTTGGTTTTTGTTGGTTATAGAAGGAAAAAAACTTAAAAGATAATAGAAGATCGATCCGTCGACATACCATCAAACTACCGAAATTATAAATACATGTATGAAGTATGGTTTAATTACAAAATTAAAGAAAACACGAAAAAGAAGAAGTTATTGTATAATTAAAGATATGTTTAAAAAAACAACAGAAGATTGAATTTCCCTATAATTAAACATCCTTAATTTTGGGGGTTAAAAGCAAATAATAATTCTTAGTTTTTTTTTTTTTTTCTTTTTTCAAAAAACCTGAAGAAAAGAGAGAGAGAGAGAGAGAGTAACCATTCTTGCGAGACTTAACGCGGGCAGCAGCAGCAACAGCAATAAAGACTCTTCTAACGGGGAAGACCATTTTCTGCCACCAGTCCACCATCACTACTACCAACTTCTCCTCCTCCTCCTATTTCCTCCTACTCCGAATCTACTCGTTATCACGGCCAGAACTATATATTTATATCTTCATTCAATCACTTCTAAACATAAAAGAGAGGCACAGAGAGTGTGTGTGTGTGTGTGTTTGTTTTAATTAGTAGAGTAGAGGAGAAGAATAGTAGAAGTAACAGTTTTGTATGAATTGAAGGAAGGAAGGAAGGAGAGGGGAAGGTTGAATTAATTTTTATTAGGAGCGAGCCACGCCAATCCTCACCGACATGTGATTACATTTGCGGTGCCTCTTTTTTTTTTTTAATCCCCTAAAATATATATATATATATATATATATTATTATAGATAACCAATGTGACACGTGGGTTATGGGTCTTCTTTGGAAAGCAACTGCAATTGCCGTTGTTTTTTACTTATTTTATTTTATCTTGCACTCAGAAAATACCCATTTTCTACTTGATTTGACAACGTTGACTTTTGGTGGGTCTTTGGGGGGGGGGCTAGTTTTTATTTTCCAGGCAATTGCAAGACAACATTTTACTCATTTTCTACACTTGGATCAATTGATCCATCATGACTGTTGCCACAATTATTTTCCGTACATTTTTGCAATCAATTTATTCTACCTGCATCCATGTAAAATGCTTGCAATCAAACGCACCCTTAAAGTTTTTCCAGTTTTTGAACAATTTCTTTTTTGCATAAATTGATGTGATTTCTTTCTCTATCTACCAAAAAAATATTTGATGTGCGGTCTCTAATTAATGGTATCATAATTTGTATAAAAAAAAAACATCTACGGAAATTAAATAAATTACATACTATTTTTATTTATTCATCGATGTGATTTGTCAGTCATTTGACTTTGTTTGATTCAAAAAGCAGTGTCTTGTAACCGGTGGTTGAGATGTTGGGCCCCGCTTTGACTCTCTTGAAAACTCTACCCTCCCATTTCTGGAACTCTTCTTTTTTAAAAGTAGTAATTTATCTCTAAACACAAATGACGACAATTTTTTTATCCATAACGTTTACCGGATTCGACGCTGGAGGAAAAGGTTTCCGTAATTCATTTATTGTTGTTATTGAAGAATACATGAGGAAGCCCAATTCAGTTTATGCATTCTACAATAAAATAAATTTTAGCAAATTAGTATATGGCCCAGCATTTTTACTAGTTGTATATTTAAACCCACATGATTTGCATAATTAGTGAACAACCAATATTTTTGTTTTTAGCGCAAATGACTTAATAATTTTAATTCAAAATATTTATTATTGTATGGTTTCAAATGACAAATTTGTCCTTTATTGGTTGTTAGAGTTGCATCGCTTTAGTAATTATAAAATGTGTTTCATTTATCCTAAATATAAGCAAATTATCGTCATATATCCTTGTAATCACTTTTACAATGTATATATGTCCACTTAGTATTATTTGCAAAATTTGGGGGCTACAATATGTTCCTTCTTTTAAATGAGAGGTTGATTTATTAACAATCACTTGCTATTGAAGGGGAGAAAGGAGAGGGATTGATTTATTATTGGTTGAAGGAGAGGTTCTTAATTTATTATTGGTTGAAGAAGGGAAGGAGGAATTAAAGGAGGGGTTGTTAATTATTGATGGAAGAAGGGGAGGGGATGTTAAAGGAGATAAGGCCATCTCTTTATGATAAAAAAGGAAAATAGAAAAAATATGCTCCAATTGGGGTTTTTTATAATCATTTCTATGTGAGGTGGAATTTGAGTCACATAGGAAATTTCAATAAGCATTTTTACATGTAGAAATGGTGATAGAAATTTTTAATGTGACATAACACATCTTCATTGGATACAAGAAACCCACTAATTCTCTCTCATTCTTAAATAATTGCCAAGTAAGATAAAAAAAGTAAGATATAAATAGCACCGTTGAAGAAACTTTATTTGAAATTTTTTTACCTACACAATTATATTGTCAAATAAATATATAAATGTATTAAAAACACTATAACGCATAGGATATAAATGAATTTATAAAAAATACCATTGGATATGGCATAATAATTGGTTGCGAATTGATGGTCCGTCCTATGGAATATGCTCAAGTTGTTACAATGTTGTCTTAGGCAACCCTTATGCATTATAAGCTTGTTCTTTGTTGATATTTTCGTAGGTGCATGCTAACCTACACATATATATATATAGGAAAAATTTCAAGTAAGAATCATATTTACGGACTAAGCCATTTGGTAGGGTTTTTGATGAAATTTGGTAGGGATGTTCTTCATCATGTGTAGAACATCTCCACCAAATATCATCAAAAAATTCAACCGAAAAATGGGTTAACTATACGGTTGAAAAATATTGGTCCAAAAATAAATATATAAAATCCAATATTTTTCAATCATATAGTTAACCCATTTCCCGATTGATTTTTTTGATTAAATTTGGTAGAGATGTTCTACACATGATAAAAAACATCAACACCAAATTTTATCAAAAAATTCTATCGGGAAGCATGCCAAGTGGCCCAGCCTGTAAATATGGTCATTACTTGAAATTAACCATATATATATATATATATATATATATATAATAAACACATATGATTCTCTCCACGTAATTTTAATATGTGTATGACATCTTTTGACCTAATTACTTAGTCATACCATGGCTTAAAAAAAATTATCATGTATTTCGATTATTAAACGTGGTGAATTCATTTGCCAAATATATTGTAAAGTGTTTGACTTACACAATAGTCATAATACAAAGTATGTCATATTAACTTTTTACGATATATCAAATACTTAATATGTCTGTCAGATGGATTTTTTAAAAAATATATCAAACACTTAATATGTCTATCATACGCCATAATATGACTATTTTGTATATTTTTCGAGATCGAATATATGTATAACAGTAGCATAAGATGTCTATAGTAAATTTAACTATGTTATTTCTAATTTGTTAGACTTGAATTTTGATTTTAAATTCCAAAACTTATATCTAATTTGTTAGACTTGAATTTTGATTTTAAATTCCAAAAATTATATCTAATTTGTTAGAGTTATATTTTGATTTTAAATTCCAAAACTTATATCTAATTTGTTAGACATAATTTTTGATTTTAAATTCCAAATTATTTGAATTTTCAAATGGATTATATCATGTGTTTTTCAAATATTAGGATTCCTTAACTATAGGACAAATTAATTTATAGTATGTCTATAGTAGATTTAACTATGTTATTTATAATTTGTTAGACTTGAATTTTGATTTTAAATTCCAAAACTTATCTCTAATTTGTTAGACTTAAATTTTAATTTTAATTCAAATCTTAGGATTCCTTAATTGTAGGAAAAATTCATTTTAATTAATAAAATCTAGAAAGTCGTCTTTTGGAAAAACACAAAATAGTTTAGAAACATTTAAATAATTTTTCAAAATTTGAAAAGATGATTATCCATAACTTTGGGTCAAAAACTAATTTCAAAAATATGTTGGGCTAAATGTAAAAGAATTCAAATTCTCGGGGCTAAAAACAAAAAGGCCCAATAAATCTTTTGCCTTAAATTAAATTTTGTCTTCTATTTTCGGTATGTCTAATATGAAAACTGAAAAGTCTTATTTAATTTTTCTAACAAAATTAATGTGTAATATCTTATAATAGTTAATTTTTACCATTAATTAAGTTAATATTATTGTTTTTTTTCTCAAAAAAATGCAAATTTTAAATAAAAGTATTAAATTAAAACAAAAAAGATATATATTATCAATCTCTTTTCTCCCTACATTAATTTCTACATAAACAATTAACAAAATTTAGACTGGGATTGTTTCCCCCATTTTATTTTTTTTACCTTTTTAAGGCGATCTTGTTAATTTATCCATATCTGACCACATAATTAATTATAGACTACACAATCCGATAGTTCCCATTACGTAAATATTTTTTAGAAAAAAAAAATTCACTAGAAACAAGTTGAAAAAAGTAACTAAAATACTTCAAAAATAGAGATAAATATTCATAAATCTTAAAATAGATATAAATCCTAACAAGATTCCATAAACTTTAGTTGTATTAAAACCAGAGTTTTAAAAGGCGGCGCCTAAGCGCTAGGCGGTACCCGGGCACTCCGATTAATGCCTAGGCGGGTGATTAGGCGCCGGGATAAATTAGGCGGGTGCCTAGGCGGGCTAAGCGAGAATTAGGTGGGCTAAGCGGGAACTAGGCGGATAGGCTCTTTTTTTTTCCTATTTTGAAGGAGTTGCTTATTTCTCTTTTTGTTAAAAAATTACCATTTAAAAAAATGGATACAATATATCAAGCATCATAAGTAAATTCATTTTTCATTCCTGCAATAAAAACAAAACCTTAGCCAACAATTGCAATCACTAGAAGATGTTCAAGAAGAGCTTGATTTGACTAGTTATAAGTTATAAACACAACATGCTACCTTATAACTTATATACAATTAGGGCTTGAATCTTCTCTTTATATTTTTTTTTCTTTGCAATTCTTAATTAATAGGTCTAAACTTTAACATTCGTAGTTTGGCAGTATATTTGTTAATTGAACATTTGAACTTATTTTTATGTTTATTTGAGTATTATATTTGATTTGATGATTTTTCAATATTTTATTTTGTATATATAATTTTGGATATATTTAAAAATTAAAAATATAATTAAAAAAACCGCCTGGCACCTAACCGCCTAGGCTCTCTAGGCGCTAAGTCACCGCCCTAGGTCCGTCTAGTACCTTTTAGAACCTTGATTAAAAGTTAAAAAAATATAAATAATAACGAGTGGGTCACCCAAATTCGTAAAGGTTAAACTTGTTATCATTTCATATTAAATGGGTGAATCTAATAACTACTTGAATTCATTAAGAATTCACCCATTAACTTATAAATTCGTATCGTATCGTGTTATTGCGAAACATGAGATTCTACCAGATTTATTATATGTTAAAAATTTATCCATGTATCTAAAAATAGCTTCTAAGAATAATGATGAGATGCAAGTAAATGGGTAAAATACCTATTTGGATGAAATTTTAAATTTTTTCTAAAGTTGAGTTTTAAAAAAAAAAAAAAAATTGATTTATGTTTGGTACACTACTTTAAAGTTGCAATGTTGATATGATGGAAGAGCTTTATTAAAGTTGCACTGTTGATGTAAAATAAGTTTTATAATATTATTTTTTAAAATTTATACCAAACATAATAATTTTAAAAATACATTAAAAAACAGGTTTCTGTTCAGTCATTTATATTTTTACTCTTTCGTTTTGAACAACAAATATGCTAATCACATATGTAGAGAAATTAAGCTAATACATGGTAAATCTACGGAAAGAGGCTGAACCAGAATTTCTCTTGGGTGGAGCACTATCAAAAAATGAGATTGTGTACACATAATGTTAAAAAAAAAAAAAAATTTAGAAATGGAGAGGATGAGATTGAGATAAAGAATCGCCGACAGAAAATGGAGAGAGAGGTACATGAAGGGTGAAATTAGAAAGGAAAAAGAGATTAAAGCACCCATTTATTTAAGTGAGCATTTTTGTGTTAATAAATAGTGTAGAGAATAAAATAAAATTTTGTAATACACTATATATCCTCCCTCCCCTTCAACAACCAAAGAGGTTATTTCAAGTATAATTTCCCTTTTTTTTTTTTTTATCTCAAATTAATCGATCAGGCAGATTTTTGTGTGAACGATGGGAAAGCACAGCCAAGGACTTGTAGAACACGAGGTTCAGGTTTCACCAAACATAGTATGCATGTTTGAAATAAGCTGAAGAGAAGGAAACAAGCTAACAACTAAAGTTTGCTAAGAGCTGTGACCACATTTGCAACGTTCTAAAGAAGATTTGTTCTTGTTATGTCGGTACAAGAGTATATATATATATATATATTAGGGGTCATCTTTATGGAAATCAGATTTTAGGAAATAAAGATTTTTATGGAATGAAGTCATGAAAATGAGGGGAATAAAAAAGAGAAAAAATATAATATATATATATATATATATATATATAGAGAGAGAGAGAGAGAGAGAGACTTAAAGCTATAAAAAGGAATGATTTTTCTCATTTTAATAAAAATAATAGATACTCATTTAGAGAATTAATTGTATGAACTTTTTGAGAAAATTTTGTAAATATAATATATTCATTATATAAATTATCTCCACAAATTTTTATTAAAATTCATCCATTTACTCATTTAAATTGTCATTCCTTTTTTTTAAAAATAAAATGTTTTTCTCTTTATACCCTTACTCTCTCTCTATATATATATATAATTTATTATACTCTTTGACTAATTGAAGTGATTCTGGAGTGGAATGATCTGTTAAAGAAAAAAAAAAAAAAAAAAGGTATTGTTGTCCAACCCTGGTTCACCCCTATATGGTAGTGCTATAAATTGACATGGGAGAGGGGGCCGGCGGCTTTAGTGTCGGCAGCGAACTCTCAAAGTCCAGTTTGGTCAATCAAACAATCAAATATATGAAGATTTTGAATTTGATTCATCTATTTTCAAAACTTTTTTTTTTCTTCTACATTTTAGAAATATTTTAAGAAATAAATAACAAAAAACAAAAATTATATTTTTTGTAAAATTTTAAAATAGTATACCATATATAAATTGAATAAAAAAACAAATTAAAAAAAACTCTACTTGAAACTAAATTTTAAATTAAATATTTAAAAATTTTAAAATTTCTAATTGAGGAAAAATTCTAACAATGCTCTCTATTTACATTTTTTTATTTTATTTAATCATTAATATCAAAGGAATTTAAGTCTCCCAACCAAGAGAGCAGTTTTAACTTCTTTCTGCGTTAGGTTTCGAACATGTGACATATCTAATACAAGATCAAAGAGAGTGCCACTAAGCTACAAAGCCATTGGCTTTATTTACATTTGTATGAGGACATATGTTGTAATTCACTTGGGTGAAACAAAAAAAAAATGGGTACTTTTTTTAATGCAAAACTATTAAATAGAGAGTTAATGAGACTTTAAATATAGAAAGCCAAAGTGTGGGAGCATAATTTTGGGATCATTACTTGGACCGAATAGTCGAGGACAAGCCTATAAAGTAAACCCATGAGATTGAAAGTGGACCATGGAAAAGGAAAATAGTCACAACGACTAGCCAATCATAGTATCGAGATCGGCGAGGACCAAGATGCTAAGATGGGCGCACCAACCAATGTGAAAGGGACACCTGCTCTAGAAGGCACAATCAGTGTTCATTGCTGATATGGGCGTCTAGACAAATGGGAGTTCGACACCTGTAAAGTATAGAATTGCTTGTAGATAAGGACATATTGTACACGTGAGAATGATAGAATTGTTAAGCAGGTAATACCCTTTATAGTTATTTTACCTTTAACCTAGTAAACGTTATAACCCTTGTTTTATGAGTATAAATAGAAAAAGGATAGTTGGGGGGGGGGGGGGAGAGGGTTCTTTTGGATCAGAAAGAGCACACATATTCCCACACACAAACATTCTACTTGAAGAATAACCATTACTACTGTAAAAGCCATTAGAGCTTAGTGAAGAACACCAACACATACTTAGAGATGACGTACTGCCAGACTGGGTATAAGAGCCACCGGAAGAACCTACCATCACCAACAAAATATCATTCTCATTACCATTACTTTGCTGTTCATAATCACCACCTTTGCTAAGTTTGGTTGCTAACTCTATCTACTTGGGCCGATTTTGTCTTCTTTGGACTTGATCAAATTTATTCCACCCATACAAAGAATATCTCTATTTTAACTATATTGTTGGACCTTTATTTACTAGTATAAATGAATTACTATTAAAAAATTAGTATAATAGAGAATTTCTTAGAGATACTCTAAAGTCGCCATACAGCGGCGTAGCCAGAAGATTTGGCTAGTGGGGTCAATTAGCAGTGTATCATCAATATCATGCAACTAGAGTGATTAAATTATCAATCGAAAAAAAATTAAGAAAAACTAGTGTTATTCGGTCCAGAAAAACATAAACCTAAATTCATTTGTATAACTCAAAATGCATTTGAGGCCTGATTTTTTGAACATATTTTGGGTTGAGAGTATTGTCTCGAATAGTATGCTTGAAACACATTTGTTTTTAGTTGTGTTGCACAATTTGACCCCATTATTAATTATTTTTTAAAATTTAAGTGGTGTCATTTATACACATAGCTTAAATATATCTAAAATATACCTTATTAATATGCATATTTTAAATAATAAGTGGGATTATTAGACCCCGCAAACCTTAGCCCCGCTTATGTTGCCAAATGTAGAAAAAATATTGTCCTTGTTAAAGAATGCATCAAGCTGCAATTGGGTGAAGGTTATAGATGGATTACATAAATAACCCAAACATAAAACAGTACTTCTTTTTACTGTTTGAATAAGAGAAAATGGGTTATAAGATCTCAATTCGTAATGTTTTACAACTCTAAGGATGAATTCATATTTAACAAAGATAAGTATGACTAATTTCATTATTTAATTCTAAATTAAGGACACTTTTGATAATATTAATTTATTTTAAGGATAATGAGAATTATTGATGTACAAAAATACCCCTCATATAAACCTTTAAGCATCTTAACCTTCATTTCCCTTACTTTTGGAGTATCCACTTATATTTCTTATTCTTTCGCTACTTTTCCCGCCTCCCAACACATCACCTATGCACCACCACCACCATCCAACTCTCCGATTGTATCGCCGAGAGGAGCGTCGTTCTTATCTTTTTTTTGTAGGTACAATCGTAAAACAGATGTAACTTTTTATCGAACTGTTGAATTGGGCTGATTTTTGGATATGTTGTTCAGAAGACAAAGTTACCATAATCACGCAAAAAATCAAGATGATCAGAGGTCGTTTTGCTATCGAATTCGACCAATTTCGACAGCCCAGCGGGATTTTGAAAAAAAAATGTGATTGCAATTTTTTTTCTTTTTTTTTTTTACGAATCCTACGTCGATCCATATATATACATATATATATATAAATTGAGTGGATGTTGATCTCATCAATTTTGTTATTCTATGTTTTATAATGGTGCTAAAATCATTTTAGTACCTTCTGATTGTTGTCATATGTGATGACAGGTGGTGCTAAATGTGTTGATAGGTGGTGCTAAATGTATTTAGCACCTTCAGATTATTGTCATGTGTGTTGACAAGTGGTGCTAAATGTATTTATCACCTTCTAGTTGTTGTCATGTGTGTTGATAGGTGGTGCTAAATGCATTTATCACCTTCTAGTTATTATCATGTGTGTTGGCAGGTGGTCATTTGTGTTAGTAGGTCACCTTCTAGTTATTACCATGTATGTTGGCAGGTGGTCATTTGTGTTAATAGGTCACCTTCTAGTTATTGTCATATGTGTTGACATGTTGTCATGTGTGCTAATAGTATCATGCGTGTTGGCATGTGATCATTTGTGTTAATAGGTCACCTTCTAGTTATTGCCATGTGTGTTGGCAGGTGGTCATTTGTGTTAATAGGTCACCTTCTAGTTATTGTCATATGTTTTAACATGTTGTCATGTGTGCTAATAGGTGGTGCTAAATGCATTTAGCACCTTCTTGTTGTTGTCATGTGTGTTGACAGGTGGTACTAAATGCATTTATCACCTGCAGATTGCATGTTACTTCTTGTTAAAATGTGGTGTTAAATAGCTTTTAGCACTTTCAAAACTATTTTACATTTGCGAAAAGTTGTTCTAAATTGTTTTTAAAACAATCATATTGCTTGTTAGTGTGTTGACTTGTGCTAAAACAGATTGGTGCTAAACAGATTTAACACCAATTCTGATGAGACGTGAGATACTATAAAAAAATGGTACAAGTGTCTTTTTTTGTACAGTATCCTTAATTTACACAACTAATTTATAAGTGTTCTTTATAATTATGTTATTATTAAAATGAGCCCTTATATCCAATTGCCTCTTTAAATAAAGTAGGAAAACATTTTCAAGATGTTAATAATCACAAAAAAAAAATGAACCAAAATCTCAATGGATAATCCAATATATCAAACAAAAAGTATGGCCTATAAATGCTGAGGTCTCATTTCTGTTCCGTCAACTCTTCAACTATCGTCAAATCTGGGATCCTCTCCTCCCACCTGATTTAGTGGAGTTTTTATTTACTAATTATTTATCATTTTCTTATTGTTAATCCTATGTGGTCCATGTGTCCCATCATCTTAATTTCCACTTCCTTTGTGCGCATGTGGCGCATTGGTGGTGTTAACCTTTAAAATCTGGGAAAATAAAATCCCTAGATAAATATTATTCAAAGTTATTGTGCATATATTTATAAAAGTATTATATATCACTCTAACTTGTTCCATAAATTATCCGATTTTAAAGTATTGGCAACTCTCCGCAACTTATTCATCGTTGATGATGTGATGTGATACATAAAACTAAAATGATTTGAAACCTCTGAACACAATGATGTGATGTGGTACCATGAAACTAAAATGATTTGAAACCTTTAAACACATCTACTAGAGGCGGAATTGGAACTTACTAAAACATATTTCAGCAGAACCTCACTCCTCCTCGCCCCGCCCCACCCCACCCCACACCACAGCTCTGGAATCATCGTGTAGATGAGTAGTAAAATCCTGTCCTAGATCTTTTCTACTTTTTCAGGCTCCACCATACCAAGGGCACTCTTCCAATTCTCTCTATAAGGGAAGAAAGAAGTGGGGGGGGTGTTCACCCAGACCTAATCTGGTGCCTAAAATGATTAAAGAACAGAAACACTAAGGTTCACTCACTTCTGGGTCCACTAGACATTTTTTACTCTTCTGGGTGTAATTATTTGGCTGGATAGTGAAAATAAGCACAGCGATTGGAAATAAAAGCAGTCTCTTATAACAAAAGAGCCCAGTGAACCCTTCTATCAAGAAGTAAATTTAGAATTCTTAAGGGATGCTATCGTGAACTCTTACCTCACAAGTTCGGGGTCAAATACTCAAATAATTGAATCCTCTGGGGCCACCTCCTATATTATGCATGCGGATTGGAGGTTAAACATAGCATATCCTTGAAAATAATGCTCTAAAGATGCCTGTATGCCCCGAGTTACAAAATAAGTAAATAGTTTAATAAATATACTAAAGTTATAATTGTTCAAAATACTACTTAACAAATCACTTCAGATTCTTCTTTACTAGATTACCAGTATCTTTCACTGTCGACCCACCCATCTTTCACTCGAAGCTGGTAAAGACATGATGAAATCAGAATTAACTTTAGCATTTGTCCTTCTTATCCTTGCTTTTGTAAGTAGGCCACGTATTTAATCCCACAGCATTAATTATAGCAAGAGGCTCCAAAGATGTGCAAACGACCAAGAGGAAAAAAGAATAAACATACAAATTCCTTTAAGAAAGGGTCAACTGACACCTAAATGCAACACTAGGAAAAGTATTTGAATATAAAATTTGATGGCCAGTTCACATATCGTCCGTCCAAAAAGAAGCACAATACAGAACTTGTGATGGAAGGGATCGCTGAGGAAAGTTTGAAAGACGTCACTCATGTTACTGCTTTCAACACAATAGTATTGATCAATTGGTTCATTAAATTTCAAAATTGATTAACATCCAAATGCAAGTTTACTCAAAACAAGAATCAATAAATTGAACTGAGCCAATAGTGACATACTAACGTTGATATAGCAATGCAATGTTGTTGCAAGAGCATCCTACTTGCTAATCCTCAAGGTTCTTCAGGTACTCCTTTGAAAGTTTAGTCTCCATTATCAGCTTTTGTTCTTGGATCAGCGAATTCCCTGACTCCAGTAAAGCTTCTATTGTTTGCTGTTGAAACAAATTCATCATATAAGTACTAAATATGATCTGGTTATGACAAAAAGGCCAAAAAAAATAACTGGAAGAAGCCAAGTGCATTAGGAATTGAATATCAACATAGAAGTATTCCTCAAAAGTTCGAACATTAATTCTTACGGCTCAAACTACTGATGAAATTGTGCTGTGGAAAGCCCAAGGATGAAAAAAATATAGCAATTTTCCAATCATTTTTACTCTGGAGTGGTTCTAGCTAAGCCTGGCGGCTCTGTAGTTTTAAAAGCAGAGTGGCTCTAAATGGTCAATGTAGATGAACTCTATTGCATAAGCAATTTCAATAATTAAATTACTTACATCAGGTCTAACCATGAAGCAGAAAGCACTTTGTCATGAGCAAACCATGTTAGCGGCAGCTTTTGATATACTTCAACAGAGTGGCTTTAAAGAAAGCCTTTCTAGAGAGTACAATCCATGGTTATTTCTCATTTACTGTGGTAATCTATTCCCAATCCATGGTTAATAGCTGTGTGAGGACTTCCTGTCCTATATCATCTCATAAAACAATGGTTAATGAAGTTCCTTGTTTCCCATAAAAGGAAAAACCTATTTCTAATCTTTCATCCACTCCAAAGTGATTCCATCAGATACCATTACATAAGGAATCAAATCTGCAATTAACTTTGCTTTTGTATACAAATACAACAATACATAAGAAAATACCAGTTTGCAAAGCAGATAGTATGTTTCATTTAGAAGTCGTTACCTTTGGGGGAACAAAAACAGGGAGATTTTCATCCTTTCTTCGCTTGAGAAGTTTCTTGCCAAGACACTCAATACCTCCAATATCATTGACCCACTAGAATAGAAAAGGAATAATAAATTAGTGTCAACCCATTGAACAAGATTAGATTCATAAGTGGAACTTGCACTCCAAGTGACAAAATAGGACAATAAATTGGTAAACATAAATGTTAACGTGAAGGCCTTTTCCCCAATGCATTCCCAAACCATCAATAAAGTTGGGGGATACCTACAACTCTAGATGCATAAGTAATCTACAGCTAAACAAGAGGGAAAACAAATTATTTACATCCTGTCAAGACAGTTAATACATAGATTGCATAATATTCCATATTTAAAGATTATAGGTAGCTACCTCCAAGATTGATCGGTCATATGTTCGGGATCTAAGAGCTCCATAAAAGTCCAAGGCTGCCAACCAAAATTAAATATAAAGTAGAGAAAATATAAAAATCAATGGCCTGCATTCTACATTCTACCTTAACTGCAAAAAAAAAAAATCATTCACTTGAGGTAAGACCTAGAATTAACATCCTCCTACATTTCTCAAGATAACTTGAGTAGTTATAATCTTATCCAAGGTCAAAAGGCAAAAACATAATAGGGAGGGAAACTTGGTATGTAAAGTTATAAAAAAGTAAAATCATGAAACATAATTAGTGAGTCATGTACGACGTAAAAATACCTTGATTAGGAAATGTGTTCACTATGCTTACAACCTGATCCCTTGATATGCCATCTCTCTCATACATTCTGTAAACAATATTTATGATATCTTCATGGGTGGGCTGCCTGTTCCAAAAGCAATACTTCTAAGAAAAATGAATAGAACATTAAGATTACACCTAATATGTTAAACAAATAATAATAAGTGAATTGAAAACAAGTGTGTAGTCCCCCGTATGGGTTTTGTTTGGCATTAATCCATGACCCATGTTTTCATTGTCAGAAGCCCCTCATGCAATTGTATTACGTCAGTTTTATGCAGCATTAGTAAGACATGTTTTTGCATTCTCAGTTTTGCCCATATAGTGGTTATGTTAATTTTTAGACAAACAATATGGAGAAAAATATTTTTTAGAAAATAAAAATTCCAGATCGATTTTTGCAACATAGTGGGCACAAAAACTAGTTCACAGGCTGAGAAGTTTCGAATATGCTAAGCATTAATGAGAATAAGCATCCAACCAAATACTACTGTTGTTCAACGATTCATTAAAAGCAAGATAAGAAATTGTTGAGTAATGCGTACCAGTAGAACTTGTCCATCCTTCCATCACGAATTAAGGGAGCATAGATTGTTGAAAGATCATTTCCTGTAACAATGACAGGAACCCTGTTCGTAATATCTGATTCACGCCATTCTTGCCCAATACTAACTCTCGTAGGATTATCACACAAATTCATAAGAGTTCCAACAACAATTTGATTGTTAACTGTCATTTGAGTGTTTCCTAGATTGAAAAGAAAAAATCAAGGAGGCGTACTTCAATTAAAGAATCAATAGAGAAACATCCGAAACAAGAAAGAATTCTAAAAGAATAGTTCTGATTTTCTTCTAAGATGGCTCAAAAGTTTGCCATTGCTCAGACTTCTCTTTTTTTTAGAATCCTCGGAAAATGATGTTATTGAAGGTCAACACGATGCATTTGAGCTTCTAGTCTCAAAGAAGAAAAATAAGAATAAAAAGGTGGTGATGGATTGCGAAGATGGCGATGGCAGGCCAAAAGAGATATTTGAAAACCTGCTCGATTTACATAATACAATAATTGGTTTTTAAGCTCTCTTTTTTGGGTCACAGGTTCAGCCTTTAACTAATAAGATTTTTCTAAAAAAAAACCATTTATGGAGATTGGCAGGAAACAAACTTTACACCATTTTATCAGCCTTTCCTGATCCAAATTAAAATGTAGCTCACCAAATCTACCAAGGCCAGCATCAATGTCATTGATCATCAAGCAGCTCATCTTCCCCTGCATATGTCAAGCAAAAGTACACTATACTGCATTGATAACTCAAATACAACTAAAGAAAATACCAGCAAGTTGACATGAAAAGATAATGGGAGACTCAACTGATTGCAATTTAGTACAAGACTTCAAAGACCATGAATATTAAGTAACAGTGTTTGTAACCATCTCTCCCAGAGAGAGAGACAAACCAAACCAAAGGTGCACTTTGTGCGTGCATACTGCACAAACACAAAGGGGAAACAAATGCAAGCATGAGGATTCGAACCTGAGCCCTTGCAGAACCTGAGCTCTAATACCATGTTTGTAACCATCTCTCCCAAAAGCTTAAGCTGTTAGGTAATGGGCCAACAATGTATATCATGCTCTTTAACAAACAGAAAGCACGCAGACAGAAATAAAGTATCCTTTTTTCGTGTACTGCCTAGTGTACCAATAATTGTTATGTTTCATGGAGTTTAACACACTAGTTATCAGTCCAACTCAGGAAAGTATCAACATACTTGGTAGTTACTGAAACTAGAAAGGTAGATTCATTAGGAGGTCAGGCAGATGTACTGAAAAAATATAGTACGGTAATTCAAATGAAGAGGTCTATTTAAGTTACAATCCTAGACATACATAAATCAGTAGAAAGTAGTAAAGCTTCTAACTTGGTTCTGAACCACTTGAGAAGCAGTTCGGTACCGTTCGCGGATCAATTTTCCTGGTTCTCCTGTTAAAGATAACATTTGGACACCAATTAATTTCTAAAAGTGAGAAAAAAACACAGAGTTCGATCTTGGCCATGTAAGAAGAGTCTTAGAAGTTGAAGTTATCTGTTGACGCTTGACATTTTATCAGTGGTTTTGGTACATTGGTGTTTTTAGCAAGATTGACATTGTCATTCAAAGTTGTCATGACAAATGTGTCAAGAAACCGTGTAAATTGATATACATATTGCTAAGCCAAACCAAAAAAGGGACTACCATAAGAATAGTTTATGGATTTATGATTTTAGTAAACTAGTTTTTGTGCATGTACTTTGCACATGGTTTTAGTGTTTGACAAAGGTCATTAAGCCCATTAATCAGTACATACTAAGAATTGGATAATTAGTATGAAGTGTAAAATAAAAATTCTGTCCAAAACAAAAGCTTGATAGGTATATAACAAATAAAGAAAAACATAGTATCAAGTGTAAAATCCAATTAATAAATATAAGAAAATCATAAAATTGGTTTGCTATAGAAAGATGTTGTAGTCTTATGGATACATGATAAAAAATTGCCGCACTGAATTCTTTTAGTACATGGGTGGCCAAGCAGATTCTTGATTAGAGACATGAGACATGGGAGAGTGTTTTAGCTGAATAAAGTGGAGTTTAAATGTGTTTGGAATACTAATGCAGTAGCATAAGGAACTTGTGTGTTTTATTTAATGTAAATCTTAAAACCGTGTGTTACCATGGGCATATAAAAATGTGTGTTTAAAGGGCATATTTGTCTGTACCGAAAAGGGAAAAACAACACTTGCGTTATTTGTATTTTTATATATAGTATAGATATAGATAATTGGCAGAGATGTACTCGAACTTCTAAAATCATTATCACCCCACTTGAAAGGGCAAAAGGACGTGTTAATTCTCACGAGCAAAAAAATATCCAGGAACCATCTTACCAGCTCTTTCGGACTCCAATTCACCAGCGGACATGATTATAGGTTCAACTCCCATGGCCTGGAAAATAAGTTCTGTTTGAAATGATTTCCCTTGCCCTTTTCCTCCCCAAACTCCTGTAATGAATTTCCATTGTAAAGAAAGTTTTGTTTCATATGTTATGTTCAAAATGAATAGAACCGAAAAATTGGTGAAACATCATTCGGCTCATTGAAGAATGTACACCTATATCATACGTATTTCAGTCATCACGCATGGCATAAAAGAAAGTAAACATACACGACTTTAATGCTTAGAAGATCTTGATAAATATGCGAAAAATACAAGATGACTAGTATTCCGCGCATATATGAGTGTTGGCCATCCGTAAATTGTGCTTGAGCTAAATGATAATTGAATCTGAGCCAGAGCAATACATATGTACAGAGAAAAGGAATTATATTACCCATTTCTACAGCTATTTGTTTATCATATAAACCAGCTTTACATTGACCATCGAAAAGTCATTATGGATATTTACCTAGAATCAGAGGAACTTTGGTATTGAGGAGATGAGCGATGTAATTCTTCACAATATGGCACACTGCACGAATAGCAACTTAAGTTGAGCTATTTAATTTCATGATGTCGCTCACCAAAAAAAAAGGTGATAAACAAATTGCCAGTCACTTCAATGGTATTCAAACATACCAATTTTATCCTGTCAAATCACAATAAAATAAAATAAAAGTAAATTATGTATGTCAAGATTGTAAGGAATTGGAACAAGATTGTGAATCAAAACAGTAAAGCAATTTGCACAACATACTAAAAATCTTTAACTGAGAAAGCATTAGAGTTCACATGCATCAGTGTCCAAAATGTTGCATAGCAGTTATTAACTCCTGAAGAAAATCATGTCAAATGACTAGCATACTAGAAAGATGAAAAGCATAGACCTGCAACACCTAACGCTTGACGAACAATATCAAAAGATCTTTTGTTGCAAAAAAAAACCGAATGCAAAGCCACAAACAATCAACTAGGTACTAACTCAGTTCTACAAAGCTGTTACTTATATGCTATAATTTTGTATTTAAAATTAGCAATATACTACAGTAAACTATTCAAATTCTAGATAAGGTCTGAATATACACTAAAATAGTAGAGAAAATAACAAAAAACAAGCAAACGGAACCTCCATAGCAACGTACCATGAAAAAAGGAGCAATGTAATAGTCTCCCTTAAGGTACTCAAAGGACCTGGTCACCTTCTGACGGTAATCAAACACAATATCCGCTGCAATTCAATTCAATTCAATACAAAACAAACAATAATTGATATGTCACTTTTAAATATGTTCAAGTCCTCCAATACAAAAATGCAAAATATTCCAATTTCTAAATTATAGGAACAAGACATAGGATGCTAGAAAAGGAAGATTCACTTACAGTCTCTACCGAGAAAAGTGCCGGTAAATAGATCGTCGATGACACCGGCCCTAGCTCCGACGGCGATGTTCATGTTATCGGACTCTTTACCAAGCCTGTAAAGATAATCTTCGCCCTCGGAATCCTTGGCTTCCCAGGACGATTGCTCCGACAATTTCTTATCCTTTTTGGGGAGATTTGGGTCGTTGATTTTGCTGTCTTCATTCTGATGGTTAGAGGTTGAAAGAGAACGGACAATTGAGGGAGAGAAAGTCGGGATTTTCCTGGAAGAGGGAGAGGAGAGTCTATAGAGGTTCAGGGATCTGAAGATTGAAGGAGATGGAAATGTAAGTTCAGTGTTGTTGAACTTGCAGTGGAGAAGAGCCATCGATTGTATTTGTGTGCGACAATTTGGCGAACGCTAAGTCGATCATATGCTTTATTGACGTTATCGTTCTGAATCAGTTGGAAACATTGGCGCCACATAAATTATTCAATGCCCTGTTTGTTGAAAATAAAACTACTTTTTTATTCAAATTTTTATGATAGGGTTTAGTTGGTTTAAACTGATTACTCTTTTTTAAAAAAAAGTTGGTGAAAATAAACTATCATAACTAAATTATCTTTATAAAAATTTATCAAAAAAAATAATTTTGTTGTAAGAATAATTCTACTCGACTTTTCATTAGATAAGCCCTTTAAATAGGGTACAAATATAATAGTAAATATAATTTACAAAAAAGCCTATTATGGCCCATAATATACAATTTACATAGTAAAATCTCTAGTACATATTGTATCTAGATGGTAGCACACTGCATGTAATTTTCTTCAACACTCTCCTTTGTTCTAAGTCAAAGATAGAATGGTACATGTTTTGTTGCCTCATTAAAACCTTGTTAAGTAACAAAAACCCTGTGAAAAAAATAACCTTGATCGAAGGGAAAAGAGTACAACATTATAACAATCATGTTAGACTTCCTCCATTGAGTCTATATTTTCATTTGATCCTTACTTCAATCAATAGAGCTTGCACGTATTGTTACCTCGTTAAAAACCTTATCAAGTAACAAAACCCAATGGAAAAAATAAACCTTGATTTAAGAAAAAGAATATAACGCAATGTCGTGTGGATATTATACTCTCCCTCAAGTCTACACCTCCCCTGATATTTACATTAATCGAGAAATTTGAAAAGCTTATGCATGTGTCGTTGCCTCATTAAAAACCTTACCAAGTAACAAAATCCAGTGAAAAAAATAAACTTTGGTCTAAGGAAAATAGTACAACGTAGGTGCGAAAATTTTATCATATTTCAAACCTTCCCTTGATCATTACTTCGATCACGAAAGTTGAGAAAGCCTAAACACCTTTATATTTTTCACATGCTTTTCAAATATGGCCTTAGGAAAATACTTGGTGAATTAGTTTGCCATATTCTCCTTAGAAATTTGTGTGGGCCAGAGATATACCCAAGACCAACAAAATCAATCAAGATTTTGTTTGGGATTTCAATGTAGGGGTGGCCATTTTAGCATCATTGTTTACTTTAGATGTTGCTGCATATAAATTTTTCCTCTCTGTAGGGAAAGAACAATTCCAAGCCAATGGTTCTTTTTAGGTGTTCAATTATGTTGCGTTGGCGCTGAGCTAAATCTAGCTAATAAGTTCAATGCGAATGTTATGTCTGATTAAGTATGTTATGTTAAGTACAATAATGTACATATTACATTTAGATAGGAAGTTTCATTTCCCATCTCCCAACATATTTTCGTAATCTTACTTTGTACAAAATTGATCTTTCCTTTAATCTAAATTTCAACTAACTATGGGAGTGCTAGTAGAATGCGTTTTGTCCAGGTTAAATTTCCTAATTATCTTTTGAACGTACGCAGACTAGTAAATTAGTATTCCACAAGCTCGATATTCTAGATTAAGATCTAAACAAAATTCCAGCTTTCCCAAGATTCTTTATCTCAAATTTGGATTTCAAGTAGCTTGCGGTTTCTCTTATTTCATCAAGAGTACCTATTATGTTCATATCATCGACATCGACATATACAGCTACAATTGCGAATCCGGAACTTGTTTTCTTTATGAATACGCATAGGCATAATTCATCGTTCTTATATCCCTTCCCAATCAAGTAGTCACTTAGACGGGTATACCACATCCACTCGGATTATTTTAATCCGTAAAGTGAGCGTTTCAACATAATTACAAACGCACTATGTGGTTTAAAGTAACTTAACTTAGGTAATATAAGGCCATCAGGCACTTCCGATGTATCTCTGAATCAAGATCCCTATAGAGATATACAGTAACCACATCTATGAGCTGCATTTGCAGTTCTTCGAAAACTACCAAGCTAACTAAGTAGTATAATGTTATAACGTTTAAGCAATTTCAGAGCGTCTGTGGGAAACCTTGCGCCACAAGGTGAGCCTTTTACTTTAGAACTTCTTTTTTCTCATTTACGCTTTATGGCAAATAATTGTTTATATCCTACAGGCTTTACACTTGGTGTGGTTAGCATTACCGGACCAAATACCTGTCTCTTTGCCCGAGAATTTAATTCTATCTGGATTGCTTATTTTCATTTAGGCCAATTTTGCCCTTTTGTTGATATTTTGCAACAAAGCGAGGTTTGACATCATCGTGTTCTTTGATTCCTTGAGTAACAGTATATCATTAATGCATCCATTAATTCATATGCCAGTTCTTAACCCATTGTGATTTATTTATTCTCTGGAATCATTTATAACTTCGAGGTGTCCCCCAGTATTGATTCATGGATATAAGTATAATCAGAGATAATCTCATAAAAGAGGCTTTTACATTAATGATTAATTGATCAATTTGTGCCTTACTCCACCTCTTCTTTTATGTGAGTGTTTGTCGAACCAAATGGCCTCCCTTTATTCCTTTAAGGAGTCATGGCCTCAACCACACCTCCACTAAGTGTAGTTGCAGCATCTCTTTCTGCGACATTGTACCCCTTGTTGGGGACTTATAACCTTGCAGGCATATTGCAACTGGTATGTTTGATCTCGTCACTTTTCAATATCATTAAATGTATCAGGCATCGAATCTGCTACATTTTAAAGATTGATTATTCTTTTTCACTTCATTATACATTGTGATGTGCGTGGGGATCAAGATGAGACAGAGTGGGGACCACGATAATTCCTGTCGTTCCCTTGAAAATTTCTTTTTCTATCTCCCCCTAACGACTGGAAGATTGTCTCATCAAAGTGATAATCTGTAATTCTTAGCAATAAAGAGATCACCTGGCAAGGATTCTAAATAGGGGATTATCGTTGAGAATTCATATCCAACGTTAATACTTAATTATTACAGCTAGCCCAGTTTAGTGTGCTGTGGGGGCGCAATTGGCACATATGCGTAAAATATCAGGCTAATATCCAGTTACCAACCGGTACGCATTTAATAGTTGTCTAATATTAGACATTGAAACAAATAAGTAAAGTTGCGTGCAATATTGCATAAATTTTGAGCATATATAGGCAAAATAGTATGCATAACCAATGCCCTATCCACCATCTATATTCTTTTGATGGTTGCTTTTGTGAGACCTTTTTGCGTAAACACATGGAGAACGAAATTCTTTACTTCGATTTTATGCAATGATCATCAAATACTTTTGATGTAAACTCTCCAGCTTTATCGAGTCTTATAGACATGATACAGTAATTAGGGTGGTGAGACCTTAAGTGTATAATATGTGCTAAGAGGTTTGTAAATGCAGTATTTCTTATAGACAATTATTCGACATGTGACCAGAATGTCGAATTATCCACCAGATTCATAAAGTACTTTGACTGGTTCCACACTCTGGATGGATTTATCTACAAATATATATTGTAAGAATGGTATATTTTATTTTGTATCTTTAGCATAAGAAGGTCTCGATCCTATTTTTGCTAAAGGGCGAGCTTTAAAAAATGCGGTGTTGTTCCTTTGACATGGTCAATTAGGCATAATGGGAAAGGGGATATGGCTTCAAATACTTCAAAAATTAAGAATTACTTTTGAGCATTATTATTATCAACACGTTGCAATGTGTTGAATTTTTGTCCCATTTATTTGTACTCAAAAAAGGAATATACGTGTAAGTACTTTGACACATGGATCATCATGACCAAGATGCACTAGGCAAGCATGCCAAAGTCTGTATGAGTCTATGTCCAACGGTACATTGTTGGTGACATCATAAGATTTGACAATCCTTATCTTAGTGGGGTACATTCTACTAGAATAACTCATAAATTTCTTTAAAATGCGTTTCTTTACATATTTGTTTAGAGGTAAAATAAATATTTTTTTTCCATTCTTACATTTAGTTTTTGTATGATTACTATTAGTATGAATATCGTTAACAAAGTTCAGGTCGCTTTGGGTGCATATATAGCGTATGTGACTTTAAATACCATTTTAGCAACAAAAATGGTTGATCAGTTCTTCGCTTTTATAATGATTTAATCATCATAGTCACATAGGTATTATAGGTTATTAATTGCCTATTTCATTGGATGGCTATAGTGTTCTCACTATCAACCAATCATTAAAGTTATCATCGATTCATTTTTACAGTAATAAAATCGAATATAAATTCTAAATTATGTAGTAATCAAACAAACAAATTCAATTATTTTAGAATAAAATTCAAATAAAACTAACAGTAATCAATTAAATATCTTGTTTTAGAAATTTAATTCATCCAATCAACATAAACTTTAAGACAAAACCATAGTCTTATTAAAAATTAGGCAATATGCCTATTTAACTATTTCTGAAAAATAAAGTGAATAAAGCAGATCAGTCAAAATCGAGTGCATCTATTGACTTAGCAAAGTTCTTCTTGCCACTAAACTCTACGATTGTGAAGTTGACATAAGCAATATTATATTTTTCATTCATAAAATGAGATTCTTGTTCTTTAGATTATCGATATCTCTTGTGATTCGCTGCTACTTTAGCGCTTGCATGGCAATTTTTGTACCAGTGCCCAGCAACTCCACACTTGTAACAAGGCTCATCGCCAACTCTTTCCTTTTTGACTGAAGGATTTTTAGGTGTACTTTTTAATCTTGTTTTCCTGACCACTAGGTCCAATAGCACTCTGTCTTCTCCATACTTTGGAAGAACCTCCACGACCCGTACCACAACTCTCACATCCATTTTCACGTTGTGCATTGTCGTCACGTGAGTAGGGATTAGCACGTCCAACCCCCTTTTCATTGGGGTTCTTTTCATTGTTCATTTTACCGTAATTGACCTTAGGAATTCTCTTTGTCCCAACGAGCCTGGCATTGTTATTCAAAAGAACCTTATTATGCCTTTCAGCCACTTGCAGTAGGTTGAACAACTTATTGAATATTGTGATTCTTTTGTTATCATACTCGAGCCTATACTGGTTCGCTAGTATAAGCGCTGAAGTAGGAAAAATGAAAAGGGTCTTCTGAATCATATAATTTTATGTGAGATCCTTTCCACAGAAGTGAAGCCGTGCCTTTAAGCGCAGCATATCCTTGTTGAAGTCGTTAACCTTTTTAGAGTCAAGCAAGCGGATTTCATTCCACTACATAGTTAATTCTGGGAGCAAAGTGTCATGAATGTTCCCAAAACGTCCTTTAAGGGCATCCCATAATTCTTTAGGTATCTTCAACTAAAGGTACTTTCAGCGTAGGCTGGGGTTAATATGTTTCCATAGAAACATTAATGCATTTACTTCCACCTTGTCAGACGGTCTGTTGTCTGTGAGGTCTTTCAGGTCAGTAAATGTGGCAGAGTATTCTTTAGCCACAAAGTCGGTTTCTACATCAAAAACCCACCGACGGTACTCTCAAGTCCATCTGAGTCCAAAATGTCAAATTTAGGTCGAGTTGGGTCGGCCATCTTAATAAATAATAAAGAAGATATTACACAGTTATGAGTACATCCATGTTCGTTATTTTTCAGAATTATGAACTAGATTTCAAAAATCAAGATCTATAATGGTCACATTTTTTATGCTATATGAAAATACTTTATCATATAAATTATAATGCGCATGAACTTTCATTAACATGACAACTGTTGAATTTATGACATACTAAATAAAATAATTAAGAATATAGGTAATATTCTAATTTTCATAGCAGGCTGATTTACCACAATTATAGCAATTATAAATTTAATTCGTCCATCTCAAATATGACATGCATAATATTGTGTAAATTTTGGCTACATAATGGTCAGTAAATGGGGGTGGAATTCAAAACCACATTAAATCAAACTGCTCTTTTGTATTAGAAACAAATCCATACATATATATATATATATTAAATCCTTAACTATATATATATATATACAAAGGAGGTTCCACATTTACATGGATTCTATAGGGCATAATTGGTAATTAAAACAAAAACTCTTTTTAAAATAAAACAGAAACTTAATTAAAATAAAAACTGTTCTTAAGTAAAACAGAAATTTAATAAAAATTGTTTTTAATATAAAACAGAAATTTAATTAAAATAAAAACTGTTTTTAATATAAAACATAAATTTAATTAAACTAAAAACTTTTTTTAAGATAAAACATAAATTTAATTAAAATAAAAACTTTTTCCAAGTAAAACAAAAATTTAATCAAAATAAAAACTATTTTTAATATAAAACAGAAATTTAATTAAAATAAAAACTATTTTTAAGATAAAATAGAAATTTAATTAAACTAAAAACTGTTTTTAAGATAAAACAGAAATTTAATTAAAAATAAAAACTGTTTTTAAGATAAAACATAAATTTAATTAAACTAAAAACTGTTTTTAAGATAAAACATATATTTAATTAAAATAAAAACTATTTTTAAGTAAAACAAAAATTTAATCAAAAGAAAAACTGTTTTTTAATATAAAACAAAAATTTAATTAAAATAAAAACTGTTTTTAAGTAAAACAAAAATTTAATCAAAATAAAAATTGTTTTTAATATAAAACAGAAATTTAATTAAAATAAAAACTATTTTTAAGTAAAACAAAAATTTAATCAAAATAAAAATTGTTTTTAATATATTTATGTAATGGTAGATAGGGCATTGGTTATGTATGTATACTACAATTATGAAGATGCCAATATTCCACCTATCAAAGAAGACAACGGAAAAAATCAAGTGGAGTAATTATTAAAAATTTGGTTACTTTATTAAAGTAAAAGAAAAGATTTTATTAAAGTGATGATTTCTTTGGACGAACGCCTGCACCCTTCCAGCACACGCCACCAAAGGAATGCAATTATTTTGTTTTTTACTGTACAAACACTGTTGTAATCATTTTGCTTTTACTGTGTGCTTTTTCTGTATGTTTTACTGTGTGTTTTTCCTCTCTATTTAAGTTAGGTTTGCAATTGAAGAGAGGCGTCTTTTGTTTTCCCTTTTCTTTTCTTTTTTTCTCCGCTGTTGTTTTCTTCTCTGCTTTCTTTCTTTTCTTGTAATCTTGTTACATATTAAGAAAAGGTTGAGTTCTGTTCTACATCTTCGATCCTTGTATCAATTTGGTATCAGAAGGAGGAATTAATGGGACGTCACACAAGTCGCGTTGCAGCATACTCCCTTATAGCAAAGGTATTGCTTGTTGGATATCCATGTTTGCGTAAATCGTTGACAGACGTGCTAATTTTATTGTTTCTGTTTATTAAATTTTTCTCTTGAAATGTTGAGCAGATCTATTTCTCGTTCAAAATATGTTCCCAGTTCTTTTATAAATAACACATATGATGTTGAATTTTCTAATATAGAAAATAAATTGTTAAACTGGCATTTACCTATGGTTAAACCAAACAAAATTTATAATTCTGGAATGTTTGATTTTATTTCTTCCATGTCTATTAAAACTATTGAACATACTATTCATGTTGGTAATAATCTTGATCATATGCAATCACTTCATGAAGATGAAATATTGCGCTATAAAGATAAATATAAATATATGCATATTGGTCTTATACAGGTAGCTATTAAACCTTTAACTTCTCTTGGTTTAAATACCTCTTTATTAATTGCTCTAAGTGATTGTAGGCATAATAAATTTAAAGATTCTTTATTAGGAATAATCCAGACTAGTTTATGTGATGGTCCAGTTTATTTTAACTGCTTTCCTGATTATTCTGTCTCTTTATCTGATAAAAATTTATTAGATGTTTTAACTCTGAATATTCAAATGAGTGGTTATGATTTGAAAGAAGGAAGTGAACCTTTAAATGTGACTTATAGAGTTCATTATAAAGTTATGAATACCCTTAACTCTAATGCTAAGAGATATGATCCTAAAGGTAAAACTACTCTTATTGAAACCAACTTATTAAAATATGATATAGCCGTGCCTAGAACCATTAAATGGAATGAAATTGAGCTACCTGAGCAATGGCTTTTAGAAGCTGCAGCTCCACCAACTCCTGTTGAAAACAAAAAGATTGAGGAAATTCTCTAATTTGACGATGGAGATGTTATTGTTAGATTTGATAATAATAAAACTGCTAGTTTATCAACCTCTTCTAAAAGGCCTTTTTCGGTCTCTCACTCTGAAAGTCAGAGATTTTATACCCCGGCCCCGGCCCCTATTCTTAATTCTAGTATTTCTAAACCCCCCCTAGAAGAAGTAGGAATTTCTGGCACCAAAGAAAATGAATTACAATTTGAAGGAGTTATTAACTCTCAACAAAATATTCCTCATAGTGTATATTCTAAACCCTCGAAGAATGAACATGATCTATGTCAGAATTAGGTTTTGCTATGAAACAAATTTTGGTTATTACAATAAGTGAATTTTCTTATAAACGAACGGATTGTAATACTGAATTTATGCAAGAAAAATATTCTGATTTTAGAAAATGGTTTTTGCTGAATTTTCTGATGAACAAAAGATATATTTCAAAACTAAATTTTACGAGCATATTGACGAAAATGAGGAGGTTATTCCTTTTGTCACATCGTTTTATAGTAATTATGAGGGAGATTACCCTAATATTTGTACTATTGATAGCTTTTATAAAAATTGGAAAACAGCTTCTGGAAGTATTGTCCAATCTCTTTATCCTCCTACTGAAGCCCTGAAAATAGAGGTAGGAGAAAATCAGACTTTAGAAACAAATGCGTTTACACCCAATATTAGGTTAGTTTCACCTCATATTGGCCCTGATGATCTTAACAAGGTTATTAAGCAGAACAATTTTACCAACTTGCATATACAAACCATGGCAAGTCAATTAACTCGTATTGAGAAAACCCTTGAAAAGGTTCAAGCCTTAGAAGAAAAGAGGCCTATTCCTATTATAGAAAAGCCTAAGATAGAAACCTCTTATATTAAACCTGTTATATAAATTACTGAAAAGTTTAAAACTGCTGACAAAAATAAAGAAATTGTTGATGCTCTTACTGAAAAGTTAGAAAAACTTCATTTATTAAGTGGAAAACAAATTCTTCCTATTACTCAAACTGAGGATGTCTCTGAGTATGAGACTGATTATTCCGATATAAGTCAATTTAAGAATGAATTATTAGCCATGGAAGGAGATCTTAATAAGATAACTTTCGGAAAAAATCATATGGCTACTCAAATGGCCCCTACTAGGACTTATTACCAGCGTCCTACTCCTCAAGATATGTTATTTGAAGAAGAGTATATATTTAATCCTATGACAAATTTTAGTGCTAAAACTATTTATGAGTGGTATATTGATGGCATGTCCGAATATCAAATATTAACTCAATTATATAGAATGACTATGTATGGTACTGCCTGTAAAGCAAGTGGTAGCAGCGACAAAAGTGTTGCTGAGTTCATGATTGCATGTTTTTCCAGATAATTAAGAGGCTGGTGGGCTAACGTCCTGACTGATAGTCAGAGAAGTGAGATTAAAAACTCTGTTAAAATAGTTAATATCAATGTTACCATAAAGAATGAACAAGGCCAAGATATTACACAAATCCAACCTAAAGCCGAAGAAAATGCGGTGTATTCTCTCCTTACTGCTATCGTGCAACATTTTATAGGTCCTCACCATACTATATTAGATAGAAGTAAGGATTTATTAATAAACTTCAAGTGCCCAACTTTAACACATTTTAAGTTTATGACAAGAGAAGATGCTAATGCGGACTTCTGAAAATAAAAGTTTATAGCTGGTCTCCCTACGCTATTTGCCCAAAAGGTTAAAGACCGTATTAGTAAAAAACATGGTGGTACTTCTATCCCCTATAAGGATTATACCTATGGTCATCTTATTAGTGAGTGTATTGCTGAAGCCTTATCCCTATGTAATGATATTAAGCTTAAAGCTCAACTTAAGGCTCAAAATTTAACTGGCCGTAAAGAAATAGGAGAATTTTGTGATCAATTTGCTTATAATCTTAGCATTCCTTATTCTAGAGTCAAGAAAACTACTAATAGTTCTAATAGAACTAGAAAACACCACAAGAAGCGTAAAACTCCCATAAGAAAACCTCTCAACCTTCTACCTCAAGAACTCCTCATAGGAAGTCTGGGCCAAATAAAAAGCCCAATATGAGTCAAATTATTTGTAGAAAATGTGGAAAGGCTGGCCACTATGCTAATAAGTGCTGGACTAAGCAAAAACTTAGTGAAATAGCTGATGAAGGCTTAAAAAGGCAACTTATGGCGGTTCTATTAAACCCAAGTGATAATGAAGAAGAAAATGAAGTTAATAACATTAGGTCTGAATCCCCTTCTGGCTCTTCTACCAATAATTCAGAGTCTGATCCTTATTGTAATTGTAAATCACAGACTGATTATTATAAGGCTATATTAGAAACCAATGGTCTTAGTATTAATGTTCTTAATAAAGAATAACAGTCTATTTTAGATCTTATAGATCAAGTTGAAGATACCAATGTTAAACGCAAACTTATAGAGCAATACTTGACCATGTTTAAAACTGAGAAGAGCATTCTTCCTAGTACTGAGCCATATTCTCTGCATAGTATTCTAGAAAGTTTATATAAAACCCCAGAAAAGGAGGTTACTATTTCTGATATAAAAACCGAAATTAATAGTTTAAAAACGGAGGTTAGAGATATTAAATTTCGTCTTTCTATACTTGAGAAAACTCCCACTATTACGACTGAGAGTTCTTCATAAGCTATTGTTTTGAATACTGGTGATAACTTTCTTAATCTTATAGATAATATCACTGGGAACATATTTTGAACGAGAAATAGATCTGCTCAACATTTTAAGAGAAAAATTTAATAAACAGAAACAATAAAATTAGCACGTCTGTCAACGATTTACGCAAACATGGATATCCAATAAGCAATACCTTTGCTATAAGGGAGTATGCTGCAACGCGACTTGGGTGACGTCCCACTAATTCCTCCCTCTGATACCAAATTGATACAAGGATCGAAGATGTAGAACAGAACTCAAACTTTTCTTAATATGTAACAAGATTACAAGAAAAGAAAGAAAGCAGAGAAGAAAACAACAGCGAGAAAGAAAGAAAAGAAAAGGGAAAACAAAAGACTCCTCTCTTCAATTGCAAACCTAACTTAAATAGAGAGGAAAAGCACACAGTAAAACATACAGAAAAAGCACACAGTAAAAGCAAAATGATTATAACAGTGTTTGTACAGTAAAAAGCAAAATAATTGCATTCCTTTGGTGGCGTGTGCTGGAAGGGTGCAGGCGTTCGTCCAAAGAAATTCATCACTTTAATAAAGTCTTTTCTTTTACTTTAATAAAGTAACAAAATTTTTAATAATTACTCCACTTGATTTTTTCCTTTGTCTTCTTTGATAGGTGGAGTATTGGCATCTTCATAAAGACGGGCGAGCCATCTTCCCATGTGCGTTGTCATATCTTCATTTGGCTCAGCAAAATCATCTTCATCAATATTGATCAACTGATTATTGGGTTCGGACTTTACTTCAGATTTTGAATCTTGGGAAATAGACATAATATCATCATCCATATCTAACTGTGAGGCTAAATTTTGAAGAATTTTTTCTTTAAGCTCTTTGATCGGTGTATTAGGAAATTTCTCTTTAAGAGACACAAGGGATGGAATTTTAAACTCAGTATTTTCAATACTTTGTTTCTTTAAGAAAGCTTCATCATCTTCGGCCTGTTTATTGAATTCTATAAATTCAAAAATATCCTTTTTTATTTGAACTATAAGTTCAGTAGTGTCAAATTTTTGCCACCATTTATAATAATAGTCACGGACTAAGAGAAATAAACCGTTATTACGGGTGGTAGTATTAAAATTCCATTGAAATATCCAGGGAATATGATATTTAGTGAAAAAATGTAATAATTCAAAATTTTTTATGGGATATTGTTCCTTAATAAAGAGCCTAGGATTATTTTTGCTATAAGCAATAAAAAGTTCATATAAGTTATTAGGAAGAACATCTTCTTCAGGGTCAGACAAAATAAACCACTGAAAGAACCAATGAGGAAGGGATTTTAAATAAGAATCATCACCTTTAAGGCTGTCTATACGAAAAAAACCAAGTATGAGAATTATATTGGTTTTGATATAAGAAAGCCTTTTTCCAAGCTTCAATATAATCCCAATAATTATAAGAATGTGGGGCTGCTTTATTATCGGAGTAATAAGTCCTTAGGCTTTGTTCTTTATTTGGATTTAATCCCCATTCTTCAATACTTATGACGCCTTTAATAAAGGCCTTGCTAAACGCAATTTCTGAGTTATATGAACCCACATTTCTATTCATATGCGTGAATACTACGTTTTCGGTATCTTTAAGAATAGCCTCATAATAATCCCTTGTCTTTCCGCTAATAAGGGGGAATTCCATCTTATTTTCAAAATACCTTTGGGCAATAGTCTCAGGATTCATAGCAAATCTCTGATCACTTTCTTGTAAATAGATAACAAAATCTTGTTGAGGCTTTTTTAAAGCCACTTGAACTTCCTCTTTAAGAGCTTCTTTAAATGTCGCTGGGGACGGTGGTTTAACCTGGGAAGAAGAAGCCTGGGATTTAATCCCGGAAGTGCCAATATTGCGAGCAGGGGATCGAGGCGGACCCCCTCTACCTCTTTGTCCTCTATAAGAGGAAGAGGAACCTGGCGGCCTACTCATGAGACCTTTCCCTGCAAAAATTCTCTGGTTAAGAAATCAGGAAGGGAATTTGACTCCCCTTTTATAAATTCTATTTTAAAATCAAATACTGATAATATCGCTTGCCATCTAGCAAATATTTATTTTGAAGCAATATTTTTAACATCCTTTTCAAGCACATCTTTTGCGGCTTGACAATTAATACGCAGAAGAAACTCTTTATTTAATAAGTCTTCTTGAAAATTAGAAATACACTCAACAACTGATAATATTTCTTTTTTAATGGTAGAATAATTTTTTTGGGCATCGTTCCACTTACCCGAGGTAAACCTAGATAAAATTTCTTTATCAGAGTCTTTAAACTTCTATTTAAGAATACCACCATAACCAATATCAGAAGTATCAGTTTCAACAATTTTAAAAGAATAAGGTAAGACAAGCGCTAGGCAAGGAAGTTGTTTAACTTCAGATTTAATAATTTTAACAGCTGTAGTATGTCTATCAGACCAAGGAAGAGGATTTTTTCTTAACCTTTCATAAAGAGGAATACAATTTGTAGCCAAATTTTTATAATAATCTCTAATATAATTTAGAGATCCTAAAAATCTTTGTAATTGGGTTTTATCTCTTATTTCATCAGGAACTTATCAGCAAATTCGATAGCCCTATTTATAGGAATAATACTTCCCTTAGTAATTTCATGTCCTAAGAATCTTACTTTTGTTTGGATTATACTCATCTTTTTAGCTGAAATAACTAAGCCAGCGTTTTTAATAATTCTTATAAATATTTGAATGTGTCTAATATGCTGATCAACATTATTAGAGAAGATGAGAATATCATCAATATAAATAATAAAAAAAGTACTGTAAGGAGTGAAAATATCATTCATAATATTTTGAAATTCAGAAAGGGAATTTTTAACCCAAATGGCATAACATTCCACTCATAATGTCCAAAAAGAACTGTAAAACAGTTTTATATTTGTCAACTTCAGCAATTTGGATCTGCCAATAACCCGATTTTAGATCAAATTTAGAAAATATAGTAGCAGCTTGTAGACGGGCTAATAAATCTTTTTTATTAGGGAGAAGATATCTGATCCATTTTAAGACTTTATTTAAAAGTTTATAATTAATAACAAGCCTAGGAACACTTCTTTCAATTTCAGAAGCCTTATTAACATAGAAAGCTGTGCAACTCCAAGGAGAATAACTTTTCCTAATGAGTTTTTTCTCTATAAGAGAAGAGATCTCGGTTTTGCAATATTCTAATAAAACAGAATTCATTTGAGCCGGTCTAGCTTTAGTAGAAATATCATTTTCATTAAAACCTTCTTCATAAGGAAGGGGAACAATATGCTTCTTACGATCCCAAAATGCAGTAGAAATCTCATTACAAATTTCATGAATAATTTGTTCTTGTAGATTTTTAATTAAGAGTTTTGTTTTAGGAGTATTGATCTGAAGATTTATGTTCATAATTTTAAAATCTTCCTGTAAATATTCTAACTGTTTTTCTTTAAAAACAAGCTTATCTTTTACTTCATTAACTTCTTTAATACGAGGTTTAGTAATAAATTTAAATAAAATTTCTTTACCATCAAACTGTGTAACAACTCCTTCTTCAAAAATTTAATTAAACTAAAAACTGTTTTTAAGATAAAACATAAATTTAATTAAAATAAAAACTTTTTTCAAGTAAAACAGAAATTTAATCAAAATAAAAACTATTTTTAATAATAAAACAGAAATTTAATTAAAAAAAAACTATTTTTAAGATAAAACAGAAATTTAATTAAACTAAAAACTGTTTTTTAAGATAAAACAGAAATTTAATTAAAATAAAAACTGTTTTAATATAAAACAGAAATTTAATTAAAATAAAACTGTTTTTAAGATAAAACATAAATTTAATTAAACTAAAAACTGTTTTTAAGATAAAACATAAATTTAATTAAAATAAAAACTGTTTTTAAGTAAAACAAAAATTTAATCAAAATAAAAACTGTTTTTAATATAAAACAGAAATTTAATTAAAATAAAAACTGTTTTTAAGTAAAACAGAAATTTAATCAAAATAAAAATTGTTTTTAATATAAAACATAAATTTAATTAAAATAAAAACTATTTTTTAGTAAAACAAAAATTTAATCAAAATAAAAATTGTTTTTAATATATTTATGTAATGGTAGATAGGGCATTGGTTATGTATGTATACTACAATTTTTTTCTTGAAGGTTGGGCGACGAGAGAAGAGTCCAATGGTGATGGCGGCCGGCGGCTAGGGTTTTCTTAGAGTTAGGGTCATTAGTTCTGATCGTGCTGATAACGTGTTGTAGGAACAATTATACTCAACCTTTCATTAGATGAGCCTTTTAAAAAGGGACAAATACAATAGTAAATAGGATTTACAAGAAAGCCCATTATGGCCCATAATACACAATTTATATAGTAAAATCTCTAATACATATTATATCTAGACGGTAGCACACTGTGTGTAATTTTCTTCAACAAATTTTAAATTTTAATGGTCAAAAATGAATCTTTAATCAAATTTTTACCATGTCCACTTCTTATTTGAATTTCTTTGTAAATTTTGTAGAATTGACATATTCATTACTCCACCAAATTTCATTAAAAGATTTACCAATTTAACCTTTGAATTAGACCCCATTAAACAGAACTAGACCGAAGAAGTATCGATCAGAACCCCACCCCACCCTTAATCCCTAGAATTTATCCTCTCTCTCTAGACATACATGTATACATACATTTGTATGTATATCTCTCTCTATATATATGCATAAACTTTTAGGTAAAACTTAATCTTTAGACACCCACACCCACACACACACTTATATATATATATATGTCATATATGTGGTGGCTTTGCATGCAATGTTTGATTATATATGTGTGTATGGGTATGTTGTATGTATATGTGTGTGAATATATATATATATATATATATATATATATAAACGGTGAATTTTGAAAAAGGATTAAGGAGGGATAACAATGGTATGTCTAGAAAGATGAGAAATGATCGAAGGGGCGGAGGTCGGTGAAGGGGCTGAATAGTAATCAATAATGGTGGTGGTTAGGAAGGTCAAGTGATCGGAGTTAGGTGGTGTTTATGATGGATGTAGGTGGGAGCCTTTGGAGGTAGTTAGGGACTTTTTTGTTAGTTTCTTTTTTTTTAAAAAAAAAAAGAATAAAAAAAAGTAATTAACTATAGCTAGATTTGGTGAGTTAAAAGCATGTGCAAATCACATGTCCGTTAACTTTAGACGGAGATTGACAGAATTTACACCAAAGTCTAATTTGTAAACAAAAGAGTATCTAAGTCTAATTTTGCCCATTTTATTCTGAGCATTTGTGTTTGAGATTTGGGGGGGGGGGGGAGAGAAGGTGTGTAAAGTTTATATTTTAGTTGGCTTTATTCATTCGACAAAAACACGTTTGCTTGTAAGATTGTTTGAGTCGTTCGATATTGCATCTTAAGAATTACAAGCAAGCCAAGCTATTGAATTAATGCACCAAAGAATTATATCGAGAAAGATACGGTGAGTATTGACATTTGAATTTAATTTCCTATGTGATATTTTTATTTTTAGAAAAACCTTTTGGTTCGAATTAATTTTTTTATTATTTTTATTAGTGTTTTTCTTGCATCCGTAATGTTTTGGTGAACCAAATTTATGAGAAAACTCTTAAATTATATTTCTAATATGTTTCTAGAGTTGTTCCGAAAATTTGAATCGAATTGAAATTCAAACGAATTTAATATGCGAAAAAACAAAAAGAAAAAAATTTAAAAGAAAATATTTTTATTAAATAAATAAAGAGTAAAGAATATTTGAAAAGTCAAAGTGTCAGAACTTTTTCAAAAACCAAATCGCGTGGTTTAAAGATTCAAGGTGGTTTTTTTTTCTTTTTTTTCTTTTTGTTAACTGCCACATGTCACGTAATGGTGGTTGCTTTTCTTCGTGTGCGGTATAAATTAAAGAGTAAATACCATCAATGACCATTAAACTATTGACATATTTTACCAGAGGCCACTGTACTTTATTTTGTTACAATCGGACCATTAAATTATTAAAAAGTACTACCAATGGCCACTCCGTTAAATCTCACCGTTAGTTTTTGGCGGGAATCGTTATTACTTGAAATGTTAAGGGTATTTTAGTCTTTTTTTGTTTTTTTTCTCTTTTCTTTTTCCCTTTTCTTTTCTTTTCTTTTTCTTCCTTCTACCTTCTGCCTTTCTTCCCTTTTCTTTTTTCTTCTTTTTCTTCCGATCTCTTCTTCTTCTTTTCTTCTTCTCCTTTCGATTAGTTCTTCTTCTTCTTCTTCTTCTTCTTCTTCTTCCGACATCTTGGATTTGCTGGGGGCGGCAGAGGCGCTTCCTCCGGAGAAGGTGTCTGAAGGGTTGTCTCCCTTCATGATTTTTCTTTCTTTTTTAATCATTTGGAGGATTATGAATGGTTTTAATCATTTGGAGGATTATAAATGGTGGAAGAATCTGAAGATTGGGAGATTCGGTGCGGCACCGGATGGGGTGGGTTTGAGTTTTTAAAAAATTCTGTCACAGGGGTTTGAAGTGGGTTAACGTATATGTAATTGGGGTTTGATATTTGTCAAAATCAAAGAACAACAAATACACCAAATCAAATCAATTGCTTGAATTAATCAAATCAAATGGCAATTTCTTAAACAAGTATAAAAATTGAAGAATAAATCAAAGGGGAAGAAGACATGTGGCCACCGGTAGAAGAAGAAGAAGAAGCTAGAAGAAGAAGAAGAGGAGAAACAGGCTCGTCGGAGTCATCGGAAGAAGACAAACAGGCCCGTCGGAGTGGCCAGAAGAAGAAGTTTGAAGGAGAAGAAGAATCGATCGGAAGAAGGAGAAGAAAAAGAAGAAGAATCAGGCTCGTTGAACTCGTCGGAAGAAGAAGAAGAAAAAGAAGAACTAATCGAAAGGAGGAGAAGAAAAGAAGAAGAAGAGATCGGAAGAAAAAGAAGAAAAAAGAAAAGGGAAGAAAGGCAGAATGAAGAAGAAAGAAAAGAAAAGGAAAAAAGAAAAGAGAAAAAAAAACAAAAAAGACCAAAATACCCTGAACATTTCAAGTAATAACGATTCCCGCCAAAAACTAACGGTGAGATTTAACGGAGTGGCCATTGGTATTACGTTTTAATAGTTTAATGGTCCGATTGTAACAAAATAAAGTACAGTGACCTCTGGTAAAATATGCCAATAGTTTAGTGGTCATTGATGGTATTTACTTTAAATTAAAAGCAATAGAGCTTTGGATCGCAAAAGGGTAGACCGGTTCACACATTTATAATGTGTACTAGTTTGGAAGAATTTTTGGCTCGAAATTAAATTTCATAATTTTGGATTGGTCCATGTTTTATTGATGTGTGTTGGTTCGGCTAATGTTTTTTGGGCAGTAATTTTTTATTGCAAAAATATCGATTTTATTTATTTTTAACCCTTTCTTAAAGTAAGTTGGTCTTTATATTTTTATATAAATAGACTTATAGGGTAAGAAACTTTGACAAACTTTTTCACATGTTTTAAGAGAGATTTTTAAACCTTAGAGAGAGATTAAAAACCTCAAAACATAAAACTGTCTTAGGGCTTTTTGTTCATGCTAAAGCAAGTTTTTTTTTATAAAGAATAAATCAGATCCCAAAGCGCGTGTGATTCACAAACGGAGTTGACGAACGGTGTGATACCGTGGCGAGTGATTCGTTGTAAACCTATTCATGCAATTCGGATAGGAGGACTGTACGCGTAGAAGGTGGAGACTTTTGCAGGCGGCTTATACGACTCAAGTTTTGTAAGTCTGTACGGTTTGATCGAGATTAATTCGAGTCTGTAAACCTTTTGTGCATATAGTGGATTGTTGAGGATTAGTCTTGCACTGCAGGGATACCTCGTTAATTCTAGTATTTACTTATCTGTTTAATTGCTTTATTAATTACTGCGTATTAGAAAAGATTAAACATGTTTTTCAGAATTAAAATCCATAGACTTTTAGGTTTTACTTTTTGATTCGAATAAAATTGATTTTTGAGAATCTAACCGCTGAATAACAAATCTAGGGTTAATTTTTTTTTTAATTCGCTTCCGCAAGCGTGTCCCGGCTCTTATTTTTTCATGATGGACAGAGGTGGGTTGAAGAAGGTGGTGATAAAAATTAATAAAAATAGAGTTGAATGTTAACAAAATATAAATTAAAGGAGTGTAGAGGTAGGGTAAAAAATTTGAAATCATTAGAGTTGAGTGAAGTTTTTGGCAGTTAAATGTTAAAATTTTGATTCATTAATGTATTTTAGGCAGTTTTAAAATTAAGAAAATTAAAATATAAAAATAGGGGAATGTTGGGTTAAATTGGGAAAATTAAAATATTAAGGCCAAATATATAAAATTAAAAAAAAGGGCCTATTTTAGAGAAATGTGATTTATCACATAAGGCAAGGACATCCCAACCCTTAAAATATAAAGGGCCTATTTTTATTTTATTTGAATTATGACATGTGTCTTTTTTTTCATTATAAAAGACATCCCAATTCCCAACCCTTAAAATAAACTAAAAAAATATCAATATGGATTAAAAGATGACTGCAATATGAAGTCTATATTTCACTGCAACATGAACTTTGCAACATATTTCACTGCAATGTGAACTTTGCAGTCGATATTTTAGTGCAAAGTTCATATTGCAGTCCATATTTTACTGCAAGTGAACTTTGCAGTCAGCAAAGTTCATAGTGCAGTTCATTCACTGCAATTGAATTTTGCAGCAAAATAATATATAATTCAATATGGACTTTGCAGTCCATATTTTTGTGTGAAAATTTCATAAAAAGGGGTAAATTAGGTAATACATAAATGTTTTTATTAATTTAAATGATATTTAAATTTATTCAAATACATTATTTAAAATATAAAACAAAATAGGTCTTACACTAATTACCAATTAAAAATAGCCCTTCATTCAAATTACCAATTAAAAATAGGAAATTATCATTGGAGCCCTTCTATCTTTAGTTTTTTTTTTTTTCCTACTAATTATGATATAGCCCCTCGCTCAAACTAAAATTAGTCCTTTGTCAGCATAACTTTTTAATTCAAACATAAATTAATCTGAAGCTAAAACATTCAAACATTTATTAGTAACCCAAAAAATGTCTCCCAGTAAGTTTTATAATATGAAAATAATGTGCATTTAGAGTCAACCTAATTTAATGTTGATTTTTAAAATAAAGCTTTTTTAAATAAATGAAGGATAAAATAGTTAAAATTATATGTTTAATATTTATTCAGATGTTACGTTGATACATTAAACGCACCAAAAGTTTAGATTTAGTGTTAAGACTCTTTAAACTAGAAATTTAGTATCTAAGCCAATGATCCTTCTCTTGAAACTTTCACGAAATTGCTATGCATGCAAACACGCATTTCAGAAACAGCTGGAGTCGCCAAAGTCTTATTTTTCCCCAAAATAGGAAAAGGCCTTTGCAAATCACAGCCATAAGGTCGATTTCCATCACCGATTGGCCGGAGAGTGGTTGTATTAGTGTAAACTATGAAGTAGACTTGGCACAAAAGACCCAGACGTACATATTATAGTAGTACAGTAGTTTATTTTTTACAATTTTAATTTTAAATAGACTATAAGAATCCAAAAATAAATCTAAAAATTTCTTCATGGCTATTTTATAATCCAAAAAACAGGATTTATTATGTTATTTGACATATAATGGATAATTAGTTTTTAAAAATATTAATGTTCTACAGAAAAACATTATTTTATAAATTTTTAATTACAATAAAAAAAATCTATATAAGGTAATGATGTTTTATAATAATTTAAGAAAATTAAGTATGTTTAAAGCTGATTTTGACAAAAAAAATATATATATATATATATTTGGCGTTGATCACTTTGGCAACGGGATGACACTTTTGTAAGAGCAAAATATTCTTACCAAAGTAATTTTTGTCCAAATAGACAAAAAAAATAAAATCTTGCACATATATATATAATATTTGAAGTGGGATTTGATGCTATTAAATTTGGGAATTTTTGAGTTCCACCCCCCCACCCAATTATTAATGCAAAACTCTAGATATCTCCTTATTTTATTAATCCTTTGAGTTACCGTCCTGTTTTTAATGTTTTAATTGCTTCATTCCGTTGAAAATATAAAAAAACAGGTGGGTAACTCAAAAGATTATTAAAATAGAGGGATATCTTGAATTTTGCATTAATAATAAGAGATAACTCAAAAAGTCCCTAAATTTGATAATAATAGCTGTTTTGTATCACTAGTTTTCTTTTCATGAAATAAAAAGCAATAGGATTTTTTTCATTATTAAAATAACGTATGTCAATTCCAGTATGTTTTCCAAATAAACAAATCAATTGTATACCTTAAACAGAAAGAAAAAAAAAGTATGCAATCTATATTTACTCCTTTGGAGGTAGCAACATACAAGGAATGAATGAAGTTTATGTTTGCAGCAAAAAGAAAAGGATAAATATTGAACACTATATGTTCATTTGAGAAAAAAAAAAAACTATCATTTCGGTTTCAAAATGATAGTGATCATATTTGATCCTCTTTAAAAAAGAAGTAATTTTAATGTTCTGGGTGAATTCCGAATTATGCATCTTAAGAGTTTGATAAGCATCTCAAGTTAGAAGTTTGTATAGATTAAAATGGTGACACGTGTGTATGGAAACCCTCAACAATTTAATTATACACTCGAAATACGTGAAAAGGAATTATGCCAAGACACAAAAGTTGTGTAAGGCTATGTGGTCTAATAATAATACAAACGATGAGTCTAATAATAATACACTCGAAATCATTTTTTTTATTTAATTTTTTTTCTTAAATATTTTTTTCTGTTAAAACTTAAATCGAAAAAAAAATAGTTTTTCACCAACTTTACGGACATGTAACTTTCTCATACGATATCTCAATGATGCAATGTTCGATCCATTACTTAGAACTCACATCCCTCTGCAACTTTTATGTTTTGGCCGATTTTAAAATTAAACATCTTGACAATCTAATAGGCCGTTGAAGTTGGAAGTTTGTATATGAAAGTACTGCTATTTTAATCAATGCAAAACCCCAAATTCGCTCGCTGATTATATTTCTCTAAATGATTCGGAATTCGACCAAAACATGAAAGTTAAAAAGGGATATGCATTCTAACTAATGCTTCAAATTGTGAGTAATTTGGATGTCGCATTAGAGTTAAATAAATATATATATATATATATATATATGTGTGTGTGTGTGTGTGTGTGTGTTTTTGAGATATATTTTTAAAGAATAAGTTAACATAATTCTTTTATTTTTTACTGTAATATTATTATGTAATTAAATAGGTAATATTATAAGAATTTATTTAAATATATTCAACTCAGAGACCACTAGCCACATTAACCAAATATTATTATGTAAATATATTCTTTTATTATGTAATTAAAAAAAAATAAGAATTTATTTAAATTTATTTAAGCAGATTAAGCAAATAGACCACTAGCCACATTTTCCCTTTGTCTGTAGATGAGAGTTGAATAAGAATTTACATTTTTACCTTTTTTACATTTTACATTTTCCTTTTTATTATGTAATTAAAAATGTAAATTTTTATTCAACTCTCATCTATTGACAAAAGGAAAATGTGGCCAGTGGTCTATTTGGTTAATTAGCTTAAATAAATTTAAATAAATTCTTATAGTATTACTTTTTTAATTACATAATAAAAGAATTTATTTACATAATAATATTTAGCTTAAATATTAATTTTTTTTAATTTTCTTAAATAAATTCTTACGATATTACTTTTTTTAATTACACAATAATATTACAATAACAAATAAAAGAATTACGTTAACGTGTTTTTTAAAAATATATCTCAAACATTTATATTTAAAAAAAAATCTTAATATATATTAAATATAATACAAATTTTTATTTTCATAATAATTTTAACACATGGCATTAATCCACCCCTTGTTAACATTTTCTCAGCTCGTTCGGATTGAAAGAATATGGCAAAAAGAAAAGGAAGAAAGGAAGGAATGATTAAAAATTACTTTTTTTTATAGATTTGTAGTGAGAAATAGAAAGGAAACTGGGAGAATTAGAAGGATGGTCAATCCATGCTATTCTTTCAACTTTCATATTATTTCCTTTTATTTTCTTTTACTCTTTCTAGAGGTTTTTTGAGTTATTCCCCTATTCTTAATTCATAATTAGAGTTATTCCCTGTTTTAGTGATCATTTGATTTAACCCCCAAAATTTAACAAACCATTACCTCCATCCAAATTTTATACAAATTGACTAAAATGCTTTCATCTTCAAACTTAGGGGTTGTTTGTTTTGCTCACTTAAATCTGAAAACTTTTTATAGTTAATCTATTTTGCTTCCATTTGCGGTATTGCGTAACCCGAAGTTACGGATATCTGTTTTCCCCCTTAATGGTATCAGAGGCAGTTAAAATGTTCTCAGCTTAAACTCCTTTTAAGTTCTAAACTAATGAATCAAATAGCCTAGATATGATTTTGAGCTTCTGATTATAAAATATTTCTTGAAAGTTTGATAATTATACTGTGATCAGTATGAGATACAATCCTTGTGAAAGTATGCTCTACGACTGCCATATAATTAACAAATCTTTGATTAGTATGCTCTGTGACTGCCACGAAAGTGGATCTCTCACATCAGAACACTAAGATTGTTAAGTGGATCTCTCGTATCAGAAATCTAAAGTATTCTTACTCAGAAAACGAGTATAATTCTTAAGAAAAGACTTAAGATTTTATGGTATAACAGACAGGTTGCTTGAGGAAAGAGCAGTTAAGGCAGTGTGTGCCGTGTTAAGCTCGATGACTCGCAGATGTGGTCTGAGATACATAGAAATCTTATTGGTATTTCTTAAGGTTGTCTTCTTTGGTCTTTTAAAGATATATGTTATCAGAAGAAGCTCATACTCATATTTTGATTATTTGAGAAGTTAGTAAAGAACTTAAGTTTTTTAAAATGTTTTCAAAAAATTCTTCTCCTAAGTTAAGTAGATCTTCAAGTGTATCCTCTTCTTCCTCATCCTCTAGATTTTCTGTAGATAATATCGAGTCTCTTTATGAGATTACCCATACTCCTTCTAATGTAATCCCTCAAACGGATTTGCCCACTGCGAATCCTTATAATGTTTTTGCTAAACCTACTCCAGTTTCTGGACTAGGCAAGTTCGAAAGTTGATCTCCAGTAACTCCTCAACCCTTCCAATTAAAGAGTACGTCCAAGCGAGCAAGTTTGACCTCTTTGATTGTTCCCTCTGGTTCAGAAGAAAGATTCTTTCCAATCCCTCTTCCACCAGATTTTCAACGGATGGCCCTTACCCAGGGTTATACTCATCTTCATTTTGGCGCAATCAGATTTGCGGTTACCTTTCATGGCAGAAAAGGTCTTCCAGTGGTTACAAACATAGCCCTGATAGACTCTCGGTTTAAAACTTATTCCCAGGCGGTTCTTAGTATTGTTCAGGCAACTCTTAATGCCGGTACAGTGTTCTTCACCCTTTACCCCAACTTTAACATCCCGGTTGCAGACAAGCATTTAGCAACGGCGTTAAAGATACAGGTCCAGATCAGTGGTGCCTCCATGATTGAAGGAACGGCGGCAGCAACAATCCATCATCAGATGATCACGCGTCTACAGAATCATTCATATGATCTCTGTATCCCAGGCTCAGAAACTGCAGAAGCTTTAATGCTTACGATAGATTCGAACGTAGCTCCGACGGCAAGTTTTATCCCCAAGCAGTTACCCCGTGAAGAACTTGTTAAGTTGTTACCAGAAAAATGGGTAACCTCTTATGAAGTCTTGCATGAACAGGAGAATATAGAATTCGGTTCAAACTACAGATCCGGTTTATATTAGCAGAGCCAATCGTCAAGTAGATGTGATCTACAAAAGAAATGCTTCTCCACAGCATAACCCTTTTGTAACAGAAATCAACATGATGGAGCCTCTTGAACGTCATCCCAGTGATCCAGAACTCAAAAACCTCCCTATGAAGATCATTTGTTTCAATCGCGAAGGTCTTCCGGTTTATGAAAGACAAACTTCCTCTGGTCATATTTGGTATGATGAATGTTTTTGTGAAGGCTGTCAAGAAGATAGATATTTAGATCAGCTTGACCCAGCTGAACTAAAGCGGTATAGGTGAAAAAAGAAGCTCAGTGAAGGAAAAGCCCTCTCATCTCAAGAACAACTGCAAGAACGCTATGAAAATGGCGATCCGACAGTTGGTTTGCTTGGAGAACCTTCAGGCAAGTTTGACTTCTTTGTCACTTATGGTGATTCTCCTAAACCACCCACACCAACAGTTACTCCATCTCCACCTCCTTGTACCCCACCTCCAAAGCCTAATAAGCCTTCTCCTCCAAAACCACAGCCCATTTCATCCTATAACAAAAAAGCTTTCGAAGCCCTCAAAAGCCCATCTCCATTCCAACCCAATAATTTCACCCCATAGCCCATATCTTGTTTCCTTATGGACGAACAAAGCCTATTTCCACCTTCCGAAGATTTTGAAAACCAATCTCAAAACATAAGCCATATTTGGAAGGTTAAAAATCCCATTCATGGTGAAAGAAAGAAAGTTGTAGCAGCGGAAGCAGCTCTTAACTGGCAGGCAGAAAATGCGGTTGCTCAGAATTCCATGTTATCCCAAATTGCTCATAGCACTCAGAGTATCAGCAGAAAACTATCCAAGGTTGATACTGTTGAATCCTCTATTCAAGAGATACGTGGAAGATTACAGCAAATTGATCAACAGATGAAGTATCTGTGTAATACAGTTACTGATTTTTCTGTTATGAATTCCCAATTCCAAGTTATGCAACAAGAACAAAAGTCCCTGCAAGCCCAGTTACTTTCTCTCCAAAAGGTTCAATCACCACCCAGATTTCCAGATCTAACCCATTCTCCCCCTACCACAGGCATGTCTAATGCAATAGACTTATGGAAGGATGTTCCCAAAAGACGACTTCCTCGTTGGCCTGATCCCAAACCCAAAACTCGCTCACCCAAACCAAAATCCCATTATGCTTATGTTCCCAAAGTAAAACCAAAACCACCAACTCTTACTATACGAAACCCAGATTTTGACGATATGTATTTTGAAAACTACCGTCAAACATCTCAATCCTCGATCCAGCCACTTTCCAACCCGGTTCCCCCAACACCATCATTCAACAAACCAATCCCCACCTATTCCCAAAAAACCAGCTCTTCAACTAATCCATCAGCCTATAAACCAGACCATGACCCAACTACAGGTGCATCCACCAAACAGATGGATATGTTGTTTGTTCATGATAAGGAAGATATGCCAGAAAACCAGATTGCTTCTTTTTTGAAAGTTTTAGCAATGGAAGATCGTGTCCCGGTTAAAGCAACTAAGCCAGATTTTTTTGCTAACTTTGAAGAAGTTTTCATGGCAGAACAAGTCCCTCGTCAACAACAACAACAACCACCTCCCCATCAACCTCCCCATCAACCACAACCTCCTCCTGAAAATGTTCAAGATCCTAATTGTTGAAGATCCCCCATCAGATTCTGATTCCACCGATCATGAATATGTTCTCCCAAAAATTCCACCAGGAGAAAAATATCAGCAGTTTACTCTTGATGATATTCCTCCAAAAGAATGGCGTGCCAGATTCCACAAGTTTACGACTTGGATTCAAACAGATCTAGAGCATCATTCTCAGCCAGAAGTCTTTCTCAGATTCCTTGCTCGATTGACAGGAAGATTGAAAGATTGGTATAATTCTCTCGGTGAATACAGGCAAAAGACTCTCCAACAACAGAAAACCATTGATGGTTTTCTTAGTCTTCTGTACATTGAATTTGTTGGCAAGGCAGAACGTCATTTGGACATTATGCGTGAAGAATTGTTAAGCATGAAGTGCTGTTCTCTAGCCTTATCAGATCTAGAGAAACATTATGATCGTATTTCCCAACGATTCTATGTCCTTGGCGGTATTGATGATGTGAATCTCAAGCAAATTGTATTCCATTCTTTCCCAGATCCCCTTGTTGTAGAAGCAAAGAAGATCTTGAAAATCCAAGGAAAACAGATCAAGGATCTTACTCTTGCAGATATCTATGAAATATTCATAGACTATGTTGAAAGAATGTGCAGTCAGCAAACCCTCATGGTGAATATCCAGAAAAATGCTGATCGAATCCGAGATTCCTGCAACAAAGATTGGATGAAAATCAAGTGCAAGAATGATAAAGAATGTGATTGTCGCTCTCACAGAAAAGGAAAATATTCTCGAAGACATCACAAGTACAAACGTTCAAAGAACAAATCATACGATGATGAAAGATCTCTGAAACGGCGTTCCAAGCACAGCCGATTCAAGAAAAGGAAACAGTGGAAGTTTGTAAAGAAGAGAAATTTCAGAAAAAAGCGCGGCGATGGTTGTTTCATTTGTCATAAGAAATGCCACTTTGCGAAAAATTGCCCTAATGCAAAGAAGAAAGAAGCGTTCATGGCCCTCTTACTCCAACACCATCCAGACACGCATGAATCAGATATTGAATCTCTGTTCTCAGCAACTGATGAAGCAGCACCAGAAACTATCATGCAGATTCATTACTCTGATCAAGATCCTAGACAATAATTCAGATTCTCAATCAGACTCTCTCTCTGATTCCTCGTATTCCTCCACAAATTCCTCAATCCCAGCAGTTTTTTCCCTTGAAGAATGCATGTCTATTACCCCCCAGCCATCTCCATATGCAAAGGTTTCTCTTATTCGTAAGCCATATGCAAAACCAGTTCCCCTCGTCGCATTTTTTGATACATGATCAACCAAATCCTTTCTAAATCCATCCAAGCTACCATCCATCTTATTGGCAAAAGTGCACTCCACTTGCTTTTCAAGTTGCAAATGGAGAATATCTTACAATTGATACTATTTCCAAGTCAATTCAATTGCAAATTTTTCCAGGAAAAGTCATCAGAAGTAAGGTTTATGGTAGTAAGCTCCCTCGGAAGGATATCCTCATTGGTTTTGATATCATTACTCAAATTTCAAGTTTGAAATTTAATGATGATGGACTTCGTTTCAAAAAGTATATGTTACCGTGGATTAATCCAAAATAAGCATATCACATTCAATCCCCAGTACCTATACTCCAACCTCTCTCTGGTCCAACATCCATTGAAGTTCTTACCAGCCAAATCATCAAAACCTCATGTGCAGAATCCCATACGGAATTCTTGCAAAAATGCTCCAACCCCCTTTGGCAAAACCCAAAGTACTTCGTTAAACTTCCATTTAAGTTAAACGAAGATGTTAACCCAACCAAAGCCTCTCACTCAGGCATGAACCCAGAACACCTTTCATTGGCAATAGAAGAATTGAAAGTTTTACTCCAACAGAAACTCATTGAAGAAACCACTTCTCAATGGGCATGTGAAGCATTCTATGTCAACAAAAGGTCAGAACAGGCAAGAGGAAAAATGTGATTAGTGATAAACTATCAGCCATTAAATCACTTTCTTTTAAGTGATAAATTTCCCCTTCCTCAGAAGCATTCATTGTTCAGCCAATTGTCCCATGCAAAGATTTTCTCAAAGTTTGACCTCAAGGCAGGTTTTTGGCAAATTGGAATTGATCCCAGTGAAAGACACAAGACATCATTTTGTATCCCTGGTTACCACTACCAGTGGACTGTAATGCCCTTCGGCCTCAAAAATGCTCCGTCAGTTTTCCAGAGAACAATGGCAGCCATATTCCAACCCCTCATGGCCAATGCTCTCATTTACATTGATGATATACTTCTATATTCTATGGACATGGAATCCCATCTCAACCTTTTATCCCATTTCTACCAGCTTGTCCTAGAAAATGGAATTATGTTATCCCAAAAGAAAATGATCATTGCAACAACAGAAATTGACTTCCTTGGAATGACAATTTCTAATGGTCAAATTCAACTCCAGCCCCATATCTCTAAGGATCTCCTCAAGTTCCCAGACAAACTTACTTCAGTCACCTAGATTCAGCAATTTCTTAGTCTTGTGAACTACATGTCCCAATTCATTCCAAATCTTTCAAAGTACACAGGCCCCTTGGCTGACCTCCTCAAAAAATCACCCCCTCTTTGGTCCCAAGTTCATTCTGAAAATGTGCGAAAGCTAAAACGACTTACTCAATACCTTCCACCATTGCAAATTCCATCCACAGGTACAAGAATCCTACAAACAGACGCCAGTGATCTCTACTGGGCGGCTATTCTTTTTGAAGAAATTGATGGAAAAAGAAATGTGTGCGGTTACAAATCAGGAAAATTCAAGCAATCAGAAAGCCATTACCATTTCACTTTCAAAGAAATTCTTGCAATTCGCAGAGGCATAAAAAAATTCCAGTTTCATCTCATTGGTCATCATTTTACCATTGAGACTGATATGAAGTCATTTCCGGCCATGCTCCAATTCAAGAATAAACAAATCCCGAATCCACAGTTACTTAGATGGTATGAATGGTTTTCCCAATGGTCGTTCACAGCAAAGCATATCCCAGGCAAGCATAATGTAACAGCAGACTATTATTCGAGAACCAATCCAGATGAACTACACAGTTTATCCCACATCGAAACCATAAAGCCTTACCTACCTTGCAAATCCCATAAATACCAACCTCCACAAGTCCAAACACCACAAATCCTAGCCTGCATCTTCTCTTTAGAAGAAATCCCTTACCCAGAAGTCCTTTCTCATATCCCTTCCAGAATGAACCCCAATCAAGCCAGCTCATCCAGCCCTTCCAAACTAGAACCCCTTTCTCACCCATTCCAATTCTCAGATTTTGTTCCCCTTCTTGAACCTTTAGAAGCAATCCCATATCTCCCTACTGATATCCAGGATATGATTTTTAATAAATGGATCAAGCTCAGCAACAAGGAACTTGTCATAAAGTTTCTTGAAATCACTCCGTCTCCACCCAGCTTACCCGTTCCTCTCTCTATTCCATATTCATCGCCCCTGCAGAGTTCCCATACATGCTCTTGTATTTCTCTGGTATCTTACTAGAGCATATAAGATTAGCATGATCTTTGATGCCCCAGTTCTTCTCCAGTACCTTCGTATGACACAAGCAGATCCAGATATTCAAGGATTCTATGCAGAATTGTACAATCCTACTGCAAGTGGAACGTACAATTTGCTCACCTTTCTCAAATGGTTAAAATCTCCTCAGCAATGGTTAGACTTGCTCCAAATTCATCCTCATCGGTATTGCATGATCCAGTTCAACAAACCTTTGAAGGAACCTTACCCAGAAGGAGAAAATGCTCAGATTACGAAATGGTTTCCTCGAAATCTCGCAAAAATCAATCAAAGAACCTGAGAATACAGCATATGTAGAGTTCTTACGAGAAATGTGTACTCTAAACAAGGTTAACTATGATTCAGTTCCTGATTCCATAAAGTTTGGAAATGATCCATGGATAACCCCAGACATGAATGATGTCTCGTGTGCTCCACTTTTTGAATGTTTGTACACCTATGCAACAAAGCACTTTTGGGAAGAAGGTGAACAAAGTTCCGATACTATTGCGTTTGTCGGCATGAGTTCAGACTCGGAAGATGAACTTGATCCAGAAGAAGTCAGCAGCAGCAGCAGCAGCGCATGAAGCAGAAGGATGGGAAGAAAACTTCATCCCTGAACATGAAATCCCTGATCATATTTCGGATTATGATGCTGATGATGAAGAGTATATTCCTATTTGGCATAATCCCGATGATAATCACTGGAACAACTCCCCAGAAGCTCCAGACACTCCCTACTATGGCAGCGGAAATGAAACAGATTGACTCGTTTCCCAACTCACTGTCGGCAGCCGGTTTGACTCAGCAGCAGAATCGTATCATGAAAGCAGACTTTATGTCATTATTATGTAGGCCACCCATGTTGTATCTGTCGGCCATAATTTGCTTTTGCTTTTGCTTTTGTTAAAGTTGTTTGTTTTATTGTATCATGCGAGAATGAATCTTTTCCTTTTTCAAAGTTGTATTAGCTACTTTCCAGCTGTATCGTTTGTATGGTTGTAAGCGCGTTGATTTCCCTATATAAGGGACGTCTTAGGATAGAGTCCAGCAGAGTTGAGTGAGAAGTGAAGTAGTTTGGTGTGAAGAGTAGCATCTCTCTCTGTAATTCCCTCTCTCTTTTTAATCAACAATGCTTTTTAATTAATGTCTCTTCTCTTCTGTTTTTATTATATCTCTCCTATTTTAATTAGATGGTTTATACTTCCGTATTACGAATATTTAATGTTATATAGTTAATCTATTTTGCTTCCATTTGCGGTATTGCGCAACCCGAAGTTACGGATATCTGTTTTCCCCCTTAATGGTGTGAAATTTGTTTTCAGATTTAAGTGGTGTGAAATTTGTTTGTTTAATAAAATATTAAGTAATTTGTCACTTAAATCTGAATATTTGCATCCAAAATTTCAAGTGGTAAATTTTTCACTTAAATTTAAAAACTTTAAACTCCTCATTACAAAATATTTATTTTATCCTCATTAAAGTCCTAATCATGTGATCTAAATACATTAATAAGAGTAAAATTATCATATTAATAAAAAAAATCAATTTTTAAATGTGTTATATTCAAATAAACAACATTTTTTCAAATACAATTTTCAAAAATAAACAGACAATTTTTTCAATTTCAATTTTCATATATTTTATCAAACGCTACCTTAGTCATTCTTCTTCATCCCCTCACCAAATTAAAGAACCTTAATATTTCCCTATTTATCTAAACTTAAACCTAAACCCAAATTAAAAGATAAATCTACTAAATCTCACTAAAATTTATACAAATCTCACATTCTCTATCTAAACCCAAATTATATATACAAATGTCATTTTTCTCTCTGAAACCCAAATCGACTGTGCAAATCTTACTTTCTCGCTCTAATACTCTTCCTATCCCTCTACAATCTCATTTGTTGGGTGCAATTGAATTGACCAACACCAGAGCAAACAATTTTGAAATTGAGCACAATGATATCCATATAAACAAATCCTTGTTATTTTTCTTCAATTCGTTCTCCATTTGCACCAAAATCTCCATAATCATCACAAAATCCTAACCATCTTTCTCACGTCTCTCTCTTTAACCTCAATATTTATCTACATATGTTTACATAAATGTATATATACTTATACTAAACACATTAAACCCCTCAAATCTAGAGATCAATTTGTTCTATTAGGCAGCGAGAAGGAGCTTAGACCCGGAGGCGACGAACCCATCGGCAGTAGATTAGCAGTGGAAAAATAGGGGGCAAACCCATCATCTAATTGCCCTAAATACACCTTCAAATCCTCAAATTTTTCAATCAGATTAGATAGAAGTGCAATTATCCTTCAATGTCCAAACAATGCCTCTAGAATTGCCCCAAAAACCACCACTGGAAATTCGCCCAATTTCACGTACAAGTCGGAGAAAGCTGTGATTGCATCGACCATGGTTTCTCCACCAGCCATGGACGGTGGTATGTCTTTAATGAAGATTCATCTTCTTGTGAAGAGAATTATAGTTGTTGTTAAGGAATCGAGGTTGTTGTTTCAAGGAATCGAGGTGTGAAATAATTCTTCCATGGATTATAGAGAGAAAGTTGTTTGTTTTGTGTTTAGAGAGAGGAAAATAAATTAGGGTTAAGAATAAATAAATAGTTATTAAATGAAAAAGATGGGGGCAGTTTAATCATCTGAACATAAAAATTGACGCTTTAAACACATTTTATAAGTTTTGGGAGTTAAGTCAGGTGATTATAAAAAATAAAAAAATAATTTTAGTTATGAATTAATGATTGAAGTAGAGGGGTGGAAAAAAAATAATTAATTAGAAGAGGAAGGAATGAAAAATAATAGAAAATAGTAGGTTTAGTTTTATTGTTGTTGAGATAGTTAAGGATAGAAAATAATATAATAAAAATAAATTGTGTTTGGATAGAAAGAAGAAAGTAAAAGAAATGAATATGATTTAATATATTATTAACAAATTAGAGTTAAATTTGGAACTGACAATTAAAAAAATGTCTTATTAGAGAAAGATTTTCACACTAAAGTCAAGGAATATTTTTTTTGTAAACAAAGGACCTATTTTTTTATTTTATTGATAATATGACATGTGTCTTTTTTTTCATTGTAAAACGACATCTCAACCCTTAAAATAAACTAAAAAAATACTAATATGCATTAAAATATGGACTGCAATATGAACCTTACAATCCATATTTCAGTGCAATATGAACTTTGAAATTCATATTTCACTACAATATAAACTTTGCAATTCATATTTCTGGTGCAAAGTTCATATTGCAGTTCATATTTTATTACAATGTGAACTTTGCAGTCCATATTTTTAATGCAAAGTTCATATTCCAATCCATATTTTACTGCAATATGAACTTTGCAGTCCACATTTTTTGTGCAAGTTTCATAAGAAGGGGGTAATTTAAGTAATATATAACATGTTTTTATTAATTAAATGATATTTAAATTTATTCAAATACCTTCATTTAAAATATAAAACAAAATAGCTCTTACACTAATCACCAATTAAAAATAGGCCCTTCATTCAAAAAAATATTATTCATTGGATTTTTGGTAAAAATCAATGTGTAATAAGACCTTTTACCTAATTTCTAGAATTCGGAATAACATGAAAAAATTATTAAAATATTTTTCTTTCCCTCCCAATCCTCCCAATATTTGAAGGAAGCAAAATAAAGAAATAGAGGGGATTGGCATTTCCTCCCAATCCATTCATTTCCTCTCCGATCCTTCTTATAAATATATCTAAATGAATGAAATAGAATCATTCATCATCTTTTCTTTTTATTTCCTTTTAATACACTTAATCCAAACAGACTGTGTATAGGAGGTAACTTAAAAAAACCCTTATTTTTAGGGTGCTATTATTTACACCCCTCAATTTTGTCACAAACACCACCATCTCTAATTTGATAAAACTCATTTTTCAACACCCCACCTTTTTGTCACAAACACCCTCTCACTTAACCATTATTTAACTTATTTACCCAATACTTAAAACATTAACCTATCTATTTATTCACTTTTTAATAAACTAATCAAACATTAACCTAAATAATTAAACCTATATCTCTTATTTTTCCCCATTCACAATCACATTACTTGCTTCAAATAAAAAGATTAAGAGAGAAGAGATTCACTTCTTCATCATTTGAGTTCTCAAAATCAAGAAATCACAACCAAATCGAAGCACAAATATTATTGGTGGGAAGTTCAAAGCTTGGATTATAATAAAGAATAAGCATTGTTCATTAAATGGTGGATAAAGAAGAAGTTAAAGAAAAAGTTTGTGGTGAAATTCCTCTCCAAAATGAAGTTAAAGAGGTATTATAATTGTTATTATTAGTGTATTAATGTGTTTATTAGCTTTCATACATCATTCTTCAACATTCAAATTGAAACAAAGACGTAATCCCTAAAACAGAGTATAAAACGGGTGTTTCTGTCCAGGCTTGACTCGCTTTATATAAGGAGAGTAATATAATTAAAACTCTCCTAAAATAAGGCGAGTGTGTACAAATACACTCACCTATCATTAGGTGAGGCAAGCCTAATTTATAAAACATTCTAATACAATCAGCACTCCATTACTTTATGTTATGCGAGTGATTAACATCATATTCACCCTATGTGAGATGAGTACTTGTGAATGCAATCACTTCTTATTAGGTGAGCCTAATTTGAAAAACACTTAAGGCAAAGGATGGAACCCAAGTAATATGTGTGTACAAATACAATCACCTCAAGATAAGCGAGTGTTTATAAACACATTCACTTCAAGATAAGCGAGTGTTTAAAAACACATTCACCTCAAGATAAGCGAGTGTGTACAAATACATTCAATTCTCCCAAAGTAAATTGAGTCAAAACTAACTTTGCATATAATTTCAGGATTTATCACATCAATCTAGCATATGGGGAGATATATCAACGTTTGAAAAAATTGATTTCACGGCAATGCAATTACAACAAACTCCTAAACCGGCTTATATTATCAAACGTACCGACCATATTGTTAAAGAAGAGAGTCCAACGGATGCTAATTATAAGCTTGGTGATGTTGAAGAATATCATATAGTAAAAGAGCCTCTTTCTCAAACAAATTGCGTTGATCTTAAGTATGATGGTGGAGACGAAATTGTTAAGCATGGTAATAAAGGAGAGGCTAGTAATGATGATTATAATCCAGGCAAATCAATTGACGTGAGTAACGTTTTTACAACAGACGAAGTAAGTACATAATATGTTAGTACCATGTAGTAACTATTTAATTACAACATAATAGCAATTAATATTTGTTGAATTTATTTTGTAGGTATTTCATTCCCGGAAAAGTTTAGTTGACTGGGCTCAACGAAAAGAAGAGAGATTAAAATCATAGTAGTTACCCGAAAATCTAACCAAGGTCGAGCTAGAATTGATTTTTTCTTACCCAAAGTCGCAGACCCAAAACATTGGATGTGCATGCCTGATGTGGGTTTTATCACAGCGTCGGCATACAACTGTATAGTTGTGTTCTTATCAAATATGGGAAGTCTAACTTTCTTTCCCCATGCCGAGCCGCCAGTGGAGGGTAATGAAGTTCGTGTTATCTGTATTGCACTTGTTTGCGGTAACCACTTTGTTAGCGTTACCTTGAAAGATAATGCCCCGCTCCCCATCGTTGCTAGCATGTGGAATGTACTTCGAACTCCTGGGGCAGCTGCTTGGGAGCAACTTTTTGCCGATAGACTTCAATTTTATAAAGAAGGATATCTACCCTGATCATAGAATAAAAGACTCACCAATCATAGTCAAAGATTAATGATTGCTTAGACTTTTGTTCTTTTTTGTTATGCGTAAATGTCGCATAGTAAGTCCTATGTTTTTTTGTGAAAATGGGTACAACTGAAAATGTATATCCGTTATATATCTAATTTTTTTGTATAGTTGGCTTTAATTGAAAATGTAAACCTCGTATAAGTATTTTTGTAAAGTTAGGTTGAATTGAATGTTTCAACATCTTATATGTAACTTTTGTTATATTAATGAAGTAACAATTATCTCTTATTAATGTGTGAATTAACTCACCTATCTTCTGATTTGGAAAACATTACAATGCACTCATCACTCCATTGCCTTATATTAGGCGAGACTCTTGCAAGACACTCACCTGATACGGGGTGAGTGTCTGTGAATACACTCACCTGTCATTAGGTGAGTATTATTTCAAAACACTCCAGTACACTCCAATCTCTATTATCTTATATTAGGCGAGGCTCTTGCAAGACACTCACCTGATATGGGGTGAGTGTCTGTGAATACACTCACATTTCATTAGGTGAGTCTTATTTCAAAACACTCCAGTACACTCCAATCTCCATTTCCTTATATTAGGCGAGGCTCTTGCAAGACACTCACCTGATACGGGGTGAGTGTCTGTGAATACACTCACCTGTCATTAGGTGAGTCTTATTTCAAAACACTCCAGTACACTCCAATCTCTATTTCCTTACATTAGGCGAGGCTCTTGCAAGACACTCACCTGATATGGGGTGAGTGTCTGTGAATACACTCACATGTCATTAGGTGAGTCTTATTTAAAAACACTCCAGTACACTCCAATCTCCATTTCCTTATATTAGGCGAGGCTCTTGCAAGACACTCACCTGATATGGGGTGAGTGTTGTGAATACACTCACATGTCATGAGGTGAGTCTTATTTCAAAACACTCCAGTACACTCCAAACTCCATTTCCTTCTATTATGTGAGGCTCTTACAAGACACTCACCTGTCATTAGGTGAGTCAATGACAGGTTTGGACATCACATATCTGTACTTTTATTATCCCTTGACAATCCAGATTTCAAAAAAATATCAATGTAAATCAACAATCAAGTAGTGTATCACATCACATATCTATATTTCTATTATCCCTGGACAATCCAGATTTTGAATAAACCATCAATGCAAATCAACAATCAAGTAGTGTATGATGCACTGATAATAAAAACTTCATTAAACTAAAACTAGTACCAAAAGAGGTTCATACAAAAATAACCCAAGTTTATAAAATTACATAACGAACTACCAAAAGATGTTCATACAAATTTAACCCAAGTTTTTTAAAGTACATAACGTACTACCTAAAAGGTTTATACAAAAAAAAACAATAAACTTAAGAAGTTCATTGTCTTTAACTTAAACTAGCAAAACACGGTTCACAACTACTTCTTTGACTTTTTTCTTGGCGGGGCTTTGGCTCATCCGGGAGTAGATACTGTTGGCGATAGATCTTATAATCTTTTTGATCTACGCTCACCCATACTGTTTTTGTAATCCCCCGTTCTTGTAACCTAAAGGATATCATAGACTTTATTAACAATCGCCGACATGTCCTGGCTTTGACCGCCAAAGAGAGCTCCCTCTACCAGCGATAATGCAGTGTCAACCACTACTTGCTGCTTTACACGAATTACACCATTAGTACTTAGACATAAATATCAAATAATATAAAAGTATATGACTTTGTTAGAGAATGTCCTCACAAAGGATAAAGGGATCATTTATTTAGATATAATACATCAAATCCCCTCCCCTTCTCTCTCTTCCTCTCTCTCTTACACGTAAGATTACAAAATGTGTCTTGTTTGATGAAATTAAGCCCAGGAACAGAGATTTCTGCATAATTTTTTGAGGTTTCTTTCAGAGGTACCCATTAATTCCACTCGGATTTGGAATTCATTCATTCACAGAAAGAAACCTCCAAATTCCAAGAGATTAGTTTCTGGGCTTTACTTACTACTACTTTCTTGAAAAAGAAAAAAGATCGAAAATGATTTCTTAGTTTGGTACCGTTCTAGCAACCAAAACTTTCTTACAAGTGAGGGGAGAGGCCAAAAAGTAGACTCAATATGTGTTCTATTTCTGTAATTCTGCATCCATTTCTTTCTTTAGAATTGAAGATGAATCAATTTGTTGTTGAAAGAGAAAATTTAATGAGTTTTTTTTCCTCACAGTTCGTAGTGGATTCGAGAGAGAAACGTATCATATATATAATCGGTTGTTGTGGATACACATTTTTTTTACATTTATGTAGTGGGGAGAGAATTTGATTATGCTACATCAAAGATATTGGAAAAATAGCATTAATACACAAAAAATGCCCTAAATCAAAAAAATAAAGAGTGGGACAGAGGAGATGAGAACATACCACAAACAACAGCCGCGGAGGTGGGAGGAGAGGGATTTTATCTGTTGTTACTGGCCAGCGTTCAACGCAGCGCGAAGGTGAGAATTGCGGGAGAAGGTGAGAATTGCGGGAGAAGGTGAGAGATATGGAAGAGCATAAATACATAACCAAAAAAAGCCCTAAATCAAAAAGATAAAGAGTGGACAGAGGAGATGAGAACATACCACAAACAACAAACGCGGAGGTGGGAGGAGAGGGTTTTTATCTGTCCTTACTGGCATCGTTCAGCGCAGTGCGAATGTGAGAATTGCGGGAGAAGGTGAGAGATGCGGAAGAAGGAAGACGAGCGGGAGAGACGAACGGGAGTCTTGTGTTAAGTAATTTTATTTGTAATTAAAGTATGTATTAACTTTTAATTAGGTGGTGGGTGTTTGGGACTAAAAATTGACATGTGGGGGGTGTTTGTGACAATGGTGGTGTTTGTGACAAAAATGAGGGGTGTAAATAATAGCCCCCTATTTTTATCCAAACAATCTAAACAAGTGTTATTTATATATATTTTTTTCATTTTTAATTATTTAAACAACAATACAATATAAAACTGTTTATGTATATTTTTTTTTCCTCTTAATTAATTGTTTTATTTTCGTTCGAGCAATCTATGCAAGCACCACACAATTAAGCCGCGTAAGCCGTTGTTAGCTTCTTTCAAATGGTGTTGGATGGAAGGTTTTGATTATAGAGCTTCATGTATTTTTAAGGTTTACTTTACTGAAATTAAAACATTAAGGTTTAAGTTGCAATTACCGCTAAACTTCAGGGTTTAAACTAACCCTTTTCGTTCTTTCCCTTTCATCCAAACGGGCCATCAAGTAAAAACACTTGATTTTAATATAGAGAGAATACCGATTGAGGCTTGGTTGTGTAATGGTGGATGCTCGTTGCAAAAAGAATTTTTATAATTTTCGTCCCCACCAGACATTGAACTCGTTGATGGCCACCTACGTCTTCTCCTCCCTTTGTTAACATCCTCATATCACCGTCAGAAAAAACCAGTTCTAAACCACAAAAGCTCTCCGCCAATCCACCATCTCTAAACAATGATCACAATAAACCAACAGGTCCACCGCCTTTTATCAACATGGTGGCAGAGCTTCGTGGCATCGCCATTGCCCTCTTCGTGTTCTAATGCCGCTACAACAATCTGCAGGGACACTTCGATTACATCCGAAACTCAATCGATTCCAAATTGTCCGAGGAAATTACCACAAGTCCTCTGTCTAAACATGCTTTAGTTTTTTCCTCTGCTTAAACCCTGTCATTAAATGACAACTTCAAACTGCCGAAGGAAATTAACACAATTCCTCAACATAAACAAACCCCAGTTTCCTATACTGAATCCCCATCGCCTTCTAACTCTAAGGTGGTATTGGATAAAAAAACTGAAAACTAAAAAAATATTTGTTTAATTCTGAAAATTTTATATGAAAAAAATATTGTTTGTTTGAATATAACACATTTAAAAATTAAAATTTTTTTAGTATGACAATTTTGTTTTAAATAATTAAAAGTAAAGTTAAATGACTATCGGATAGTATGATAATTTATTTAAATGTAAAATAGTACACTCTTTAAAGTTAAATTTTTAATTTTAAATAGAAAAGTTATCATTTAAAATTATAGATAATTTTTTTTTAATTTTAAATAGAGAAAGTTAAATTGACACTATTTTTCTCTATTAATAAATAACTTTAAAACCAGTTTGGTGTTATCAATCAAAGCACGGAGACAATTCCTCTGCATAATTCCGAAGACTCCAAATTGCTTAGCACGATTCCTCTACATAAAGGAGCCCTAGTTTCCTGTACCGAAACCCCATACCCTAATAATGCCGCTACAAATCCCAACGAGGAAAACCCTAATAGTATGAATTCGGCATTAGAAGCACTGTGTATACAGATGTATGGCCGCGGCCTCCGAAAGTATATATCCACACAGCTTTCAAACAGCAGTAAACTCCGTGAAGAAGTTCCTAAAGCATTGAAGTGTGCTCCCAATCCTGCAAAGCTTGTACTGGACAGTATCGGCCGATTCTATGTACAGGGTAGAAATGCTTACGGCAAGGATTCTAAAATGAGTGCGATCAGAGCTGCATCGGTTCTTATTTTGGAGTGCTTTTTGCGGATGGAAAGGGATGGTGTTGAGATTGATCCTCAGGTTAAGCAAGAAGCGGATATAGCAGCTGAGGCTTGGAGGAAGAGGCTTAAGGATGAAGGTGGGATTCCCAAAGCTTGTGAGCTTGATGCCCGGGGTTTGCTCTTTTTGATTAGTGGATTTGGTGTTCCTCGTGATTTTAAACATGAAACTCTTAGGGATGTGATTAGAGCAAGTAATCCAAATGGAATTTGCAATGTATTGCGCCGTTCCAGTGATCTTATCTCCAGGATTCCAGGTACTTTCTTGATGACAACCGTATTTCAACGTTGTTTCCGCGCCAATTGATTATTATATGCTGTTGTTTTGGTTCTGATTCCATCTTTGGTAGTCAAATTATGTTACTTTTGATCAGCATTACAGTTCGATATTCAATTTTAATGTACATTACCGAACATAGTGTTTACATAGAACTAACAAGATAGATAAAAGATAGGACACCAGCATAGGATACTTTCTCTCATCACTTGGGTTAAATGAGGAATCAAGATAGCATTGAACTTCAACGAGCTGCTGGATTTTCCTAATCTCAGGCTCCGTTTGATAGCAATTTAAAAAATGAGTAAAACACGTCTACCATGCTGTGAGCAAGCATAAGGGGATCACCTTATTAAAAAATGATTGGGCAAGTGATTAGTACTCCTAAGAAGAAAAAAAAAATCCTTGTGTGAGAAGTTGGAAAATAAATTGAGGCATGTGAGATGCTCTCCATCTCTTGCTCATTTTTACTAAGTACATGTCCTCCATCCTTTTTCATGTTTTGTGAAAAAAAATTCTTCCTCCCCCAAACACCACCCACCCAAAAGATAAGAGTTAATCTCACCACATGCCTAAACTTATTTTCCAACTTCTCACTTAAATCAAATGTTTTTCCTACTGTTTTCCATGTGGCTATCGAATAAAGCCTTAGAGATATAAATTTTTTGTGGCATGCACCTTTCATTCTTCTGCCCCACTGCAATGATGTATATAGGTTTCGACTTAACATACCTCTACGTTAGGGGGTGGAGATGATCTTTGCTTCCCCAAACGTCATGGGTTGTGAATTGTCCTTAGGAACATTGTTAATCCTTAAGACCTTAACCGACTTAAAAGTTGCATGTACTTGCCTAAAAATCTGAGTTTGAATGGGTTCTCACGGAACAATAAAAATATTCCTTTTCTAATAGGTCATATTGTGGAAGAGTAAAATGATTTTAATCTTCAATCATATATGAATGTTTGGTGGAAATTTTCACAAAGGGAATTGAAATAAATAAGATTCACAGTATACTTATTCTTTATTCCTGGAACTAATTATCTAGAATCGTTAAAATTTCGTTGGTCATTGTGCACCAAGAGTAGACTAGGATATATAGCTCTAGGACGTGGGAAAAAAAACTATGTTTTCACATCTTAACCTGAAATGGCAGGGAGACAAGAATTTCCTTTTTCTTAGGGTGCTTTAGGGAAATTAGATCGAGTAGTTACGAAGTGGGATATGTAGCTCTGCGGATTAGAGCATGTGGCTACAAACCTCCTTTTTGGGGGTTTGAATCCCTCTTCAACCACAAGCGGCCTGAATGGGAAGGGATTCCTTTAGGGGTACATTTTGATTTACATAATAGGAATGGAGATAGTCCTTCAACGTTTTCTTTTTGCTATATAATAGGATATAGTATTCCTCTAGCATAGAACGAATAATCGGGACACTCAAGAAGAGAATAATGACACAATGCCAATTTAAGTTCACAATAGTAAATAGTCAAGACAAACGCGATAAATATCTGAAGGTCACAATAACTTGATGGTCAAACTAAAAGTAGTAGCAAATGACACGAGAAGCCTCACTAGGCTAGTCACTCCTCATCCTTAGAATACACACTTGCAAATTCTTTAGAACTTACCCAATGGATTTAAATAATCACAAAAATAATCTGGTTGGAGATTGAATGAAACCATACAGAATTGAGAATTTTTTTTCTCTCTTTTTATATAAAGATGTGTGTTGCTTAGTTTATATTTTTGTTTTTCTCCTACATAAAAGTTTTGCTGATTGAGCTTTAAAAAGATGTTTACTGTGAAAAGCCACGAGCCCACAATGTGTTGGACTTTATGCTGTGTAGCCCTTAAGCATTAAGATGTTTTCCCTCAAAAAGCACCAAATATAGCCTTAAGGTGGACTTGTTACGCATTAACAAGCATTATCCATTACAGTTTGAGACTCTTGATGTAGAGGCATGGAGAGATACAAGGAGTAAATAGATTAATTAAATTTAGAAAAGCTAAAACTATCAAAGGACTTGTGCCGCCAAGGTCCACCTCTAATTCAAAAGCGTCCTCAAAACTGAACAATATTGTCCTTTGGATTTTGTTAATTGTCCTACTTCATGCTAGAATTCCTTACCAAGATCTCTAAGCTGGCAGATGCACAAACATCTTTTGCAGCTGGGTGCTGAAAAAAATCGAGTTTGGCTACGAAAACGGTCCCAAACATCCTTTTTGGTCAGATGGTGATTTAACAGAGAGAGTTAATCACTTCAGCCACTAAATATGTTGGAATCAGTACCTTATTTACCTGAATATGCTAATATCAATTGATTATTGTCATACTTTTCCATACCACCCTCTGCGCTAATATTTATAGAAGATGAACCATCAGTGTTGAGATAAAATTGACCTCAATTAGAAGGGTAATCGTGTATCCATCTGCCAATTGGAAACACAACTAACCATAGCTGAATGCAATGTACTGGTAGTACCATGAAAATTCAGCTGAATTTTGGGAGGCTGAAGATTGCACATTACTTGAACAGTAGTTTAATACTAGTATTTCGTACATTGCTTCTGTTAGAAAAGGACAATTTGTCTATATTATATATTATATATTTTTATTTTACAAATTTTAGTTTTATATTATTTTGGGATAACCTGTTTGTGGTATATTACTCTAGATCCAAATGTGGATCACTGGTGCAATTTAGAATTTCAAAATTATCAGGCATCTTTATATAAGTGAACCTCCAATACAGTTTTGTTGTTCAAGAAGTAGTGATCGTATCTGATACTTTTCGCTTCAGCTAATACATATATAATGTTTGTATATATTTATTAAGTAATTTACACTACATTAAGTTCTATCTCGTCTCATAATATAATTGTATGACCATTTAGATCGTTAACTGTTTCGAGGGCTTAGATCATTTCATGAACATCCCAAAGATGGGGAAAGGGTAAAGGCGCCATCAATGGTGTGAAGAGGCCCAGGCGCCCGACATAAATTATCTGTGTTCCTGATGTCTAGCTTTGTATCCTTGTAAAAAGAATCTAAAGTTAAATATAGTTTATCTTTGTTCTAAGGATCTAAATTTAATGAATTTTTTTGGGGTTTTTTGGGGCTTTGCATGTGATAGATTTCAGTTAAATATAGTTAAGAAATGGGTAGCTTTGTTGTTGTTGTTCTTGTTGTTCTTGCTCTTGCTCTGGCTCTGTTGTTGTTCTTGTTGTTCTTGTTGTTGTTGTTGTTGTTGTTGTTCTTCTTCTTCTTGCTCTTGCTCTTGCTCTTGTTTTTGTTGTTCTTGTTGTTCTTGCTCTGGCTCTGGCTCTGTTGTTGTTGTTGTTGTTGTTGTTGTTCTTCTTCTTCTTCTTCTTCTTCTTGCTCTTGCTCTTGCTCTTGTTCTTGTTGTTCTTGCTCTGGCTCTGGCTCTGGCTCTGGCTCTGGCTCTGTTGTTGTTGTTGTTGTTCTTCTTCTTCTTCTTCTTCTTCTTCTTGCTCTTGTTTTTGTTGTTCTTGTTGTTCTTGTTGTTCTTGCTCTGGCTCTGGCTCTGTTGTTCTTGCTCTTGTTTTTGTTGTTCTTGTTGTTCTTGTTGCTCTGGCTCTGTTGTTGTTGTTCTGCTTGGCTCGGCTCGGCTCTGCTCTGGCTCTCGGGCTCGGCTCGGCTCTGGCTCTGGCTCTGGGGCTCTCGCTCTCGGGCTCTGGGCTCCGGGCTCACTCTCGCTCTGTTGTTCTTGTTCTTGTTCTGCTTCTGCTGCTCTGCTCTCGCTCTCGCTCTCACTCTGTTCTTGTTCTTGTTCTTATTTTTTTTATTTTTTTTAATTTATTTATTTATTTATTTTTTAAAGGCAAGCACTTTGAAGGTGTAGAGTTGCCATTGTTTTAGAGCTATTGCTCTTCATCTCGCATCTTAATTTTGGTTATTTATTCCTTCATCTGAAAATAAGATTCTAAAGTTTGACTTCCACAAGCTGTAAAAAACACTAATTTCCATGTAATTAATTGTGTTGTTGCATTTGCATTCTGTATTCTGATGTCTAGCTTCGTATCCTTGTAAAAAGAATCTAAAGTTAAATATAGTTTATCTTTGTAGTTTGTTCTAAGGATCTAAATTTAATGAATTTTTTTGGGGCTTTGCATGTGATAGATTTCAGTTAAATATATTTAAGAAATGGGTAGTGTTGTGACTGTACTTAGCATCCTGGGCCCTGTTCATTAGCATTTCTTCAGCTTTGGGCCAAAGGTAGCCACTTTGAAGGTGTAGAGTTGCCATTGTTCTAGAGCTATTGCTCTTCATCTTGCATCTTCATTTTGGTTATTTATTTTCCTTCATCTGAAAATAAGATTTGGATTATGTTCCACAGTTCCACAGTTCCACCCAGGAATTGTGTCACTCTTAGTTGGGTTATTCCAAGAAGGAAAAGGTCAATCCTAATTTGGGAAGGAGGGAGTATTATTTTCCTCTTGGTGAATCGTTATACTTAAAAATAGACTGTTTAATTGCAGGGGTACTTGAGAGGATGGTGAGGGATCAAAAACACCTTGGAGCTGTTAATATGGCTTATACTTTTGAACTTGTGAACTTTCAGCTGCCAGTTTTGAAAGTGTTCTTACGGGATATGGAAAATGTTTGGATTAAAGCAAGAGATAGAGGAGCATATACTCCACTTGCTGTATTGGTATAGTCTATTTTGCATCACTCATCATACTTGATAGAGAAATTTGTTTGTTGATTCTACAATTTTTTACAACTGGTTGTGCAGAACAAAGCAAACAGAATTTGGGTAAATAATATGAGATCCGTAGTCCACTGTTTGAAACAAAAAGGGCTTGATCACTCAAAGCTCCTCCCTGAGTGGAAACTCGACGAGAAGATTCTGGGCTTGGAGAAAGAGATTGCTGAGATTGATAAGGAAATAAAGAAGGAAATAGAAGAGACGGCGAAACCAAAGAGGAAGGCAGATATAACAGAGCCCTCCAAGAAGTCAAAAGCCCCAAAAGTCAAACATTCACAACAAACTGGTAAAGCTCCCCAGCAGCACAAAGCTCCTGCTTATGCAGATAGAAGGAGCGCCTATGACATGCACACACAAATTAGTCATTTGGATGGTGGATTCCCCGCCCACATCAACGTCTATTCTGCTTCCCCATATGGACTAATGACAAATCACGGTAGTCAGCTGTATGGATGGCACGGTGACACGCCCCTAACTCTAAGTGAAAGATTGGTGGGTCCCAGCTCTGAGGGGCAACCCTCGTCTGTGGGGTTCAATGGCTTGTACAGGCGGCCATCACCACCATTGGAAAGCTTTGCTGGTTTGCCAGATCAGCGATCATTTGAAGGGTTTGCGGGTTTGCCAGATCAGCAACAATCAGACCGGGTTTTACGACGTAGCTCAGCCTCAGATCTCTATCAGTTTGTCGATTCTGTGGTGGAAATGGAATCGAACCGGAACGGTGGTTCTTCCAGAGCAGGTGGTGGTACCACTGTGCCTGCCCATCATAAGTATAACTTGTAGTGACGAATGCTTTCTATACATGCCTTCTTTACCTTTTTCGTTTTGTTATCTCATTAGATCCTGTGTTGGAGCTTTTATATGAAGCACAGGCTTCAGTGTTTAGGATATTATTAGTACATTTTGGATTTGAAATCTTTAATTGTTGGTACATAAGAGACGCTTTCATCCTGTAAATTGTGATAATCTGCTTCAAAATCAATTCTCACTTTTTGTTATTGCGGCAGCTCTTTTGAGTTACGAATTTTTCTTGTTTTTGAGTGAAATTATCCAAGTGGTAGGCAATCTCCATCCTTGCCTTGAGGTCAAAGATTTGACTCAAGTGAAAGGAAATGTTTTTTTGTTTGTAAGATTAAAAAGAGACTTAGATAGTGTTTGATAAAAAAATTAAAAATTGAAACTGAAAAATTGTTTGTTTAGTTCTGAAAATTGTATTTGAAAAAATATTGTTTGTTTGAATATAACACATCTGAAAACTTTATATTTTTTAGTTTGACAATTTTGCCCTTATTAGTTTTTTTGGATTCATGATTTTAAATGTAAAAAGGTAAAATAGGTATTTTACACTCTTTAAAATTAACTTTTCAATTTTAAATGGAAAATTTACCTCTTAAAACTTTAGATGAAAATTTTCAGTTTCAAGTGGAGAAAATTAAGTTGGTACTTAATTATTTTGTTAACAAACAACTTTAAAACAAGAAATTGATTTAGCGACTGGTAATTAATGATCAGTCTTAACTTTCCTCCAACTTGTTTCAAAGGAAGTTGCACACACTTAACTCCTCACCCAATTCCATTCCATTCCATTATCCAACAAAATGGAGTCATGCTTTCATAAAAGAAAACGGTCATTGCCCAAACCTCTATAGGTTTTCTTGGAATGAGATCTCTGATGGAAAACACCAATTGCAACCCTATATCTCCCAAGAACTTTTGTCTGTTGTAAATTATTTCATATGGAGGAACCTAGAGACTTCGAGGGACTTTGTCTTTTTTTACCGACATTGAATTAGTTTTCAAATTTAAGTGGTGTTATCAAACAACACCTTAGATCTCCCTTAAAAAAAAATAAAAAAACTTACAAAAGAAGGAAATCCTAAATCTCAAAATGAGTTACCATGTACAAAAACAACGTACTGCTATATATCATAATATTGGACCAGTATCTCATTTGGGGGTTAAGTTCACCAGACTTCTATCAATCAAACTGGTCGTTTAATAGTATAACAAATTAACATTTACCTTTCCTGTTGTACTATATCTCAAATTAATATTTCTAGTTTAAAACAGCCCATTTAATTGAAACAGTAAATGATAAATTATCTGCCACAAAATTTTCATTCAAATGTATAACTTTTTATTATTTTTACATGAAAAACAATTTCTATTGCACAGCTAAAAGGCAATAAATAAATATATACACACACTAGCCTAGGAGTAGTATATTTATTAATTCATCACATTAAATATATATAATAACATTTGATTTAGTGATAATTAAATGTGATCCTGAATGCTCTCGTCAAAAAATATCACATAGTAATTTTGTGTACATATCCAATCCCTTTGCCAGTTTGCCCTCTACTAATTTAATATGTAGTATAGACTATAGATAGATATATGCGGGTGAAAGTGAAATATCATATATTTAACATTTAATTTCAATAATAAAAATCAGGTAATTAAGAAAAACCCACCGAGGGGTATTTTGGGTAATTGAAAGAAAGTTGCTACTCCAATATATAGTAAATTGTTGGGGGGTGTCTTAAAGGTGTCGAACTCTAGTTGATATTGAGGGTTTTATAGTCTAGGGGCAAAGCAAAAGAGAGTAAAAGAAAGAGGGAGAAGAGAAGAGAAGAGAAATGGTGAGATTAACGGCTGACCTCATTTGGAAAAGCCCTCACTTCTTCAATGCCCTTCGCGAGCGTGAATTGGATCTTCGAGGTTCGTTCGTTCTTTCCTTATCCCCTTTCCTCGCACGTTCATATCTACACTCGCTCGCTCGCTCGCACTGTTTCTGTATATTGTTATCGATTATTTTGTTTGCAACTTTTCATTTCCGTTTTTCCTGTATATAGGCAATAAGATTTCTGTTCTAGAGAACTTGGGTGCTACTGAGGTGAGAGATATCATTCATTACTCTTTCAATTTTTAGGTATTGCAAGTAGTACTTGCTGCAATCCTGGAACTTCTTCATACGTGTTTATTTATTTAGGAGATTCTGTATTGTTGATATGCAGGATCAATTTGACTCCATTGATTTGTCTGACAATGAGATTGTTAAGCTTGAAAACTTTCCCCATCTAAGTAGACTTGGCACTTTGTTACTAAACAACAATAGAATTACCCGTATCAACCCTAAAATTGGAGGTAATATACTAGTGTTTACTTCAGTTTATAACACTTAATACTTTTCTCCTCTTTTTGTTTATGTACCTTGACAATTTTTAATGTCTGAATTTCCAGAGTTCTTGCCTAAACTTCACACTTTAGTCCTCACTAACAATCGGCTCGTTAATTTGGTTGAGATCGATCCACTTGCTTCCTTCCCAAAGCTGCAGTTCCTTAGTCTGCTCGATAATAATATAACAAAGAAGCCCAATTACCGCTTATATGTCATCCACAAATTGAAATCACTGCGTTTGCTAGATTTCAAGAAAGTCAAACAGAAGGTCAGTCTTCTTTTTCTTTTTCTTTTTGTGATATTTTCTTTTTTTGATATAAACAAAAGGCCAGTCTGTTATTACCTTTTCTCTTTATACATCGTCTATACATATAATTTCCTTTTGGAGAAGTTCTTGTTGGTTTCTGGTGTTAGAACTCTCTTTAAACAATCTATACATCTTTTTTGTTGTGCGCATCTGTTATAGAACAAAATAAGAGACATTTCGACATCCAGTTCTACACAACCCACACACTCGTGTGGTGTGTCAACATCCACATGGGCTATCCGTCAATATAGAGGAATTACTGTTTTACTTTATATACAAAACCTTGAAGAAGACTTATTGCGTAGCACTCATCTAAATGGAAATAAATAGGGAGGAATATCATTGGAACGGTCCATCTTCAAATTTATCCTTTTGTTTTAGCTTAGTAATGTTGCATAAGAGGAAATATTTTCCTGCACCTTTTTAGGACGACTGATGAACTCCCAGTCTTGTCATATGGGAAGTTCAAGGCCACTGGATACTCTGTGAAAACTTGTGGAGTTCTATTATCCAAATGTTAATTAATAATATTTACTTGTTATTTTTTTTTTGATAACCATGGGTTTCGGGGCCCTTCTCCTACTAATCTCATGAGGCCCTGGTTGCTCGACCAGGAGACGCCCCCAGTGGCCCAAGAAAGGTGTCACACAGCGGGGAATCAAACCTAGGACCGTGCACCTACCCACACAGTCCCAAGTTTGCCCTTACCGCTGCTAAGGAAGCTAAAATGTTTTGGGCATTTGGTCTGCTGAAACTTGTAGTAGTCGCATACTTTGCGAACATATGTCTTGTCCTTTACCTCTTTATATTATCTTTTGCTGTGCTCTGCTTGATATAAAATGAATATACTACCACTTAGTTTCTTTTGTTGATATAGGAGCGAATTGAGGCAGCTAACATGTTTGCTTCGCAAGAAGCTGAAGAGGAAGCTAAAATAGAATCTGTAAAAACATTTGTACCTGGTGAGGTTCCTAGTACTGAAGATATTCCAAGTGAGGAACAAACTCCTAAAACAGTTGCTCCTACACCTGAGCAAATTACAGCTATCAAGGTATTGTGCTTATTATGTTTATATTAATTCCCCTTCCTTCTTGTTTGAACTTTGGAGCATTAATAACCTGACTAGACATGTGAGGATTATCATCCGGCTTCAATTTTGCTGTATGATTGGCATTGGTAACAGGAATAATACTATTCTATTCAACTTTGAGACTTGTAGAACCTTCTTTTGCTCTGCGGTGTTTCTTTCTTAGAATTGTTTAATAAATTTTACCCTTAAATTTATGCAGGCTGCCATCGTCAATTCTCAGACTCTTGAAGAGGTAGCAAGGCTTGAACAGGTGATCCTTTATCTTAGCCGAAACAAGACTATTAAATGCTTTCCTCTTTTTAAAAATTTAACTGTACCATTGATCATTTTCTCATCTGGTCAACTGAAGAATTTCTAGAAAGATTTCTTTGCTTTTGAACTTGGTAGCTTAGATTTGTGTTGCTGTTTTGTTAAAACTGTTGACTGTCTAATTGTGGTATTGTAATTTTGAGGGAACAGGCATTAAAGTCAGGCCAGCTTCCGGCAGATTTAAATATCACTGGTCTTGATGGTTTGACAAACAATGAAAATGTCAAGGAGGACAAAATGGTCACAGATGGTGAAACTGAAATTAATGACACACCAAAAGATGCTGATCCTGCACAGAAAGATGACAGTCCTGCGGAAATGCAGCAGGTACGACTTGTGATTTGGCAAATTATTAAAAATGCTACTCGTTTTTCCTTCACTGTTCCCTCTGTCCCAAATTAGGAGCCCACTTCTCCTTTAACTTTTCAAAGGAAAGGGGACGCTTAATTTGGGACGAAACTAGTACTTGTCATTGGGTGCTTACGGTGATAGACCTGATCATTATTCTTTGCGCATGTTCTTGCTTTGAACTTCTAGTGGAATTGTAGTTAGAACTTGAGCTGAATAAGCTTAAGATAATTTCAACCAAAAGAGATAGAGAGGGCGTTTGCTTTCCTAGAGAATTTAAATTTTTTGTGCTCCTCATTTGGCTTTCTGAGTTTACGCGTGTATTAGACAATCCATCTTTTACCTTTTGACTTGCTGAGCATAATTGATTCAAGTACTTCATCTGTTCCCAATTAAGAGTCAATATCGGACTTCCACACTGAATCATTGGTTATTTGCTATCGCAAGATTTGGTACATTGATTATATCCCAAAAAGAAAAATGCGATTCTTAACTTGGACGTCTCAATTCTCGAGTAGGAAAATATATGACTGAGAGTTTGGGATGGAGGAGGGGATAATATTTATAACTTCAGAAATTTCAATCATTCCGTTTAGGAGTAATCAAAGGCCTTTTGATTGCTGTGCGAAACTTCTGCAATGAATTGATGAATGTGATCTTCTACTTTATTTTCTTCTGCAATTTTAGAAAATTCAATCGCTCCCTTACCCTGCCCAGTGGAAATCAACTGGTAAAAAGAATTGATGAATTTGCTCACTCGTATACATTATTTTCTTCCAATCTTGCAGGAATAGGAGGCCTTTTGATTGATGTGGGAGTTCCTTCTGCAATCAAGGATTTTGAGTTGCGGCTTGTTATCTTTCTAGTTGTATTAGTGTAAGAATAGAGCTTCTCTTCTGTAAGAATCGTTTAGGATCATTTACTTTTTGTGGTGGAGACTGTTCTGTTTGACGTACCAGCGAAATTAGTACCAGCAAAATTATTTTATGTCATATTTTGTTTCCATAGATGCATGAAAATGTATGGGGAAGGGAATTTAATTCTTGTTCAAACTATACAAGAAACACACCAAATTTGAAGGAATAACTATTTGCTGAAGAAAGATAATTCGATTTCAAACCGTATCCAGTTATGCACTCTACCTTCACTTTGATGCGTGTACATGCAGTTGGAGCATGCTTTAGCGAATTGGCTCAACTGATAAGAATCGTCCTTTCAAATAAATTAATAAAATAAAGAGCACAAGTTTTGAGTTTCGCAAACCAACCACCCTCCCACGTAGATATTGTGTTAATTTAGACTTGCACGTGGTGATTTCAAGTTTTCTGCCATTAGGGTATATCCAAATTGAAGAAAAAGGAGGGAAAAGGAAAAAGGTCTTCAGCTTAGCGGAAAATTGAAGGCTTCTAAATATAAGGGATGTTTCTTAAGTGTCTTGACATCTCGAATGTTCGGGTTTTGAATTCAAGCGCATTCCTAAGAAGACATGAAAGATTAACTAAACGCCAAGGAGGTCTTCACTTTGATAGGAAAAAAAAAAAATAAGGGTGTGTTTGGGTAGTATTCTTAGACTTATAATGCTACAAAATTATAATATTGTTGATTAGATTGTATGTAGGTTTCATTTAAAATTTTATTAAAATTCTACATTTATTAGTTTGACTACTTGTATAATTTCTTTAAAATTCCAAAGACACAATTTTTAAGAGCCTCTATCACAACTACCACTGTAGGAGCTCTCCACTATAGAGGCCCTGGTGACCGCACCGAAATTTCGTCACCGGAGCTCTGGTAACCTCGTCGGAGCTCCAACAATGATCTTTTGATTTGTGGCAAACATCTCTAGTAGTGGGTGGCAACAATAAATGCTGGCGCAATAATTATTTAATATATAGTTATATTTATATATATACATTGTGTATGTGCTTATATATATGTGGTTCGTTGAGTATAAACATATATGTATATGTATATCATGAGAACCTTTCTCTTAAGTACTGTCCTTAACTAACTTAAGAATTATTCTTTTCGAGGGGATAAATGGATGAATTTTTTTACGAAATTTGGTATAGATTATATCTATGATGAGTAGATCATCTCCACCAAATTTCATAAAAAAAGTCAATCAGGAAGTAGGTTAACTGAAAAATTGATATATATGCGCATTTCTGGACGTTGAAATTTTAGATTTTTAGTTAACTCACTTCCCATTTGATTTTTGTGATGAAATTTGGTGGAGATGATCTACTTGTTATAGAGATCATTCTCACCAAATTTCATGAAAAAAATTCAACTGCTTACCCCTTGAAATTGACAATCCTTAAGAGAATGGAACTGTGTATATCATATATATGTATATCATATATTATATGGTTTATAGTTCATATATATAGTGTAGATGTATGTCTCCTTATATATACATTAGAACATCTCCACCCCAAAAGTTAAAAGGGTAAGTTTACATTCTTTTTTGTGTTCCACTACAACATGTAAAAAGCCAAAAGTGGAAGGGAAAAGGTATATGCAAGACATATTTAGATACGAACAATTATATACACTACATGATGAATCATTGATTGGGGTAGAAGGGTTAGCCTTCATAACACATGATGTGTCATGAGGGAAAAAATTGTGCACTCCCATGACACATTCGTGTGAGGGGATGAGAAGATTGTTCAAATTGCATAGTTGAAGTTCATCATTGGAGAAGCTTTGTTATCACATACGAAAGGCTTTGTAAAAAAAATATATATAATACTTGCACTGCTACCACACATGATGTGTCATGGGACATTGTCTATTGGCATTACACATCATATGTCAGCCAAAACACACCAATTCTCTCTCGACACTTGATGTATTGTGGGAGTTATTTTTAACTTTTTTCCACCTCATTTCACTTTCGTTGATAGGCTAAATACCAACTTTTACACTACTGTTTTACATTAACCATTAGAGATGGTGATGCATACATATATGGTAAGGTGGAGGGGATTTGGGGGCGGTGGGGTGTTTGGCCGGGTTGGCAATAGCTCAATCATGGGTTGGGGTACAGTACGTAAGTTGATGTTCGGTGACTGGTGAGTTGAATCTTATAAAATTAATGGTTTTAGAATTCTAAAAATATAATTTATTTATTTTTTGTTATCAATGAGCTCTAACTCAGATAGTATGTCATAAGAGTGGACAAGGTTCGAAAGGCAGCAGGATGGTGATGGAGCATGATGGAACCAGAGCAAAAATAAGTTTTAAAAGAAAATCTAGAATGCGGCAGTGATACAAGCTTAACCCTCGATTAGGACAGTTTCAAATCTCTTTAAAGGATAATTTGAGTGGAGAATGCTATCTTAATTTGTATAGCTTAATACGATATTTTAATCAAATTTCCGCTATAATTTTTAACTAGAGAAAAAAAAACACACGACTTCTAGATTATTCAAACAATGAAATTACAAAATCATGATCTAATTCTAATTTTGTAACATAGAATTAAAAATTACCAAACACAAGCTCAAATTTATTGACCCTATTTTAGGGTCACTATGACCATTCTCCCTTATTGGCGAAAAATCCAAATCATTTGCAAGTCACCACATTTAATTAATAATTGTAAAAAAAAGAAGAAAATATACATAAAAATAAAACTTCATCTTCTCTGATCAATTGATAAACTCTAGCCGCCGCAACTAGCCACCAAAAAACCTTAATCTCTATAGTCTCTCGCTGCCCAGTAGCAAAAAACCACCCGCCATCTCTCGCCATCACCCATTGTCCGAACCAACAGATTTGCTTGATAAACAACAACTTTCTTCTTTTCGATAAAAGAATCAAGCTTTCCTTTTGATGATTAACCATCTTGATTGCAACTACATTCCACCTTCACTACACTAGATTTGGTATTTGTAAACTAAAAAAATGAAATGAGAAAAGAGAGGAAAAAAAAGGAATGAAAATGGGAGAGAAAATTATGTGAAAGATAAAGAGTAAATAATAATTTTGGCTATTAAACTATAGTCCAATTTTATTTTGCTCACTAAACCTTTTTTTTTATTTTATTTCACCAACTAAATATTCAAATTGTTTCATTCTGCACACTACGTCCACTTCTGCCCGTAAATATGCCGTTAGTGGGGGTATTTTTGTCATTTCACCCGCAAAAACCCTCATCTCCCTCTTCTCTCTATTCCGATTTCACAGCATCATCATCTTCATCTACTTCATCCATCATTATAGTCGTCGTCATCATCTACTTCAACAATAATTGTCTCGCTTCCATATATCTCCTCCTTCGCCTAATCTCTCGTCGATTTCACACATCCTTCTGCACATCCTCTGTCGTCGATAATGTCGTTACTGTCGTAAACCGATATAGCCATTCTCATTACTGCAGAGAGCCACCGCCGAAAAACTACTTTTTACGGCAACAAAAAACTCAAACCAAAGAAAATAAATTACGGAGAAAAACTAAAAACCAAACAAAAAACTCAAACTCAAACAAAAAAACTCAAACAATGAGTTTCAACATATAAAATGAAATTTTGCAATCACTGAAAAGAATGTAAAAAAAAGAATAGCAAGCATGAGAATGGGCTTTGTTTCCCCTACTAGAATGCTCAGTTTTATTCACACTCGAAAAACAAAATTCGTCTAAAATTGATCGCCAAATAAAAAAGAATAAAAAGCTTCATTAACCATACCACTACTTGAATCCGATAGCATCTTCAACAGTGCTGTTATAATCCCAACCCTCACAGCCCTTCCCTTGTCCCCTTGGTATATACACAGATTGAATAATGCCGTTGTAGCGTCGTTTTTATATATTGGGTTTCTATTTTCGAGCAATTCTACCAATGCCATCATCGAGGAGGTCGTCGTCGGGGGAATCGTCCAAGCCTTCGAAGTGGGAAGGGAAGGTGGAGGCGCAGGAGAGAGAGAAAAGTGGGGGAGGAGGAGAAAGAAGAGGGAGATGAGGGTTTTTACGAGTGAAATGACAAAAATTCCTCCACTAATGGCACATTTATGGACGAACGTGGACGGAATGGGCAGAATGAAACAAGTTAAATGTTTAGTGGGTAAAATGAAATTGGGCAATAGTTTAGTGGCCAAAATTATTGTTTACTCAAAGATACAAGAAATTTTTACTATCTTATGAAATAAAGACCGGTTAGCTGTTGATGAGAGGCACATCGTGAAACTAAAAAAGAGTTGTTTTTGGGGAGAAACTGAAGATCAATGTTTTTCGGCCATCGGTGGTTTTGGGTTATGGGGCGGCAAGAGACAACGAATATGAAGGTTTGTAGGCAGCGGGTGATTTTTTTGCTATAGGGCGGCGAGAGACAAAAGAGATAGATGGTTTTCCGGCTGTGAGTTGTAGCAGCTAAAAGAAAATAAATTTGAGTTAATTTTGATAAAAAGATGAAAAATAAGTTAAGCAATATAAGTGATATTTTTTTTATTTTTTAATTTTTTCTTTACTTACGGTTTGCTTGAGTTGAAGGTGAGGGATGGAAAAGAATTATTAATTAGGAGGGGAATGAATGGAAAGAAATGAGTTTAATTCTATTATTATTTGGATAGTTAACGATGTAAAATAATGGAATAAAAATAAATCTTATTTGAATAGAAAGAAGAAAAGAAAGAAAATGAATGTAATTTAATATATTATTAACAAATTAGGGTTAAATTTAGAATAAAATGAATAATTCATTAAAAAAATTTCTTTTCCTTTTCAATAATCCAAATATTGAAAGGAAAAAAATAAAAAAAATAAAGAGGCTTGGCATTCCCTTCGTTTCCTTTGCATCTCCTCTCAAAAATCTATCCTGAAATGTAATTATTCATCATCTTTTCCTTTCATTTTCTTACCATTTCCCCTAAAGTATTTTTTTTATTTTTTTACACAAATTAATTAATTTTTTTTGTCATTTTTATACTCAAATGGAGCCATAATTATTAATTTAATGTGGTGATGTGGAAATGATTAAATTTTTTGCTCAATAAGGGAGGAGGATCACCATAATCCTAACTTAGGCGGAGTTAATAAATTTAGACTAATTCACAATATTTTAATCAACAAAAATAATTATATTTTGCAGAAGAGTAATGGAATTATTAATGTTTACCTTTTCAAATGAGTAATAAGATTAACAGAAATGAAAGGAGCTATTAATGTTTACTTCTTCAAATGAGTAACAAAGATTAACTGAATTGAAATTATTAATTAAAGACAAAAGAAATAATAATTTTCTTATTAACATTTCCTGACAAAAAAAAAATAGAAAAATATTTTTTTTATTTATAAATTTTACTAAATATGTTTACCAAGTAAATTAAATAAATTATATCTTGTTAGTATAATTCATATAATATATATGATAAAAATAAATAATAAAATTTAGAGATAAATATTTCCAAGGTATGATTTAATCGAAAATAGAGAAAGAGTCCGTGCAGTGGTCCAGGTCAAAAAAAAACAGCGAAAAGTAGTAGATCTGCCGACTAAAAAAAAAAAAACATCGAAAAAGAAAATATTAATATACATGTCCAAGTCGTCGTAGCATTGACGGGGGGAAATAATAAATGCGCGTTCAGAATTAATTAGCCATACTGTCGTCAATTAAAATTAAAGACCGCTCCTTTTTTCTTTTCTTTATTACTACTATCTTTTTCCAAAAAAATAAAATAATTTTATTTGTTAATAGGGTGCATCAAATTATTAATTAGGACAAATCTAATTATATTATGATTTGAGCTTTACCATGTTTATTTACTATTAATAAAGGTACAACGCTCTTTAATACATAGACAACAATATTATGAGATAAAAATAAAATAAAATTATGTAACATCTATTATGAATTCGTCCTTCTAAATCTATTTGTAAATAATTTAACTTTTAATTTTTTCTCTTGACACAAATAATTAAGTGCATCAAATCATAAAACATTTACATAGAAATAATTTATTACAAATGCTTCTCAAATTTAAAAAAACTATCATTTATATTCCCACTACCAAGTCCAAGTTCTTAATATTGTAAGATGGTAATTATAATATAGATTATAACTCAAAATGCATTTTTACATCAACACTATCATGTTAGTCATTGGTTGTTTCTAATGGTGGTACAATGAATTTTTCAATATCTTTGACTCTTAAATTTTCTTCTTGATCGACCGTACAACAAATATTTTAAATTAGTATTTGGAATACTTACTAATTATAACTAGCAGTAACAATGAAATGCAGGGACATTGCTACAAATGCCTTTAGAACAAAGGATAGCAAGAGTTGTTTGAGCAACTTTTTTAAAAAAATAACTTTGTTGCTTTACGAACCCAAAAATAAAACATTCATGTTCTCCTACTAACGAAATAGGTGTAGGAACTATATTTTCTTTCATTTTTTTCCCATTCCGTTTACTTTTTGCCATCGTTAGTTCCAAGGAAATAATTCTTTTAAAGTATAAAGAGTCTAAAATTATAACATACAAAGTAATAGATATTCTCCTTTTTATTGTTTCTTTTATAAAGACATGCATCAAGTACTTAGACAAATATATATGAAAGTTAAACATATGGCTACTACATTAAAAAAAATATGATTATATGTTAATTGAAAGGCCTATTGAACAAATAATGTGTGTGTATATATAATACAACTATTATAATACTTGTTCCTAAGATAAATAAAGTAGACATAAAACTTGAGAAAATAAAAACTAAAATTTTGATTTTGTTAAACTCACTTGGTATCTTTCAAGGAAGCATAACAACATTCCCTTGGAAACAAAAAAAAAATGATAAGTTAAATTGTCCATAGATTTGAATGGCATGAAAAATGGAGTAACGCCGTGAAGAGAAAGGGGATGGTGGGATGCAATGAAAGGATAAGATATATACAAAATTAAAGTTTTTAAAAATAATTGCTTAGTGCGTGCCTCTATTTCTTTGTCTGGCTCGGGGGTATTGGGAGGATGTCCCCCCTCCCCCCTCCCCCCGTTTTATTTATGACATTTTAACTATTGATATGATATAAATGCTGTTAGCGCTTGTTAAAAAAACAAAAAAGAGTAGAATAAAAGTCAAAATTTTAACTTAATGAAATGTGTCTTTAATTAAAAATACGATGTGCCCTTGCCATTAATCAATTTTGTTTGTATTTACACCCATATTTTAGAGATATTTGCAATTACACCCACATTTTATTTTTTTTACAGTTGCACCCTACTATTAGTGGAATATGCTAATAAGTGTTAACTTTTATGCGAATGGACAAAAATACCCCTTATATGAATAAGAGTTAATATAATTTCAATGAAAATGCAATTTGGATTAAGGGTTTTTCTTTATTTGTAGGATTAAAGGAGAGACTTAGACCTTCCTTGATTTTTTGAAAGTTTTTTTTTTAAAAAAAAAGTTGATATAAACAAATTTAATAATATATACATTATTTTGTCTTTCAAAAGTTCACATTTAAACCTTAATCAAGTTATAATGTCAAAAGAGAAGCTGGTTTTTTTTTTAGTATTTAATTTCATTCGAAACAAGATGCATATATGTTTTTGTGGTCTTTTTTTTTTATATATTTGCAGTGCGGACTAAGTGCTTGACTGGAAATCTTAGGATTTATTACAAAAGTATATGGAAAGAAAGTAATTTAGGAGCTATTAAGGCTCACAATTATAAGGGTGAGACTTTTATGGACAATTTTAGGGTACACTTCGACCTTGTTTCTTACCAAAAACTCATAAACATTAGCCATGAGTGTTTCCCAAAAAACAAAAGGAAGAATTTGTTCATTTTATTACATGATTGGGACTCTTCGACTTTTTTTTTTAGGTTTGTTTTCAATATTATATAGTGATTCTTTGTTTTTTTTTTAGTTATAGTCAATATAATAGTGACGGTGATTTGTTTTTCGAATCCTTGGTGTTTGGTTGAGATTTTAAAATCAAGTTTTTAAAATTTCTATCAAAAAGTTAACTTTACTTCACAATTTTCAAAATTCACTTCACTTTATTTTCTCTCTCATAAATTTTTTAAAACACCATAACTTCAGATTCAAAAATCGGAATTAGATAAAAAAAAATATATTTGAAACCTACATATCGAAATCTATAAAATAAGATCCACTTTGACTATTTTTTTAATTTTTTTCATGAGTTTTTTTTTTTTGAATTAAGTGAAAAAAACTCCAACAAAAATTAAATTCACTTTTCAACCTACTTTCGCAATATCCAAAAACTTATCTAAAAAATATGTTTTAAAATCTCAACCAAACAAACACTAATAAGTATGTCTGTATTGTTGAAGCATGATGGAAATGAAAATACCCTTTTTCTTTTTTATTCGGAATAATTATTAGAGTTTAGCCTTTGTTCATTTCTTCCGTTCTGTATGTAATATTTTGAACATGATGAACTTAAAAATGAAAATTAATTATTATATATTATTAAACTTACTTATATTATTTATATTATATTCTAATTATATTTTCATTGAAATTATATTGGCTTCTTATTCATATTAGGGGCATTTTGGTTCATTTGCATAAAAGTTAATGACTCCTAATAAATTCTACTAACAGCAAAGTGCAAATGTAAAAAAATTAAAATATAAGGTGAAACTAAAAAATACCTTGCAAACTTAGGTGGCGTTTGATAAAAAAAAGCTAAAAACTAGACTAAAAACTGAAACCGAAGAAACTATATGTTTAGTTCTAAAAAATGTATTTGAAAAAATATTGTTTGTTTGAATATAAAACATCTGAAAACTGAATTTTTTTTAATATGACAATTTTTTCCTTAAGAGTTAAAAGTGAAGTTAAATGGTTGCCGGACAATATGATAATTTATTTAAATATAAGAGAGTAAAATATATATTTTATATTTTTTAAAATTAAATTTTTAATTTTAAGTGGGGGATTTACCATTTAAAATTTTAGATGAATTTTTTTAGTTTTAATTGAAAAAATTAAATTGGCATTTATTTTTTTTAACAAATAATTTTAAAACCAATTAAATATAAAAACTTTAAAAAAAAATATCTATTTTATTTCACAAATAAGTGGGAGCCCGGCCCTCGTTGTTGGTGAACCAGAAATAGAAAATGGTAAAAGATTAGAAAGGCATTATTATATTGCAGAAGTCTGTCTCGCATGGAGAAAAAAAAAATAAAAAATCCAACAAATCAATAATAATCTCTTCATCAACTCCGTAATTCTCTCTCTATCTATAGATATCCAATTCTTTATATAGATATAGATATTAAATATAATAGGCATGTATTAGTAGTTGTTGGCCTTAATATTCACCGTTATATATATATATATATATATATTGCTGAATTGTGAGTTCCAGTAGATTTTATAGATCTCCATTACCACTAGAGAAGCTTTTGAGTTCTCCTTTACTTGCAAAAGTATGGGTAGAGATGACGTCAGAGGTACAGACCACCACTCCGACACCGAACTCGTCGCCGCTGACCGTACGACGGCGATGGCTTTCAGTGCTCCGATGAGCTCATCACTGAACAAAAGGACCAGCCGGAAAGCCGCAATTTTCAACATACCGGAAAACACCGCCACAGCAAGCTCCACTGACAATGCTTACGTGGAGATCACACTCGACGTCGGTGACAACTCCGTCGCCGTTCACAGCCTGAAGACTGCCGACGGCGTTGAAGTGGAGGATCCGCAGCTGACTCTGCTGGCCAAAGGCCTAGAGAAGAGGTCTTCCTTTGGTTCCTCGATTGTACGGAACGCTTCCTCCAAGTTTAAGCAGGTTTCACAAGAGCTTATGAGATTGGCCTCGCTGTCAAAACGACCGCATCAGAGTCGTTTTGACAGGACTAAATCCGCGGCAGTTCATGCTCTCAAGGGGCTCAAGTTCATCAGCAAGACCGACGGCGGGGTTGGCTGGCCGGCGGTGGAGAAGCGGTTCAATGAGCTTACTGCCACCACCACCGGCTTGCTTTCTCGTTCACTCTTTGGCGAATGCATAGGTAAACTTATATACGTGAATTTAGTACTGTTTTGGTTCTGAGTTTCTGTATACTTTATAAAAAAAATAAAAATCCCCAGGCTAGTAAATTGATCGTGTAAAGTCTCGCAATTCATATCAAGAGTTTGAATTTACAAAGATTTAATTATAGAAAAGCATTGAAAGTCTAGCTGAACAAGTAATTACGGCATACAGCTAGTAATGGTGAGGTTGTTTATACGAGATTTAATGGTTTGTAATGGCTGTAGGGATGAATAAGGAGTCTAAGGAGTTTGCGGGTGAGCTTTTTGACGCGCTAACTCGGAGAAGGAACATAACGGGAGACTTGGTTAACAAAACAGAGTTGAAAGAGTTTTGGGATCAAATAGCTGATCAGAGTTTCGATTCCCGGCTTCAAACTTTCTTTGACATGTAGGTGATTGACCACAAGTATTAATAGATAATCTTTGCTTAACTGATACGGTTCATAAATGTTGAGCTTGAAGAAACTTATAAGGTGCTAAATTTGTTGTAGGGTGGATAAAGATGCAGACGGTAGAATTACAGAAGAGGAAGTGAAGGAGGTAAAAACATGTAGTTTGAAGTGTTACTTTAGGAACGTGATAGTTTTAAATCTATCTTTCACTGTTTCTACCTTTTGGTTTCTTGTTGGTTCGAGTACAATGTTTCAAGGAAAATGTGGACGAATTTAGCTTGTCGTCCCTTTCAAACCATGAGTTGGCTTTTGCTTATTTGGGGTTGATCTGATTTTTCTGTTTATGATAATAAAAAAAATTGTCTATGTAGATTATCAGACTCAGTGCTTCAGCCAACAAGCTATTGAATATTCAGAAACAAGCCGATGAATATGCAGCACTGATCATGGAAGAATTAGATCCCAGCAATCTAGGATACATCATGGTAATACAAAGCAATTATATAAGTCAGTGAACACCCAAAAAAAAATTAAGTACAAGGTCCTTTTTCCATCTATTTCTCGTGAATCATCTATGACTAATACCTAGAATTTGCTGAATTTTGTTGGTAAAATGAACAGATTGAAGATTTAGAGTTGCTATTGTTGCAAGCTCCGAACAATTCAGTAAGAGGGGTGGAAAGCAAAAAGTTGAGCCAAATGCTGAGCCAGAAGCTTAGGACTACACATGATCGCAATCCTTTTCATAGATGTTATAGAGGCTTTAAGTACTTCATAGAGGACAACTGGCAAAGAGCTTGGGTGATGACACTGTGGATCGGAATCATGGCGGGTCTATTTGCTTACAAATACATGCAATACAGAAAGAGAGCGGCATATGAAGTAATGGGTCATTGTGTTAGCATGGCAAAGGGAGCTGCCGAGACTCTCAAGTTAAACATGGCACTCATTTTACTACCAGTCTGCCGAAACACTATCACCTGGCTAAGAAACAGGACCAAACTAGGCCTTGCTGTTCCATTTGATGACAATCTCAACTTTCACAAAGTGAGCCTCAGTCTTTCTCTTAATACATTCAATTTTGCAAGAAATTGTAATAATAAGTTGTTTTCCTTGTTTTTTTTATCTCGACTTCTAACTCATTCAAATTTCTTTGTTAAAAATAAACTATATTCATTTTTTAAGTTACTAAGAAGCCAACCGCTATATTTGCATCAGAAAGGCTAAGTTATGACCTTATCAGTTACCTCTGAATCTGAACATTATCTGTAAAATGGTTTTTAATATTCAGATGTTTCATTAAGACAAGAAACCGACAGATTTTTCAGATTAAATTTTCACACTTCAGATGACATTTCAGATTTCATATTCAAATGAAGGAACAAACGCATCCTAAATTTGTTCTCTTTTTTGTCTCTTGTAGGTGATAGCTGTCGGAATTGCGATTGGGGTTGGAATACATGGAATTTATCATTTGGCATGTGATTTTCCTCGTCTTCTTGACGCAAGTGATGATAAGTATGAGCTGATGAAGCCATTCTTTGGGGAAGAACAACCCACAAGCTACTGGCACTTTGTGAAGGGAGTGGAGGGTGTAACTGGGATCATAATGGTTGTTCTAATGGCAATAGCCTTTACCCTGGCAACCCCGTGGTTTAGGCGAGGCAAACTTAATATACCAAAACCCCTCAAGAGGCTTACTGGATTCAATGCCTTTTGGTATTCGCACCACCTATTTGTCATTGTCTACTCTCTTCTAATTGTTCATGGTATCAAACTCTATTTGACACATGAATGGTACAAGAAAACAGTGAGTACTTTCTTTAATTTCCTCATTCTTTGAGCTCGATTGACTATGTAATATGAGATGTTCACACAACCCTTTGGTGCATCCAGACTTGGATGTACTTGGCTGTTCCAATCGCACTTTATGCAGGGGAGAGATTGATAAGGGCATTGAGATCCAGCATCAAGCCTGTTAAAATACGCAAGGTAAGACACAATTAAGACAATAGTCTCATGTTCATGTAGTTAAATTACTATATATATACACCAAGATTGGTAATGAGTTTACCTTGATAAATGAAGGTGGCTGTTTATCCTGGAAATGTATTAGCACTTCACATGTCAAAACCACTGGGATTCAAATACAAGAGTGGGCAATACATGTTTGTCAATTGCGCAGCTGTTTCCCCATTTGAATGGCAAGTGACCCTAATTTCCATTTTTTGGCAAAATTACTACTTTCCATACAAAGATTCATCTGAGAAGTGTCTGCTGATAGATGAGTGGTTTGACATTTCAACAGGCACCCCTTCTCCATTACTTCCGCCCCTGGAGATGACTACCTGAGTGTCCACATTCGAACACTTGGTGACTGGACAAGCCAACTTAAAACCGTATTCTCCGAGGTTGGAAATCATAAGTTGCTTGTGTTTAACCCGTTTAAGAGGAAAAGTGAGAATATATTTCAATAGCTTATGGTAATCTCTAGCTAATTGCACATATCGATTTTGGTCAGGTATGTAGGCCACCACAAACTGGGAAAAGTGGACTCCTCAGAGCCGACCTTTTGCAAGGAGAGAACAATCCGAAGTAAGTCATTTCCCTTGCTCTAAACAGCTACAATTTGATCTTCAATTTTAGTATTAAGCCAAGGAAGAGACGAGGACAAGCTTTGACTATTATCCTAACAATATCAATGAAAATGATGACTTGTACAGTTTCCCAAGAGTATTGATAGACGGTCCATATGGGGCACCAGCACAAGACTACAAAAATTATGACGTGGTGTTGCTGGTTGGGCTAGGAATAGGGGCAACCCCAATGATCAGCATCGTGAAGGACATTGTGAACAACATGAAAGCCTTACAAGAAGAAGACGAGGAGAACACTATAGAGAATGGGAGCGGTGGTGATAGTCCATTAGCAACTTCATCTTGTAGTCCTATAACTCTAAAGAGGAAATCAGCCTCGGGTAGTGAGAGTAACTTCAAGACGAGGAGGGCGTATTTCTATTGGGTTACGAGGGAACAAGGGTCGTTTGATTGGTTTAAAGGGGTGATGAACGAGGTTGCTGAATTGGATAAAGAGGGAGTGATAGAGATGCATAATTATTGTACTAGCGTTTATGAAGAAGGAGATGCTCGGTCCGCCCTCATTACTATGCTTCAATCACTCAACCATGCTAAGAATGGTGTCGATGTTGTTTCTGGTACGCGTGTCAAGTCTCACTTTGCCAAGCCAAGCTGGCGCAATGTTTATAAGCGCATTGCTCTCAATCACGCTAATGGCCGAGTGGGTAAGTCTCACTACTTCAATTTATTCTCTCTAAATGTCAAAATGGAAAGAGAAATAATTTTAAAATTATTTGTATTATATTTAATGTAACTTTTTAAGGGGGGTTCTTCTTACCTACCGTATATCAAATTTATTATAAAGATGTTTATAAACAAGTTGGAAAATACTTAATTTTCATCATACACCGCCCAAGAAGTTTAATTCCAAGGAAAAAAAAGTAAGAGAATATTTTATCAAATTACTTATTTCTTTTTAATAGTATTTTTAACTCGTTTTTTTTTTTATCAAACGTATCCTTATAATTGAAACATTTTTCCAGAATTTTAGGGGTGTATTATTGGATGAGCGTCTAGTGATGGTGATTATTGGATGAGGGTGGAGATCAAAGGAGGATATGATTAAACATTAAGATATTGGGACTAGTGGAGGAATAGAAAAGCCTTTGAAAATTTTGAGTTACACGAGAGAAACATTAGTTAGGGTTGTTACTTTCGGATGCGACCCTATATATATCATATATACTCAAATCACCAACTAAAACTTTGTCCGTTTCTGTTGTGACTACGAATTTTTCTTTTCTGTTTTCATTAAGTGGTGCCCATGTATAATTGTGTCTCCCATATAAGTATGAATTATTGCAATGGGCCTTTCAAACACTTGCTATTTTAAATTCACGTGATAAAGACTTCCCGTCCAGCTTTACAAATTTTCTTCTTTCAGCACAAGTTTTGATAAAAAAAACAAAATATGTACACCTATTCCTTCCTTCCTTCCTTCCACGTTCTCTTTTAAGAAGATTTTTATTTTTTTTCTTTTTTTTTGAGAACAGGAAGATTTCAATTAATTAAAGTTTGTTTATAACTTTAAGTGGTAAGAATTAATCATTTCTTAACCAGAGAAGCTTGGAACTTTAAATGCACTTTTGTTAAGTGTCTTCCCTCAGAAAAGTATTTGTTTATATACACGCAATTCTTTTATGGAGTTACTCATTCTCTCACTACTTGCGTGACGAGACATGGGAATTGCAGGAGTATTTTATTGTGGAGCACCAGCACTGACAAAAGAGCTAAAACTGCACGCTCTGGATTTCTCCCGCAAGACCACCACCAAATTTGAGTTTCATAAAGAAAATTTTTGAAGACCAAGTTGGATCGGACTAGCAGCTCACCATGACCCCACTCCCCTCTCTCCCACGCTACAAAGATTCTAGCCGATATGCTCATTGGGGTGATATTTTCATTAAAGTATGTGAGATCCATTACTGAGGGACAATAGAGACGTGCCATGAAGGGAAATGGTGGCTAAAGATGACTAAATGTTCTGTTGTTTGGTCCTCTACTCTCAACTTGGATCAGATTATTATAAGTAGGTCGTGCTGATGGATGATCATTTCCCATCTTTTACTTTTTTTGATTAATGAGATATAAGGACATGGTTGAGGATTAAGGTAAGCAGTTCGTAGTGGGGATCAAAAAAATATCTCCACTCCGTAAATGTTTCTTTGTAATTACAATTCCATCATGAGGTGAGGCCTCTCCTATTCGTAAATCGAAATTCACTTCAAGATAGGAAACTTCCTAATCCTGTATGGCTGCATAGCCTGTGTATTGTACTTGCTTTTCCTTGGTTCCAAAGATTTATTTCTTATAAATAAAATAAAGAGCTCTATCGGAAAATTAGAGTATCCATGATATTCAAATGAATTTCAATCGTACACATTAGTTATATCAAGGTTCCATTGATTTGAAAAATGAAATATTTTTCGCCTGTTGCAAAAGTTGTAAAAAACGTTGCTTGTTGAATAAACATTTCATATCAGTCCTAACAAGAGCTAAGGTCATTTTTTCTAGATTTGCTTCTAAATTAAAATTCCAGTTTGGGCAAGACATTTAAAAAAATGCTACGACATTGTGGATGCATTTTTCTACCAGATAGCAAGATCTTTTAGATTAATTTAACATAAAAATTCTAGTTTGGGCATTATATTTGACAAAATGTGGTGGAATATTTTTATTTCTTTTCTTTTCTTTTTTCTACCAGACAGCAAAATCTTGTGATGTCCTTCACAAGTTAAACATAACCGAGGAAATCACCAAGTTCCCATAGACTATCTTAGTGTAGCAAATATCAAAATTGGACGCATCTTGTCAACCTTAAGTTTTATTCCACGTAAACATGTACCTCAGTGGGCATTATAGAGTTTTATTAGTTCTATTAAGTTGATGTTGTTCTTTAAAATGTCTAAGAGAGGACACATGTAAACATTTTCCTACATACCAAGAACATGAGAGTTCGGTGATATTTTGAATTTTTTATTTCTCTGATATAGAGTTACAAAGCACAAACTAGTGGCTACACATATAGCAGTTTTGATAACTGCTGAGATTGCAGAGAGTAACTCATATTTGTTGTTCCTTTGAAAGAAAAATGAATTTCAGTTTGCATTTCATTATTCTTCCTCTCATAATGCAAAAAAGGTTTTGATAAGAGAACACATATGGCATAATTTTTCACTTAGTGTACGTAAGGTATAGGGATGTTTGAAATAGTAAAAACAAGCACATGGAAAAGGAAGAACTGAAGGAGCAAACCAACCCCAGGCTCGGGGATGTAGTTATTTATCTTTGTTTTCTCTTAAGCCTATGGAAATTGGGTATCATGGGCTGGCTCGGCATTGTGTCCTGTGTAGTATTCAAGGGCCCAAACGGGATCAGAGGCTTCTTCGTCATATGCACATCTATTTTGCCACTGCTCGAGATGGTTGGTGAACCTGCTTTTGTTTTAAGCTGCCTAGGTACCTCCAGCCTCTCTAGTATCCTTGAAGTTTTCTCATCCAGTTTCTTATTACTTTCAGGTTGCGACAACATAGGTTGGTCCAACTTGGGTCTGACAATACAATTGGGAGAATATTTCTCAGGGACTTCAGTGATAATCAGCCGTTCCCATTCTTCTGCAATACGTTCATTAGTTTTGTCTGCTCCATCTTTCGGTTTTGACTCGGTCATTTCCACTTCTATGAGTATAACATCAGTTTCTGATGAATCTCTCTGTGTTGAGGGTTCAATAGTGCAAGTGGGTGATTGTAGTTTTGGGACTTCATTGATAATCAATTGTTCCCATTCGTCTGTAATATGTGCTGTAGTTTTCCCTTCTTCAGCTTCCAGTTCCAACTCGGTGATTTCCTCTTCTTCTACAACTTCAGTTGCTTGTGTTGATGATCCAGCCCTTTCTGAAGAATTTCGTTGCGTTGAGTTCGGTTCAGAGATTATATCTTTCAATTTAGGAGGTAATGACCTGTGATATAAAATTGCAAGTTATAATGAGTAAGTAGTTCCACAATAATTAAATGAGCGTTCATATTTAATTCTGTTTTCCCCAAAAACTGAAGGGACAAAAATAGTCTTTATAATGAATTAATTATCGTGGTATATCTGAAATAATAGTAAAGAATAGAAACAAGCTCTTAGTATCCTTGAGATATTTAATACAAACATGATATGTGTGAGTGGGTAGCCTAGTTGAGAAAGGCACTCACCTGAACCAAGGGAGGTCCTGGGTTCGGGGCACACCAAGGGAGGGGAGGGATTTTTGTTATTGTAGTAAAAAGGGATAGAGTTAGACCTCCCCTTTTTCAAAATAAAAATACAAACATGATAAGGTAAACGAAATTGAATGCTGAACAAACAAAAATTGCTTCACCGCAAATGCTACAGATATAGGAAGGTTGCCTTTCCAGAGTATTTTTGAAAAGCATGCGAGAGAGTAAAATGACTAGGAAAGTGTTTCTGTTTTCTTGTTTCCATTTGATGATTTGGTCTAATGCTAGTTCTATTTTTTGTACTTCCTTTTTTCTCATTCCAATAAAAACCAGTTTACTAATTTTAGGAAATAAAACTTTCTGGTTCTCTCAACTCTCGGGATTCAACTAAGAATCACCAAGAAGGTTTTGGGTTTTGCTAAAATAATTGCACCACGAAACTGTTATAAATTTATAATTTACTTATTTTCTTCGTGTTGTAAGAAAGAGTAGCTAAAAACTCATGATCAACGGAGAAGATAATTACCCAAACTGTAAGCTCTCCTTTACAAGCAAGTTTAGCCTTTGATGGAAGCCTCTTTCATGTAGGACTGGGTTGTAGTCAGTTGCTTCCATCTGAGGAAAACAGAAGGGCATGAAAATGCCATTCCTGATATGGCAAAATCAACATTTTTAAGGTGACGCCATTTATTCTATTCATACTTGGTGGAAAGTCAATAATTTCAAAAGTAATCCTCCTAGTAAACAGCTTTACTGCTATAATGGCATGCAAACCTTAAAAAACTATGCCCTGATTTTGGGACATCCCAAAGAGGTAATTAGGTTCTCAAATTAGAATTGAGGGAACAATATCTAAATCCTATCCAAATTATTTTAATGCGTCAACTACGGCATAACCACCAACTTATTCCAATACAACTACGCTTGTCATCACCAACAGATTTGCTTTGCTCTGCAATAGTACTCCCTCCTCTCAAATTAATAGTTTCACTTTGACTTGGAACTTTTTAAGTAAACACTATTTTCTACCTAATCAACGGCCAAGAATACTACTTATCATCTATTGTGAAATTTGGTAAAACGATTATGTTCCGAAAAGGAAATGAGATTGTTAATTTGAGAATCCTAAAAAGGGTAGTGGGACCAGGTTGGAATCTGCTTAACTTAATTTTACCACAATTCATACTCCCTCTGAAAAGGGGTTCTTGAAACAAAATAAAGGTCAGTACATTATGATTAAGACAAAACCAACCTTAAGTAAAGAGGCTTGGACAGAGTTCTCAATCTCCTTTGTTACTGTAGAGTCAAGTAATTGACTGACATCAGGGACAGGTAAGACTTCCTCAGATCCTGCCAGTCGCTGCAAGTTAAGAATCACGAGAGATAAACAGAAGAAATCAACAATGTTTAGTGAAGATTGAAAGAGTTGGAGAGGAAAGGTGCAAAATGGCATTCAAAAAATAGTATGAGAATCGGGCATAGTGGTAATGATACGCAGATAAACCATTAGTTGAAAGAACAAAAACCTTAAATCATCTATTGCCAACACAACTATATCTTGTCCCTAATATTGTGATCGCCATAGTATACCTTAATCTTCACCAAGGGAGATTCTTACAACCACAACCTCAACTATTTACCTCACCAGCCGAAAGACACCCAAAATTCTCTCCTCTTCCCCAGCCCCCCAAACACCAATCTTCTGTATGACCAGCACTGATGATGTGGCATAATAAACCTCTTATACCTGCATTCTTCTCTCCTATCCTTTCTCCCTCTCTTTCCCTACACCCTCACCCACTCAATCTTTCCTAAATGAGTAGCTCCCAGATCAATAAATCTTGAAAGATCAGCTTAATTTTACAGACTCAATATAAGCAAAGTTCACCCAAAAGGAAGCAAAAACACATACCCTTAAAAGCATCAGTCCTTTATCTGAAGGTAGAAGAATATAATAGCACTGAAAGGAAGTCTCCCTTGCACTTTCTACATTACTATTTGAAGAGCAAACCAAACCCTGGTCCAGAGAATTTAGTGCACTGCAAAGTCCTAGAAAAACTGCAAAATCACACAGCATGGAATCAAACCCCAAGTGCATAAGGAAATACTCTCTTATTTCATTTAGTAGTCTATAAAAAACCACACGCTAGTGGAACCAGTTATATCAATTAATATTCAAGATGAGAACCAATTAATTCAAACTCTCCAATTTAACAATAAAATTGCAAATCGGAAGCTTAAATAGAGGCCTTCCACGCACTTTGAGTGTTTGTCTCTGACTTGTCAATATCATCTGACTCCTGACAAATTGATGGAGTTACGATATAGGAACTCCCAAAAATAAAACCTGTTTAAAAACATTATGAAGAAGAAGAGTTAGTACAGAATGTATCTATGGTTCAGTTGGCATCTATTAGATTTGACCTAAATGGTCAACGCAGTTGAACACAAAACAAAGAAAGAGAGGAAACATATAGTGCTATTTATTTTATACTGTTCTACTCGCTATAAAATGTATAGCTTATTTATCTGGTCCAGAAAATATGGTTGACAAACATAAATATCCTCGAGTACCTTCCTGGAAAAGCAACTAGCTGAGGTGCCAACTTTTTCTCTTCGATAAAAATACTAATGAATTGTGTCCTGAGGTTTACCTTCACTTAGAGATCCTAAGTTGGTCCTTTCAATAACATTGAAGTCGATTTGTGAAGAAACTTGCAGGTGCTTCATGCAAGACTGGAAAGAAGGCATAAACAGGATTGTTTGTTTTCCAACCTTCACAGAATTTTCAACCAGGTCAAACTCTCCCAGATCATTGCCTGTGACTGGACAAGAACATCTTTGCATCTTATTTCCATGTTCATCATCAATGATGAAGCCATGACATCTGCATGTCTATTCGTGGTAAAGCCGAAAATAAATATAATTCAGGAAATCAAACTACATGATTCATTTACGAAAAAAGTGGGAGTGAATAAATATAAACAAAAAAAAAACGATAATAACATATAGAATGTCATTCGCTGTTCTTCCCAAATACAGAAATGAATGTATAGCACCCATATTATTTATTTTGGATATAACGCCATTATGAATAAAATTGATCATTTTCATCAAAAACTTGTGTAATTAAACATTCAATAGAAAGTCTGAGGGATAGAGCATGCAAATTTTCATTTTTCTTTATTTATATATGTGGAGAAACAGGAAAAGTAAGATGGGGGGAAGATAAAGAAAATTAAGAAAATCACATAGAAAGAGAATTTTATCTTCCAGCCCACTCAGAAGAGGAAGAGGAGGAATCAGAGAAAATAACAGGAGGGGGTCGCAAAAGCATGCAGGTTTAACATCAGATAAAAGCGAGAGTAACATGAAAAAAGACATGCCTTATCCTGAGATGATGATGAGAGAGAGAGCATCGCTTAACAATTTGAAATTAGAGGGTCATTCACATAACCATATTGGCTAAGATATCCTTTAGTAATTTCCACTTAATTTTAGCCATTTGATTTTTCCTTCCGCTGCCTAAAGGTAGGCCTTATAGGTGCAAATGCTGCCCACCCCAACCCTCCCCCCACAAAAGAAAAGCCCCCTTTAAGGAGCTTCTGAACCTCTTAAAGGACATGTGAATATCATTTCCCATACGTGCCAGGGAATTTTTTCTTAAAAAGGGTAAGGGTGATGCTCAAACTTAAGATCTCCAAGTCTGATTATGTGTGTTACTAGCATCTCAAGCGATATGTCCGCATAATTTAAGATTCAGTACACATGATAATTGTAAGCCAACGACAATGTATCATAGTGGCAAGCAGCAAGTATTATTTAAGAGGCATTTCAGAAACTAGATGAATAATAACTCATATTATCCTTATACCCGACATGGAATGAAACCATCCATTATAGGAATGAAAGATGGGCACAAGTTGCAGTAGATCTGGTTCAAAGAACCTGCAAGGTTGTTCTTAAAGATAAAGCGAGCCTGCAGTTGTTCTTCCATGTCATCCTTCAATTCCTGTAGCCACCTTTTAACCAAGAAGCACCATATCTTTGCATCTGTAAATATTTTCTTTATCAGCAATTAACATAGGCAATTCCACAGTTAACCTAGTAATGCATCTTCTTCATGCCTGACTGATATCCTTAATGAGTTATTGGCACATGTCTATTGACCTGATGTACCTTTTGCTGCACAAAGCCTCTTGTTTCAATTTAGATAAAGGTCCCTAATCCCAGTTCTGTCGCCAAACTTTGGTTGGTTCTTTCCCAAACCAGTTTTGTTCAGGCAATCAATAATTTAAATGGCGTGTGGTCTCACTGAATTAAATTGACGACAAAGATACAAAAACCATTGTAACAGGATTAATAGCTAACTATATGTGATTGAAAACGTCTCCAAAATAAATAATAGGTACTGATCAGTCAGTGCCCAAAGTTGGGCTTTTTACTGAGTATGAAAAATGATAGGGCTCAAAGTTTGATCAGTTTATACAAGTTGGAAACCTAAGCTTAAGTCTTCATAATCACACATGTGAGGTGCTCCAGTTAGTAATTTAGAAGTGTCTCTGATGTAGTATGGAGTGTCTTTAACCTGGCAACAAGGTTTGGAAAGAGCAATTCTCAAGATCACAGATATGCTTTATAAAGTTGTTAATTTTATCTGGAAGATCACCGAGATGGCCAGATTTTTGCTCCAACAGAAAAAACTCCACTGAAACACACTTGTCTGCTGCATCCTAACAAGAAAGCCACAAATCCTACAATCACTAGTTATGCTGGAGGTAGCAGTAGTCAGTCATCCTTAAATGTGAGTACGCATTTTCAAATATTGGAGACATTTGGCTCACCATAAGAGCCTCTTTTGTTACAGAGTCTAGATCAGCCAAACATGAGCTAATCAGAATGACTTTTTTCGCAATATCTTTCTCATGTCCAACCCATGAATACAGAACTTTCTTGCTCAGTACACTTGAAAGTTTCATGTCTGCGGGCAACAATCGGAAAAAATTAGCCAACAGTGATCGGAATCAATGACATTGATAAAATGAAATGACATATACAACATGATCATGTTATAACCGTGTTATTTTTTAAAATAAGAACTTAATTAATAGAAATTTAAATTAAGAAAAAGAAACAAAAATCTAGAAAAATATAAATAAGAGGCCTCGTAGAGAAGATTAGTTTGTCAACATTAGTTGTTCAGACATATGCTTGTCTATTGATAACTTGTTTAAAATCATTTGCCATAACAGAATGTTATATATACATGTATTACCGTCACAACATAGAGCTCCAGAATCGGTGAATTCAGGCAAAAACGCATCAGTAGGCAAATTATTGACCGCATGGTGGAAATCACGGAGACTGAAGTTTCCTCTTGGAGTATATGCAATCTTCAGCTTTTGAATATTAACAAAATCAAGAGCATACAATTGTGCATTTAGATTTGTCAATTCAGCGATATAAACTATTTTGCATATTCTAAATGCATAAACTCATCAAAGCTAGTCAGATTGAACGTCAACAGTGAATTGCTGGTTTCACGTTATCATCACTCATCAGCATCATATGAATCCATCATATTTAAACTTAGTACACATACGCCTATGCATGACATAAACTCTATACGCAAATTACATATACACATAAATAAGCAGATACCTCATTGGACCTAGAAATTCGGTTTTTGTGGACATAGCAAAGTCCGATCCGGTCACGGAGAGATTTGGAGTGAGATCTCTCACTGAATTGATCCGAAATGGCGTAGAAATTTGCAAGCTGCAATAACGACTGATATACGAAGCGAAACAATCGTAATTCATCAAAATCATAACGACAAATACACATAAAAATACGGCTAAGAGATGCTTGTTAGTGGGAACTGAATTTGAGACTAATAACAATATAGGAGATTCAAACGAAATCTACTAGAATAAGATGTTATAAATAATTTCCGTCAGTCATTTACAATTATATATATGAGAATGTTTTGCATATTTTGCCTGCTTTAAGTCTCGAAGTAATTTTGGCCATAGGTTCCGCAGATCCAAGACGAAGCACATCATCACCATTATTGACTTTCTCTGCTTTCCTTTCCTTTACTTCTTCTCCTCTCTCTCGCTCTGTATCACTGTATGTATGGATGTATAAATTTGGCGCGCAATGTCTTTCCGAGTTTCCTCTCTATTCCGTTTATCACCGTATGTAATTTGTATTTGTGTGACGAAAGTAAAGTTCATTCAAATCTGTATTTCCTTTTCCAGTCTTAATTTTTCTTTTTAAAAGAATTAAAATATATATAGGATGCATTTCACGCGTAGATAAGATAGTGAGGTTTAGACTTCATTTAATAATAACATAAAAAAAGTAAATGAAAATACTTGATTTAGTAAGAAGTTGGAAAATAAGTTGAATATATGTGATAAGATGCTCTCCTCATTTCATGTTTATTTTATAAGTATATGTCTTTAATTTTTCATATTTTTTTGTGAAAAGTTTTTCTTCATTAATTACCAAAGAAATTTTTTCCATAGAAAAAGTGACAAAGTAAGAAAGATATATCACCCCATGTCCTAACTTTTTTTTAACAACAAAGAAGAACCAGATTGTTTAATCAAATCATTTGAGAGTACATTCAAAATAAAAGAAGGGCATGACTCATCCCACACCTGCTAACCAGACAAAGAAAAAGATGCTCTAGCTAAGCTATAGGCGACAACATTTGCTGATCGTTTAATAAAGCTAATACAACATTGATATAGATCCTTGAGAAAGGCCTTACAATCATCTAAAATCAAACTGACGCAAGACACATTTGCGGAGCACGAATCCATAGACTGATAAATTATCTAAGAATCTGTTTCAATCTCCACACGACTTAGGCCTTTTTCTATTAATCAAGCTAAGAACTTCACGAAGACCTATCGCTTCTGCTATAAGAGGAGAGAAATTACCCTGCTTCAACCTTTGAATCGCTGCTACAAACTCCCCATTAGCTGACCAAAAAATGCCTCCATACCCCATGCGCGACGAACCTGAAACACTAGTGTCCGTGTTGCATTTCAACCAGCCTTCTGGTGAACGAGACCATTTAGCAGGCGTTGCAATATCAGCTAAAACAGTGGTTGGTTTGATTGTATTTGCTGATTTCCACTCCGTGAGTCGGAGCGTTGCCTCGTTGATAACAAAAGCTGCTGGGCGAGAAGCTTCATTGAAGATTAAAGACTTTATGTTGATCCAAATGGACCATAATGTAGCTGCAAAAATCTTTATTTGCTGCTTCGAACAAGTCCGTTTCAATTCGTTCCACCAACCAAAAATAAACCGAAAACAATCCGGCGAATCTGTTGAACTAAGAGCATTGTAATACGCATCTAATTGCTGCTGATCTACACTTGGAACAAAACTGATATGAGTATGATCCGAAGCCAAACTAACTGGGTCATGAGCACTATATTAACCTGCATTTATAGCGCCTTGAGCATTCATCGAAACTTGAACAATTACCGCTTGTACGGACGAACCAACCTGCGATATTGCCCAAACATTCCGAGTTATCGGACATAAAAATAAACAATGGACCTCATCCACTTCAAACTGATTACAGAAAGGGCAAACAGCAACTACGTCGATTTTGCGATTAATTAATGCCTTCTGAGTAGGAAGACAGCCATTGATCAAGCGCCATATGATTTTTTTTTGTTTTTGGAGGCATATCTAAGCTCTAAATATAGTGCTAGTCAGTAACAAAGGGAGCCACGGCTTGTGAAATCGAGGATAAAAAGAAGTTGTAGCCGTTTTTGACAGAGTAAATTCCTTCGGAGTCCACACCCACTGCCATCTGTCTTGCGAATTCAATAAAGGCAGCGGGACTAATAAAATCTCCTCTTGATTACGGGGAAAAAACATATCATGAATTAGCGCTTCGTCCCACTCCAACCGGCTCGGTTGTATTAACCCATAAATTGTAACTTTTTCAAGACCGACAATAAGGTCAATTTTTAGGTGCCCCAACCACAGAGTCCCCCAAATTCGAGTGTTGATCCTCGAGCCAATTCTTCTACGAGCCTCGGCTTTAATTAATTTTTGGCTTGCAAAAATACTCCTCCAAACGTAGCTTGGATTAGTCCCCAAATCAACATCTAAAAAATCCCTATGAGGATAATAGTGGGCTTTAAATATCTTACTACATAGAGAATCCAGCTTCGATAATAAGCGCCAAGCTTGTTTTGCTAACATAGCAACATTAAACAAATGAATACAATGAAATCCAAGCCCCCCACTTTCTTTTTTCGCACGCAATTTCTCCCAACTTTTCCACCGAATAATAGACCCTGCATCCTTCTTCGTACCCCACTAAAACCTATTCATCATCCTCTGTAAATCTTCACATAATAAAACCGAGAGGAGAAAGACACTCATAATATAATTAGGGATAGCCTGAATCACTAACTTTAATAAAATCTCTTTACCCGCCCTTGATAAAAAATTGTTTCGCCAACCAAACATGCGTTTGCGAGCCTTCTCCTTCACAAAATTAAACACTTCCTTTCTATTTCTGCCAATTAAAGAAGGCGCACTCAAATACTTCCCATGATTCTCATAACTCCGAACACCCAACAAAGAATATTATCTTTTATATCGTCGAGCGTATTGGAGCTAAATGAAATTGAGGATTTATTAAAATTCACCATTTGCCCCGAAGCTCTTTCATAAGGAAGCGAACAACTTTTAACAATACTGCATTCCTCAATAGTCGTTTTAAAAAATAAAAAGCTATCAGCAGTGAAAAATATATGCAATACCTCTGGAGCCATATGAGCCATTTTACATCCATGAATCAACCCCCTACGCGCCTTATCCTTGAGGAGAGAAGAGAGACATTCCGCGCAAATGAGAAAAAGATACGGAGATATAGGATCACCTTGACGGAGACCTCTCGACGAAACAATATGATTGATATCAATCCCATCTTGGCGAACAACATACTTGACTGTTGTAACGAACATTACTAATTTAACCCAATTTTCATCAAACCCCAATTTCTTCATCATGGCTTCTAAAAAATTCCATTCAACTCTATTGTAAGCTTTTGACATATCAATTTTGAGCGACGACAAACCCACTTGGCCCTGCATTTTTCACCTTAAATAATGTCCTACCTCGAATGCAATCATCACATTATCCGTAATCAATCGACCTGGATTAAAAGCACTTTGATTTTCTGAAATAAAGGAGTCTAAAACCATCTTCAACCAATTAGCAATAACCTTCGTCATAATTTTGACATGTCTCAACTTATTTTGCAATTTCTTATAAAAATTAACTGTTTTTTGTTTTCATTTTTTACGTTGTTATCAAACGAATCCTTGGTGTTCGTTAAAATTACTGGATATCTATATATATATATATATATCCAAATGGGTTAAGCATCTTCTAATGGGTGATAGTTCTTTTATTCAATTTTTTTGAACTCACTAGGTCTTCACTAGTTTTTTATGTAATTATTGTTGTTTAGTTCATTATTTATTTGATTGTAAACAATGAACTACACGAAAAAATTAGAATTTTATTTTTATTTTTATTTTTAAACCATTGTTAAACATTTCATAATTTTCAACTATTATAACAGTTTGCCAGGAAATCAAGCTACACATTTTTTCATTAAAATTAAAAATACAATTTATTAAAAGACGAATTAATTTATAAATTAGATTACTTGTTCAACCTAATATGATCGACTTTTGAAATCATACCTAGCAAATTTTACGATGACAGGTTAGCGCTGACCCGGAGTAACTCTTGCAGAGTTGACCGAGAGTATAGCTCTGAGACTTGATGCCTCATAAAGTAACAGACCTCATCTTCGAATTTTTAGGCCAAAAGCAATGTCACGTTTAAGTGCACGAATGACCCAAGCCAATTTCATATTCATAATGCACACAACACATTTTGTTTTTTCGTTTGATATGACAATACATGACTTGAATAACGCCCAAAGAAAAACATGGTACAAGTCAAAACAGATTATGAAAGGACTCTCACTATGGATTGCTTAGAAATTGAACAATTCTAACACAATATGACATACACGAAACTGACTCAACATGACCCAATCTAAAAATCACCGGAAACATGACCTTGGAGGCACAAAATCCATCCTTATTCTAGACGTGCCAAGCTCCAATCATTCCCAAAACCATTTCCGTTAATAGCATGATTTTGCATCAATCAACAAAGAAATCACATATCTTGATTTCACAAGTCATAATAAATTAATAATTCCAAGAAGCCTTAGCTTTAGAGGGCCTAAAACTCAAACAAAGACACATTTACAACACGGTCCAACTGCAACGTAGAAAGAGAAACCAACCTTCTCCTCAGTCTTTTCATCGCTTCTAGATCACTAGCTGCAAACATAGCATCGGCAATGCTCACCATGCCTGGATTCTGACTATTTAGCACGGAGAAAACAGTAGCAGCCTCAAACCCAGCGTTCAAACAGTAATGGAGCAAACCCCTCGGGAAAACAAACACATCACCTTCTTTAACAACCCTTTGAAATAACTGATTATTTGTATCGATAAATCCAGCAACCACAGTGCCTTTACTAACAAAAAGAATCTCAGAAGCCCTTGGGTGAGAGTGCGGCATTACAAGTCCATCCATGTCTAAGTCGGTTCGAGCAGCGGCTAAGCCAAGGGTGTTGAGGCCTGCAAAGTCAGCAGCAGTTACTATGGTTGTAGCTGAGCGAACAAAATTGTCCGTATCGCCCTTCTCCTTTAATAATGTTGTCTTGAAATCCTCAGCTGTGATACTGGCCGGGTGCTTGCATGGAAACCCATTCATGAAGATGGTTTGTGGGGTCAACATACTTGTGGGACAAGTGTCCTGAAGATTATCGCTGTCTGCTGCCCAGATGAGTTTGCTACAAATGCAGAAACACAGAGAGATGGATATAATGAAGTGAAGAGAGTAGTTCTTCATGTTGGTTTTTCCTTTTTTCTGCTTTTCGGTATGTAGGTTATACTATGATTTACAATTTTTGGTTAACATGTACAGTGTGTATATATGGAATGGGTACTTTTGAGGTTGCAAGAAATGGAAGCAATATTTCTTTAGGCTTGGAGTTCACTTCACAGTTGTTTAGAAGTGGATTATGTTGTAAGAAGTGTATTGCTTAAAAGAAAGATGGCCTACCCTTATCTGGCAGGTTGGATGTCTATATTCATGCCTGAAATACCAAGTATGCTTTTAAGTATTTACGTTCTGCATATATGGTAAGCAAATATAAAATACTATAAGTGGATGTGTCGTTATTTCGTATACTTAAGTTCTAACATTAACAAAAGGAAAAAAACAAAAAAAAAGGACTGAATTTATAAGGATAACCCAATAAAATACCTCGGACGGCCACCTCCCTGAAATCTTCAGAATGACTGAACTCTTTAGTCAGTAAGGAATTACTCTACAGTCTATACAAGGAGATATAAGCCCATAAATGAATTCTTTTAAGTAAAGGTCTAAAGCAGTTGCAGCTTCACTCGTATATATGTAAAAATACTTGTGCCAGGATCTGTGTACTATAATAAATCAATACACACAGAAAATTTAGGATAGGAAAATCTTTTTTATTTACTAGAGTAGAAGCAAAGCATGGAGTTTGAATTACTTCAAGAAATTTTAATACTCGTATCAACTTTTAGAATCTCGTTGAAATTAAGATACTTCTAGCAAACTAAGTTCCAAGACAGAAAGGAATTTATTATTCTCGAAATTATTCTCTTTGTTCACCACCATTGTCTAGCCAAACTCTCTCCTTCACGCAAGCTTTAACTGTGTATGCCAGACGGATTTACAAGAATCTCCTTCATGAACTTGATCAATGAGCAGAGCCCACCCAAAAAGTTATGATCAATAACGCCTCTAGCATCTTCAACATGAGCAAAATCAATAAGCTTTACATCTGCACTTGAGCTCTGCCCTTCCAACACCAACTCCTTGTCATACATTAAAAGAAGCGAACAAGAATAGAAGTGGTAACTGGTTTGATCCTCAAACCAAGTTTTCAGCTCCGATAATTTCCCCAAAATCCCAGTAGAACCATAAACAATCGGAGCAAAAGCGCAATCTGGGTTCAAATCAGAGGCGGCAGATGCATTAGAAGAAACAAATTTCCTCAGAACTAACCTAACATCCTCTTCGGAAAAACCCTTGATAGTCTTTTTGTCAGGCTTCCAATATCCTGATTCTTTGCTCCCATAGACTTGCAAGCCCGATATCCTGAATCCCAACGAAAGGCTTGTGGATTCCCGATCTTTCTTCAAGCTTTTTTCGATATAATTCTCAGATGCTTGTGGGGGCCAAGTTCGGGACCCGATCTTAATGTCCATTATCGAAGGATTGCAGCAAGTAGAAACAACATCTTGCAAAACAAGGTGAGGATGCATGCCGGATTGATTTGATGCCTCTAAAATCTGGGTACCATGAAAGATAGGGAAAAATCTCTGTATATGATCAGGAATCCTTTTGTTGCAAGAAAATGATGTGTAAAAGGCCACCTCATTCGACCCACGTTCATCGCTCTGGAGAGGCTTGTAGAATCGTCCTGAATCATCAATTAGCGGGCCAAGCTTTCCATCACGAGCTTGGTGACCCGCAACCTGATGAGCTGGAGCCTTGAGCATGTCTGAGATTTTTTAGAACGTCGAAGCAGAGAAGAAGTATACTAGAGCCCCCTACAAAATTGAAGAGGAACACAATTTCTTAGGACGCAGTACAAGGAGTAAAACTAGCGAAAACTGAAAATGTAATCTAAACATCGGAAGCAGCTTTATAAACAGCCAAAGACAAGCTGCCTCCACTACCTGCGGGCTATGAAACAAACAAACACCATAACTCCAACAATGATTGACTAACAGAAAACAGTTCTAGGTTCACTCTTAACCCATTTTGAAGGAAAGCATCTCATATTTATCTGTGACCGTTCTAGCATGACTTTCTTTTAATTAACTACAGCGAAACTTCTATTTCTTTGAAGCTGATATGTCTTCAAAAAACAACTATACATGGGGGTAGGGGCGGAGTATAGAACTATATACAAGAATCAAAATGATGACCTTCGAGACAAGTTGACATCACTAGTGATATTGCTGCTTGCTTTTGAGGCATCATTCGTGTGAGAGGTTTATACAATAAAGTGTAATGTAAAACTTTGATCCAGACATTGATTGGTGCGCTTCGCGGAGACATAAGGCTCTATTCAAGATGACAGATTTCTAGAGTGCAGACTTAATAGCTGTTAAATTGCGAATCGTATAACGTAAGAAGAAATATTTAAATAACAAATAAATGTATATTAGAACTCATTAGAATATGTACCAGGCAAGGAACAAATTAGAAAGTTTCCTGGCCTTTTTCCAGGTTTAGTTCATCTATCGCTAAGCATTCAACAAAATCATCACCTTTCTTCTGTTTCCAAAAAAAGTTCCTAACATCTTCGGACATGGCACTTCAAATGCATTACATTGTTCGTCCTTTATCAAGTATTTCCTTTTCGCAACCAATTAGCTAAGAAACTGAACAACAACATATGTAAATTGGAGAGTACTTTTACTGTAAATCAGTGAATGATCCTAAAATATCAATTAAGAAAGTTACCTCAAAAGACTTCCTATGGGGCGGCTCTAACTAATAGAAAACCCGTGGAAATCAAAATTCAGGGAAAGAGAGTCAACGAATACAACACAGGGTGATTGACGAAACCAGTGAAGAACCCACACCACGACAGATTGATCCAAGAAGCAAAGGGTGAAGAACGCACGAGGGTTTTCTCTTCTCCACGTTTGGAGTCCAACTGGTACACGTCGTACGAAACGTCCGTTTGCACTGAGGAAGGTAACGGAAAGGAAAACGTCAGGAGGAGAAGAATGAATGGGATAAGTTTAATTTTATTATTATTGTAGAAAATAAAATTGAATTAATTTTTGTTTAGATTGAAAGAATAAAAGAAATGAAAAAAAAATAAATGTAATTTAATATATTATTAATAAATTAGAATTATATTTACAATTATGTGTAATAATTTATTAAAAAAAAATTTCTTTTGTTTCTCTCAGTATCAAAATGGAGTAACTTATTCTCACATTTCTTTCATTCCTTTTATAAATCTAAATAAACAAGTGATTTGTAATTTCTTAGTCCCTGACTGGTTGATATTTTAAGTTGAGTTTTTGAATTGAGTTTTTGCTAAGTGTGAAAGTAGTAGACAAGTGAATTTGATTTTTGTTGAAATTTTTTTCAAGTAATTCAAAAAAATTCAAAAAATAGTCACAATGGATCTTATTTTATAGATCTCAATGAATATGTTTCAAATATATATTTTTTTAATCTAATTTCGACTTTTGATTTAAAGTTATGGTGTTTTAAAAAATTTATGAAACATAAAGTAAAGTGTAATAAATTTTGAAAAGTATGAAGTAAAGTTGACTTTTTGATAGAGAACTAAAAACATGGGTTTTTAAAAATCAACCAAACAGGGGCTTATTATCTTTCTTTTCTTCTTCTTCTTATTCCCTCAATTCAAATGAAATGGTAGTGTCTCAAATATGCACAAAAAAAATATTACATTATTAATCGGTTTAGTAGCATGTTATTATTTGTGTTTAGATAGAGTATTTATAATGAAATTTTCTAACATATGAACATGGTTGTCGAGCTTTGTTGGTATATTCTTTTTTATTTTTGAAAAAGAATAGCAAAACTTAGAATAAATCAAACTCCAAAATATCCAAAAGGAACGAAAGCAGAACAGACTCCCAGCTTCTTCGCTAATCGATGAGCGGCTTGGTTCGTTGATCTCTTCACAAACACAAAAGAAAAATTAGGAATTTCCCCGACTAGAACTTTGCAATCGTTTATAATGAGATCAAAGTAAGTTGCAGAAGTTGAATTATCCTTTAGAGCATTGATCAAGAGCAAAGAATCTGACTCCACAGTAATATCGTTGTGCTCCGTCATCCTTAACCAATGCAGCACTTCTCGGCAACTAATGGCTTCAAGCAAGAAGCAGGTTTGCTGGAGCATTTAAAGTACCATTTAACGCCCACCATATCCCCCAAGGTCATTCTGCACAATACCACCTATAACCGATTTTACCAACATCAGAAAAAGAGCAGTATCAACATTACACTTTAGCTTTCCCAGCAACGGTTTAGACCATTTAATCACCCCTCAAGAACTCGCATTCTGAGTAGTACCCATACAGCCCACTTTGGCTGCTTGCCACTAAGAAAGCACACCCATTGCTCTATTACATACTACACTTATTGCTTCAAACTTACCATTCCAAACTAAATTGTTCCTCGTGCCCCAAATCGCCCAAAGCAAGTTAGCAATAAGATTTAACTTAGACACCCCAAAAGTAGCGCACACCTAAACCCACCAAGCAGCAAAATTATACATACCCCAACAAGTAATATTTAACCCCGACAGATTCCATACTTGGCTGGCTTTCGAAGCATGTAACCAAAGCATGCATTATCGATTCGTTATCCTCATTACATATAAAGCACACCCAGGGGACAGGCACATTTCTTACATTTTCTTACATGGTGATTGTATATTTACTTTTATTATATTGGTTGTTGTAACTCATAGTTTGTATGAAAAATATCGTATTGCATAAAAAAACTTGTGTAATAAAGATCTCTCTTTATATTGAAAAAAATGCTATATTTATATTATTATATAAAGGTCAGACCAATTTCAACTACTATAAAATTGTGTCAGATTTTTGAATTGTCTTCACTAATTTACTGCTTAGCCACTAGATTACTTACCATCTTTGTTTTATATTTTAATTTGAACTAGACATATTTAAATAGTATACATATAGCCTATGTATGTGATCTAGAAGAAAACTTAATGCCAAACTTATTAGTATTTATATTACTGAATTGTCTTCAGTAATTTACTGCTCATATTATTGAATTCTCATACATGATAGTAAAATAATTTATTATTTTATTTAATGTGTTTTATTCCTGTAATTATAAAAAAAAAAATAGTAACTAAATGGTGAATATGGTTTATATATGTTTGCTACTTGTTTTTAGAAAACCAAAACTTTAATTTGAATCTGATCCAATCTTATATCATTGTTATTATTCTATTGCCATGTTAAATTGATTTAGAAAAAAGCATATGTCTAAACTGAATAAAACTGAACCGAAATATTTGGTTCGAGTTTAGGTTTATAAGATTTAGAAACTTAACTAAATCGAAACCGAATTTTTTACATTTGGTTTGAGTTCGGGGTACTTTACTTTCTACCCCGACCAAAATCGAAAACACTCACACTTGGTACTTATTAATGGTAAATATACTAATGATGACATATGACACATGATGATGTGTCAAGTTGATATGATGTGAATTATGTACATAAAAGATATAAATATTATGATATATATATATATTTTAGTTATGTGAAATGTATTATTTACTTGTTTAATAACCGTTATATTGTAAAACATGTTGATTGGTTAAATTGTTAATCTTCTAAAAGATGCATGCTTAGACTCTTAATCATGTTTAGTAGAAACAGATATAACGTGATTGTATTTGAACTATGTTAAAATGATTGAATTGATTTTTACTGGTACATTAAAAGTATAATTGCTAATTTGTTATTTTTAATCAGACATGCCATCATGCTATATTACTTATATTTATTATTTGACCAACCTATTTTGGTTAGTCTAAAATGAGTTAATGGTATCACTTGGGTTCTAATAGCGTTGTTAATGCATTAATTGAGACCGAGGCTTTACAACTCCACTCCTATATAAGTATATAAGTATCTGAATAGGATTTACAAGTTATATATGGCAGTTTTTTATTATGAAAAAAATACAAATCAAACAAAGTTAAGGAAAATAATAACTCATATAACATAGGAGTTATCCATGGAAGTTTCCTTAATTTAAGGGATCTTGATTTTCCTTCTGGCAATTTTGAATTGAAACCATTTAATTATATGCATCTTTAAGGGGCAATTAAAAAAAAGGGCTTATTAGAGAAAGATTTTCACACTAAAGTCAAGGAATAATTTTTTTTTAAATGAAGGGCCTATTTTTTATTTTATTGATAATATGACACGTGTCTTTTTTTTTCATTATAAAATGACATCCCAACCCTTAAAATAAACTAAAAAATACCAATATGCATTAAAATATGGACTGCAATATAAACTTTGCAGTCTATATTTTACTGCAATATGAACTTTGCACTCCATATTTCACTGCAATGTGAACTTTGCAGTCGATATTTTTAATGCAAAGTTCATATTGCAGTCCATATTTCACTGCATTATGAACTTTGCAATTCATATTTCACTGCAATATGAACTTTGCAGTTCATATTTTACTGCAATATGAACTTTGCAGTCCATATTTTTGTGCAAATTTCATAAAAAGGGGTAATTTAGGTAATACATAACATGTTTTTATTAATTAAATGATATTTAAATTTATTCAAATACATTCATTTAAAATATAAAACAAAATAGGCCTCTTACACTAATTACCAATTAAAAATAGGCCCTTCATCCAAAAAAATATTATTCATTGGATTTTTTGTAAAAATCAATGTATAATAAGCCCTTCTACTTAATTTCTAGCATCTTTAACTACGTTCTGGTTCACGTAGCCAACAGTTAATAAGTTTGGTAGCCCATGATAGGTTATCATGGCAACATGGCATCCTGTATGTTTGCTCGGCCATTTTATTTTTTATCACCTTCGTAATCAATGCCATTGTTTATTATTTGGAATAAACTTTGTACTCTTCTCACCAAGAAAACTTATGGTTTTTCTTTTCTCTTCTCCAACATTAAAAAAATAAACAAATAAGTTATATAACTTTTTGGGCAAAATACTAACCATGACTAACAAATGGAAGGAAAAAATAAAATAAAATACAAAACTACATAATCCATCATCTTGACCTTTAATAATATTATCCTTTAAGGATTCTAAAACGGAAGTAGTAACAGTAACAAAGCTTTGGTCAATCTTAGAAGAAATATACTTTTAGAATTCCGTAAAACTATTAGAGTTATCTTAACAAGTTGAAAGTTGCTCTTGACAATAATCATTCTTATACATAGTTTGCCTCCCTCGTCACTAGTAATTCCCAATTTATAACATCGAAGATTTTTTCATCTGAGCCAATACCACTGTCAATATTAATAGACAAATATAAGATTTCCCTAAGGTAATAGACAGATGAATAAAATTGTGCGGATTGATAATAAAGGCATCCAAACTCTCATTAGGGCTAATAATATAGACATCCAAATTCTTATTAGGATATTAAGAAATGGCAACAACAATCGAGTCATTATGATGCATTTGATCGGCAACAACAATCGAGTTAATGTGATACATTTGGTCTTGTAATATAATTGAAATCGATTCCGCTAGCATAGTCGATGAAGCAATTTTTGGTAACTCAAATGATAAAGATACTCTTAAAAAAATGATGAAAATGCGGTGGCAACTAATGTATCCACCCTTGAAGCTTCTAGATTGGTGAAAGTTTTTTTAACCCACACTATAATAAAATCCATATTATTTGAAAGGGCCGTTCTCTTTTTGTCTTCAATTTGAACCTTGACACTCACCTTAAGTCCTATATATTAGGTTTGATACATGAGCAATGCATTCATCTTTTAAATGACCATGTTTATAGCAACCAACACAATATTTTGGCATATCCTCGCATTCCACTTACTACTAGAAACTTTTTCCTTCACATATTATCAAGAGCCTTGAAGGCAAGGGTTTGAGCAAATCAAATTTAAAATAAACCTTAGCAATGATTGGCTGAGACAATGACGCAGTAGCAATATCAAGCTTTAAGGGGTTACTTATAATATTGGCAATGGAAATCATGATTTCTTTACTAAACAAGTGTACTAGGAGCAAAGGAAAGTAAACTCAAACATATTTAAAATAATTACATGCCTCGATAATTCAATTATTTCATAATTGTTTATTCTATTTGATTGCAAGTTAAAAATTAATAAAATAAATTACGATCTCATATGTCACAAAGATGATCGAATATTTTAATAATTTTTATAGATCGTCTACCAAAAAATATACTACTGATAATAAAATGGGTTATTTGGCTTTTGACCCCCATTAATTGTGCTAGAACTAACTTTGGCACCCAAAACACTATTGCACATTTGACCCCTATTTTGGATGGTTTCCATCCAAAGTTGGGTCAAACAGTTTGTTGACCTTAATTTTTGTACGAATTTCTCTAATTACCCTCTTAATAAATCATTTCTCAAATATTTTTATCCCCATTCTACTTTTATTGATTATCATGATCATCAATATATTTTCACCGGAACAACCATTGTAGACAATGAGCATCATATAGTGGTAGGAACAGAAAGTGGGGAATTGTTTGCTCTGTCAGATTGTGCAAGAGGGTTTGGTTTCTAATAGGAATGACCAAATCCAATCCAAGCCTGATACCTCTTCCATCACAATTAAAGGAATTTCAACTCTTATTTTTGTTTTGATACTTTTACTTGTCTAATTGTTGATTTTGAATTTTTGTGTGTTATTTTGAAATCTCTGTTTAAATTGTTCATATTTTTAGGTTTTGGAATATGGAGTTCATTTAAATTAATTAAGGAATATATACATACATATATATATATATATTATACAATTACCACTAACCTTGCACTCATATGTTGTTATGAAAATGTTTTTTTTTTTGCTTCCACGAATTTCCTCTCATAAACCTTGTTATGAGGCAAGGGCAAAGAGAAGAATCAGGGTTTTTGGCCAGCTATTTATGGGTTTTTCTGGAAAATTTGCTTGCTAGTAATTGTAAATTAACATTGTGATTGAAATTCACTAATTGTTTTAATTTATTCAATTTTGAGCCATTCGAAAGGGTTATTGCTCTAGTGTTCTTACCATTGGATCTCATTTTCTGCTATGGCGATTCTCTACAGTGGGCTCTGCTGCATCTCTGTTTAAGAAGAATATTAAAAGAGAAAGCTTTAAGAGATAATTGAATATTCCGTGTAAATTCTTTTTTTAAAAATAAAGAGAGACAATTTATGGGTGGTTCTGTGAAAATATGTAGAGAAGAGACTTGATATTTTGTTTGGTGAAGATTCTAAAAATGTTGGGTTAATTATTGAGGAAAAAGTGATGAGGTTATGCCGGAAGTGAAAGTGGGTTTGCATGGGAGGAATTTTTTTGTGGGGATAGACGGTAATTTGGGTGGGGTTTAGATTAATGGTAGTTTTCCATTATTGGGGATAGGCGATGATTTTAGTGGTGGACGGTAATTATGAAAGTATTTCGCATGGGTTGTTGTTTAGATGGGAATTGTTGGCAGATAAATGGAGAAAGAGAGGGTTAAAAATGCATAAAATTAAAACATGGGCATATATGTCTTTGTAGTGTATAACAAAAGGTCAATTTAGACATTTAACCATCTTTTTAACCATCAAAGTGGTCAAAGGACGTAAACCGTCCAAAATGGGGGTCAAAGGTACAATAGTGTAAATTTTAGGTGCCAAAACTAGTTATGACACAATTAATAAGGGCCAAAACCCAAATAACCCCAATAAAATTTGAATCAATGTTTTAGTTACGCAATCCTTTGCGTAGCTGGTCGTTTTTAATTTTCCAGGTCACTAACCTTAAAAAAGTAATAGTTCCGCCTAAAAAAAATAGTCCATGTTAGACCCTGACTTCATACGCGGCGCAAACGTGGCATTGTGCTAAAACAAGCGCTAAACATTGGATGCACACTGTTAAGATTATAGAAAATAGAGAAATATTATTGAACTAATTATGTGAATTGATTGTATTGAATTTTAATATTACATAAAAAAGAGCTTTATTTATAGAACCTTATAAGATAATAGAAAATGAAAGAACTAATCTAGCATAACTATGTAATACAATAAGGAAAGAAAATAATATTGTGAATGGAATAACTAGAATAAGGAAATAAAATAAAATAAATAAACAAAGAAATTTAACACCCTCCCTCGAACTCAAGAAGGCTTGAAAAGCATACTGAGTTTGAAAAATATAATAAAATAACAAGCCGGGTAGACAAATTAACACGTAGAAACTGGATATAAGTAAAAACTTGACCTGAAATCTGAGTAGAAATAGGATCTGAATATGAATGAAAAAAAATTGAGTAGGACTGGAATAGAAAATCTGTGTAGAAATTAGAATAGAAAATCTGAGTAGAAACTGAAGAAACTGGATCTGAATACGAATAGAAAACAAATATTATGCTTAACACCCTCGCATGCGGAGGGCATACGGGAACATGATTACACAAAATAAATAAATTTTAGATTAACGGATGGGGAATGAAGGCTTGAACCTTGAATCTCCCAGAAAACAAAACTATGAGTTTGAAAATAGATGATGAATAGAGTATATAAAATTGAAAAGTAACTCTCGATTGAAAAAAAAAAAAAATATATAAAAGAGGAGAAAATGAGAAAAGGAGAATTAACTGGTTTTAAGTTGGTAGGCAGTGAAAAGACTAGGTTAGTTTTGAGAGGCTTGAGTGGTGAGGTGATGGTGATAATTAAACAGTGGGGCAGCGAGAGTGGTCCGGCGGGAGACAATACTAATCGCCTTCTGGTGACGAAAAATAGTAATTAAGATCTTAGGATAAGAGAATCTTAACACTATTATACCATGTTACTGTTATAGAAAAGAGAAAAATATTATTGAACTGATTGTGTAAATTGATTGTATTGAATTTTAATATTATATAAAAAAAGAGCTCTATTTATAGAGTTTTACAAGATAATAGACAAAAAATAAAAGAAATAATCTACCCAAACTATGTAATACAATAAAAAATAATTTAATATTATGAATGAAATAACTAGAATAAAAAAATAAAATAAAATAAATAAACAAGAAAATCTAACTCAAACATTTATGGCTCCGTTTGATTGCAAAGATGGAAAAAGAAAATAAATTTAGTTAATTTGTGTGAAAAGATAAAAAATATTTTTGGTGAAAAATTTTTACTCAACAGAAAATAAAGAAAATTTCTTCATGGAAAAACTTAAAATTCAAGAGGATATCATCCCTATCACTCAACTTATTTTTCATTTTTTCATCAAAATTAACTTAATTTATTTTTTTTTCACTTTACAATCAACTGGAGTATTATAAATTACTCCCTCCGTCCCAAATTGCTGGTCTCTTTTGGGAAATTCAACTTATTAAGGACCCAATATCATCATTGCACTTTTTTTGCTTAATTTACATTGACTTTTCCTTTTCACCATTTTCTTTATTCAAAACTTTTACTTAAAAAGTGAAAGTACAAAAGAACAAAATAAGTATATATTTATCTTTTATAAAATGTGGATATTTATTTTGAAACATTTAAAAAATAAAAAAAATAAGAACTAACAATTTAAGACGGAGAGAGTAATAAATTACATATAATCTGGTCGAAGGTTTTGAAAAATCAACTACAAGTCAAAGTTCAAATGGAACTGACAATTTGATTGTGTTTTTATGTTTATTTTTTGGTTTCTTGTTATTATAATAATTTATTAGCGAGACCGTAGACCTCACCGACTTAATCGCCTGAACTAATGTCTCCTTCACCGCGCAAAACTCCTCTGGCAAACAAAAAGAACCAGTGTGCAAAAAACGCTAACTCTTATCCAGCGACGTGGCAGGCATCGAGGCATGCCATGTTCCCTCAGCATAAATGGACACGGCGGCTGCTGCGATCACTCCTTCTCCTCCTCTTTGTTTTCTTCCGCACCTCTTCCTCAACCCCACCACCCTTCCACCGCCTCCTCTCCCCAACTCCTTCGCATATGGTACGGTAACTTTCTACAAGTTTTAAGACTCTCACAATTAATATAACAAATTAATAAAAACAAGAAAATAGTCCAAATCAGTTTCATGTTTTAGAACAGGAGAGTATGAATAAAAATTTCTTCAAATTGTTGTCGCGGGAATTTAGTTCGTTATACCTTATGTCCAGGTAATTTTTATTGGAAGCTAAGATAAAAAGAACACACCCAGTTCCGTTCATGAGCATTGAGTACTCATTTTGTTGATTTGTGTTTATTTACTTTCTTTGATCAGGACAGTGGGAAGTTTGATTCAAAAAACCACAACAATTGCTCGGAGAAGATTAGTCCTGCTTTATTACTCAAAGATGGATTTCAAATGTTGGATGCTTCTTTCTTCAATGATACTAAGGTAATCCAGTTCCTTAGCTTTAATATATAATAATTTAGTAAATATTGGAAAACCTATAATATTCCGGTATTTAACTGTGAATCCGAGTTTGAGTCTCAGCAGCTGTATGTGTAGCATTAATCCCCTCGCCCAATGTAATAGCGCGAGTATGCTAAAAACAAAGTGAATATCTTTGTGGATGCTGGAGATTAAGAAAGGTGCACAAGAGCTAAATATCCCTATAATTAGAGCTAATCGGAAATTAGTTGCTTCTACTAATGGAGGGCTACATAATCCCTCTTGTTTGGTTTTTAATCCTGAATGGAGCCGTGAAGAAACTAAGCACGCAAGTAAGACATTCAATTATCCTTCTTTATCAGGTGTGCAGAGGCTGATGAATGAAGAAGATATTGCTTTCATGAGTGTAAGTTCGTTATCACAAACATAAAATTTGAAATCATTTGAATGTTTGATGCTACAGACTCTATTGTCTATTTTAATCTTATTTTGAATATAGATTCTTGAACTCGGGCAACTCATTAAGACGAAACAAATTACTTCTGAGGAACTTACAGAGATTTTTCTGAAGAGGTTAAAGAGGTAAAAGTTGCCCAAAAGGGCTGTACATTTATAGGACTGAGTTATCATTGGGTTGTTTTTCTAACGGTGCATTTGGGGATGCAATAGGTACAACCCGGTCCTTGAATCCGTGGTCACTTTTACAGAATAATTAGCACACAAGCAGGCAAAAGATGCTGATCTACTGCTTGCCCAGGGCATATATTTAGGTGCTAGCTTCTCCCTTTCTTTGAAGTTTGGCATGATTTCTGTCTAATGGTAACTTCTCCAAAGGTCTAAGAGCATCTCCAATGCAATCATGAATTGGAGAAAAATGGAGTGCCTCATAGGATATATAGACAATGAGTTAAAAAAACCTATCTCAAATGCAAACATGGATAATGACCATGAAAGAGATGTGGCAAAAAGAAGGGAAGACATTGTAAGTGTGACCAAATCTTGAGGATCTTCTAGACAATGTCTAGGTGCTACGTCATCATTTTTACTTTTATATTTCATTTTTCTAACTTTAAAATATTTTAACTTTTAATTTATAATTCTATTTTCAATAAAATTAATATTGTTAAAAAATATTCACCAAGATCCCTATTCTTTCTAATTTTTCATTAAAAAAGTTGACGAATAATGTCAATAGCAATTCTATTGACAAAACCATTGGAGATAAATTTTTTTAGAACTTGACCATGAACAAGATTTTTGGTGCCACGTAGGGACCATGTCTTTAAACATGCTTACATGTCAGTAGATTCAATTCATGTTAGCATTGGAGATGCTCTAAGATTGAAGCATCCAATCTCCTTCATGTATAGATCCCCTTCACGGTATACCCTACGGTTTGAAGGACATAATTGCTGTACCACATTACAAGACAACTTGGGGATCAAAAACATTTAAAGATCAAGTCCTTAATATTGAAGCTTGGGTTTACAAGAGGTATTGAGAATATTAAGCAGACACAGCAATTAGAAAGTAAAATCTCATTGTATGGTTTACTAATTATTTTCTTAATGAAAGTTTGAAGTCCGCAGGGGCAGTTCTTGTTGCTAAGCTAGTAACTGGATCATTGGCATATGATGACATTTGGTTTGGGGGAAGGACAAGAAACCCGTGGAACATTGAGGAATACACCACTGGTTCATCAGCTGGGCCTGCTGCCTGCACCTCGGCGGGTATTTTTTTTTCTTTTTCTTTTTTGAAGTTCATGTATAGTAAGTGTTTTAAGTATTATACTATTTATTGCATTTTTGGTACCACTATCTGTCTTATTTACGGCATACTTTGTAATGCCATAGGCACAGTTATCCCTCTTTATAAATGATTCAGTGGGTAATGAACTTTTCTACTGAACCAATTTTCATCAATCAGTAGAAATGTTGAGATTAATGAAGAAAATGTTTCTGTTCTTTAGGTATGGTTCCATTTGGTTCAGAAACAGCCGGGTCCATAACTTACCCAGCTGCTCGTTGTGGTATGACGGCATTGCGCCCAACTTTTGGTACTGTTGGTCGAACTGGTGTAATGAGCATATCGGAGAGCTTGGTCAGTAACCAATATTTTTATTGCTGCATGTAAAGTTTTCCCTTCTTTTTTACAGTAATTGAGAAATTCACACTCTTTTGCTTACCAGAATAAACTTGGACCTTTCTGTAGAAGTGCGGCAGATTGCTCAATTGTTCTAGACACTATCAGAGGAAGGGATCCGGACGATCTTTCATCAAGAGACATTCACCTTGATGACCCGTTTTTAGTAGACATCAGAAAGCTAACTGTTGGGTATCTTGAGGATGCTGAGATGGAGGTTAGTAAGTTAATAAAACTTGTGACAAAAATTTAACGTTTTTAATGAAGAAACATGGAAGGCTTTTAGGTTGTACCGGTTCAATTTATCAAAAAGTTATCACTAAAATGACAGGTTGTTAATGTGCTGAAATCAAAGGGTGTAAATGTGGTTCCTTTCAAGCTGAATTACACTGTTGACTCTGTTCAAGGCATACTAAATTTCACAATGGATGTTGATATGCTGGACCACTTTGATGAGTGGCAGCGGTCTGGCAAGGACGATGATTATGAAGCTCAAGATCAATGGCCTCTTGAACTTCGACGTGCACGTGTAATACCTGCGGTAGATTATGTCCAGGTATATATACTATCTACAATTCAATCATTATTGTTTCAAAAAGGCTGCCATTAACTATTAAAAAATGTGATGATTGTCCACAGGCACAAAGAGCACGGGGAAAACTAATACACGAGGTGAAGGAGAGTTTCAAAGTGGATGCATTTGTTGGGAATGCCACTGACTGGGAGAAAGTTTGCATGGGTAATCTAGTGGGCATGCCTGTAATTGTAGTTCCGACTGGATTTACTCAAATATCCAACCCTCCTTCGAGCCAAACTCGGAGAAGGAACACTGTCACCACTGGCATATATGCCCCTCCTGACCATGACCACATTGTAAGTGTGCACTTTACTAGTTTGTTGAAACTTAATTGGTCTTGTCACTTATGTTTTCGTGTCATCGTTATAAGAGTTGATTTATATTTACGGACAGGCTTTAGCATTAGCCATGGCATACCAGTCGGTAACAAACCATCATAAACAGAGACCACCTATTGATGATATTGGGCCCAATGACTTGATCCCAAATCCCCCTAAGGCTGTCATTCCTCCTATGCTATTGCGAGGTTGAAGACTTGATGCTTATAGCAGTATATGCGTTGCTTTGGGTGTTGTACAAGCTTTTATGCTTGTGGTAAGAGTTATTAGAATGTTTTGTTCGTCGGTTGAATAAATTAGGACATTCGGATGTGAACCACTTTTTGTGTGTTGATGTGAATTATTAGTAACTACTATGTTGTGTTTATTTTTCCATCCTTTTTTAGCCTCCCTGTCCCACTCTAAATCCACTTTATAAGAGTAGAAGCTATGATTGATTTAATATTTTACCCCTAAAGCAGTGTCGGAGTCAGGATTTCAACTAAGTGGGTGCGAAATTCAACACACACCAAATCATATTGTCCCTTACTGGCTCCGCTAGTGTCCTAAAGTGATTGTTAGGTTCGAGTGTTTGTTCATTCTTCATATCAAAAATTGTAATTTTACATATAAATTTTGAACCTCATTTACTTATAATTGAACCTCTCAATATAAATTATAAGAAAATCCAATTCTGACTATCATTTTAGTATTTTAGGTACAAACAAAAACTCAGAACCCAATGACAAGTGCGGTGGTAATAACGCAAATGAAGTTAATTTCAATGATTGACGGGATTTTTGGTTTGCATCCCATGTTGTGACCCCTAATTTGTCTTCGCTCCCAAGTTTTTAAAATCTTTAAGTTTGTACTCTACTATCCTACGTTTCTTTTAGCTTTCGTTTGTGAGAAATTTTTAGGACCATTTTGTCCCCACAACCAAGGGATGACATTGAATCTAAATACTGTGAGTGAGTATGTTTAAATAAAAAAAAAAAAAAAAATAGAAGGGGTATATTGAAAAAAAAAAAAGAGCTTGTATGAAAAAAAATTATGCAAAAAAATCATGAAATAATATTTTTGTAAATTAAAAGCCTATATTTGACTAAACTCCAAAAGGAGTATAAAGTTAACTTTACAGTAAATTTTTAAATTATATTTTTTATGGAATCATGTAAAATTAAGCTTGTAGTACTACATGTTTTTTTAGTATATTATTATAAATAAGTGTTTAATTGACAGTACTTTAAAATAATTTTAACAAATTACAATAAAATATAGGACTTATTCCTTTTTATTTTATATACAACTAAAGTTTCTCTTTAATGTTGCAATTTTTAGTAAAAAGTGTTGACAACTTGATAATACTTTTCAACGAAATAGGACATTAAAGTATTTTCAATAGTTGTGTAAAAGTTAGTGTTAAATTTACATAAAATTTGAAGTCTAAAGAAAATATGTTCCAATGGTAGTTTTGTAACTCTTGTGTAAATTTAGAAAAAAATCATTAAGATATCAACACATTAGATGCCATTTTTATGCAAATTTTTTTTATTTTTTCTTGAATTTTCTATATATTTTCTTATAATTACAATGAATCTTGATTTATAAGTCTTGATGCATAGATTTCAAATGCATAATTTTTATTAGAATTTATAATTTTTATTTAAAGTTATTGCATTTTAATATTTTACTAAAAAAATCGATGAGAGAGAAAGTTGATGTGACAATGTAAAATGAGAGTGCATTTTACACAAATTTCACTTTAAAAAAAACTGGGGAAGATCAATTTTTTTACAAGTTGTATATATTTTTACACTATTATTGCAGATGTTCTTAGACCTTTATTTTAAATGGGTAGGCTAGAAGAAGAGATTCCTTCAGTTTAATAAAAAGAGGGAATACTGATTTGGAGGTATAAAAAGCCGATTTTTTTTATATGAAATTTTTTAGAGATGAACACCTCCACCAAATTTCATTAAATAATTCAACCCGAAAATGGGTGAGATTCATCTAATTTTTCAATGGCCGAAAATGCACATATAAATCAATTTTTCAATACACCCACTTTAGGATTAAATTCTTTTATGAAATTTGATAGAAGTAATATATTTATTACCCAAATTTTTATTTCAAAATTTATCTATTTACACTTTTAAATAAATATTCATTTTTTTTTATTAAAATAAGTAAATTCCTCTTGTATTGTTCTATTTAAAAAATATATATATATTTTAATTTGATCTGATCTGATCTGATCTGATGTAACCTAATTAAATACACTTTTCTCTTTTTATTTTTTTTGAGGTAGAATCACGTTTCAGAGTGAGAGAGAAACTATTGTAAATAGAGCCTAATCGGGTAATAGTTTGCTTCTGGAGGCCCATTCTGTTACATACAAATCATTCCATACACAGCACTTTGTAAAGTTCTTCGTCGAAAATAGAAATTGAAAGAAATTGGGGTTGCATAGTGGGTTAGGCAAACAAATTCCAGAATAAACGCCAATACAAAATATAGGGATCCAGAATTAAATTTTTGGTCTAATTAGCAAATACGAAACTAAGTCATAGGCGTCATGGTCCCCCCAATATATTGATGCCCAATAATTTTAGTTGTGCATTATAACTCCCTCAGTTATTGCTAATTTATTTTTGTAATGTGAAATTTTAGCACATCGATTATATTATAAAAATAAAAATAAATTTTTTAATTTGCAATATTTCAAAAATGAAACATAAGCTCTTAATTTAAAATAGACACAGAGTTAATAATCTTTATTTAAGAATTTAAAATATAAGTCTATGTCAAAATCAGTGTTTTAAATTGCGGTAGTGTAACGCGTTGCGTTTTTGTTTGGGAATTGCGTAGTGCTTATAAATGGCGTAATAGCCTAAGAAATTTGGATAGTGAATAGCGCAGGAATAAAAAAAAATAAAAAAAATATTATACTCAAGAACATTAATAAAAATCCATTAAAAGGATTCAAATAACCAAAATATAAAATATCCAAGTAACATAATTTCACCACAAATTCGAAATTTCAAACACATCAAGTCCAAAAGTTAAGACTTTTTAAATGACAATATTTACAATATTGTAAAATGGTAAAATAAATTAATTAATTAATTATAGAATATTAAAAGGTATATAAAATAAATTAACTAAATTAATTAAAAAGATATAACTTCAATAAAAGAATGATATTTTGATTAAATCTATTAAAAAGAGATAATTAAATTAATTAAAAAGATATAACCAAATTAATTAAATAATATTTAGGCTTAGGTATGTACGTATGGTAAAAAGATATGACTTCAGGTGAAAAAAGATAAATGAGTCAAAAGGAAAAAGGTAACTTCTTGTCCACTGAGAAGAACGGGAGAAAGGAAAAGAGGTGACGCCACAGAACAGGAGAAGGGAGAAGACGTGACGCTCGAACGGGAGAAAGGAGAAGAAGAGACGATGTTGGCTCAAACGGGAGAGAGGAGAAGAAGAGGCGACTCTCTACCCACTACCACCGACTAGAATAATAAGCGCTCATCTAGTCAAACCGTCCAAAACAGTCAAGCAAGAAGAGGAGAATAAAATAAAAGAAGAGGAGAACATCCAGCAAGGGCCACGAGGCTAAGGTTTGTTATATTTTACCCTTAATTTTATTTTTGTTTTATTTTTTTATAAGTGGTTTGTCCAAATAGCGTGAGTAATTACTAGATTACGTGAAATAGTGTGCGTATAGTGTAAAATAGCGTGAAATAGTGTGTTGTGTCATCAATTTGTGTAAGCAATTTGGTTAAATCGCTACTACACCTACGCTATATAGCGTTTCACTCCCAAAAAACATAAGTGGTCAAAATAGATAAAGTGATAAAACCATATGACACCAATTTTATTTTTATTTTTTATCAAAGATAAAACTAATTTGAAGATATTATTCATTTAAATTACGTGTGATTTATCTTGGCAACTCGCTAATTATCAAAGTTAAACTTATATAATTTTATGTTTTTAGATTGTACTTTTTCAGACCGAAGATCATAAGGTATCGCGTTTAATAATATACTAAAGTCTACTTTCAATAATTTGAAAATGAGATAAAAAAAAAATCACGTCAATTATCTTTGTCTAATTATACTATTTCTAAAAAAAATGTGATCCACCCTTAAATTGAGATTGAAAGAATGTTTTGGCTCCAGTAGGATTTGTTGGACAAAATACTTGTGTAATTTGATTTTGGCAAAACCTATAATTAGTTATAAAATAAATAATTAAATTTATAAACAAGAGAATAAGGATATATATAGAAATAAGGAGCGGAAACTTATCGGGTTTAGCAGTCGAGACTAATGTTGGACACTATATCCTTAAGATAGTTTTGTCCCCGCTACGGGGCTCACGAACTCGTGGACGCTGTCTCCCTGGATACAACGATTGCTACATACTTAAGTAACACCTCAATAAGTATGCTCTGGCGAATTGATAATTATTGCATTCTCATACTTGATTTGAAGAATAAAATGAACTTGAATAGTGAAAAGATATAAGACAAGAAAAACCCAATCCTTAAAAAAGTGTAGTGAATTGAAGAGTTTTTTTTTCAACTATGCTGGTTTCAAAACTTATTTAGGAGAATAGGGTACTTTTCATCTTATTTGTGAAAATGGGGTGGAACTAAAAAACGCCATAATTTTTGGCAATTTTGCACATAAAAACGCCATTTATAATGGCGATTTTTATTTTACTAACTCCCTTAAAAACGCCTTATGATGTGGCAATTTTTCTCTGCGAATTAAGTCCAAAAAACGCCATTTGTTCTAGCGTTTTTAAGGTGCACCTACTACTTTCCCTTTACAGCTTTCGAACACTTTAAAAAAAAATTAAAAAAATCCAGCGGAACTTTGTCTCCTATAGGGGCGGCATCGCTCCACCGAACTACCATTTCTTTCCTCAAACTTACACCTATATGTGCTTGATTTCTCTCTACGCATCCTCCTCATCCTTGTTTTATATCGCATTTTTCCTTCTCTTTCCGCACCCTTCCCTATTTCGAGCATTCGAAGGAAAAAAAAAATCAAGAAGCACGAACCTCGTCTTCTTCAGCTCCCATGGTGGTTTGTTGTTGCCAGTGTCACCTCATTTCGGGAACAAACGAATATAACCTCAGTCCACTCCATTAGGTAAAAACTTTGAGCCCTAAATTGGTTTGGTTTGGCTTGTATGCTTTAAATTATCGGGGTTCTTTGTTAATTGTGATTAACATAATGCCTCTTTTATGCTGCCTATCGTAACTCCAACCATGCTCCCCGATAATAATATTACTGCCCAAGTATAGAAGCATAAAAACTTGTCTGCTGAGCATTATTCACCTTCAACACAATTATTGAATTTTATCACCAGTTAATTATAAATAATTTCTTTAAAATTGCAAACCCTTACAATATTTTACATGGATATCAACTGATATAGTTCTCATATGCATGCATGAAAGTTTTTTTATTCCTATTCCTATTGACTAGAAAATGGATATTCAACACACATAAAGAAAAAAATGTATAAATACATGCACTATTCTTAACCTAGGCTGTCACCAAAACAAATAATTATCGGATGCTCAACTAGATATACATATCATAAAATAATAAACATATTATACCAATCTCTCTCTCTCTCTCCCACTCCCACTTTTCTATCTCATTAACATATTTTAAAATTTTAAAATACATTCACTTTAAATACAAAAGTTAAAAATTATTCAAATTTGCATTTTTACAAATTTACATTAACACATACAAACATCTACATTTTTAAAAGCAAATTAAAATTATTGTACTGTAATTGATTTTTATGTTTTCAAAAAATGAAAATCATAAACACATTATACCAATCTCTCTCTCTCCCACTCCCACTTTCCTATCTCATTAACTTATTTTAAAATTTTAAAATACATTCACTTTAAATACAAAAGTTAAAAATTACTAAAATATGCATTTTTACAAATTTACATTAACACATACAAACATCTACATTTTTAAAAGTAAACTAAAATTATTGTACTGTAATTAATTTTTCTATTTTCAAAAATATGAAAATAATAAACATATTATACCAATCTCTCTCTCTCTCTCTCTCTCCCGCTCCCACTTTTTTATCTCATTAACATATTTTAAAATACATTCACTTTAAATACACAAGTTAAAAATTATTAAAATTTGCATTTTTAAAAATTGACATTAACATACATACAAACATCTACATTTTTAAAATTAAATATAATTTATTGTATTATAACCGATTTTTCTTTTTTCAAAAATATGATAATAAATACATGTACACATATATAAACATTCCACATATTATAAATATATATCATAAAATCACATATAAACATTATGCATAAATTTAACATATAACCATAAATATATACATTCTGCATATATCGATCTACATATATACAATTGATCTCACATTTAAATAATCAAACATCTTTTATTTTTCTTGTAGGTTGATAACATGTGAAATATAACTATATATTATAACTAAAATAGTATAAATAAATATACATACCTTTTCTTATTATGAAGATGAAGAACAAGCTAATATGAGAAAGTAAAGCAACAAAGAAATATGAAGAAGCAGCAGCAACAAAGAAATATGAAGCAGCAGCAGCAACAAGAACAAATGAAGCAGCAGCACCAACAAAAAATAAAAGAGCAATAAGAACTAAACATGGGTATTGCGGCTATCTTTTAAAATTAGGTTTTCACTTCACCCACCTATCATCAATTATAGCTGGGAGGAGTAAAAATACCGACCTTAAAAACGCCACCTAAAATAGCGTTTTTTTTGTTCCTTCTCAGCCTTAAAATCGCCATTATAAATGGTGTTTTTATGTGCAAAATCGCTAGAAATCATGGCGTTTTTTAGTTCCACCCCATTTTCACAAATAAGATGAAAAGTACCCTATTATCCTAAATAAGTTTTGAAACCAACATAGTTGAAAAAAAAAACTCCGAATTAAAAGAAGGTTTATATATAGAAATTCAAGTGACTCTTCGGAAAGGTTATGACTCTTTAAAAGGGTGTGATTCTTCGTTGTGACTTTTCCAAAAGATATGTTTCTTCCATAGCAAGTATCCCATAAAAGTAAGTAAACTTTTACTCACATAATTAAATTATTAATATTTAATTAATAATTCCAACAGGATTAAATATTGGTTACGTCCTTGCTAGTCAATTTGAGTTACAATTAGAAATGAGTAATCTAGTTATGACAGGATTGTATGTATATTTAAAAATGAGTTGGAAGAATTGTTTTACCATTATGAATTTAATAAAAAATTGAAAAAGAATTAAATACTCGTTCTAAATAAAAGATAGAGAACATTTTACAAAATCACTCATCTTTTTATCTAATTTTTCATAAAAATTAATAATGTTTTTAACTATTTCTTATTTTTTTTTATTAAACTCACTTTTAAATTAAAAATATATAGCATCTTAACTAGTTGTTATCAATACATGAAGGTTTTTTAAATTGTTTTGTTTGGTATAGGACTATAGGTCAAGAGGTGTTTGAAACAATTTTCGCGTATCTTAATTAATTTTCGTTTGTAGTAAAATATGTCGTTGGATTTTAGAGTTTTTTGCAATACAAGAAGATTTTGTAAATTGTTTTAATCACAGGAATATTTGTTAATTATAAAGTTATATTCTTCTTTATCTTTATAACTAACAAAAAAAAATATTGAAATAAAAGGATCATTAATGTATATAAGTAGGGTACTTGTTTTAATTTTGAAAAAAAATTACAGTTATGACAATTTATATTGGGTGGAGGGAGTATGTTAACTTCGAGGTAATACAGTAATTGTGGGATTCAGGAAACAAGTGAATCTAACGCGCCACATTAATGTTGTGACGCGGACGTGGCAAAAAGTTTCACTGCTAAAAAATACGTGGCACAGCCTAATTGGCAAAGCAACACTAAATTGTCGTCATAAATTTGGCGAATTTTTACCTGTCGTTATCCTCTAAGGGGCAGTCATTCCACGTAATCAAAACAAGTAAAATTTCGATAGATTTGAAGTTGTGGACTCAGACATGGCTTTATGGCATTTTGAGTAATTTTTCCGAAAAGGGAGGGTATCCCGTATCTCCATCACACTTTACTTCCCTTCTTTATATAAAAAAAAGTCCTCCTATATATAGATCGCATGTATATCCGTCTCAATCTTCCTCTCTGATCCGCCGTTCGTCGGACAAATACACCTTGGTACTCCCCCGCCCTCTCTCCATCTAATTACAATTCAGTTATTTAAATTTTAATCGCGAATTGAGTTTCACAATGTTCAGTTTTCATTGATTTCGCAGGGAAATTCTGATCGGGATCGATTTGGTTTGATTTGATTTCGTCTTCAATCTTCCGTTTTCCGATCGATAAATAAAGCAAAGGTTATCTTTTGTACTGGTAATCTGGTATCTATCTCAGATCTCTTGCGCTATATGTATAATCATGTGTATATATATCCATGCATGTATTTATGGCAACTGATTCAGCTCATCGCTATTTGTATACCGAAATTTGTTTTAATTATATGCTGCCGTTTAGTTTGAGATCGCAGATTCGCATGCACTAGAATATTCTATCTAACCATCCGTTATACATCTGTGTGTATATATATATATATGTATATATATGTATGCAAGAAATATGCTACAATTTTATTGATCATACGGATCGGTGGGCTCGTGAGCTTCTGAACAAATGCTGTGATCGGTCTCTCCATTTCTCTAGATATAACGTCCTTATCTGTACATTTAGATGCTTATATAGTTGCCACTGGATGTGTTTTATGAAGTTTTAGTATTTTGATAAGTTTTTAGTTTTAGATCTGAAGAATCCGTATGGGCATGTCATTTTTTAAGATCCAGAATTTCACATATTTTCCCTGGTAAACTGTCTGGTAGCTGTTATCTTACGTGTTTACGATTGATCTCCTTATGATAACGACTTTTCTTTCTGGTGTTATATTTGGTTTTCCCATAATTACTATTTCTATCAATAAAGATTTCACCTTTTTTCCTTGGGATGCCAAATATCAACTCATCTGTATGTTTTCCTATTTTTGAGCGGTATCATGATAAATCCATTGTTGAATAGTTATGCATATTTACTTTAATTGTTGAATAGTTAAGTGTATTTACTTTAATTGTTAATTAGTTAAGTTTATTTACTTGAAAGACGTAGCAGAGAAATACAATAATCAAGGTCATATTAGAAAATTGCAATAGAAAGAAAAAATAATAGATTGGTGAGTAGAGGTGGAGGGAAACTACTTGTGTGTGCTATTTTCTAGGTGGGTTGAAACATGAATCATTCCCATAACAAAAATAGTGAAATTTGTTTCTCTGAATTTTTTTCCCGATAAATAGTGTTCTATTGGAGGGGCTGCCAATGGGGGATGGAGCTCATAATTCTCCAATGTTGGAACATTTTAGTTACCTTATAGTGGAGGACTTGAGCTAATTTTTGTTTCTACAGATCTTTAGCTGTTGAGATGGCATCAACAGCTGGGCAGCTTACATCCCAGTGGCTCAGAGGAAGAGTGAAAGCTGTTCCGTCAGGCGACAGTTTGGTGATAATGGGGTCTTCGAAGCCTGGAATCGAGATCCCCCCAGAGAAGACCATTACTCTGTCGTCACTTATTGCACCTAGATTGGTATGCTACTTACACTTAAAATACTTTAGGCTACTTTAATTTTAATATTATTTGTAAAGTGATGTTTTTCTCTTGGTTAGGACTATTTTCATAGATCATTTTTGCTTTGTTTTCTACCCCAAAAACTTTATTAGTTCTATATTTGTGGTGGTCTTGTTAATATCTAAAAAAGCAGCTTGTCTAGCAGGATCTTCCATATACTTTTTATCTCTTTGTTATTACAGTGTGGGTTGCATTCCGGATCTCATACTTTTTGTTTACCCAGATTAATAAATAAAGAAGTTTGGTTTCTGAGTGATGAAATATATACTTTAGATCATAATGACAGGTTCAAATTATTTATTTTATAAGCCTCTGGCTGTGGCTCCGAGTTCTGAGTTCCAAGTTATGAACTTATAATTAGATAAAAGCCTAAAACAAACCCCCAATTGTACAGGATCCTTATATTACAGAAGGCTTGTTCTCAATTTGAACAAGTGCTTGAATGCTCTCTCACCTTCCCTGTTTGATCTGTAGGCTCGTAGAGGTGGATCGGATGAACCGTTTGCATGGGACAGCAGAGAGTTTTTAAGGAAGCTTTGTATCGGAAAGGTGATTGTGAATACATGCTTCAGTTGTTGGCCGTGTACTGTTGTTATTGAGTTCTTAGATCTTACTCCTTTTCTTTTTAAAAATACCTTAAATAGGATGTTACTTTCAAAGTAGACTACACTGTGCCATCCATATCGCGAGAATTTGGCTCCGTTTTTGTTGGTGATAAGAATGTTGCATCGCTGGTTGTTGCAGAAGGCTGGGCAAAGGTAATATCTTTTCTTGTTTTATGTGTGTTTATATATATATATATTGTTAACATTTGCGTTTGGTTTTGGGTTGTGAGCATTTGCTGAATCTAATGGTTGCAGGTTAGGGAGCAGGGTCAGCAGAAAGGAGAAGTTAGTCCTTACCTAGCTGAATTGCTACGTTTGGAGGAGCAAGCCAAGCAACAAGGACTAGGTCGTTGGAGCAGGGTTAGTTATATTAGACTGAAAAAATGATCAGTTCTATTTGAACACATAAGTAGCCATAAACAACATGCACAGCACTGGATATCCAAAAGTATGGTTCGCCAAGCATTCCCTTTGACACAAACTGAAAGCCCCGCAGAGTAACCCCACCCCCCCCCCAAAAAAAAATAAATCCCACTTCCCTCTCTTGTGCGCGCCAACTGGTGGGTGCCTCCCACCCTGACAAACTATTAGACATGTTTTGTACGCTTAGGCCTCGTTTGGTTCACGGATTTTAGTACTCCGGAAAGGAAAGTCGTTCCTTTCCTTTGTTTGGTAAGCACAAATTCCGGAAACACTTTCCCTAGAGAGGGGTAAAATCATTCCTCTCAAAACACATGGGATTGATTTTCCCATGTGATTTCCAAGCATTTACTACAAAAATTTTAGACAATAATACCCTTACCTAAATATTTTCCATGCTTTACTAAACACAAGAAAGGAAATTTGACAGGAAATTTAGTTTCCCACCTCCATGGGAAAGATAGGGGAATTGATTTCCCTTCTGTGAACCAAACGAGGCCTTACTAGACTTGAACGTGGCAACTCCCCTTGGGCTTTTTGCTGAAAAGACTGGGAGTTTGTAATTGCCCTAGATTATTAAACCTTTATACAATAAAAAATGAGATATTTTCTATTATGAGGCTGTGATGTAGTATAAGCTAGAGTTATGTTGTCACTGGACTGATCTAGGACTGACAAAATATTAGACATGCTTTACACTTACTAGATTTGAGCGTCGCAACTCCCCTAGGGCTTTTTGCAGAAAAGACTCGGAGTTTTATAATTGCCCTAGAGTATTAAACCTTTATGTAGGGTGTGAAGATATAATTCCTTCTATGAAGCACGGACGTGGGTGCAGGATTCGAGTGCAGCGATTTGAGAATTTTCAAAAAAAAAAAAAAGGATGCGGGTGCGGGGGTAATAAAATAATAATATAAATTACATTAATTAATTAGATTGCATGTTTGAGAATTACCTATAGTCACAATGAAATAGGAAATTTAGGGTTCCATATTCGTGATTGGTGACAAGAAATTTAGGGTTTCATAGTGGTGACTAGAAAACTAGGGTTCATAGTGTTAAGAAGAAATTTGATGGAGATGAAACTTAAGTAAGAATCGATCGTGTTTGGAGAACTTCTCTTTGTCATTTCTGAGTTTGAACTTTAGAAGGATCGTGTTTGGTTGGGAAGCTAGATTCATATGCGAGAACCTTTGGAATTTCAAAGTAACATGAAAGATTTTGTGAGCTATTGTCGTAATATATATACATACATATGTTAAAAGTTAACACTACTTTTTATTTTTAAACCAAAAAAAGAAGTCAATTTAAATTAAAAAAGACAAGGAAATTGGGCTCTTTTCGAATACCTCCCGAGTCCCAAATTAATCCATGAAGATTCCTTGCCGAATCGGGAATTAAAATTAAGTAATTAATTCTGATTCTTCTTGGGTTGTTAGGCTTTGAGGTGGGACAGATTTTTATTGTTTCTTGCTTTTATGGCTCTGGAGCTGCTTTGTCTATACAACTCATGTACCTGGTTGTGCCCCATTTTTCCCGCTTTTTGAAATTCTTAGAACTTTTTTTTTTTAAAAAAAGGATGCAGAAAGCAGATTGAAGGTCAAATGAAATAATGCACCGATTGTGATGGTAAAAGGGAAAATCTGCTAGATATAAAGAAGAGAAGCCAGGAATGAAAATTAAATTTCCTTAAGAATAACGCCAATTTTCATGCTAGATATACATCATAGAACCCAAGAAAGCTAATAAAATGCTTCTGGATTTTCTAAATTTCATCTTCATCGACTACTCATCTTGTGCTGGAGATATGCCTTGACAGCTCCTATTTCTGGAGTTATCCGAACTTATTGGAATAAAACTTGTTTAGAAAAGATATTGAAGAATAGCATGCTATATAAAACAAATTTAATGGGTGCAGGCACCGGGTGCTTCTGAGGCAGCTATCAGGAACCTTCCTCCATCTGCTATTGGCGATCCAAGTAACTTGGATGCAATGGGTCTCTTAGCTGCGAACAAAGGTAAGCCCATGGAAGCCATTGTAGAGCAGATTCGTGATGGAAGCACTCTTCGTGTCTATTTGCTTCCAGAGTTTCAGTTTGTTCAAGTGTTTGTTGCTGGAATCCAGGTACAGAATATTAAATTGATTTTCATTTGTGTCTAAAAATAATTAGTCTTATTCTATAATACCAGTTTTCTTTCCTAGATTTAGATATGTTACTTTTGTTTCTGAATCAGTCGCCATCAATGGGAAGAAGGGCTGCAACAGAAACTGTTGTTGAACCTGAAATAACTTCTGATGAGCCAAATGGAGAAGCTTCTACTGAATCTCGTGGTCCCTTAACGTCAGCACAGAGGCTTGCTGCCTCTTCAGCATCCTTTAATGAAGTCTCCTCCGAACCATTTGGGAGGGAGGCAAAGCATTTTACAGAGATTCGTGTACTAAATAGAGATGTGAGTACTGTTTTGTTTTCCACTAGGTAATGCAGTCTGTAGATAATCTAATCTAATGTTGTAACTTACAGGTCCGTATTGTCCTTGAGGGCGTCGACAAGTACAGCAATCTGATTGGTTCAGTATATTATCCTGATGGTGAATCAGCAAAGGACCTTGCACTGGAACTTGTTGAAAATGTATGTCATAATTTTCTAGAACATAAAACAAATTTAGAAGCTTATAGGAATTCTATTGTTGACCAAACATTTTGAACCTTTGAGTTCTCTTCTCGATGAAAATTCAGGGATATGATTCTATTATTTGAATTACATTGAAGTGGCTGAAATTTTTTATGTTCTGATTTCCGTTTTTTTCCCTCCTTTTTTTTTATCCTCTATGTGCATTTATTTGCTGTTTGAAAGAGATTATTGTAATAAACCAATCTCAGTAAAAGTGGTATTCACGAAAATATTTTTATTTTCAAACCATTACCTTGCATTATATCCTCAATAGGAATTTTCTCAATCAATCGTGTATTTGTAATGTCAAGTCATAATGTTTTGCATCCCTCATCTTTTTTGGTATCTCTAATTGCTGGTTATAGTTATCTCTCCCAGGTTTCAGTCAAGGAATGTAGTTTAATGTTTTATAGTAAGCGAATAGCATGAAGTGAAAATAGTTGCATATGATCCTTTGGTGTATGAATGTACTTTATTGGATGTAGACAGCAGTGAGGGATCTTTATTGGCAGTCCTTGTTTGGTCTTTTTAGTTCAGTTTCGTTGAGGATGGGCCATGCAGAAATATTACTGTTCATCTAAAGATCTGTACACGTAAACTTGAATTTATCTGTACATGTAAACTTGAATTTAAATTTCTGTAAAGGGTATGGCTATACATGTTGAATATGTGGGCCTTTCTCTATAGGGTATGGCTAAATATGTTGAGTGGAGTGCAAGTTTAATGGAAGAGGAGGGGAAGAGGCGCTTGAAGTCTGCAGAACTTCAAGCAAAAAAAACCCGGTTGAGGATATGGACAAACTACATACCTCCAACTTCAAATTCAAAGGCCATTCATGACCAAAATTTCACTGGAAAGGTTAGTTGATGTGCCGAGTGAGATGATGCTGATGAAATCATGTCCTTCCCTTATAAACTACTTCACAATTTGCTTGCTTTTGATCTGTTTTCAACTTTATACAGGTAGTTGAGGTTGTAAGTGGCGACTGCATCATTGTAGCCGATGATTCTATACCATTTGGCAGTCCGCAAGCAGAACGACGAGTTAATCTGTCAAGTATCAGGTGCCCTAAGCTGGGAAATCCTCGTAGAGATGAAAAACCTGCTCCCTATGCTCGTGAAGCTAGGGAATTTCTAAGGACACGCCTAATTGGCCAAGATGTATGGATATACTTTATTTCCTTATATATATATACATTTAATTATTTATGTACATCTTCCCGAAAATTAGTCGGATTGAATTAGAGACAGAGAAGAGATGAATAAAGAATTTGGTTTAACTCATGTTACACTTTCTCAGGTGCATGTTTCAATGGAATATAGCAGGAAGGTCGATGGACCTAATGCTGCAGCTGTCCCGGCAGATTCAAGGGTAATGGATTTTGGAACAGTTTTCTTGTTGAAGGATGGTGAAAGTGCCTCAACCGCTCCACCTACTGCAGGCAGCCCACCAGTTGGGACAAATATTGCTGAGCTGGTGGTTGGCCGCGGATTTGGCACTGTTATTAGGCACCGAGATTTTGAAGAAAGATCAAACTACTATGATGCCCTTCTTGCTGCTGAAGCACGTGCTACTTCTCAGAGAAGGGGGATCCACTCTGCCAAGGATCCTCCAGTTATGCACGTAACGGACCTGCTAACGGTTAGAAACTGCCATAAAGACCAAGTTTTCCTTAATGTTATGTCTGTCCAGTAAAAAAAATTCACTTCTCTTTTGATTAAATGCCCTTTTAGGCTTCATCCAAAAAAGCCAGAGATTTCTTGCCATTTCTTCAACGGAATAGGAGGATGTCTGCTGTTGTAGAATATGTCCTCAGTGGTCATCGGTTCAAATTATATGTCCCTAAGGAAACATGCAGCATAGCCTTTTCGTTCTCTGGGGTGAGATGTCCTGGTCGTGATGAGCCTTATTCTAATGAAGCTATTGCACTAATGAGACGGAAGATAATGCAGAGGGATGTTGAGGTATTGCCCATTTCACTTTTTAACTTAACGTTCTGCTGCTTATATATATATATATCCTTGTGTAACATTTTATTTTTCCAGATTGAAGTGGAAACTTGCGATAGAACGGGTACTTTCTTGGGATCTTTATGGGAGTCAAAAAGCAATGTGGCAATTACACTTCTAGAAGCTGGCTTGGCGAAGCTTCAAACTTCCTTTGGTGCTGACAGGATCCCTGATGCTCACCTTCTTGCACGGGCAGAGGAGTCTGCCAAGAGGCAGAAATTAAAGGTGAGAAGCATATAACCTGTATATCTTGGTAAAACCATTTCACTTGTTAATTTATGATCGGAAAAAGTGCCCTCGTGAGCGGGCTCACCAGCAGCAATAGGATTTGGCTGCATCCCCTCCCTTCTTTGTTATTGGTGGATTGTAAGGATGAGACTTAGACCTTCCTATATAACCAAAAAAAAAAATACAGTGTTAACGGGTATATTGTGTCAGATATGGGAGAGCTATGTTGAAGGCGAGGAAGTGTCGAATGGTCCATCTACTGAAAGGAAACAGAAAGAAGAATTGAAGGTGCTTGGAATATCTAGTTTTTTTATTTAATACTTGCTTTATTTTCTATTACTATGTGTGATTTAATTTTCCAACATATACTTTCAGGTAGTGGTTACCGAAGTCCTTGGTGGTGGCAAGTTTTATGTCCAGACAGTTGGAGATCAGAAAGTCGCTTCCATTCAGCAGCAACTTGCTTCTTTAAACCTCAAAGAAGCCCCTGTCATTGGTGCCTTCAATCCAAAGAAGGGTGACATAGTACTTGCTCAGTTTAGTGCAGATAATTCCTGGAATAGAGCAATGGTGAGAATCACATCCTGATGCATATGTATTCCTTGTATGTGTGAGTTGAGATCAAGTTAAATTTACCAATGTTTAATACTGTTGATAAGAATTCAAGTTATCACGCTTGAGTTCATATAATAGCTTATAATTTCTGAATTAGACAAATCTTCACAGCTTGACGTGCATGCGGGCAAAATATTAGATGTGGCAACTCCAAAGTTTTTATATGAAGCTTTACTTAAAGTTTGAATTGAACTAATACATCATGGAACATATGATGTCCACCCTCATTTATTATACTACATACATGCATACATACACATATTTATTGTCCACATGAACATATCTTTCCGAGTTTGAGTATGTGAAGAACCTTTTAAAGTAATATTTTGGAAAGGGGAAATTGTATGTTTAAGACCGTCATTGCGCACAAATCTTGGTTGCTTTCATCATGTTACAGAGTAACATGTGCGATGGATCCAAACAAGAGTTGACATTGAACGCTGGACATTGGTCATATAGTTGAGCTAGAAATCAGTGTTTTTATATTTTAAAAACTGAGATATTCAAGCACATATTCATTGCTGGTTTCTTATTCTGATGTTTGCTCATTCAACATGTAAAGATTGTAAACGCTCCGCGAGCTGCTGTTGAATCCTCAAAAGACAAATTTGAGGTGTTCTACATTGACTATGGAAATCAAGAAGGTGTTACGTACAGTCAGTTGCGACCTCTTGATCCTTCTGTGTCTGCTGCACCTGGCCTTGCTCAGCTTTGCAGTCTTGCTTATGTAAAGGTTCCAAGCTTGGAGGAGGATTATGGGCAGGAAGCAGCTATTCGGTTAAGTGAGCACACGCTAGATGGTCCAAAGGAATTCAAGGCTGTGATTGAGGATAAGGATACTTCAGGAGGTAAAGTGAAAGGACAAGGAACTGGGACCATCCTTATGGTCATTTTGATTGACCCTGAATCTGATATCAGTATAAATGCCGCCATGCTCAAGGTTAAAATTCTAACATTCTTCCTATCTTTTGGTTATAGAGAAAATCTTCATTTGTTTTAATAATGCCCATTTTCCTGAAGTACCACCTGTATTTGAAGGGTTAGGATTATTATTCGTATGTTCTCATATCTAATATGTTTCCACCTCCTTCCCCGACCCCCTCTCTTTCTCCACACACGCACACGGGTTTTCTCCTCAATAATGTATCATTCTGAGAGTAGTGGGGCAGACGGCCATCATTAAACATAAGTAACATAGTATGTGTATAGAAACTCTGAAAATTGATGTTAGCCCTTTTTATAAAAAAGGATCTGTACAGCCAATTACCAAGCAATTAAAAATCGCTTTGATTGTATGGCCCATGACCCGGACTCAAAAGGAAGTCCCCTTTTGAGTTTTGACATAGTTCTTGTTTTACTTGAATTTTCTTTGTGGTATCGACTTATATTCATTAATTTTTTAATTTTTTTTATGAAATATCTGTGATATAAATGCAGGACGGACTCGCTAGGTTGGAAAAAAGGAAAAGATGGGAACCAAAGGAAAGAATTCAGGCCCTGGATGAGTTGGATAAATACCAGGTTGAAGCGCGAAATCAGAGGCTGGGAATGTGGGAGTATGGAGATATCGAGTCTGATGACGAGGATAACGGTCCGCCTCTTAGGAAAGCTGGTGGCCCTGGGAAGCGGTAAACACAAGTTTTGAACCCTGAGTTAATTTAGAGGAGAGAGACCAAACTCTTGCTCGAAGGATATTATTATGAGTTAAAAGAGTTAGAAGCATGAATTAGGGGGGAAATGGAAAGATAAAAACAGTTTTTGGAGGTTAGGTCTGTTTTAAATTAATTTGTTTGTTGCTTTAAAAAAATAAAAAAAAAAGTTAGGAACAATGGGTTGGTGGGGAGGCGAGGGGACATTTTTGTTTTAACCTTTTGTTTTCTTATGTTTTAATTTAATTTATACAACTCTTAATAAGGGACCTCCACTGTGTTTGTTTAGTCTCCGGATTCTGTTCTGTATGTGTTTCTTTGATTTAGGATATATTACCTCTTTCTCAAATTGATAATCAAATTTTGATTTTGGTTTGTTTAACACTTTAATGTCTTGGAGTTTCCTCCACCGTACATTCTTTATTATGATATTTTGGTACATACATTATATCTCAAAATCAAACTAATATACCGTATATCTTAGGATATATTATTTTTCTTTTACTACAATATTTGGTACATTCTATGTTTCAAAAAGTAAACAAGACCGTCGAACATTTCGAAAAGAAAAGCAAACACTATCAATTTGACACTGATTGTGATGATTGAAATTACTGGTCTTTTGGTACAGAAGCTTTTTGATTTCTTGGGTTACATAGTTCAGTCCAATTCTGATAACAAAGTGTCGACCTTTTATGGAAAACCAATTGAATTCCTCTCCTTCCTAATCTTTTCTCTGGGAATCTGGCACCAGTAATCTATGTTTTGCAAACATATTAATAGTAGTACGGTGAAAGAGAGTTCTGTTACCGTCTTGGGTTTAAATTTTTTGGATTGCCATTACATTTGGTTGTATGGAGCGATTAATTTAAAATAATTGAGGCCCGTTTGCCCTTTTCAATTTACAAATTCCAAACAAGTTCTGAAAATTTGTTTGATTTTTATACCGTTTGTAGGGAATGAAAAGCACTTAATAGGGCCCTGCTGATAGCGTTTGACATAAAAGGACTTTAAAAAATTTGATTGTCAAGGATAGAATGAAACTAATCTTTCTTGTTACTCCACGTTATCATTACAACTGTCGTAACCAATATTTACTTGTGTTTTTCGGCATTCAACAAATTGCCATTCAGAACGTTCTTTTGAAAATCCATTCACAGTTTTTGGCTTTTTCAATCCACAATCTCCTCAACTCCTGCAGAAAATCACCTCCTTTTTAATTAATCAGAACTGCTTGGATAGCAAATAATCACAACTTTTCTGAAATAATTCTTTGCCTCTTTTACAAGTTAACAGAGATGCATACTTCTTTTGGGCAGTCGTAATCAAAACGTTTCTCAAATAATTCTTTGCTACTTTTACAAGACAGATTTTAACAAGAATTATTAAGTAGACCAGCACTACCACAATCTTTAACTATCAACTACCTAACAGCCAAATGACTAATCTTTGTCCCCATAACAATTAGATTTCTAGGTCAATCACATGGATGAGGTTATCAATATAGACGAGGTTGTCAATATAAATCCTGAATTATCGAGATCCTACATAATGTCTAAATAATGTCATCCTAAATAGTAAAAGTTCTCACTAGAATTCAAAAAAAGTCCTAAGTTCGAGTTTCATCTAGGATGGAAGTGATTTTCATTTTCATTATTATTATTATTATTATTATTATTATTATTATTATATATAAAATTACGAATAACTTAAGTGTTTTTTCACCTTTTGTGAAGACAAATATGCCCCTTAATAATAAGTAAAATTACAGTAAGTAAAACAATATAACTCCATATATTTTTATATTAGAATTTCAAATAAATTTAAACTCTAGTTTATTTGGTCAAAATAATTAAACAAAAATTTAAAGATTAATTTACATTAAGAATATTACTCCATTTATTTTTATATCAATATTCGTATTTTAAATAAATTTAAACTCTACTTTATTTAGTTAAAATAACCATATAAGTTACAGTTTGTGTTGAATTAAGTGTTATTCAAAACTCACTGTATAAGTACGTAAAATTACAAAGTTATTTGGTATTAACTTATTATATACATCATCAAGCTATACAATATATTATTTATATAAGTATTATATTATTTTGTGACGCTATGCATAATAATTCACACAAGTTTAATAGAATTAACTATTTACCAATTTTTAAAAATTTATTTAAAAATATATTACTCTCTTGTATATCTTACCAGCTCAATTTTTACAAAAGAAAGAGACTTACGCTTTCCTTTTTCAAAATAAGTGAAAAATTGTAGACTGCTACAGAAAAAATTCCGCTTAAACTTGGATTAGCTTCAGCTTCATTAGTTGTTAAAGGCCTCAAAAAGTTAATGTTTTCTAAAAGAACTGAACAGAAATGATTCCTTCGTCTACAAAATTTGAATGGTTCGCGTCTCCAATCTGAATGACACACCACGGGAACACGTACAAATATGCTAGTTTTAATTGGACGTCTGCTCATATGAGTCACCATGAAAACGGCAAATCACGCATTTAACTGTGTTTCTAATCATGAACTTCCAAAATCTTTAATTTCAGATTTCCATATCTTCTACTCGTGATAGAGAAAATTTCATTTACATTGTCGTACATTCAAAAAATTATACCTTAAAACAAGAAACAAAAAATTGCAGAAAAACAATTTCAGTGCCAGGAACACTAGAACCCTATATAACCCTACTCAAAAAAAAAAAAAGAAAAAAAAAGGTGAAGATAATGACAACTCAAATAGAAGCGCACCCTAGGCTTCTCTCGCCCCAATCCCTAATTCTCACGCCTGGTCTTTCTACGAACAGGAGCGCTAGCATCTTCTCCATTATCTTCTTCCTTCTCTTCACTGCTTCCTTGATTGTTTGATGTCTCGGCTACATCTTCCTTCTTTGTTTCTTCGGTAACTTTTGCCTGCAAAGAACAACAATATCAATAGCTTCTACCTTGTACACAAACATGAATAAATTTTTTATTCAAGCTAGGAACTGGGGATCAAGCTTACTGGCTTCTTTCCACTAAATATGGCCTTCAACAACACGGTGAAAATAACAACTACAATGGAGACAAGAACCCCGATTGTGATGCTCGGTTGTTTCTCTGCTTTTTCGATGAGATCCTGCAAGGAAAAAAAAGAGTTGTTTCTCAGTTAGCCAAGCAACCATAAATTGCATGATGGGCAAACAGTAGTCTTGTGACTTACCAAAATTTTGAGCTTGTATTCACTCAGGAAAGGAATGTCTGCAACCTTGTAAAACAGGTCAAACACCGCCTTCTGCAGTAATTACATCAACAATTAGGTTTCTGTAATCAAATACCACCACAGGAAACAAAAAGAAATGCAGTGCAGTCAATGTTTACCTGGAAACCTTTGAGACCCTCTGAAAGACTAGAGGCTTCTTCCTCAGCCTTTAGTTTTTCTTTCTCTACTTCAAACTTGGGCTTCCATTTTGTATCCCTGTATGATTCCGCAACTTTCTCATCACTCTCTATCAATATATTGTCAAACAATATGCCATCTTGCATTGTCCAAATTTCAATGCCAATAGCTGCAATAGGCTCAAAGTCAGGTTTCTCAAGTTCAAAGTAGCTTGGATTTGGAATTTGCTGAGGCTTCCAAATACCCTTGTAATTGGGGTTGTCGATAAGGGGAGCATGCCATTTTCCCTTATAAGCAGGATTCCTCTTCATTGGCCTCTTCCACTCCCCACAACCAGGTGCGCTCTCGCACTTAGGGTTGTCGATCTTTGGGGCCTCCCATAAACCATCCTCATCATCATCCCAATCCTCTGGTTTTGTTGCCTCGGGATCGTCAATTTCTTCAGGCTCATCATCTAACCATCCTTCAGGTTTCTTAGCTTCCTCATCTTCAATTTCAATGGGTGCATCCTCATCCCAATCATCTGGTTTCTTTGCATCTAGGTCCGGAATTTTTGCCCTCTCATCCCAGTCCTCAGGCTTCTTATCATCTGGGTCTGGAATAGTTTTTTCGGGAATTAGGGCTGGCTCAAAGTCATCAGCGGATAAAAAGTTAGCTTTCTTCTTCTCTTCCCCATCGACCAAGATTCGAACTTCATTATCTGGTGTCAAAATGGCAGTGTACACATGCGTCAGTTTGTCAGATGGCACACTAGGTGGGACCTTGAGGTGGTGCTCAATGTACTCTCCGCTCTTGGGGTTCTTATGCTTTAAGATGAAGTGAACCTTATTGGTGAGACCACATTTGTCGGGTCCAAACATTATAGAGTAGGGAGACTCGTTGTCAAATCCCTTGGGCAACCACCCAGCGTCCTGGGGTCTGAGATATTTAAGGTATGCACCACCACATTCAAGTCCATTCTGGAGGCGGGTTTCAAATTGGAGGACAACAGATCCATCCTTCAGATCTACTGGTTCATCAAGCTCCTTGACGATTGCATACTTCCTAGCTTTCTCGCTCACAAGAAGCCCATAGTCATCGTGTCCTTCACTCTTTGCATGTTTCCACACACCTATAAATCCAAAAATAATCAATACCAAACGCATACCAGCTGAGAAATAGTTAAATTCATGGAACACAGATTAATAACTGGATATAATCAAGTTCAACACATGAGAAACACAGGAAAAGTTATATTATCAATGACTAGCATTTTCTAGCAGAATTATAGTATTCACAAAAGATTTTTGTAGTACAGTAATAAGCATGCAAAGACAAAATTGTGACACTAGGTTTGCATCCAAAGTATTAGTACTTCAGCTGACGACTGTCAATACAATTATAAAAGGGTTAATTAACCACGAGCTCTGCACCACAAAAGAAACTGCCCAAATGGCAAATAACTTAACCAAGAGACAAACACATAATAGGCATAGATTGGTATCAATGAATGAAAAGATTTCCCCTCCCGCCCTTGGGGAGATATTTTCACATTGTAGGACAAATATCCTCAACGTACATAGTCACATAGAGCACCACAAACTAACATCGATCAATAATTACCTGACTGCACAAATTTAGCACGCTTGGAGACTTGTCCCAAATTGCAACAAATAGTTTTTTAAGATATGCAGATTTGACTATTTTGAACACTAATACAAACATATACATTCCAGCTACAATCTTTCAGTGCTATGCCTATCTAAATATATTAATTAATTAAATAATTTCGTACTAGAGCCATCTTGTACAATCATTTTAAAAACTAAACCATTGCCTCTGAACTGATTAATCGACAATGTGGTTGCTGCTCTTAAATCCTATTCGAGATCTAAAGTAAAGGTAAACCAAAGCCCGTCATAGTGTAGCGACAAATTTGAATTCAATCGACACCATAAGCATTTCGTGTCAACAATAAACCTGAACATTTCTACCGAATTAATAACACATAGGCAACACCGAAATAAATGAAAAATATAACCACAGATCCAAAAAAAAATTATACCTTGATAATCATCCTTCTCAGACACAATCCAACGTCCGTCAAACGCTTCGTCAAATGACTCGTAAAAGTACTACAAACAAAAACCACCAGAAAAGAGAACAATAAACATAAAATCTTAGAAAAACACAAATCCATAATCACATACATAGAATATTAATAAATTCACATCAACAAGAGAGATTAAATTGAGTTATTCATTACCGAATCAGAAGAGGCGTAGAGCTGGGAAGCAAAGCAAGCAGCGACCATTAGCAACTGCAAACAGATGCTCCGTTTGGCTTTCTCCATAACCACGATTACAAAGATCTGAGAAACCCCAAATCTAACCCTAGTTAGGGTAGAGATCGGATTGATTGAATTGATCAAAATGTGACGAGAAAGAGAGTGAGCTTCGGAACTCAGTTTGTTTTGATGAGAGAACATAAATAGATGCGGGGGGAGGTTTGTGAGTGAAATGTGTTTCCACCAATCATATTGCGTACCACGTGAAGTGGACCAATTGGAAGATGACACGTGAGATCTGGTGACAACTTCTAGGCGTGGCGTGGAGTCAAGAGCAACGGCTGAGATTATTAATTGGTTTGGAATTAGATGATCGGATCTACCTAATGGACTACTCACCTCTAACTGTGACCCGCGCTCTTTATCTTTTTCTCGTGAATTGTTTTTTTACTTTCTCTCTTAAAATTCTGTACTTTTCTTTATTTTATTTTATTTTATTGATATGATCTATCCTTCTTTCTTTGAGATCTTTTCTTTAATTTGCTTCGGGGAAATGTTTTATTTATTTAAAAATCTTATCACTTATTTTTATCGAATATATTAAATAAATTATACTCCTATTAAATATATGATAAAATTTATAAGTAAATGTAACATTAACTTTTGTTTTGCTATATATATAATCGATCCTGAACATAAATGATTAATGTTACTGTCAAGATTTCTAACATATGAGGACCCAAATTTTTCTTGACTATTATATATATATATATAAATATATGTTAAGTTAAAATTATTTGACATTGAACATAATTAACAAGAAGTTTTTTAGCTCAGCGGAGTTTTTCATATGGGGAAATGCATTTAAGCCTAAGTAATTTTATTTTTTTTAATAAAAGTTATATCTTTTGGTTTTTGTTTTGACTAAAAATATAGAGTATCTTTTTACTATAAATATTTAACTCACTCCCACTTAATTTTTAAATTTGATGGAAAATATAAATTATTTTTTATCAATACAATCCCTTTATTATGTATCTCTTTTACCGCCTCCCCGATCTTTTAACCATTGTCTGTCCTTTTTTTGTAGCAAAAAGCCCTCATCTCTCTATTTCTGCCTCTAAGTTAATCCGGCTTAACAAAAAATCATGTAGAAAAAATAAAAATCCAGACCTTTCTTTGCCTCATATTTCTTCCTCCCTCTTCAAGTTAATTCAGTTTTAAAAATTCATGAGCAAAAAAGTTCTAGACCCTCTTTAATGTTATATATATATATATATATATCTTCCTCCCCTTGGTTTTAATTGATCTTAACACTTGGTCGGGGAAGAAAATCCATCCGACAAAGGAGGAATTTTTCGAATTAATTGTCTGAGATCACTTATTGAAAATTCTATATATTACATGAATATATAAAAATACAAAAGGACCCGGTATAAAAATTTTGTTTAGCCTTTTAAAATGAGGTCTTTAACTAATTTCTTTTAATAAAGTCATTGTATTCTTTAACACATCCTTTTGTATTCACAATACGCAACATTTTTATACTATTTTGTTTATCTAATTTCTCTATATCTTTTCGTTATTTTTGTTTGCAGTGATTTCTCTCTATAATAATTTGATTTTAGGTTGTTTATATATATAGTTTTATTTGTTTAGTTGTTGTTTTGACTAAAGTCTTTACTAAAAATTTTTAGTTACTCTTTTTATAGTTTCTCAAATGTCATAGTTATATGCATTTTTTTCATTGTGAGTTTATTGATATACTTATAATATATGAATACACACAAATACAAAGGATCTTGAAACAATATTGACCTAGGGTCCTTTAAAACTCAGGTCCATTCATGAATATCTTGAGTTGTATAATGGAGTAGATTGTGTACTCCTTTTAACCAAAATTATTCATCCTTTATTTCACTTATAAAACTCTAAAAGTATTCAGCTTTTTGTAATTTTATTATTTCACTTATTTCAAGCATTAATGAACAAATTACACATTTTCCTGATCAAATTGAATTATACTAATCTTTCAAAAATAAATTGAATTTGTTATAATGAATGTGAGTCAAAATTTCACTTTTTTTTCCCGAACGTATCAAATTCATGATAGTGAACAAGTTTATTTTTAACAAATGCTTATATTTCAAGTGATATATTGTTAAAAGATATAAAAATTAGATATGATATCCTCATGTAAAAGGAATATAGTATGAAATGCGCATAAACTAGCCTAGTAGTAACGCTCTCACCCTTTGTAATTAAAAGGGAGAGACTTTGACATGTATTTTTTTATTTTTTTTAAAAAAGCAATTTTTGTTTCATGCGAGAGACATTTACTTTTTTTGGGATGCTAAAAACTTCTAAGTATACTTGGGCCCGATCTAGTAAACATGGGCCACATTTTGGTTGGCCCATAACTAAAAAGCATGCCAAATTATAACTTAAAGGCCCAAACTTACCCTAAGTAGGAACGTTGTGGCCGGTCAAACTAGTCAATCAACACCGGTCCGACTACAAGGAGGCCGGAGAGAGACACTAGCAAGTGCTTTTAGCCGATCTCAATGGTATCACTCCAGTCTGGTAAGGTTAGAACATTATATCACTCAGTCCGACCTTGTAAGTTGGTCAACGGGCAAGAGATTGTTGAGTTATAACTATTGCAAGTGTGAACATAGTTCCTATTTTCTATCATATAAGCAGCGTAAACAAGACGCAAGACAACTGTAATGTTATAGTAGAACTCTAGCTTACCTTGTGTACAAACGCTAATGTAAACTCTATAATCCTTTAGCTAGGGATACGGGGAACCATCCTCTAAACAAATTGAGATCTCTTTATGGTTGGTGGTGATTGTTTAGTAGTGGTTTAGAGAAACTTCGGTGGTGAAACTTCTATTTTTAATTGAATTTATCTTTGATTTTGGATTGTGTAACTTTTTTTGCACCCACACTTTAAATTTGTTTGGGTTCAATTGGGGACAGATGAGAGGTTTCAACTCTCGCAACGTAATAACCATCCGTTCACCCAAAAAAGCACTTTTAGTATTAATTAAAAGAAATAAAGGAGAAGAATAAGAAGAAGGAGGAGGAGGATCAGTTCAAGTTCTAATATTATTTTGAGAAGTCTTAAATTAAATGTACAATTTTTTGGAGGGGAATTTGAACATATCTAATCAAGAGGAATTTCAAGTTCTACTTCACATGTTTCTAGGAATTTCAAGTTCTATTCCCGTGTTTCTGGGAATTTCTATACTTTTGCTAACGAGCTTGCTTTACTTGGTCATTCTATTTATAATCAGGAAGAAACGGTGTAGTTTGATCGACCTCTGGTAAATATTATAAATACTCTTTTGGATATTAATATAATCTAGTATGGGCGGGTTGCACCCCCTTTTGGACCAAAATAAAAAAATTTAACATATATGTGAAATATTACGATACTAAACACATTTCTTACTCAAATATTAATTATGCTGATATTAGTGTGTCTTTTAATATGTAAAAATTAATAGTAACTTTTAATTTAAAATGGAGAGAGTGTAAAATTTTAATACATTTAGTTATCTATCTCAAATAGATATCAAAAAATAAAATTATGTTTCTTTCTGTTTTATATAGTAAGTCCCACTTCTTGAGATGTTTCAAATTGATTAGTTTATTCTTTTTTTGGCATATATATATATATATATATATACATATTCAATGCATAAATTTTACAATAAAAAATAAGTTATATTTTCGACTATTGATTATATTAAAATTAATTTTCGTCCAAAGTCAAAATAAGAGTATTAATTTAACTTCGACCCTGTGTAACTTTTGATTTACAATGAAAGAAAGAAATAAATTATTTTGACTTTTCGTTTCTCTCGAATCTATTAATTAATAACGTCTGGCTTTTACTTTGACAAGGAAATTGCTGAAGGAATTTACATTTTTGTTTGGTTACATAAAGCATCTTCAGTAGATATGTTATTTTGTTAGTGTCAGATGTTAAGATAATACTTGAGAAGGTGCTCCAATGGAGATGCTATCTCCTTGTTATCTGCTATAAAAGACTGCGATATGTAAGTTTATATGCTATGTATGGCCATCGGTTCAGGCCCTTTTTAATACCATTTTTATCTATACAAATTTTTAAGATATATATAAAAAAAAAAAATTAATGAAATTTTTTATAACTACTTTTATGTGAAGTAGAAGTTGGAGTAAATAATCAAATTGACGATTTGAACTTTACCCCGGGTTTTAATTTGCTCACACAATTTTTATTTTTTTCAATTTACGACTTGAGCTTTAAACCGCGTTTCAATGTACCCATTTCATTTAATTTCATCCGTTAAAGTTAAAAAAATACACATGTGAGACACATGACCTTAAATAAAGGGCAAAATAGCCAATTAAACTAAAGCCCATTTTTTCCTAAACTCTTCTCCTATCAGGAACATCTCCGGCCACAACCCCCTTTCGATTTCTTCTCCATCATATCTTCAAAATTTCACTAAAACAAAAAGCTCACATTCTTAGCTCCGTAGAAGATGACCTTCAAATTCCCCCTAAAAGTTCACATACATTTATACATACACACAGCTCATATATATATATATATAAATAAACACATATATATGTTAGTGCGGTGGTCGCCGGAGAAACAGTAATTTACGGAATACTTTTACTGCTCTCATACATACACCCATTTATTATTCAATTGTTCCATAACACACAAGTTTTCCTTTTTCTTTTCTCTTATTAGGTGTAAGAGCTTTCCCTCTTTCGATTAGGTTGAATTCAATCTGAATTTGAGGGGTTTTTCAATTTCGTTGAGGAAATCTGCAATCATAAATTCAATCGACAAAAAAGAGGATAAAATCGGCCAAAGGTCTCCATCAGGATATATGTATGTATACAGAGGTTGCCTAACAATTCCGTGAACGCCACTTTGCTCTCTTCTTCGCTGCTCAGGCGATTAAAGATCGCCAAAAATATGATTCCCAACCACCGCAACCGGTTTTCCGCTCTGTTTCCCCTTATATTACCTGCAGAAAATCTGACAATGCCGATTGGCCGACTCATCACCACCATTATCACTATAACGTATAAAATTTTATGTTATAGAATACTCTATAACTAAGGTTTGTGTAGCAATTTCCACATAACTTCTCTCTCTACAAATCACTATAATAAGTGTTTCTTATTGCATACTCGGAACCCCAGATTTTTCAACGTCGAAGTGCGATCGCTAGAGGGTGGAAGGTGGGAAAGAGAGATGTAAAGAGTTGGTTGTGGCTGGAGATGTTGCTGCTGAGAGAAGAGTTTGGGAAAAATTGGGCTTTAGTTTAATAAGTTAATCAACCTTTTATTTGAGGTCATGTGACTCACACATGTGTATTTTTTTAATTTTAATGGCCGAAATTAGTCGGAAGGACACATTAAAATGCGACTTAAAGTTCAAGTAGTAAATTGAGGAAAATAAAAGTTAAAATTCAAGGTAAACTTCAAGTAGTAAATTGAGGAAAATAAAAGTTAAAATTCAAGGTAAACTTCAGTAGCTAATTTGGTTATTTACTCGTGGAAGTTGAGTAATGTGAAGAATTTTTATCACCATTTCTATTTTTTACACGTAGAAATGGTAATAGAAATTTTAAATGTGACGTGATTCATTCTCATTAAATATAAAAAACTTATTAATTCTATCTTATTTTTAAATAACTGACAAATAAAAAAGAAGTAAAATATTATTAGAGATCAACTTTTTTATACTTATCTATCCATATAAATAATTTGATAATTAAATATAAATGTGTTATAAAATAGGGGCAATTAAAAAAAAGGGCTTATTAGAGAAAGATTTTCACACTAAGGCCAAGGAATAATTTTTTTTAAAATAAAGGGCCTATTTTTTATTTTATTGATAATATGACATGTGTCTTTTTTTTTCATTATAAAATGACATCCCAACCCTTAAAATAAACTAAAAAAATATCAATATGCATTAAAATATGGACTGCAATATGAACTTTGCAGTCTATATTTCACTGCAATATGAACTTTGCAGTCCATATTTCACTGCAATGTGAACTTTGCAATCCATATTTTTAGTGCAAAGTTCATATTGCAGTCCATATTTTACTGCAATGTGAATTTTGCAGTCCATATTTTTAGTGCAAAGTTCATATTACAGTACATATTTCACTGCAATATGAACTTTGCAGTTCATATTTTATTGCAATATGAACTTTGCAGTCCATATTTTTTGTGAAAATTTCATAAAAAGGGGTAATTTAGGTAATACATAACATGTTTTTATTAATTAAATGATATTTAAATTTATTCAAATACATTCATTTAAAATATAAAACAAAATAGGCCTCTTACACTAATTACCAATTAAAAATAGGCCCTTCATTCAAATTACCAATTAAAAATAGGCCCTTCATTCAAAAAAATATTATTCATTGGATTTTTGGTAAAAATCAATATATAATAAGCCCTTCTACCTAATTTCTAGTATAAAATAACATTAACACATTAAATAGAAATAGAAAAATATAAAATATAATTGGAGATGGCCTTATCCGGCCAAAAGCACACTTTTTTTCCAAACCCTCTCTTTCTCTCCATCTTCTCTCATGGCCCACAAATAACAACTCCCAAGGAAGTTTTTGCTTTTCTCTATCATACACACTATAAAACCTCTATTGAAAATCCTCTTCTGTGTTAATTTAACATTTCAAATAATAAATATAAAATTGTGGAGGTGGCATTGTTAGTGAAGGTAAAGTTAGCATCTCGAGATGTTCTTAGGGTGCGTTTGATTGACAATATTTTTTATTTAATTTAATAATTTAAAGTATTTGATTATTTTTTTTTAGACAATTTAATTTTCACTTTTTGTTCACACATGTGCATTTTTTAGGTAATTGAGGAAAATATTTTCTTTGAGGGGAGGGGATTTTTTGTTTTCTATGCTTGGGCACGATTCACGAGACAAGATTTTTACCATTTTCTACATTAAAAATGCCATAACTTAAAATATAAAATTCAAAATAATATAAAAACTAAATATTTAAAATATACTAATCAAGATCAATTAAACAAGATTCATTATGACTATATAATTATGTAAAAAAAAAAATACCCATAATTTTTTCTATATTAAAAATGCCATAATATAACCAATATTTTTCGGGTAAAAAATTATGGCAATCAAACACACTACACTACATTTTCCATGCAACTCAGTTCTAGGCAATTCAATTGCCGGTAACTTATTTTCTTTCCATGCAAATTTCACACTTGCAATCAAACGCACCCTTAGTTATATTGAACTTTTTTTTTTTTACTTTTGAGGATAGAGAAGCATATATTTACTAAAAGAATCTACATTTTGGTTTGGTACGGAAGGTTTAAGAACGACTTAAGAACTCATCAAACATCATTTTTTTTCCAAACATTAATCAGTACTTTTTTAAAATAACTTCCCTCTAACAGTGTTATTGAGCCTGTATTACCACCGTTCTCAAGTATTTCTACAAATATTTGCTTTCGCTTTGATTCTAGCATAATCATCCCAGGATTAATTAACTACTCCGTCAAATTAATACTGACGGAGTTCAAACTTTGTTCACTCATATAAAGAGTGAATACTCATATAATCTTAATTAAAACTTAACAATAAGCTAGTACGCTATCAAGAAAGCATGACATTGCACCTGCTCACCATAAGGTGAATACAGCTTAAGTGAACGTGAAGTTCTTATTTTGTATATTATTCTATACAAGTGAATATATGTTGCTACATTTAACATTGTAACGTAAGAGATAAGGTTTTTCGGCATGGTAGTCGCGAGATAATTACAAAGAAATTATTAAAATTATTTGAATATTTGATTTCATAGCTATCTAACGATTGTCATTCATTCAATTTGTTATATACCAAGACATTGTCATATTTTTTCAAAAAACACATAAACGGATATGTGGATGTGTGCCCATGATCATCGAGATTTAAACTACTTATCTCAACTAAGTTTAAAGCATATGTCCTTTTTATATCCTTCTAAAAAAGACATTAGTCTCGTCCCACATTTGTGTGCATCTTAATTTATTAAATGTAGAAAGTATATATATATATTCATTCTATATATGTGATCATGGCATATATGTGACACTTTCTTGATCAATATGCACTATGCATTCCATGCACATAAACTAAACACGCGCAAAAACTAATGATTAGAATGAAAGCAAACTTGCATATATACGTACCCCTTAATCAAAGAAATTCTACACCACCATCCATCGCATTCGTTAGATAATCCCAAGATGAAGGAAAAAAAATATGAAAACCAGCATATTCTGAACTCTAACACCCCAACGGCTGCTCCTAAAGCTTACAAATTAAATAATGTATTGTAAGATAGATTAACCGTTGAGGGAGAGAGTTCAGAGAAGGTTGGATCTCCAATTGATCATCACCAATCTTTTAATTTTTTTTCATTATGACAAGGAGAGCGCATGGTGGCCGGATATTAATAGGGGCCGCGGCGTGTGGCAAGTGAGACTAGTGGCTTAGATTATCGAGGGGTAATGGGTGACTTACACGAGGGAAGAAATTAAAGTCCCTTGTTCCTTGGTAGATTGGTCGACAAGAAGTTCTCTTACACATGAAAAAGGGCCTTGCTTATTCTTTGGTAAACCCGGCCACTTCATTTTGACGCATACTTAATTAATACTCACTTTATTAGGAGAGGGAGCCGTTACTCTCCATTATATATCTTTCGGTCCATTTTCAATTCATATTTTATTTAATATGGTTTAGTTCGAGAGTTAAATGAATAATTTTTTCATGAAATATAGTGAAAATAATCTTTATAATAAGTAGATCGATCATCTTCACAAAATTTTATCAAAAATTTAATTTAAAAGTCAATGAGATAATCATCTTAATTATCGAAAATGAAATTACGTTAAAAAAATTATGTTTAAATTTTTGGATAAAATTTCGTAGAAATGGTATACTTGTGATCATCTCCACTAAGTTTGATGAAAAAAATTAATTCATTTACTTCTCGAACTAAATTTTATTTAAAATAAATAAATTTAAACCAAGTGCATAGTGAAGAGGAGGTAAAAGGGCCTCGAATTTGCGCATGGGATTCATGTTGTGATTTTCCTTTCGTTTTGTCCTGTAATTGTGGACAATTAGGTAATGACAAGTTTGTATTTGTACTTTTCACCATATTATATTAAAAAGACAAGAACAGTAGATTTTGCTGAGGAATTTATCATGGTCGCTGTTAGAATTGGCACCCTTTGTCTTGGGCGCCGCCTAGGGGTTGCATCAGAGATTCAGGGTGTAGATGTGAGTCGCGTAGAGAGATTGGAGTCACAATGACAAAATTAGGGCTAACAACTTTTTCATTTTTTTACTTTAACAGTGATAAATTTGGGTAATTTTTGAAGACAAAAAATAAAATAAATAAATAAATAAATTGTGACGTCCTGTGTAAAATACCGCACAACTAATTATTAATCCAATTTGTCCCGCCAACCACGAGCTGACACGTGACCGTCCACGACAGCAATCAAACTTGTCCCAGTGAAAGGAGCTAGGAGGAGCCCCATTGGATCACTACAAGAATGATAGAACCTCTCACAAATTGGACACCCACTCGAGATTTAATTACGTACAGCAAATTGCGAAGCTCGGGTTATAGAGCTCTTTTGGTGAGCTCCACTACTCTGTTAGAATGGTTGGCAGAAGTACGAGCGATTGTCACCCATTCTACAGAACGCGCAGAACTTCCTTCACCTTCATTAAATGCACACCAAATACATTTAATGCACCAAAATTCATGGAGAAGCAAAGTCAGAGTTGGTGATGATGGAAGTATAGCCCCAGACCTGCTCTGAGAGTTCTGGCCGCACGTTTCCTCTCAGTCATATATATACAAAAAGTAATTTATTCTCTCAACAACCAAAACTTGAACAACCAAACGACAACCAAACAAACCTAAGAACAAAAAGAATCCAGCATTCAATAGTACGAAAACAAGAGAAAAATAGAAATTCGAAATACTCAGTAGAGTTCCTAAAATAGAGAAGCTAGAACTCATGTAACTTGAGCATACTTTTATTGTAATATTGTAAAGATGGAATAGTTATAGAGACTTTTGTGAATTTGTAATAGTTGGTAGTTTATCATCAAACCGAGCTCCTAGCTCTATTCTATAAAGGATGACTAATACGTATCTTCATACGAGGCCAACCTTTTCTATACATCCCTAACTCTTTTGGTTTCTTGCATTTATTATATCAATCATTTGATCCGATTATTTGACTGTATGATTTAAAATACCCCTCCAAATTTTTAGCACCAACAATATTCATTGTAATTTATGTTTTACTAATTTTAATCTTAAATGAATTTGTTTACCAATTTTTTCCTAAGTAGTTTTAGTTTTCCTATTCCCATCCTAATGTATCTTTACGTATTTTTTATTTAATTTGATACATATTATTGTAAATTTAATTTAGTGGTTTGGTTTTAATTTTTGTTTTCTTTCCATTGTATCTATTTTTTTGACTTTCTACTTCATCATTGCGATGTTCATTTGTTCGATTACTAATTTTTCAATATTTTTCGCTATAACAATATTTTTCATGTTGTGTTACACATGCAACGCATAGGTGATATACTAGTTAAATTTAAAAGTAAGGTACATAATTTATTTCGTAAAGCAGGATTAGCGTAGTGAAATATTGAAATGTACTAGTTTATTACATGTACAATACATATTTGATTTTTTTTACTAAATATGGGGTGTTTTTTTTTGGGAAAAAAAACATACAAGGACTTATGTGTAGAGCTTTAAATTTCAGGTAAAAAGTTTCACTTTGAAAATAATAAAGTGGACAAATCTTGTCCACCCCATCTTTTAAAAAATAAATCTGAGTGTAAAACATGGCCTCGCATGGCTCATCGATATTCGTGTCAACAAATACGGGCGCACACAAATCTTCATGGAACTGTGATTTATAACCACTTGTGAATTCAAGAGAGTATTATTTTTCTTGAATGCTTAATAGCTCATAAAAAGTGATAATTTATAAACCTATAAATTTTACAATAAAGTTAATTTCTACGTGGAGCTTACCATTTTTCATTTAATTTTTATATCTTAAGTAGTTCCTTTAAGGCAACAATTTCTCATCCCATGACTATTTTAAGCAAACAAATATACGATTTTGATATCCTTAAAGACGAGAATACGAATTTATAATAACTTTCCACAAACAAGTGTGAGGTCCACTGAAAATTACCTTCAAAATGACTCAAAAATGATATTTTTTGCCCATTCTTTCAACATTACCAAGTTAAATTCCTTCTTAAATCTACTTTTCAATATTAAGTATAATTTACTTCTTGATCATTTGCATAATATTAGTTGTATTTCTTGATTAATTATATAATATTATTCATACTATTATATTTGCGTTATATTATTATAATTCATCATAATTGTTCATATTCACTATTTGAATTGTATGAAGTATTATTATTATTATTGTTGTTGTTGTTGTTATTACTATGTTTGCATTAAAATTTTATGGTTTTAAATATGTTTTTGTGTGCTTTGAATTTCATAAACCCTTAGCCGAATTTTTTGGTCCACCACTAGCCATGCATACTGGTACAAACTGTCATTTCACTGCCTTCGCCCTACATGTACTGTACTAATAATTAATGCTCATTAATTATTTCATCACATCGATCATTAGCTAGTGATATAATATAATATAATATAATATAATGTGCATGTAAGCTCGATCAGGGGTGAAAGTAGTAAGGGACTAAGGGGGGGCATATAATTTTGAAAATTTTTGCTTTAGTATTTAGGGTTTTTTTAAACAGAAAGAAAAGTCAGGGTGGTTTGTGGAATTACAAGTATATACAGGGTATGCGCTTATATTTAGGAGATTTGATTACTAACGAGAGGTGTTTGTGCAATAAAATGTGATAGTTTAGGGTGAGAATTTGTAATTAGGTGAAGTTTATTATAAATTGGTCGAGATAGCAGCCCCATTTCTCACTTTCTTCTTCTTATTATTCTTCTTCTTTCTGCAGCTCCTGTTTGTGCAATTAGTCATAATTATTTAGGGTAAGAATTCATAATTAGTTAAAAATTCGTATTAATTGGTCCATATATTAGTTCATTTTCTTCTTCTTCTTTTTCTAGTAGCTTATTTTCTTATTCTTTCTGCAGCTCGTGAAATTAATTTGACCCCTCTTAAAATTAATTTCTAACGTTGTCCCTATACTCAATCACTTTATTTTGTCTCGTTAAAATGTACATACGTACCTAGGCTTAATAGAATGTTGAAGATGGCCTGAATCGACGTTCAGTTTGGGGGAGCTTTATGTGGTAGTAAATGTAGTGCTTCCCTTTAAGCTATTATTGATCATCAATTTTATATTTTGCTGCACATTTTTCTAAATATTAACGCATAGTATAGTAAAAGACTAAGAAATTAAGAGGATCTCTAATAGGGTTGTGTAAATCCTACATGGCAAGTGAGTTTTATACAAAAAATTTACATAGACCTATTTACTTTCCAATAGTTAATATTACTCATGCGTAAAAAGAAGTGGTCTAATAAAAAAATAGCCACCTAAAGAATAAGAAACTACACAAATTATAAGAGATAATGAGTGGGTGGAGAGAGAATGAGTGGTGTGATTGAGTTAATGATGAGAGAAAATGAGTAGGTGAAGAAAAAATCGTACTTGGCTTTGTAAATTGGATGTGCAAAATATACAGTAATTATACGCAAGAGTTTAGTTGGCATTGATTTTACGCAACATTGAAGTAACAAAAAATTTACACAATATGTAAATTTTACACAATATTAAATTGACTATTTTTACACAACTCTATTAAAAATGCTTTAAAAGAAAATAGAATTACTGGTAATCTGAAAGCCATGAGGCCCATGATGATTGATGAGCAAAATATATGAATATATGAATTTTAGGGAGAAGTTAAAATGAGTGCCAGTGTAAGTGCTGTTGATGCCATTGGGTGGTGGTGGTGAAGTGTGTGTAGTGTATATCTGGGAAATGGCCATATATAGGGTGGAGATATACGTGCACAGGTAAAGGGACACGTGTCATGAAGTTACTGACTATACCATCTCTATGGAAACCCCTTGAACCAACATGTACTATCACGCTCTCCAGTTTTCTGTGCCCTATTCTACTCTACTTTACTCTACTCACGATATATTTATTTAGTTGGCATACACACTAATTTTTCTTTAAAGTCGTGTTAATGTGTCTTAAGGCCATCTCCAATGGTGTTTCTATCCAAACAAATTTCTATAATAGAAATGAATAATAGAAAAAATCTTCTCCAATGGGCATTTCTATCTCTATTTCTATCTTAGGTGGAAGTCTATTGGGATTGGGAATTTCTATCACCATTTCTACATGTAGAAATTGTGATAGAAATTCTCTATGTGACATGGCAATTTTTCATTGGTTGTTGTATGTAACGACCCGGTCGCACCTCAGTACGATATTGTCCGCTCTGAGTAGCGTCCTAGCCAGGCCTCAGCCCCAGGACATCTACCCTCACGGCTTTGTTTCTGGGAGCTCACGACCAGCTTCTCAGGGGGTCACCCATCCCTGGATTTCTCTGGTCCAAGCACGCTTAACTTCGGAGTTCTCATGGGATCCGAAGCCAGTGAGCTACCCAAAAGGCCTCGTACTTAATTAGCGACCATATCTTACTTATATGGGTCTCCAAGGATCCCCCAACTTCCGGTGTGGGATGCCCCCTTTGAGCTACCATTCCTCCACATAAGGGAGTACTCATCGCTCAAGCTACCATTCCTCCACACAAGGGAGTACTCATCACTCAGGGCGTCACATTGTACACCCACTAATTCTCTCTCTTCATTAAATATGGGACAAAGTAAGGAAGAAATTGAACAATAGAAATCACCATTGGAGACTATATTTTCTATCCTTCTACACCAATATAAATATATTGCCAATAGATATAGAAATATTATAAAATAATATTGACACATAGGATAGAAATGCAAAAATAGAAAATACCATTGGAGATGGCCTAAGAGCATATATTAACTATTCATTTTTTAAAATAATTAAATCCCAACATGCATTAATTATGATACAAATTTTTATACAATATTTTATTATTTCTATTTATAGTAACTTTAACATGCCCCTAAGGGCACGTGTTATCATTTTTCCTTTCTTTAACACTTCTTTAAAAAAATGTTAATTACTTTATTAAAATATACTATTTTATTTTTATTTTTAATTAATGGTTAAAACATTAAACTCAAATTAATAATATTTTAATAACTCTAAATCATTTAAACTCAAATTAATTATATATCTATTAATTAAAAACTCTCTTCTTCTTCTTCTTCCTCTTCTCCACTGCTGCGGCTACTGCCACTAACAGCATCCAAATCTTCATCTTTTTTCAAAAGAAGTAGAAAACTTATATTTTTGTTATTCTTTTATATTTTCTTTCATTTATAAACAGTAAATACAAAACAAATGCAAAAAAAATAAAATAAAAAACAAAACATGAAGAATGTTTACTCGGTTCTTATAAACCGAGTGTTATTCATCATACTCGGCCCAAAGGAACCGAGTAAAGTATAAGTTATTCGGTCCTAAGGAACCGAATTAGGCTTTTGATCATTTTTTCAATTTTACTCGGTTCCTTAAGATCGAGCGACATGTGCTTTACTCAGTTCCTTTGGGTTGGGTAGGATGAATAATACTCGGTTCTTAGGAACCGAGAAATCTTTCATCCATGGCACAACTTCAGTTTCACGTGGTGTGTGCACCGGTCAAACCAAAAATACTTATTTATTATTTCTAAAAAATAGATCTAATAAATTATTGTCAATAATACACGGTGAAGCTTTCTTTTTAAAAAATAACGAAAAAGTTTGAGAGAAAAAGAGAGGAAATGACTAGATTGAAAAAGAAAAAGTAAGAAGAAGAAGAAAATTGAAGATGAGATTTGTGGGGTGAGTGGTGTGATTTTTTTTTATTTATTGTTGAGAGAGAGAGAGAGAGTGGAGTGTTTTTTAGATTAGTATTAATTAATTTTAAAATTAAATATAGAGTATTAAGAAAATGTAAAGTATAGTTATAAAATGTTACAGAGTAAATTAGTGTGTGCCAATAGTAAGTATCCCCTTTATTTATAACAAACAATTTTTCTGTGGCTATTATTGCGGGGAGGGTTTTATGGTCTGGGCTTGAATTTGGGGGCAAATGTAAAAAAATTGAATAACGGGCCCGAGGGTCCAAAAAGATCCAATTATATGAATCGGCCCACAGACACCCTATACCCTTTTTTTTCTTGCGACATCACATTCAGTCATTCACTGTATATATTATATTTTTAACCCTTTTAATTTTTCTTAAAACTCAACTTAAAAAACAAGAACAAGGAGCAACAACTAAACAAACTTATCACCAACAAGCATAGCATCCAGCCCGCTGGTAAACTCCTTCCAAAGATGCACCTTTTGGAAAAATTGCAACAGTAAAACCAAGTACTCTATTGTAATTTAGATTTCAAAGCTTGTGAAACAAGGCAAAATATATATAGCGAATCCATATATATATATATATCCAACTTTATCTGAATTCTTCTTATTTGTTCTCACAAGTTTATAACCCTACACTTTGATTGATGGATGTATTAAAATAATTGAGATCCATATAAATTATTTATTATTTTAATTCATCCACCAATTAGAATGTATTGTAGGTATGGCATTTACTCTCTTTATTCAAAGAGAGTTAACAAATTTAAACAACGTCCTTGTTAAGATTATTAATTTTTTCCGAAAGGAAAATATGTGCTAGATATTTTCGGAGTTAATGGGGAGCACTTAAATAATTCGGTCCTTATGGGATAATGTCCCCCACTAAATTCAGTAATGCCTCTAGACACGTACACAAACCATTTTGGATTACTTTGGTAACAAGCAGATGGTGCAAAATGATTGTAATCTATAAAAGGAGAAAAAAGTTTAAGGGCATATCTATTCACTTATTCTCCCTTTTAATACTCTCACTCTCCTTTTGTTTAGTAATTGCCATAATAATAGCTTTAATTTAATCTTTTCCTTTTGTCCTAACATTCTTTTGTGTAGGCACCTTCCACCTGTTAAACACCATCTTTTCCACATATCCCTCTTCTTGGCCGCTTTATAATCCATTCATCTACCTTTTCTCCACATGGAATGAGCGAGTACTCTCTCTCTCTCTCTCTCTCTCTCTCTATATATATATATATATATGCCTAGATATATAGTATAGTGTATATCATGTAAGAAGAATAATAAAATATCGTTAGTGGTGGATTAGTATGACTAATATGAGAATAATGCCAAGGGGGACCATTGGAAAATGGCATCTTCTATGCTGATGGTATGTTTCTTTTGGGAAAGGAAAGGAAAATTATTATAAAATCAATTAAGAGGATATAATTGGGGGGTCATTTTTCGTCGATATATACTTCGATTTTTGAGGCAGAAAGACGACAATGCTATTATCAGCCCTTCGAGTTGGTGTGATAGTGATACTAATCAGTTGATATTTTGTGTAGCATTCAAGATGGCACGAAAGAAGAAGAGAAAGAAGAAGACGATGGTATGATAATGGATTGCTCATTTGATGAGAAAGAATCTCTACCCCACCGTTTGATCATTGATCATCAAACGGATGGGGGAAGGATTCATACGAAGGCAAGTCATAGAGGCAAAGGGAAGGCGACGCCTTTCTTCCAGGTTTTTTTTTAGTTTGTTGATGTTCCATCCTTTTGGCTTAAAACTGGGTGTTTTCTAAGTCATTTAAGATTTATGTTCTGTTCAAGTTATGTTCCTATTAAGTGACTCTGTTAAGGGGATAAGTTGCACTATGTTCTTTTCTTTTCTTTTCTTATGTTTGTACTTGTAATTGGACCCGAAAAATCCTTTCCACTCTACCATCCCCTAGCTAACAATTGGAAAATGCTCTTTATATCTGTCTGGTGTGATGTTATGTGTGTTTACAATGTTGGCTTTCATATCACACATGGATGCGCTTCTACATATGCATATTCAGCTAGTCAACATTCATCACATTATCTCAAGGTACTACTGGAGTCTGTTTATATATGGCAAAACTATATAATTCCATGACGATAGGTCATTTAAATGAATACACAATAGACAATTCATCAGACATTTTTTCATGAATTTATGTATAAATATCCCATGTAACTTGCCCCCTGTTTTCATTAACCAATATTGATATGAGCCAAAATCAACAGAACAATCGTAACTTGAATTTCTGTTTGTAAAATTCCATATTATCATCAATTTAAACCCTATTTCACTATTCTTCTTATTAGTGGATCTCTACTTGTCAAATTACAAGACAGCAACTGAACATCCCATATGAATTAAGAACTCTTGTAAGCAATCCTTCAGTCCCAGTGCCACCAACATCAATGTGGTTTCTGGGAGCATTGAATCTTAAATGGCATAATAGTTCAAAAGTTCAACAGCAACAGCTCACGTGGCAAAAGGAATGTACATATGTAGGTGTTGGGAAAATAGGAACGAAATACCAAATATCGATGGGAAACATAGGGTTGAGTCGCGGACTAGGTCGCTCTTTTTAAGACGTTTCACGGCTCTGCTCGGTGTTTGTGCTAGCAGTTCGCAATGGCCACGCCGTCCCCAGGATATAACAACCCAGATTTTCCCTTGCACGGTGAAAAATCGGAAATCTTAAACCCTTTTTAATTCGGCCGTAATCGGTAAACAAATCCCCCTGCCGGAGGCAAAAAATTTTTGGGTAGGTTTTTTCAAGCTCGGTGGTCGTCAATCTCAATGGAGGATTTTCGTGTGTTTTTTCAATCGACGAAAAATTATTATTTTTAAAGATAATAATATTTCCGTTTGTGCCGTTGCGTAGAGGGAGAGAAAAACGGGAAGAGGGAGCAACATCGTAATCCAATCGCAACGACACATAAGACTAAGTCAAATTAAATTCAAAATTCAAATAAAAGAAAAAACAATTTTATTTTTATAAATAAATTTTTTTTTCTAAAAAATATTTTGTCTAAAAAGATAATACTTGACCCAAGCCCAAGCCCGGCCGGATTGGTCGGCGCGCGGGGTGAACCAATTCCACACTTTCTAGTTTCTACATTTGCTTTTACACACTTTCTACATTTTGATGAAACCAATTCCACACCAGAAAGTATATAGTCCAGTGTCAGCACTTCGGAGTCCAATCAAACAGGCACAAACTTTTATTTGCATAAGAAACTCTCTACATTGAAAATAGGTTCTATAGCATTGAGTTTTCAACAAACCAAACTCAGGAACTTTAACTGCAAAGCAATATCTACTTCGTCATTTCACTTGGTATACATACGATTTATTGTAACGAAGAGATAAAATCAGCTTAAACAAGAACCACACAAGCCAATTGACAAGTCTTTTGCAAATTGCTAACATTCTGATCTTGCCATGAATTTTTAAAAGGTAGTTGCTAAAGAAGCAAAAAAATTGTCCTACCACACCGCATCACTATCTTTCAAACATAATCTACAATTATTTTAGTTCATGAAGTGGACCAATGTAATCGTGGCGATGACCTTAATAAACTACCTAAAAAAAATAACCTAAGCAGGTGATGGGATGGTCCTTTCAATAAAACTTTTCTCACTGCCCTTGCCTTGTCTTAATCTCACTCAACCTCATCCAAATTACAAATTAATGGTGGTCCCTAAGATTAACAAGCATATGGGAAACTTGTGGTGGCACACTGGCACATGTGAAAATACATATAGGACAGTAGGACACTTTACCTTTTAAAAGTCAATACAAAGCTGAAGCTACTGCGGCATTATATATGCTGCCCACTGCCCCTCTCTCATATTTTACTTTTAGTCATTACCACCATGATATTGTGCTCATCAGTGTTCTTTTAATCCACCAATCATGACAAGAGCCCTTTTTCCTGAATATCTTACACTAATCTTTATCATAAGGACAGGAAAACTTCTCAAAATGGTGATATGATTCATTTGAAAAGGAATAAGTAAGATACACGTTGTTTCACAATGAACTTTTAACAGCTTATTTATTAACGCAAACAAACAATTGAAACTTGTACAGTGTATGCAGCACTCTTAAGTCCTATATGAATTGCATACCCAGGAAATTTTGATTTTCCAAAAAAAACAGGGGTAGATTTTGCAGCATTTTTTATTCATTCAATTTGGAAATAATGTGGCCTATGTATAGAAAGAGTCTCATGCCTATTCCTCAACATACAGTTTTCAATATATGATACGCTAAACTCTCAACCTCATTAGTCAAACCAGCCCAAGAAGAAACTTAATTCACTACAAATAACAAATCCTAGTGGATAATCCCATTTGAAAGTGGCAGCTATCATTTAATGCTATCACCTGTTTGGTCATTAATCTTGTTCTTCTCATCATCTCATCGTCATCATCATCAGTTTCAGCAGGACTTACCAATTTACCTGCTTCAGCTTTAAATTGTGGAGACCGTATTGAGCAGACAACTACAATATCAGTCAAGATCAAGACTTTTTTTCATTGTTTCATAAACTAGATACGTAATGCTTGCAGATGGTACCACTTTGAGAAGATTAGGAAAGAGTCCTTTGTAGAAACCTCTAAAACCTTCATGCTGAAGAGTTCTCCAAAATACATCAGACATACCACTATAGGCACGCTGAGCTTGCATTCTGAGGTGTAGTAACGGAAAAAAAAACATTAGCACCAAAGGGGGCATATGAGAAGTAAATCTTTGCTTAAGGCCTCAAGCGGTCCAAATAAACCACTAGTGTAGGAAAATTATAAGCACAAATTTACCTTGTTCTGATAACCTGCAATGGATAAACACATGTTGCTCCTAGTGCCCCGGAAATTGTCCCACAGCCCAGTTGTACAAATGGACCAGGTTCTACAAAGTGCAAAATTTTCAGGTTGATATCTTGTTAGTGTGTAAAGATTGGGTACACCAGACCCAATGGTGAACTCCGCCATGTAAGCCCATCACATTGGATTTGCTGGCACCCACTTGGAGCTTCACCATTGCTCTAAAGTACCGAAGGTGTACCCAATATCTTCTCATTCATGGTACATCTCTGTGTAGAACTTGCATACAAAAAAATCAAATGAAATATTGAGAGTATAAAGAGATGCATTAAGAGAATATACCACTATCGTGAAGAATATATGTCCTTGACATATCTTTCAAGGCCTCATATACAGCTAAGTCGATCCCAGCATAAGGTATAATCCCAAGAACCGATGGTATAATCCCTCTATAAAAGGCCCGAGGTCCCTCTTGAACCCATATATCTCTTGACAATTTCCCCAAATTCGGAACCTTCCCACCTTCACCAGCATAAGTCTGTAACCGAGTTTTCAAAAGATCCATCGGGTAAATAGCCGTTTGTGCCACTGCACCAGCCATACCACCTGCAACAAGTCGCCCAGAAGTTCCTATATCACCCTTCCCTTCCCCTTTGGCAGTTCCAATGAAATTCTTTAACATCTCATAAGTGTAAAACTTGATGGCGCTCTCGGGTGCAACCTTCACAATATTTAATCCATTACCTCTAAAAAATCCCAATAATCCACCTTGACGCCATATGTTTTTCACTGCGGGAACAATAGACGCATGCGTGGTTTGAACTTGCAGTGTCACCTTAAGGCGATCGAGGGGGGCAGTTGCAGTCCGAGAAGCAGCTCCGGCTACTCCACCAGCAAGCAAATATCTGCTAGCATGGGAGTGCTTACTAATGCCTGCAGGAATGACGGCATTTTCCCCAATATCAACGAGATATACTCTTTCCCAGTATTGGTAAATGTTCTCAATAGTTGCCTCGTGGGGATAGAGTAGAAAAAAATCTCTCCATTCTTCGAAAGTAATAATTCCATTGTTGTCCTTGTCGACATGCTCCACAAAGCTTGCGAGTTCATCATCATCAATTTCTATCCCTGCAAAAGAAAAACTGCCTTGGCTTATAAGATGAAGAGAACTTGTTAAAAAAGGACAAGGTAGATTTCTTAGATCACTATAACCAATATTTATATAATTAGTTTGCTTAAATAGGGCATTCATTATGCAGCTTAAAGCCTTAAACTATTGTTCGCCATCCAACAGTCCAAGATCCTCTAGAAAGATATATTATCTTTATGGCATAAAAAATTAACTCACATTACAATGAGAAAGGGAAAAAAAAGTAGCGTTTTGGTTTGTTTAATCTAGATGTATTTGATTAGCAGTTTGGCAATGTGATGTGTAAAAGTACAATGTGCAAAAGAGGAGCTCAAACTTGATGGCCAGTTTCATAAGTTATACGAATGGTAAATAAAAAGTAGACATGATGAATATGCTGCACTCACAGGTGTGTCGATGCATTCCTAATGTACACTTCCATTCTTGGGTACCAGTGACCACAAATAGTGAAGTCTTATCGTATCTACTTTTATCATGCAAAATACTCATTAAAAGACAATTAGCATAGAATAATGAAATGAAATTATACCAGCCTTAACAAGAGCATCCAAAAGCTCTTCAGGCAAAATGGAGCCATTGTGTTCAACATCAATAGCTTGAAAAATGAGATAAAGCTCGAGCTCCTTATCATCCATATACCTCCTAAACTCCTCGTAATCCACCCTTCCATCCCTATTCCCGTCACAAACCCTTAACAGCTCCTTCGCGTACTTATACTCCGCCGGTATCTGCAGCCCCGACAATCCCCCCTCGATCTGCGCGTAATCCAAATACCCCAAATTCGATGCATCGAAGAAATTAAATAGGCTCCGAATTCTAAGTTCCCTCTCTTCCTTGGTCTCTCCCAATGCCGATAAAACATGGTCCATCGACACCGTTGCCGGCTTTTTCACCTCCGGCGGCCGCTTCCGGTGGTCGTCCCCTGTCTGTCCTTCCCCTGACATCCTCGCGATTTCTCAAATCATGGAGTTATCCACAGTTTCAACTCTTCGAGATCTATGCGTACAAGTAAGTAAAAATGTGTTTAATATTATACAAGATTTGGATTCAAAAATTTTGGAAAGCAGTAAAATACGAGAGAGAGAGAGAGAGTTAGTTGTTAAAGTTAGCTTACGCCATTGAGTGAAGAACAAACGGAGGAGATTGTGGTACTCCAATTTCCACACAGCGTGTGTGCAACACAGTGACTTCTGTCTGTCTATGCAATTTTTAATCAATGAGGAGATATCATTTTGGCGCAGTCGTTGCACGTTTTGTTTTCTTTAACTCCTTTTTTTTTCTTTTAAATAAATAAATTAGTATTCTTTCTTTGTTATTTTACATACACATTTAATTTAACAAGTCTTATAGTTAGTATTAATATATTTATACTATTAATAAAATACAAGAAAGGTTTTTAGTGTGTTAATTAAATTATTAAAATATTTTTCTATGCTGAGAAGCGAAATAAAATTTTATTGTGAAATTTAAATTTATGACCTCGATCATACACAATTTTTAGTATGTCGACTGAATTATCAAAATACCCTTTTACATTAAGACATAAAAAGAATTGTATTTTATCACTTAAATAAATACAATAACTTGTCAAAAAGTGTGTTACTACTTAACCAAATCCTTTTCTGGTGTCTTTATTCAATTATTTATGTGTCTTTCCTTATTCTTTCCTTTTTATAATTTAGTAAATTATTTTTTCTTTAAATACATACTCTTAAATATCAAATAGTTACAACGCGTTAGGTCGGATTAATTTGAACCAAAACAAATTCAAGTCCAAGTAGAGGTGGCAATTCATTTTTTTTTTGTCGTGTTTGGGCTTGAGACAACATGACACGACATTATGTTATTTTTACGAAATACGAACACAATCTATTCAATACATAACATGAGCGACGGACATGATTTCATGTTTTAGGTCTTCATGCCATAATACAAGTAGAAATGTTGACTTTCTTTAATTAGATACGATAATACTTAATTAACATGACAAGATATGATTAGCAAAATGTAAGGTCCTAATAAATACGTTATAACACCAGTAGAAACATTGGTTTTATCTAATTTAGACACAATAAAACCTAATTTACATAACAAGACACGATTAGCACAATATCTCTCCAATTTTGTTTTAAAATATAGACACAAATACAATTTCATGTCAAACATGATAGACGCGAATTGTAGTTCTTTAGTCAATTTCACAATAATTTCGTATCGTTTCATATTGTTTCATCATGCCTAATCTAAAATCAACATCTTAGGTCTAAGGATAGTTAATGGAAAGAGTTCTAATTTTCAATATAATACTCGCATCGGTCAAGCCAGAAAAGCACAGGGCAGAAATACTCTTTGACAGGGTGAGTTCGGATCTTACCAACTCACTTGTAAATTTACCCATTATCGACCCTACCAACAACTACAAAAGTAATTTAATTTTCTTTCTAATCAAAATTTAATAATGGCAATCAAATCTATGAGAATCAGATAATTTTTAGTTAATTAAAAGCTATGTTTAAATATATATATATATTTATATCTAGAGAGATATAATGAAAAATAAAATATTATTTTAAGATAGGTAAACATATATTTACAAAATTATGTTCATGAATATTTAAACCATTTTTATAATCAGGCTTTACTTTTTATAATATGTAATGTACAATTTATTTTTTTTATCAAATATGATATTTACATAAATCTATGTATTTATTACAGAGTTGATTTTTCATATAATTAATAAGGATCCATTTAGTTGTCCCTCAAAATATGAATTAGACAATTTACAATTTTTATGTTGACTAGATTATAATCCGTGCTATGCACGGGTAGTTTTATAAAAATTGTGCTCGTATAAAAAATTATTATAAAAAAAGTTGTTAATTATAATTCTATAAATGAATTAGAAATTTATAACGTTTTGTTTATAAAGTTGAAAAAAATTCAAGTTGATCTATAATATGATAGTAAAAATAAATTATAATCAAAGTATAAAAGACAAACACCAATTTGTAAATTTTTGAGGTATGTAAGTTAAGATTAATTAAGCGAACAAATATTTCTTTTTATTAATAACCGAGGAGATTAACAAAGTTTGTTTTAAAAAGAAAAAGAAAAAAAAAGGAGATTAAAAATGTAGCTAATTAATTCATCCATTAATGACTAACACGTGACAATCCCACAAAAAATCCTTCTCACTCCTCCCATTTTATATATATACTATTAAATTTGTGCTTGGTTAAGAAAATTAAATAATTGTGAAGATAAAAATTCAAGTTGATTCATGAAAACTAAAATTAAGTCATTTGAAGTAAAACTTAAAATTGTCAAATTCTTAAACATGAGAATTTAGTCCAACTCTATATTTTAAAGGAATATAGTATATACACGTTATTCTTATTATCTTGTTTAAAAAGTAGTAAGCATTAGGTATGTAATGTCGAATGAAAGGAAATGTACGTCTTACAAAAAGCGTTACATTGGACTTTGTTGTATACTGGTATGTATAAGTAACTTTATAAAATAAAGAGTCAACAATCCAGTCTTATTCGACTTTGCTATGGTTATCTTTTTTCATTCTCAACCATGTTAAAATCCCATTGAAGTTCTTTTGACTTGGTGGTATGCTAGTATGTATACATAGCTTTGTATTGTAAAAAATCAACACTTCAGTCTTATTCGCCCTCCGCCCTCGAAAAGGAAATATATACAAAGAACGAAAACCGAACCCAAGCCATTATAATAAGATTCAAACTTAAGATAGTTCTCATATATATCCGAGTAATTGTCTCCTCAACTAAATTAGTCTACTTGCTCTTCAATTTTACTATGTCTCCGGTAATCATTTATTTCTATTTATACTCAAAACTCTTTCAAAAACCCAATAAAGTTTTTCTCATACAACATACTCCTTCAAGTTGATTTAAAGTTAAAAAATAAGTTCGTTCGTCTAATAAATTATTTTAACTTATTTTTATGTATTATACACCAAAATAATTTTGAATATTCAAAAAGAGCCTAATTTCTGCAAAAATAATCATCACCATTGTTCCTTGTGTTACTTTCTCAAATTTACTTTGATCAGAACGACAAAATAAAAACAGAAGCAAAAATACTACTCCCAAAACAAATAAAGTAACATTTTCACTCTGGATATGCATTAATAACACCACATCAACAGGAACACTTTACATCTATGAGCTCAGACTTGCTCGTTTACATATATGAATCAAGGGGAAAAATATGAACTCGAACTTACACAGTGAGGAGGAGATTTAATACAACATTGAGTAACATTCATTATTCAACACACTATATAGATATTGTAAATAGAACCCAAACCACCCAAAAGCTTTGGGCGTATCAAGATCACACTACTATTGATTCATACCCATCCTTTCTTTGGCTCCTCTTTCGATAGCCAGCAATAATAGCAGCGGCTATTGACACTTCAAAGAAGACTTCGCCCCAAACAAAATGGGGTTTCATGGTCTTCACCTGCAAGAGCCAAGCCATACGAAAATTAGATTCTAAAAGGGTTTCTTCTTGATTTCTCCAATGTTATCACTTATCAGCAGATCGTGTAATTTAAGAACAGTTTTACATGGAGATTCAAAAAAGAGTGCAATAATCTTAAGGGAAGAGCGAGTAGTTAAAGAGTTTGTAGATGATGTGAATTTTGTCTGTCAAATGTAAATAAACTTCAGGATATATACATAATACATATATGATAGTGTAGTGTGTACGTACTTCAATATACATAAATTCCAATGAGCATGCCCCACCCTGCAGGTCCACTTATTTATCAACCTATTCAATATAATCTCATTTGAATCAATGGGCACCGTTTTCTCATTGCTGTTTATTTAGGTGAATACGCAAAAGGTCTCATTTTCAATTTTCGCAGAGGAGCTTAAAAATCTTAGGGCTGCATTACCCATGAAAATAAGGGACACATCATCAAGAAGGATTTGTAAGGAACTTTTTTTTTTCTGCTTTATAACAAAATCTTACTTGGCCTGGAGCATACAAGAAAGAATTGGGTTTTGTGGGTGGATCAGCAACCAAAAGGTAAAAGAGCCCCATAACTCCTGTATGGCCTTGAGTACTGCTATAATTAGATTATAAAATGAGTGTCTCCCCGTTAGATATTTTGACAGAGCCTGGTTTAGGATAACATGCAGACATTCCTACAATGTAACCAGCCTCGTTTCCTGCTTCTTTTCCATCTCCGTAAATAGGTAATGATGAGCAAATAACCCTTCCATCCTAAATCCATTCGCCAAGAAAAAAAAGTTCAATAAAGAGCAGTGTATAAATTACATCTTAACAGAAACTAACGGCTATCAAAGATTATGAAGTAGAGCAATGAAGGTATACACATACGTAGCAGATGAAAGAAACATTAGATAAAGTCAAATAATGAATATTGTGGCAAAAATTTAAAACTGGAAATGCAAAGCTCGCCTCCCCATAAAGAGCTGAACCAATTCCTCATGTATGCTGATGTGCAGCACCATAGATAACATCACCGCCAGTTAGCATACTCAGGCTTACCCTTTTTGAATCAACACAACTATCAGAAGCCACGTCAGCAACACAAGACTCGATATTATACTCAATCTGTGTAGCAAGACAATCCAATTAGAGTTCAAATACATAATGGCAACGAGTTTATACAAAAAGAGCAAATGTATAAGATCTACCAAAAAACTATCATAGTATACTTTGTAAGATGGGCGATATCCGACCATTTCATAGAACAAAAAGTTTCACTCACCTGGCAATCATGTTTTGAACTGTGTTGACTTGATTCATCAGACGTTTTTCATTTGTCAGTAACATCAAATATATAAATTTTAACGGGTAAAATGGAGCTGTCCCAATCAACCCACTTGATCGTGTACCTCACAAAGAGGCTTCTCTATCCACTCTCGAAGCCTTTTATCACCCTACATCGTGTCTTGTCATAGCAACATCTAAATCCTCCTATATAATCTTGATTCAAAGGTTGGCCATATTCATCCTTTGTAACATTATATAAATCACACCTACACTCAGTGCAACCCAAACTATCTTCTACACCACGTGTATCAATTGCATGAACATTAAGCAACCATCTTCCCTCGTATCTGGAAGGAATTTTTGCTGGATTACCAACTTCAATTCCATAAGGGTCAGGTACATGCGTGGCTGTTCTTCAGGTCTTAGATCCAAGGCCGAAAAATTGTGGAAGACCATTACCACATATCCCAGCATTTTTCACAACAATGAAATTTGATTGGTAGAAACCGAAATCGCCCTTGTACTTTGAAACTTCGATTCCTTCAAATTGATAATATTTTATGATGGCCCAGTGATAAAGATAAGTCTCATGAAGAGGGACAGGGTTCCCTGCTTCATCAACTACTTCGGCATTGAAACTCTTAATAGCAATATGACCAGTGGTGGATCCAGGATTTGGATTACGAGGGGACCAAATCCAAATCCTCTCAATATGTTGAGAATATTGTTTTTTAACAATGCTATCAATATGTTGGGATTGATTAATTAAATCTTGACAGCATTTCACAGCAATTTTGTGCAAAGAATTTGGTTTTTTTTAACATGATTTAGTAGAGCACAATTACCTCCATCATTCACTTTCCTCCACGAGTGAAATCCTTCAACAACAAAGGCATTTTGTCCAATGCGCGAGATGGCTTTGTAAAGAGATAACAAGGTAAACAATAAATTGCATCTTTGGTAGGAGAGTATTCCAACCAATCTGCAAATAACTTGAACCAAGACGATCGAAATCGACGGGGATGCTTATCTTTGTTAAACGGGTACGTCGAAAGATGATGTTGATATGGTCCTTCCTTAAATAAGCTCGTCAAAGTTCATCACGTTTATTTGGTGGAGAATTCCATATCTGTTGGCGTAATCCAGGATCGCGTTCAAAATAAAATGCCTCGCAATCTTTCGAATTGAGTTTGGGCGATTTCAAATGACGTTCATCAGGTTCTGGTACTTTAGGAATTACAGGAGGTCCAATAGAAGAAGCTGCTATAAAGTCTGTTTTTTCACCTGAATCACCCCCATTTTTCTTAAAAAAAGAATCAATTGTTCTCTTTATAATTGTTTAAGTACCAAAGTGCCTGGACAAAATCATTTATAATTAGTTTCATTTCCATTACCCATATTACCATATACTAAAATACAGTAGGCTCACATTTCACAGATTAAATAATACCTAAAGTCTTAGTTAGTTAGTTAGTTAATTATAAAGAATCTAATTGAAGCATAAATTTCAATAAAGCCTACTATCCATATAAAGAATCAAGGGAAGAGTTAGAGCAATTAGGGATTTGAATATAAATTAGCTAATTTTAATATAACCAAGTAACCAACAAACTTAGATAAAAGATTATATACAGATATACCATGATCAATAAAGCTGTAGAGATTAAAAAAGGAAAGCAATTAATCATTAATATGAGAAAAGGTTGAGATGTAATTACCTGAGAAAGGGAGAAAGTGGCCGGCTCTGCTTTTTTCTTTTACTCCATCTCTCACTCTTTGTAGACTTTAGTTATTACTTCCATTTAGTTAGTATTTTTAAGAGGGCTCACAACCACACAATTTGACACAAATATCAAGATTACAAAGGGCTTGTCTAGCCTAAAGAGGAACCACCGCTTAAATTTGTTATATAAATAATAATAAGTATAATTATTAACACTCCATAAAAAAAAATTAATACTTTAAAATAATTTTTAAAGATAAAAAAATTTATAATAAAATAAAAAATACATAATTTTATTTAAAGAGTACTAACAACTATATTTATATAAAAAAATACTAGTATTAATAGAGGTTTAAAATATCTCGGGGGGGCCCGAGCCCCCCCTTGGATCCGCCACTGAATATGACCTATTGGAAGATCAATATTGTAGTAGAATTTGTTTGACACTTATCATGTTTCCATCACAAATTTAAGTGATAGAAATACTGCAGATTTTAGTCCATTTGTATCGTTTAGCCGAGCTAGTGATTTTTGAGCAGTTATCACCACCAACAGAATCACCAAGGAAAGAAACCAATTTTGAGGGCCACGTGGCATCTTTTCACTCTTGATGTCAATTTATCTGGTTAAAGCAAAAAAAGTTGAATAAATCTAGACATTCCCTAAAAGCAAACATAACACAGTTAATATGATGGGAGGTGAAAGTTCCAAGGCTTGAACTTGTACCTTCCAAACAATCAGGTTTTGATACCATGTTAGAAACTGAAGCTTAAGTTGTTAGGAGAATGAACCAAAACATAACACATTTAGTTGACAAACTAAGACCTTAAATGTGTTACCAACAGTTTAATGAGTGTGTTTACGCTTTGATCAATGCTCCGAGCAAGCTCAGTTCCAAAAGCAAGCATCGATCGAGTTCAAAATTTTGTTACATAGAATTGCCAAAATTATGAGTTTTTAATAAATAAAAAAAAGGGATATTAATTTAATATATATGCTTGACTGGTCATATCATATGGGTAGTAGTAGATACCATCAGCAAGAAGCATGAATTCAACAAGATAGTCTCAGTGGGGAAATGGCACAACACTTGGACTCCGTTTGATAGCAACATGAAAAATAAAAATAAAAACAATTAATTTGATAAAAAGATAGAAAATAAGTTGAGGCATATGGTGACATACTCTCCATCTTATATCATTTTTGTGAGTGTATGTCCCCATCATCTTTTAATATTTTGTGAAAAAAATTTCACCACCATTACACAAAGAAAATTTTGCCGTGTAAAAAAGCAAAAGACAAGAGTTAATCTCACCACATGCCTCAACTTATTTTCCATCTTCTCACTTAAATTAATTATTTTTTTTTTCATTTTCCATGTTGCTATTGAACGGAGCCTTAATAATTGAAAAACTCGATCAGCAGAAGCAGAGGTAAAGTATTGCATGGGTTGTGTATCAAGTAATCATAAACAAACCCATGAGTTAAGAAAAAGAAAACAAATAATGAAGAGTAAAGAAGAAGGGATATTGGAAGGAAAAATGAATGAGAACGTGTACCCAAGACGAGATTACTAAATATATGGAGGATTGAAGAAAATCGGAATTTTGATTACAAGTGGTCCTCCTCCTCCTCCTCAATTGAGGTTTTGCTTCGTTGAAGGGGTTTCTTTCAATATATATATATATATATATTTATTTATAATGGCGGATGTATCAATGTAGAGCGCGCCACGTTTTGTTGTTTTCTTATGGTACGAGGGCGCTGCTGCTTGCGCCATAGCCGGATAATTTAATATTGGGCTCCTACACGTTAAAAGGACGAGGAAGATATTTACTCCCTCAATGCCTACTTTTTGCGTGAGCTGCCCATTTTTATCTTTAATTTTCTTTATCTAGCGGTCTCTAATTTTTTTATTTTTTTAAATTGTTAGGTGATATTTGATTGATGTTTTGAGTTATGTTTTCAAGTTGAGTTTTTAAAATATGATGTTTGGTAAAATTTAGAATTATGTTAAAAAGGAAATTTGGTTTTTGTTTGAGTTTTTTTCAACCAACTAAAAAATCTCTTAAAAAATTTAAAAAAATAGTCACAATGAATCTTATTTTATAGATCTCGACGAGTAGGTTTCAAATAAATATTTTTTATCTAATTTTGATTTTCGGATTTAAAGTTATGGTGCTTCAAAAAAAAATTTAGAGAAAGAAAGTAATGTAAAATATATTTTGGAAAGCGTAATAGTGAAGTTAATTTTGAGTTGCGTTTTTAAAATTTGGGAAAAAAAAATCCCACCAAACATGCCCTTAATTTTCAATTTACAAAATTACTTTTAGCGAAAATTCATATTCTTAAATATTGTAGTTAAATTACTTGAAAAATGCGTTTTTTCATAGTTAGATAATCAAAAAAAAAATTCCGATAAATATAAGATATCGTAGTCACAGTCACCACAGTTAAAAATCAAGAACCACAAGCTATTAAAAAAATTTAAAGACCACAAGTTAAAATGTTCCAAAAAGAGGGACCAAGCCCTACACTTTTCTTGTACTATATCAGTTTTCATTAGGGAAGACGATTTTAAAAATAACCCAAAAATGCGTTAGAAAATTAAATAAAACTAACACAAAATTGACAAAAATAATTCAAGCTCATGTCCAAATTTTAGAACGAAATTGATACCAAATTTTAAATATGTCGTGTTAATCGTGTCTAAATAAGAGACAAAATTTCGTTTCAACTAATGTGTGAGGACGTGTCGATTAGGATAAAATATTGTAATAGCGTATTTCGTGTTAGCTAAAAATAGCTTATAGTATAGTGTTTTACAAGTCTATGTTTTTGTTAGCTAAAAATAGCATAGGGCAAATTGCATTTTACCCCCTTGAACTATTGACGTAGTTGCACTTTGCCACCATAACTATCAATTTCACCAATTTTTACCATGAACTATATAATTTGTTGCACATTGCCTTATTTCTCTGACGGGGTTAGAAATTTAGACGGAAATGAACTGTGTGAGTTGCACGTGCTTCAAAAGAAGGACAAACTTGGTATAACACCTCGTGTGGCTTCAGTGCATGAACGTCGATCATCAGGTATTGAAGCCCCAAAAAACAGAGTGTGAGAGAAGAGTAAGCAAGGGAAGATATTTAGGGATTAGGGTTTTTCTTCTCACATTTGTATTGGAAAATAAAGATTAGGGTTCCGATTTGTGTTAATCTAAAATGGTTTGGAGAATACGGGAGTGTAATGGCGAAGCTTTCCATGGTTTATATGGTACGTAAATCGATTTCTCATAATATACGTTTTCTTAGTTTATTTATTCCTTTCTTGTATATGGTAATGGCGAAGCTCTCCATGGTTGATTGCATTTGTTTGTTTGTTTGTTTGTTTTTTTTTGCACCCACAAAGCCTTTGTCTAGTCACTTCACTATTAAAATGAACCATGGTGGTGACTTTCAGTATATATCTGATGAGAAGTGTTATGTTGGTGGGAAAGTTAATTATATTGACTTCTGTCACCCTGATGAAATGTCTTTAATAGAGTTTGAAATCATGGGAAAGGAGTTAGGATATTTGCATAGTCCATCTTTCCTTTACAAAGTAGATGGATTTGATCTTGAAGTAGGCTTGGTAGAGATTAAATCAGACACTGATGCACTGAATTTACACAAGTATGTGAATGAACTGAGGGTTCTGAATGTGTACATGAAGCCAGTAACTAATGAAACAGTGGAAGTTGTCGTTGAGGAAGGAAATATTAGTGAATGCAATGAGTCTAGTGAAAGTGATTCTTCCTTCAAAGTTAGTGACCCTGATTTTAATGATGGGTTTAATGAGTTAACAGATGATGATGAGTTGTTTTATAACAATATAGACAAAGATGTGGAGTGGGCTGGTGTTGAAGCATATCAAACCAGTGTTGTTGGTAAAATTAGGGACCAGGGGAAAGAGAAAGAGAAAATAAGTGATAAGGGAAAAGAGGTGCAATAAGGGGTTAATATAGATGCTGGGTATGAAACTGAATATCAACGATCAGATGAGTTACAGAGTAATTGCTCTGAATCTGATTCTGATGGTCATTCTCGTAAAAGGCCCAAGTACCCAGTGTTTAACATTGCAACAGATATAAAGTCCCCTGAATTTAAATTGGGAATGTTATTTGCTTGTGCTAGTGATTTCAGGGCAGCTGTAAGGCAATATGCCATCAAAAATGGCAAGCAAATAACATTTCCAACTAATGAGAAAGATAAGGTAAGGGCAGTGTGCAAAGAGGGGTGTGAATGGATTTTATATGCCTCAATGTTGAAAGGGGAGCAAACTTTACAGGTGAAAACATTTAATGATAAACACACTTGTAATAGGTCATTTAATATTAGTCATGCAAACTCTAAATGGTTGGCAGAGCAATACGTGGAGCAGATTAGATCAAATCCCTCATGGCCAGTACAATCATTCAGGGAAACTGTACAAAGAGACCATAATGTCAATGTGTCTAAATACCAAGTTTACAGAGCAAAACATAAGGCAATGGAGTTGGTCCAAGGCAGTTCAAAAGAACAGTTTACTAGGTTGTGGGACTACATAAATGAGTGTAAAAAATGTAATCCGGGGTCTACAATAGTTATGAAAGCCAAAGTTTGTGCTGAAGAATCCAAGCAAGCAGAGTTTAAAAGATTATATGTGTGTTGGGGGCAGTGAAGAAAGGGTTCCTACATTATTGTAGGCCATTGGTAGGAGTCGATGGGTGCCACTTGAAGGGACCTCATGGGGGAATTTTGTTGACTGCAGTTGGCATAGATGCAAACAATCAAATATATCCCCTTGCATATGCAGTTGTGGAGAAGGAAACAAAGGGGTCATGGATATGGTTCCTTGAATTACTGAAAGATGACTTGTTATGGGGAAATCAGTTGGCATACACTATCATATCGGATCAGCAGAAGGTAACACTTGAATTTACACACAATATATTTGTTAACTGCTATTAATATGTTATATATTATTAACATGTTTGTTTTTTGTATGTTAGGGACTAGTTCAAGCAATTGAGCAAGTGCTGCCAAATGTGTCCCACAGAATCTGTGTGAGACACATGTATTCAAATTTTAGAGATGAGCACAAAGGAGTAGCATTAAAGAATCTTGTGTGGAAAGCTGCTAGGGCTACTAAGATGTCAGAGTTTAATGGTGCTATGGAGGAAATCAAAACCATAAAGAAAGAAGCATATGATTGGTTATGTGAAAGACCAGCTGCAAAGTGGAGTAGATCACACTTTAACACCCACTGTAAGTGTGATATGTTACTGAATAATATAAGTGAATGCTTCAATTCAAACATCTTAGATGCTAGGGACAAACCCATCATTACAATGCTTGAAAAGCTTAGGGTTAATTTGATGGAGAGGATTCACAAAAAAAGAGACAAAATGAGAAAGTGTGAGGGATTTCTATGTCCTGCAATTCAAGCAATTGTAGAAACAAATAAATTTGATTCAGCAAATTGGGTTCCTAAATGGAATGGGGATCAAAAGTTTGAACTTGTTGGTCCATATGGAGAACAAGTGAAGGTTGACATAGGTGAGAGGACATGTGGTTGTAGGAAGTAGGAACTCACAGGGATTCCATGTTCACATGCAATTGCATCACTGAATTATCTTGTAGAGGAACCAGAGAAGTTTGTGAGCCACCATTACTTAAGGGAGACTTTCTTAAAAACATATGACAATTTGTTGAATCCTGTTAATGGAAAGGATATGTGGGCAGAAACTGGACTAACCCCTGTACTTCCACCTAATTACACTAGACAACCTGGTAGGCCTAAAAGAAATAGAAATAAGAAAAAGGATGAAAAGAAACAAAATCCACACAAGCTTGGCAAACAGGGAGTCAAAATGAGTTGTTCACTGTGTGGTTCAACTGATCACAACAAAAGGAGGTGTCCCAAAGGCAGTGGAAGCAAAAATGCAACTAATCCAACTGTACCAAGGAGCAAATTACCAGTAAGTATTTGTTTAATTTATATCAATACAGTTTTGTATGTATTTTGTAATCACTGTGTCTTTCAACTTATCACAAGTAATCCAGTTTTTTAGGCAATGTATTTTGTAACTTATAAATTAAATGTGGCTTGTGCAGTTTAGAGGAAAAGGAACTGTGAATGTCCAACCCAGTTCCAATGTTTCTGAGGAATCAACTGCAATGATGTGGCATGGAAAGAAAGTGTTTAGGAGAAATGCAACCATGAACCCCTCTTAGTTCTAGGCCCTTTTGTGTTTTGACTTCAGATGTAATATGAATGGATTGAAAGTGCACTCTGTTTTTTGCTCGCTAAATGTTAGAAGATGATTCTGCTAGTTGATTGAACTTTTCTTTTTTTCTTTTTTTGGCAATGCACTTCATATGTAATATGAATGGATTGAAAGTGCACTCTGTTTTTTGGTGGCCAAATGTTAGAAAATGGTTCTGCACTTCAGATGTAATATGAATGAATTATTGAATGGTTTAATGATATGAATTAGATGAAATTTGGTTCTCTATTTAATGGTTGAATGCATAGATGAATAGCTGATTTCAATGGTTGAATGTTTCAGTTTGTTAAATGCAAGTAAAATAGAAGTAGCATAATGGTAACCAAATGCTGCAGAAATGTTTTGTTCAACAAATCTGATTCTCAATCAGACACAAATATGATGCTCTGTTCAACAAATATGATACTCTGTTCAACCATCAAATTAGCTTCAAAATTAGCAACACATTATATTAACTTCAAACAACAGTTACATTACATTAAATTTCTAACAAAAAACAAGGCTTCTCCTACACACAAACACTCACAAAACTACCCCCAGAAGCCACATTAAAAAATAAATACGAAACCCACAGAACAACAATTATAAATCCTTATTATTCTCCCTAACATTGGGCTCTTCCATATCCCTTAGGAACAATATCAAAATCAACACCCACGAGCAAAACAAAACAACCCAAAGAAACCTCTCACTTGCTCTGTTTACTCGTGCCTCCATTTCTCTGATCCTTCGAAGGAGACCTGGTATAATCTGCCTTGATCTTTCACACATGGGTGGATCGACCCAGTTGAAATACCCACAAATTTGGCATGAACGAAAGCGTCTTCCAGGGTTCAAATCCGTCCATGAAGTGCGAACATAAACTCTATTTCCGCAAAAGCATATGCCTTCCATGGTGGTCTTTCATGCAGGATTCTATATTCTTTCTTCTCTCTCAGTTTTGGCTCTATGATATTTAATGAGAAGAGAGGGAAAATAGAGGGAAAATATAGATGGAACCATAGATTTTGGCGGGAAAATAGAGATGAAAAATGTAGAAACCCAATTTCACCCTTCACACAGTTCATTTCCGTCTAAATTTCTAACCCCGTCAGAGAAATAAGGCAATGTGCAACAAATTATATAGTTCATGGTAAAAATTGGTGAAATTGATAGTTAGGGTGGCAAAGTGCAACTAAGTCAATAGTTCAGGGGGGTAAAGTGCAATTTGCCCAATAGCATAACTTTGTGTACTATCGCGTTTATGAGACAAAAACACAACAAAAAACACAATTGCTGCCCCTAATTTTAATCCGCCTTTGGCTTTTCTTCGGTAGTTCATTCCTTCAATATCTCTCGAGGGAGTCATTTTAAATAGATAAACTTTTTTCATATAATTTAGTAGAAATGACCTTTATAATAAATAGGTATTTTCATAAAATTTCAACTAAAATTTTGATATATATGTTCATTTTTGTCTATTCAAATTTTAGATAATCATCTCACGCTTTCAAATTGAATCTTCTAACCAATTTTGCCAAAATGATATATTTATTATGGAAATCATTTGCACTATATTTCGTGAAAAAAAAATCATCATTTAATCCTTGAAATAGAGTCCATCTAAAGAAATTGAGGAAATAGTGTAATGAAGAGGAGCCACATTTGTTTAATCTATTAATGCAAAGATTAAACCAATACCATTCTATGTGTTAAATTTTCGTTATAAATTAAATAAAAAAAAAACAAAGAGAAATAGTTGAGATTGATTTGTAATTTAATCGGTAAAAGAAGAATCTTTTCAAGGAAAAAAAAACAAAAAACTTTATTACGGGATGGACAAAGTAGTTTTAATAATATAATATAATTTAAACACAACAAGTCAACAATGGTAATTTTAGGACGAGATAAACCAATCCAATTTGTTTTGAAGTTGCAACAAGGCCCGTTATATGCGGGGTCTGTGTATGCAAATATTGACCAAAACGGGCGTTGTGTGAGGGGGGGAGAAGAGAAATAGATAAAATAGGGTCCGGGTCTTTGCTTCCAAATATAACGGAAAAAACATGGCTTATTCAGTTACCCTCTTAACCGAAAAACAGAAAGAGCAGAAAAAAAAAATGTATACTGTAAGACAAGCGCCATAGCAAAAAGCCTAGAGAGAAAGAGAGAGAGAGAGAGAGAGAGAGAGAGAGAGCGAGCGATTATGGAAAAAAAGGAGAGGGCTAAGGAGCGAAGAGAGAAGAGACGCCAACAGATCTCTCTCCTCCGTACCATTCCTTATTCCGATCATCAAAGGTAATTAATATAATTCAACCTTTTATTTCCCTTTCTTTTCCATATTCCGTTTTATTAGTTTCTAATGCACCATTTCTAACCCTAATTTCTAAATCTTCCTCAAAATTACCAAACAGATGTTATTTATTATATATGTTTGCATGCGTGTAGTATTGATTGTTCCTAGTGGCTCCATTTCACTAATTTTTCCTATTAAATTGTTTCGAATGTGAGTCATGGATAAGGAGCTGTGAATGAAGAAAATATAAGTGTAAGGTGCGTTTGATTGGTTTACATGGCCAAATAACTGAATTCCTTGGAACTGTTTTAAACGAGAAAAAGGGGAAACTTAAGCTAAACCATGTAGACATGAAAATTGATATATTCCATCGAAAATTATGCAAGTCAAAACCACTTAAGTGGAAAATATTGAAATTTTGTTTGCCATGGCTAAGAAGTGCAATGTAACACAAATGTGTAGACAAAACACTAGATTTCAATATACATCGGGAGAAGTAGAAAATTACACTTGTGAATTCTGATTGCACAACCAACGTGGCTACATGGCGAGTTATCGCTGCAGATGCAGAATAAAATGTCATAGGGTATAAAGCGCACATCATGGCATATGTAATTGGGAAATCTCGGGTTCTCTACCTTAAAATACTCATCTTGAATTCTGAAGTAATGCGAGGTCAATTTGTCTTTTCCTTTTCTTGCTTGCAATATAATGTCGATTGAGTTTCTTTTATATTACCGACACACAAGCGGACACGTGAGATCCTCGCATGCATAAAGAGCACTAGGAGTTTGGGACTTCTAGGTGTACTCCTGGTATGCTTGCATATAATTGTTCATTAACTTCATACATGCTTCTATAATTGGTGAAGAATTATATTTTTAAAGTTGTTCTGAGATCTGAACATAAGTCTGATACTTTTTGGTTGTAAACTTTTAGGAGTTTGGGTGATGTACTTGGCTGATCACATAAGTGAACGTTGAGGTTGCATTTCTACAATAGTGTCGAGTATAAACATTTGGAAAACAAAATTATAATTTTCAATATTGTATTGCAAAAGAAAATATGAATATAGTAGAAATGGCAAAATACTAAAAATGTGTCTCAATCAATTTCCCAAACTTTGTTGCTGGCTTTGCGTCAACTATATCTCTACCATCCTGCAATTTAGGACGTTAAAATTTCTATATCTAATTCAGAACTTTCTCAATGACTTTTTGATAAAATCATCTTTTCTTTTGGCGGGAGAGGGGATCAGTAGTTTTGGGTTTGCTCCTTACTACTGGCAGGGCGGACCTATGTACACGCGAGAGGGGGCTACCACTCCCCCTGAAATTTTGAAATTCTCTGTACCTGTATTAAACAGTGTTTCAAAAGGTGCACGCCTCGAGGCGCCTCAAGGCGAGGCACTAGAAAAACTCTCCAAGGCGCTATTTTTTGAGGCTTGTGAGGCGTTCTACGGAGAGAGAAAACCTTGTGAAGTGCAAAACGAAAGAGATGATGAGGTATGTGAAAGAAGTGAAAGATGAAGATGAAAAGAGATGGAATTAGATGAGGAGAGTGGCGGCGGAGGCTGCAACTGTGGCTGTCAGAAAGAGAAGGGTTTTAATTTTAAGCGGTGAATAACTTATCTAATCTTAATTATATTGAATATTTACGTAACTATTAATGGGTCTATTAAATTTATGAGGTGTTCTCTTTATTTTTTATTTTAAAAATAAAATTTATTACTTATTTAAATGATATTTAATACTTAGAGAAGTAACAAAAAAAAATAATACATTTAGTTAAAATTTTGGTATACAATGCAATTTAATTTATACAAAAAATAAAAAGTAATTTAATTTATTTTTTTGTGATTTTATTAGAGAATAATTAAATAAAAATAAGGCGCACGCTTCAATTCACCTCGAGGCTTATGCCTTGCCTCATCTGGGGAAAACGCCTCGAAAACGATTCAAATCCGCCTCTTGCCTTTTAAGACATTGCTTATATATGATATTAGTTTATTTGCACATGTGATGTGTATGCTACTTGATTTAAGGAAAATTTTTAGAATTAATTTGTCATTACTTAATTCTGCACTTAAATGCAATAAAACCATAATTTTATGTAAAATAATTAAATTAGTATAGCGAACAAGTAGGAGTCGATCCAAATTCAAGTTAATATCTTAAAATAGAAAAATTTGTTGAAATCCAATATTTTAAGAATCTAGATTAAAACCGTTTTTAACTTTTGATTTTAAAATTATCTATACTAAGAAACTAAACTAATTAAATTAAATCAAACAAGCAAATAATCAATAATAAGAAATCACAAGAAAAAATAATCCACCACCGTGGACATAAATAAAAAGTATCTAATGATATTTTTAATATTCATCCTTACTATATAAACAAATTCTAAATCACCATTATTATTTATTTAAAACTAATGTAAATAAAAATAGGTATCGTATGTATCCCCAATTATGGTGATCACAAGAGATCATTCCTTTATTTCAAAAACAATTAAAGTATTAGAAAAAAAATACACGTTATAATAATGGTAATTTTAAAATATATTTTAATTCGGGACGAATAATTAAAAGTCAATTAGAATTAAACTAAGTACATTACATCCATGGCGGTTTCATTCCTTCCCTTTGGGAGAGAGTTTAGCCAAGCATATTAAATAAAGAACAAATGCAAATAAAATAATAATTCATCATTAAAACTAAAATTAAAACATTTGAATACAAACTAGAAAAAAATTAAAAAGAAACTAGATAGCATCCATGATTATGATGTTCGAACTAACGTGTACCACACAACTTTACCTTGTGGCATGTACCACACAACTTTACCCTGTCCACTTCTTCATTTTCAATACTTTGGCCACACGGGAACTAGTTTATGGAGGATTTTCTCTCACTATAACTCTCTATAGGAATAAGAGATAGAAGTTTAATAGGTTTAGGAAATTAGAATTGGAAAGGAAATAATAAATATGAGTTTAATTAGGATTCTAATTAAGTGGAAGAAAAATAAGTTGTATTTAATTAGGAGAAAATATAGAATTGGAATATTCATCTCTCTCGTCCTTTGTAGTCTTTAGACTTTTATTACAATTGACTTCTTCCCTACAAAAAACAAAATAAATATTACAATTTTGGGCACTTATCACTACTGATATAATTTTAGGAGAAAAATTTAACAATAAGGAAAGTTGGTCTAATGGTTGAGGATGAATGTAAAAATAATTTGTTAATCAAGGTTTAAATATTGTAATAAGCAGGTTAGTATTTGGTTTGTGAATAATCAAATATTGACATTGAGATTTGATTTGAACTTCTCATTTTTTTAGTAACTTTAAAAAAAAAATTGACCCCCCTCATTTAAAATCCTAGACCCGCCACCCCTCATTACTGGGTGAGTAAACTATAGCTTTGATGTTGATATGAAAGTGGATGGAGTCTTGTCTCAACTGGAATTTGGATATATAGCAATTTTCTTTGGTCACAATGTAATCTCTTAAAAAATTGCTGAACGAATGATATATCAAAATGAATTAGACTTGTTTTTCTTTCGTTTTTTAGGAACATTTATTCTCTGCACCATTTAATGTTGAGAATAAAATTTATTTGTTCCATAAAATTTGAAGGTGGTGGTCTTCAGAGACTATTGCTGTGGTGACTGGCGCGAACAGAGGGATTGGATTTGAGATTGCGCACCAACTTGCAATGCATGGGTTGACAGTTATTCTAACGTCAAGAGAGACAGGTGTTGGTGAAGAAGCAGCAAAGGTCTTACAAGAAGGAGGCTTGAACGTGGTTGTCCATCAACTGGATGTTGTTGATCACGATTCTATTAAAACATTTACTGATTGGGTAAAAGAAAACTACGGTGGTGTTGATATTCTGGTAAGATGGTGATAACTTTTTCATTCTCACTAGTAAGCTTGTTTAGCATTTGATTAAGAGTATGTTAAACATTTGACTGTTCCCTGCTTTTCTGCATTTATTTCTGACATAATTGTGAGTTTGTTCATCAGTTTTCATAAATAAAAGGGTTGTGGATAAGTTAAACAGTGTTCAGAAGTACATAAATTTATTAAAGTAGGAACCCCTCTTAGAAATCTTATGTTGGCTAGTAGCTATGTTATAATGTAGTGGTATCTTTTTGGTAGGATATAATAAAATAGGGCAGCCACCAAAAACCCACACACCAACAAACCACCACAAACAGAAAGTGAGAAAAGAAAAATAAAAAAAAGATCGAGGAACCTACCAAGAAGCATTATATATTTGCATTATTTATCAATGGAATGATTATATGCAAATTTGTGCAGATAAACAATGCGGGTGTTAATTTTAATTTTGGAAGTGACAATTCTGTTGAACATGCTGAAGAGGTTATCAACACCAACTATTATGGGACTAAAAATATGGTTAAAGCTACGATCCCTTTAATGAGGCCTTCCGCCGCAGGTGCTCGCATTGTTAGTGTCAGCTCACGGTTGGGGAAATTAAATGGCAGGCAAAATGTAATTAATAGCTTTGGTATTTTTTGCTTTTTAACTGCCTCCGTATCAAAAAGATACTCCCACTTTAACTTTGTTACTTTTTAAGGAAACAATAAGTTCGGCTTAATCAGTGGACAAGAATATAACTTATCTTTTATTTTGAGATTTGGTACATTGATTATGCCCTAAAAAGAAAATGAGATTATCAATTTGAGATATCCTATAAGCAAAGTGGGTCTATCGATTTGAGATTGAGGCAGTAAATTTTATTTTTCCGCTTTTCTTTTTAATTCTTGAAGAGACAAATTAAAGTGGCTCTATGAGATCATCTTCAACTGTTAAAGGGAAAATGAAATGTGTAAGCTGGATGAATGTGCTTACACCTTATGTCCCACCATGTGGTACACCTGGCCACTTGTCTTCACATGAGGTGCCACCCATGCATGAAAGGGTCATAAACATATGATGAAGCTTATGTGGAGCATTATCATTGGCCAAGAATACCACATGAATTATATATTTTTCATGTAAATGCATCACTTTTGTATAATCCGAATTGATTAAATTTGGTGGATTCTTTCAGAAACTTAAAGACGTAGCATTGAGAGAACAACTAGAGGATGTGAACTTGCTATCGGAGGAACTGATTGATAAGACTGTGAATATGTTTTTAGAACAAGTAAGAGATGGAACATGGAAATCTGGGGGATGGCCCGAAACACTCACAGACTATTCGATATCGAAACTCGCTGTTAATGCTTACACAAGGCTAATGGCAAGGGAACTTGCAGACCGACCCGATGGTGAGAAAATATATATCAATTGCTATTGCCCTGGTTGGGTAAAGACCGCCATGACTAGTTGGGCAGGCCATATTTCACCCGAGGAAGCAGCTGACACTGCAGTTTGGCTTGCCCTTCTCCCGGACCAGTTTGTGAGTGGCAAATTTTTTTCCGAGAGGAGGGAGATTAAATTCTAAGGCAGCTTTATTAAAGATGGTGACAATAGGTCTTGGTTTGAGTTCCAGTTTTATCTTCACTCTCAAAAGGGATCAGATCCGGGGAAGAGCCAAATGAAAGAATTAGTGTGTTAATGATATAAATTACGGCATTGTTGAGAATAGGGGGTCTTTTATAGGGTATATATATAACAAAAAAAATTACTGAATGCTGAGGGTGAAGGGGGAATGTTTTGTTGTGCCTGTCAGCTTTGTTCAGAGAAGAGTTGAGCAGCAGCATTTTGGTACGTTTAGTCATTTTGTTTTTTTAGGTAATGTTTTATTGAAGTTGTTGTTTTTTTTTCTCATCCTTCTGTTGATGGAAATTCAGTCTTTGAGACTTTTGTATTTTTTTCATATTGGACTAAATAAAATGTTGTATTCAATTTTATTTTCCATATATGGTGAAGCTTTGTAAATGGTAAATTGGTCATGCAAGAAAGCACGAGCCACCCAAGTCTTTATAGACGGTTTTCCAGGCGCTGACCTCAATATTTGATAGTTTATTGGAGGCATGTCCTGATATCTAATGCTAAATTTCTTCGCAAATTCAAGACCAAAAGTTTCAGAAGTCAAAGATTTCGGTAATAGAAGATTGACTGGACATGAAATGCCTATAGGCATCAGCCACTTTCCGGTCCACGATGACGATATCGTCACCGAGCAATGCATAGTCCTGAAACAGGTAAACCATCTTTGCACAAAGCACATAATACTATCTGCTAAGAAGGAAACATTATAGGAGGAGGATGTAAACTTACATTATATGAGGATGATATAAACTTTAGTTTCCAGAGTATAAGTGATATCTTCTTTTTTGGTGCAAAGGAAATTGTAAAAAACTACGGTCCAGCAAAAGCAATGCTAGACAAATCTGCCCTCGAAAGATGATTCATGGATTCGGGGGATTCTGGAAAATTCCACGTCTTATTCACCTCCTATCTTGGCTAGATATTCAGCGGTAAAATTTCGTTCTCTCAACACCATAATCCTCCTGCATTAAACGATGACGTTGAACCATGGGTTATCGGCCTTGTCAGTCTCTAAGAATCAAGTTCATGGCCGAAAGAGAATCCTGTTTCAATGATTAGATTTTTAGTGAATGCTCCAAAGCTCCTGCACTCAGACCGTTTCCTTTGCCAATAAAACTAACGTAGCCCCGCACACAATTGCCTTGATCGTCTATAAACAATCCTACGATGCTTAAAGGCCTTCAGCTTCATCTCTCAAACAATGATCATTCTTGTGTCTCAAATTAATAATTCCATTTTGGTATTAGGCATGTTTCATAGGCTATGTTTCCGTGGAAAATATCCTTTTTCAACCCAGACTTCCACTTTTTGTGGGGAATTAACAAATTTGACCCTAAAGTTTGGGGTCCATTGCAACTTTAATCCCGATGTTTCAATTTTAGCAATGGCAACCCTAAAATACCTTTAATCATGTAATGTTAACCCTCCGTCAACTTCCGTTTAAAAGCTGTCAAGAGAATCTTATGTGGCAAGTTGCAGTGGATCTGCCGTGGATAAATAAATTTTAATTTGACCTTGAAGTTTTTGGTATGTTGCAACTTTAACCTTAATGTGTTAATTTTTAGTAATGTTAACCCTAAAGTTTCTTTAGTTATGCAATGTCAACCCTCTGTACACTTTCACTTGAAAGCTATTAACGAAGACATATGTGAATCTAATGTGGATAAAAATAATAGTACCAAAATACGATAACAACGACGCAAACCCCAAATAAAAATGGATAAAAACTCTATAATGCCATAACTTTGCATTTGCATGCTAATTTTGTGTAAATTTTGTTATTCTCCAAAGAGCTCTAAAAATACATATAACATGAACTAGTTATCTCCGTAATGATATTAGATTATTTTATTTTAAATTTTTATTTTTGGAATACTAATATTGAAAATTTTGTATTTTTTTTAATAAACTTAGAATGGATCGAGGGTCGGGTTCGTCTCATTTTTATCATGTTTCGTTGCTATCATTTTTGTCGATGTTAGATCAACCTCATGTTAATTTGCATTTTGACCACTACCATTTCACTCCTAGGGGTGCATACGTACTGGTGCTTAATTGCTTCAATAGAATAACAAATACTTGTTACTATCTATGTCAGTTATTAATATTTTAATATGGACAAAAATGATAACAACGAAACATGATAAAAACGAGACGAACCCGACTCGATCCATTCTTTGGTTTTATTAAAAAAATACAAAAAAAATTATTTTAGCATTCCAAAAAAAATAAAACCCATATCATTACGGAGATAACTACTTCATGTTATATGTATTTTTAGAGCTCATTGGAGACTACCAAAATTTACACAGAATTAACATGTAGATTCAAAGTTATGACATTATAAAGTTTTTATCCACTCTTATTTGGGGTTTGCGTCGTTGTTATCGTATTTTGGTATTATTATTTTTGTCCACATTAGATCCATATATGCCTTCATTAATAGCTTTCAAGTGAAAGTGGACAGAGGGTTGACATTGCATAACTAAAGAAACTTCAGGGTTAACATTGCTAAAAATTAACACATTAAGGTTAAAGTTGCAACATACCAAAAATGTCAAGGTCAAATTAAAATTTATTTGTCCACGTCAGATCCACTTCAACTTGCCACGTAAGCCTCTCTTAACAACTTTTAAACGGAAGTTGACGGAGGGTTAACATTGCATGACTAAAGGTATTTTAGGGTTAACATTGCTAAAATTAAAACATTAGGATTAAAGTTGCAATGGACCCCAAACTTTAGGGTCAAATTTGTTAATTCCCCACTTTTGGTGTTTTATATATATATATATATATATATATTATTAACAAAGAGCTAAAGTCCTTAACAACCAACTAGAGCACCAAGGACTAGAATTATAGAAACATCAAGATCAAGAAGAACAAAACAAAAATAAAACAAGAAACTCAAACATCTAGAAAAAACTTAAACATAGACACAAGGAAGAATCTCTAAAACAAAAGCTAAAAAATCAACCTCTACGGACACCTTCTTCCAACCAGAGGAAAGCAACATCAAGATGAGGTCTTTGGAAAATGTCCTTTCTCTACCCAAATTTTTACTTTTTGTGTATTTGATTGGCATTTATTTATGGGGTATTTTTGTAATCATTTTGTTCCGTGCCCTTCTTTCCTTAAAAAAATATGAAAAAAGTTTTCTTACGGGAGTAAGTTTTTAGGTTTCAGGCAATTATACATTTAACAAGGCGAACTCATATCTTTACTCTCTCTCACATCTATAATACGAATCAGGGATTTACTATTCACTAATTTAACATCTAACTTTTATAATCCAAAAGTTACAATTGTCTTAAGAAAATTTAAAGGTCCATTTTATTTATAGATTTTTGTTTTATTTATAGTTACTATTTTACTTACTATAAAAGCCCTTCCTCTACCCCTTTATGAAAAAATGAGCTATTTTTTTTCCCATCTTATCCGTTGAATCAAAGGAGGTAAACAATTATCTTAGGTATTGTTGTATAACAAACATCATTTGATTCAATGGAGAAGAAAAAATAATAGCTCATTTCTTCATAATTTTTACTACTGAAGAGAAATGAGTCTTTGTTTGTATTTGGTAGGTAAAAGAACGTAAAGATATGAGCTGGTCTTAGGAAATGAGTAATTGCCTAGCAAATTAAAATTTAACTCTTGTAAGAAAACTTTTTCCATCTTTTTGAGGAAAAGAAGGTTACATGACCAAAAGATGAAAAAAAATATCTTAGGAAAAAAATACCAATAAAATACACCAAAAGTGAGAACTTGAGTGGAAAAATGATCATTTTCATGAAAAATATTGCCTATTAAACACTCTTATTTATGTAAAAAAAAAAAGGAATTCTTCTTTTATTTTCATACAAATTTCATACTTGTAATTAAACGCACTTATAATATTTTTTAAGCAAACATTAATTTCAACTCAATCAAGCCAATAACATATTTTTATCATAAAATTTGACGCATTAATTATGTCATAAAAAAATCATAATTACACATCCTAAATTTCAGAAATTATAAAATTTGACACATTAATTATGTCATAAAAAAATCATGATTACACATCCTAAATTTCGTAAATGACAAAAATTCCTAAAAAAATTAAGATTAAACGCCGTTGCCGGGGATCGAACCCGGGTCACCCGCGTGACAGGCGGGAATACTTACCACTATACTACAACGACTAATTGCCTAGCACACTGCTCGTTGATATTTTAATTGTTTGTCAGAAGGAAATAGTATCCAAACATCAGTCAGAAGCACAAAATGTCAATGCTAATGCAGAGCAGAACAGGCATCGAAAGATTGGGAAAATGAGAAAAGCTGTGTTGTTGTTTAGCAAAATACCTAGAATCCTTAATTCAAAGGCAGTCATCTTTCCCAGCCGGAGCTACGTCCCCACTTCTTCTCTAACCTCTTCCGGTCTTTACAGGTTATAAACCTACCTACGTGAATCAACCTAATACCTTTATATATATATATATATAATATATATATGTATATATACTGTTGGTTTATTTCACCTTTTTTCGTATTTTTATCCCAGGCCCTTATCTGGATTGTTTTCTAGCTTCTGTTCGAGCGTTAACATTCAATCAATTGGTGATATCATCGATCTCTCCACCGAAGAAAGCAAAAGACGCTTATTTAACAGGTTCTTTATTTATTATTAATCAATCTTCTTATTACTATTTTTTTTTTTTTTTTTTTTTTTTTTTGCTTCTAACAGCTGATCAAACATGGAATTTTCTCAAATTTATGATTGAACTGATAATGGGTCCGATTGTTTTTTGATTCTTATGGTTGGATGTGTTGTCTAGGTTGATATATAGGAGTAGGCAGAGAGGGTATCTTGAGCTGGACCTGATTTTGGGGAAATGGGTGGAGGAACATATTCATTCTATGGATGAAAATGGAATTAAATCACTTGTTGATGTCCTTAATCTGGTAAATTTATCTTCTTTTATGTTTTGGGCTATTCTTTTCCAAAATTTGAAGCCAATTGATCATCCATTTTGTATTATGCTTTGGCAAAAGCAACAATGCTTTGCAACGGGGGATACGCATAAATTGCATTGAATGCACACCCACATTTCATTCTAAAACTCAGATAGCCTTTTGAGGAGATGTAGTTGCCCACACTGGTTTATTTACTTTCCAGGGAATTGGGTACTCTCATATGTTGATTTCCAGAATTCAATTGATTAGCTTTATCATATGATTTGAATTCATCCGCGAAATTTTAGAATGATCAAGGCATATTTTGAGGTTGTAATTCTAGATTTCAACCCATTAGAGGCATTATTTTCTGTTTAGTCTTTTCTACAAATATGTAATTATCTTTTCCATGGTTATCTTATCCAGAGGGTCTTTTTCTTTATACTCGTGACTTTCTCGACATATATAAGCACATTTATTTGTTTTGGGAATTTTACCTGTGACTTGTTGGTGTTTTTGTGGTTGCAGTTTGTCTTTATTCAAAGTCTTCTTTATTTTCCAACTTCACATTCAACATCCAATAACCTCATTTATCTCTCTGCCAATCCTTCACACACTTATTTAGATGGCTGCTGCCCTACCCTAAACCTCCTTTTCTTTTGCTTTTGTGATTTGGTTCCGAGCTACGATCCTTTTTTTCCCTCTCAGCTAACCTCAAACAAAAACTTTCATTTAATTGCTCATTCTATTAGTCAAATCACACTAATAGAAAATTTTAGAAAAATGACCATAAGTATGATGAGGGCTGTATGACATTCACTTTCCATATCGTTGAAGATTGAAATTAGAGGACACCTTTGGAGTTGCTTGCCTCATTTTTCAACTTCGATTGAACCTATAAGTCAAGCTGTGGAATTATTATCCTGGTAGGTAATTCCACTGCCTTCTTCTGCCTAATGTGGTTGCTAGATTATGGTGGCAACATCAGAGCCTGCTAATCAATGTGTTTGGAGCCTGCCGATTTGACAAATTTTAGTTGACCTTGTAGAAGACGCCTAATGACTTCTATTTCGCTGTGGGTTTAGTCTGGTCATGTGAAAAGTACTCTCACACTGCACGATTGGTTTATCAAATGGATGAAAACAGTTATCCAATATATGCTGTAATTTGCAGGTTATAAATGGGTAAGATTTGACAGGCCTAGCTGATTTAGGCTTACTAACTAAACTCATAGCTAGTATTTTCACGTTGACCCTCTGCTCTTGTTAAATTACATTTTTTTATGTAACTGCAGGAAAACCCGGATATGTGGAAATGGCTAACTGGGCAGGAGCAACCACCCGAGTCAATAAACACAAATCCCGTGAGATACATGATTTAGACTACACCCACGATCTATTTATTTTTCTTTGTACTTCCCCCTTAATTGCTTACTTATTGGGTTAAATCAAATTGTACACTATATAGGTATTCATTGAAGTGCGGAACAAGGTTATGAACAACCTCAACAGCCATGCTGCTCCTGAAGTGCGGGCAACACCTGGGCAGCCTTGGGTGAGAGGATGGGACGATATCAAGAAAGGTCGTGACACCCCTATAGTGGGGAATCAGTGATAGTGCTCTTCGTCAAATTAAGAGTTGCTATTTGACAAGTTAAGCGTTTAAGAAAACACTAATATTTAATGGAGTTGGTGTTTTAAGACGAGAACTAACTATTAAACTAGGCAATAATATTGAAATGGAGACCTGGATGCCTAGTCGGCTCTGCATTATTTAATTTCTTTATTCAAATATTTAAGGTTTTGTTCATGCGCAACAGGAAACTTGTGTTCATGGCAAATGGATTATCTCCTGAATAAATTTGAATAAATTTTTTTTCTCAAAAGAAGGCTATTCACTCAACAAATCAAAATTTAACAAACATTTATCGAACAGAAGACCCCAACACTGGGAACATTGAAACTCTAAACCGCAAATGATGTTAATCCATTTGCCACCTGATTAGCAGATCAGCGGCCAAAACCCCATCTAGCCAAGCCACCAACATCCAAAATAGCCTTCAAATCCTGGAGGAAGATTGTTGCTGATTCACGAAAAGTACACTTGCCATTGAGAATATTGATAACTCTCAGAGACGCTAAGTTCAGCAGTGAATAAAGTCCTCCAGCAAGGCTGGCGAGGACCTCCCCGATACCATACTTGACTTCTAAAAATTTGGTTATCTCCCGAATAATTTCTACTTATTGAGTGTGCATTCATTGTGCAATCTATCTACTAAATGGTTCTAAAATTTCCCCGTCTTCATGAATTTCTGTTTGGGAGTTGAACTTATTCTTTATATATATAAGACATTATGTTTGAAATTGATTTTCAATGAAAGAAATTATGAAACTGAGTTAAAAACATTAAATATCAGACAAAAATTATGATAATTTTTCATAAACACAGAGAAAATGTTATATCTAAATTAGGTAGCATACAATCTGCACATCAACAGAAAAAGGTGTTTAGTACTTTTGGAATTAAGGTTTGATATTATGATTTTTACAAAATAATTTGAGGTTTTTAAATCTTCATCTATTTATTCTTAAAAAAAAATATTTAAACAATTGAGAAGTACTAAAATTACAATAATAAAATAAAAAATAAGGAGTAAAATTATAATAATAACTCAGAAATTAGGGAGTAAAAGTGTAATTATCTGAAGAAAAAAATCTTCGACTAGTGTAGGACTGTAGGTATCCGACGACCGTGATTTTGAACAAATCGATTCATACTCGGCACTTCTGAAAAACACAACGCCTTTCTAGTCTAGAGAGAATAAAAAAGGACCCCTTTTTTTTTTCTTTCTTTTGTATCGTTATATTTATCTCAGCCTTCAGTTTAATGACCTCACACTTTCAATCTGCCCTATAATAAGTATATTTGATTGAATTGGAATTGGAATTGCTGGTGCCGGCGATGGTCTAGGGTTAGCAGAAGAAGTCTTAGTTAGGGTTTAGAAGAGAGAGAGAGAGAGTATGTGTGCAGGGGAGAGTTCGAACGGGTGGAGCAGAGCAAGGGGACTTGTGGTGAAGACGTTGGTGCTAATCGGAGGAGCAATATTGGTGAAGCGACTCACCAAGTCCACTACCCGCTGGGACCATGCCCGCATTGTTTCTCAGTCTCTCTGCGGCGAGAAGGTAATCAATCAATCTCCCCACTTGTTTTCTTTTCTTTATTCATGTTTATAAATAAATTGCTAACTCTTCTTATTATCTTTTCTTTTATTTGCAGTTCTCGAGGGACCAAGCATCCAGGGATCCAGATAATTTCTTCAATTTAAGGTACCTCACCCTTTTATATATACCCCCAAACACCCTTCCCACTTTTGTTTCACCGGCTGCCAAAAAAAAAATGAAAAAAAAAAAAAAAATTCTTATGTTTAGCTTGATGGGATGACTAGCATCAATTCACTGTTTTTGAAAGAATTCCATAATTTAAGATTTTCAGTGCTCGTTTGGTTTCATTCTTGTCCTTTGCATGAATCCTGCTGAAATTCAAAAACTTTATATGTGAAAGGATCAATTTTTATCGTAAGGCAACAAACATAAGAAATTCGAAACATACTAAAACCTGGGTTTAGTCATCTCCAAGGCGTGTTAGCTTCTGTTCACTTTTCCTTGCTGGTATTCCTTTATAATTTTCCTACTTGAACATCAGTCAATTAAGTAACTAACGGGTTCTTGACATCCTAGATTAATGCCTCTTTCTTCTCTTTGTTCTTGAACATTTGGTTATTTGGTATTCGCACTTTGTAATTGCTTCCCTTTTAGTTTGAAATCCAAAGCTTGAGTTAAAGTTCTTGTTTTAATATGTGCAGATGGCTTTCATGCCCAGCTGCAGAAATGGTGGATGGTTCAAAAGTTTTATATTTTGAACAAGTTAGTATGGATATCCGCCTAGGGAATTCTTTTTTTGTTTCTGAGTTCTTTTTCTCTGCCCAACTAGTTCTATTTTATTATTATTATTATTTAAAAAAAAATCTTCTTTATTTTTTGGCAGGCATTCTGGAGAACTCCAAATAAGCCCTTTCGTCAGGTATGCCACATGTTAATCATCTGTCTAACCTCCTTCCTAGGCTTTTGACTGGTTGCACTTAATTCTACATTTGCATTATAATTATTGTTATTTATAGTTTTATTATCTTTTTAATCCAAGTGAACTCCTTTTAGAAAGGTGGCTAAGGAAAACCTAGTAAAGGAGTCTCATTTTCGTTGTTTAAAAGAGGAATCGGCATGAGTAGGGATACTAGAGTTTACTTGTGCAGCAATTAGGAAATGTAGGGGAAACCAATCATGAAATGGAAGAGATATATTTATTTAAATGAACCTCATGTTCGCATTAACTTTAATTTTTTTTTTCATCCTTCCCTTCACTTCCTTGGGAATCAAATAGAGCCTTAAATTCTGATCGTGTTTGTGCCTCCTTAAATTAGATGAAAGAAACTAGACTACTTGATTTGCTGCTCTTAGAATTTACTCTTTTCTTCATGGTGGCTCTACTATCATTTGTGTTACAGAGAATCTTTCCTTGATGATTTTTGACATTTATCTTATTGCAGAGATTTCATATGCTGAAGCCTTGTCCAAAGGAGATGAAATGTGATGTTGAGGTGCGTATGACACTTATTTAAGATGCTGCATTTTTTTTTATTTCTACCCCTACGACTGTGTCTCTAACAACTATCATACAACTATTGCACGAAATGTCATACAAATATGAAATGTTTCGTCTTTGTCATTAATTTTTCTAACCCAATAGAGGGACTGCGACTAGGTGATATGATTTTTTAAGGTTAGTTGATAGTTTCCACTTGAAATTACTTTCATGCATTTTCTTCATGTCTAAGTAATTGCGATAGAATTGTATGCGTTTTAATTGAAAATATGGCAAAAAAAATTACCGCACAAGGATTGGGGAAATGCTTCTGTTGAGTATTAGTTTAGCCTCAAATCCCATCTTGAAGACGCTTCAATTACTTTAGTTCAGTGAACACAAAGATATTGGAATCAGTATTACTATCGAAAACTTGACTTGCTCGTTCTTAAAAATCCCTTTGTTGTTCTTGTTGTCACTGTTTTGGAATAATTCTGAAATACTGTCCCGTCGTCATTGGAAAGTTGTATCATCTGTAGCAATTGAGCTGGATTGTTTCCTTTGTATATGAATGCAGACGCAAGAGTAATGCGAAAATATGTATGAAACCTGTCGTTCCCTTCTCTATGCATGAAAATCTTGGGTTTGTTCAATATTTTTGTGACTGGAATTTGTATCTTCTTGACCTGGAGAATAAAGAAAAATATTTGGTATATTGCTTATTGAGCCTGATAACATCCAGCTATTTCTATTTTCTAACGTGCGCAGTTAAGTACATATGCCATTCGAGATGCAGAGGAGTACAAGAACTTTTGCGACCGCCCAAGGGACCAGCGCCCACAACCTGAAGAAGTAATTGGGGTACGCCTTTAGGCCAAATTCAAAATGCTTATACATTGATTTTCTACCTTTTGAGTATACATGTTGTGATGGATATGTTGCACGCACTATTTGCGCAAGAATATTTAACGTGAAATAATAGTTTGAGCCTCTGAAAGAATTTAGAAAACCCTGTAATCATTTCCAAAAAATAATTATAAAATAGGCCAACCCCCTTAGGTGTTTGTTAATATAATTAACGCCAGAAAAAAAAATAGTAATATACTAATCAAATCCATGGAATTTGAGACAGTGAGATTTGTTCGGTTCATTTGAAGTTCGAAACTTTATATAGATTATATGAATGTTATATGGATTCTACGAGAAGCACACATTTAAATATTTCTCATCAGAATGCTTGTACTGCCTTCTTCAACATGGAAGTTAATCTTTTTAGGGGATTATATACGTGCAGGACATTGCAGAACATTTGACCACTGTATACCTCAAACGCTGTGAACGATCCAAACGTTGCTTATACGAAGGTTCAACACCACCAGATGGATTCCCTAACTCCTGGGTATTTTCCCTAGTCCTCTACCGCTATCATGCACTTTAACATGTGTAATATAGATTTAGACATTGACACAAATTTCTTAAAATTTTAGAGTTAAAAATTGTCCCAAAATACTTCCCTTTTGAGATATATTCATTGGTTTTTGCCGTCTATATCTGGCAGAATGGCGCATCATACTGTACCTCAGAACTCGCGGTCTTGAAGAACAATGAGATACATACATGGGATAGGGGCTTTGATGAAGAAGGAAATCAAGTTAGTTTTATTTGCCACAACTTATTCACTTTGTAGAGGGGAGACTATTGAATATTAACCAGAAAGCTTATCTTATGGCATTATTTTATTTTTTGGCATAAATTACAGATTTGGGGAGTGAAGGGAGGTCCTTATGAGTTCAAGCCTGCACCTGCCTCTGCCTCAAATTTTGTTGATTTGTTTTCTCCTTTAAATTTTCCTCCTCAGTCCATGGAGAAAAGTATAGAGGGTTCATTTGTCCTTCAAGAATGATCATTCTTCCTTAGCCAAAATATGTAAATTTCCAAATGCCTTTCTCTTATCATTTCTGTTCAGCCTTTTATTTATGCACTAGGAAATGTATCAATACTAATGACAAACATGTTATACTATAGAATGAAGATACGAAGATATTTGCTTGTTTTTTCATTCATCAAGAGATTTTTCAGACCATAGACAATGTTGAACTTGAGATTTCAGCTCTCTGAAGTCATATGTGAAACATACATCACATTGTTTTATACAGTAGTGTAATGGTATTGGTTGTATTGGAACTTGTCAGAATTTAATTGGCTGATGAACTATGTAATGGATATTGGAGAAACATAATTAGTCCAAAATCAGTTATATATCTGGGATATGCATTGGCATCGCAGACTGTAAAAGCCGTGATACAATTACTGCAACAAATTATACTGATAAAACAGGATTACAAAAGTAATTTGTCATTCAGGACGTATATAATACTGAAAAATGTGAATACAAGAATAATTTGCATGTTTTGGACATAGTAGTATTAATGAAATGAAATTAAAAGAATAATGGAAGAACTGTAGAAGTATGTTATACTAATGAGATGAGATTACAAAAGTACAGTATCTGAAAACTTTGTATATAGGATATGAAGAAGGTTTGTTGGCTTTATGATTCATCCATTTTAGAAGGTGGTGTTGAGGTAAAAGTATAAACTAATAAGTGCTACAGCTCCAACAACAATTGCAATGGGCAACGCTTTTCTGCAGACGTTGAAAAAAGGTAGGTAGAGATACATACTTCGTATATAATTCCTTGATAATACTGTTCATGAATTGGGGGTTCTATGAGGTGTTTGGGAGGTTACCCAAGGGTAGTCTGAATGTCTGCTTTTCTGGCCTTTCTAGCATCTTTTGCATTGGCATTCTTGGTTACGGTCAGTTCATGTGACCTAAATCTTCTTTTTGGAGCACCACAAACTGCAGCGGAAAAATAATATTGGTCGTGTACACAAAATCTTTCAAATACCCTACGTATTACAGTTTGTACAGCTATTGAGCAGCTTGCAATTGAGCTAATTTTGTCAAGCCGTTTTAAAAAAAGACTCGTACCCATATAGATATTGTTAAGCTGTATTGAGCAAGTCTCAGTTGCCCAAATAAAGCGAAGCTAGCGAAGCTAGCGAAATTGATTTAGCAGGACAAAAGTATTTATCAGGTAAGTTTTCAAAAGGAGTCCTATCATTGTAAATGTACCTGCAACATCAAAACACAACATTACGCAATTGATCCAAAGGCACTTGCTCTAAGTTAAAAGAGTGAAGACTAAGATTACCTGCAATCACAGCAAACGTATGACTGCTTGGATGAGAGGCGCATAGAGATCTTTGCTGCAGCTAACGGAATGGACGATTGATTGTGGAGGAAAGAGGTGAAGAGATGGAGAGAAGAATGATGAGTTAAGAGCGAAAGGATACTACGGTCTACATAGGCCGGCATTGCATTTCCTGAAGGAGTTAAAGAAGAATTTGATGGTATGGATTTGGTGGCTGTAAGCCTAGCGGGGGCTTGCAGGGCCATTTTATATACTTCTTCATTTGTTTCACTATTCTCTTTATTGGAATGCGTTTATCGAGAGTTGGAATGTTAAAAGGGATAAAGAATGTGGGGTGTATGCATGTAAAAATGGGGTAATGCAATTGGTTTGTATAGACGTAGTGTGAAAGCGTGGCTGTTATGCTCCCCACACAACTTCCCCTTTTTCGGCTTTTAACTTCTTGTCTTCTAGTGAAGGCGGCCCCGTTGCAGTGTAACGTTAGTTTCTTTGTACCTTTAAATTGGTTTCTTTAAAAGTGAAAAATGTCAGTGTGGACCATTTTAATATTGTACTTTTCTCATAGCCCAAGTTTTGTGACTTATTCATCTTTGCTTGCGAAGCCTTTTATAAATGAGTGTACATGTCAACATGTACTCTTAAGTGCACTCGTTAAGAAGAGCTCATAAATAAAAAGAACAAGGCACTGATGCCTGTGCATGTCCTTGCTCTTCCCATTTTTGAACCTCTTAAGATATGCCCTACGGACACAACATTTTCCTAGAAGAGTTAAAGACTGCTAAGGTCATCCCATTCACTTCACCGTACAACGACGATCAATTTCGCAAGAACCAAAAATATAATAAATTCTAGCACACACCAAAAACAAAAGACTAACAAATGACTACATATATATAGTTTCAAAAACTGCTTCATAGTCCATACCATGGTGGCACGAGTAACGTGGCAGCATGACCCGGGAAATTATAACCAGTTTTTACATCAAGATTCAAGTCTCCCAAGTCAAAGTAGAAGAAAATAGCCCCACAGTGGCAAACAAGAAACATAAACGCAATCATGAAAATGAAGGATTTACATTTTTGCTTTAGATCGCTACCAAGGTTTAAGATCACCCACAGGGCCCGCAGTCCAGTTCAAGATCTTCTCACCTGGTTTCAAGAACACGCTCTTACCATGAGGCAGCTTCCGAGCAAGCCCGTTCAAGATTTGATGAAATGCGTCTCCGGCTTGAGCGGGCTGTGGGAACAACATTGCCTGTTTCATTGAAGGATTTGCAAGCAATCTTTGCTTCCTCAGTATTACTTCCGGTGGAATTGATGTAAGAATGGTGTCCAAATTGGGAACATCCTTCTCTGCTATGTAAACCCCGATTTCTTCCCAAGGAATTGCATCTGCAAATGGTAGAACAATGTCATCAGCTATGATAACGGGGATGCACCCGAATATGACCGCCTCGACCAGTCTCGGACTCCACGGCGCCCACCCGAGCGGGCACAAACAAAAAACAGCTCTTTGCATGTCTTCGTAGTAGGTTGTCGGGTGCTCTGTGGAGATGTCGAAAAGTGGGTTGTCCTTAAAGTTCTCCCATACTGCTGCTCGTGCACCTCTGTGAAATTAAAACAAAAATAATAATAACTTAAATTATGGTGTCTCTTGGCACACGCCTTGAACATAGTATTTTCTTTTTGGTCCACCTTTGAAGTTTGAACATAGTGTTTTCAGTGAAAGGTATCATTCAAAAAAATTGTTCATCTAAATCCTAGTAAAAAAAAATTGGGAAAACAATTTTCCATGGATTTATGTATACGATCATACATAGCCACGACGGATTTCAGCTACTTAGAGACTCCCACTTCTGATTCCAATTTTACCCCTACAATCTTCCTTTTCATAAAAAACATGCTTGCAGCAAGATTCAAACCCTTGCTTCTAAGAAAGTTAAACACATGTATCACATGTCCAAGGTCATCTAGTACTTACTAAAGCGCAGGCTAAGTAAATTGTACCTTGCGTAATAACCACCTTCAGGGTCGTTTCCCACATCATAAAACAAGCCTCTGAAGTAAACAAAGATTGAGCGAGGAGTGCTTGGTGGTATTAAGTGGGATTGCATTTTCTGGGGAGGAGCGTATGGAGGAACAGTGATAGAACCATCTTTTAAGCAAACATGATTTTTTTGTCCAAAAGTTTGAACTAATGTAGCACGTTGAAGCAAACGAAGAATCCCTCTTTCAATAGCCTTTTCTTCCTGCAAATAATAAACATGAATCCAAATTAAGATATGATTGTTTAGAAGTATACTTACAGTCGGACCAAAGATTTATTGTGAACAAGAAGGTGAAAATGAACTACTTACTTGATAATGGAAGCATGCCCCAAAGTCATGGGGAACTATAAAGAAGTGATCAGCACCTTCTGTTCTATTCCAATAAGGCCAATTTGAAGAAATAAGCTGTATTGCACTCCGCATCATACGAGGCGATTTGAATGGTAAAGGGAGGCCTTGTGGTGTAAGGTCACAAGTCGTGTATACAGGGGTATAGAACCAATCGGCTTCCTCAGGATTGAGGGTTCGAACGGCGCTAGATAAGAGGAACCGATGCATATAAATCTCAGCAGCAAACATGTGGGTGAGGCATCGAGGGTCCTTTTGTAGAATCTTTTTGTTGTATTTGCTTGGAAGTTCATATACAAAAACTTTCAACCTTCCAACGGGATCATCGTCCAAAACATCACCAGCACTACCTAAGATTGTATAATCCAAGCATAATCAAAGACAATATACTTCAAATCTCACAAGAAGTAGAAGATTGATAGTTATTAATTATGTATCTTACCAGGAGAATCGAAGTATTACATCTATCAAAAATCTAGGTAGCACACTGGCTTGAACGAAATTTAAAATAAAAAATAAAAGAAAGGGGTTTCGAACATCAATATCTTGCGCACTCTGTTATGACTTCAAGATGAACTACTGAATAGGCTATACGAATAGTTAGTTCCTGATATGGTGAACCCATTATATAATGTCAATTTCCACCTTTTATTTTGTATTTTTAGCTATCCTGAGTTCCCAGTTGGGGATTGAGAATTCACTGGAGTGAAAACCTCAAGAGGAATCACATCCAAAGTAAACCCAACTGATGCCCAAAACAGCAAACCCTAACTTAGAACTATCCAATACAAAATAAGTAAAAAAGAATTACAAAAAACGCACCAAATCCAAATTGCATATCATCCAAATGAAATTCAATAGCAGTAACCAAAACCAGGCAAATGAAATTCAATCAGAAGAAAATCTGAAGAACCAAAAAAGGAAAAGAGTAAAATTAACAGATAAACAAAAGGCCAGATATGTCTATGGACCTGAAATTCGTTCAGTTGGTTGAGTCCTGCCAAGCTCCACAGCACCAATCCTCAATACAGTTGCAGAACAAAGAAGCAAAACAAAACCCAAATTCCAATTCCTCATTCTATTGCTCTCTAACCCACTCAATCTCCAAGAAACCAAATCTCTGACTTAAAAGGAACACTAATGAGCCACTAAGAGAAACCCAATTAAGTGTTGGACCAAAGCCCCAAAGAAGAAACCAAAAATGGGAATTTACTTAAAGGGTTCGATTGTAGAGATAGTTGGGATGTCATTACAGGTAGTAGTTGTTGAAAGGCTTTCCTTACAAATTGGATTTTGAGAAAAACTCAAAAGAAAATTCTAATTAATTGAGCAGATACACAGAGAAAGAAAAAAAATATGGGTATTTGAAATTGCTTTAAGAAACGGGCAGTAGGAACAAAGAGGAGGATGTTTAGTTTGGTATGGTATGGGTTGTCAAGCTGTTAGAAATTTGCTGGAGACTCTACATATGTTATATATTATAAAATAAAAATAAAAATAAAATATTTGCATTTGAATGTGAATGTATATATAGTCATTATATTACTAGTAGTTCATATATCTATATATAAATTATAATCACTAGCAAGTGGTTCAAATAGTAACGTACTGGGATCCGTGTTGGATTTGATTGTAAGTTTTTTAAGTCGAATTCTAGCAGCTACAAATTGTTGGCCACTGTTCTGCGAATATGAATTAGTTGAAATACGCGAAAACTAATCCTAACATCCTGTGATACTAGAAAATATTTAGACAAATATATATATATACACAAATAGTGAAATAGAAGTATTTTTATGAGAATCTCAGGGGGAGCTTTTACTTCTTGATGAAAAGTCCATCTCACATAAACTACTGAGTAGGCTTGAACTCATAGTCATGGCTGTTCTACTCATCTGATGTCAAAGTCAAACCTTGCAATTCTTGTTTTTATTTCAATCAATTACAATACTTGTATTTGTATTTATTTATTTTTAACATATTTATACTATTCACCACATTAAGCCATCTTGCTTTTAAAAAAAATAAAAATTGGGCATCTTACTTTTAAAAAAAAAGAAAAAGAAAAAACGAACATTAGGATATATGCAATTGTTAGTTGAACTAGTAAGGAAAATATTATTCTTATCTATAAATCTTACTGCTTATTCTTACTATGTGCATTAAATCAGTTGCACTTTTGTTGTATTTTGTAAATGTATAATTTATTTAATACATCTAATAAAAATATGTAGTAAAATTTATAAATAAGTATAGCATTGCTCAACTAGTAATTAACCCATCGATGTGTTAAATTTTGCAATGCAAAAATAATAAACACAAGCTCAGACAAAAAAATTTATTCGGTCAAATCACATATCATTATTAGAGTTTTGTCCCAAGGCTTTCACAAAAGTCCAAATTCTGGGTACTGGATGACACAAGTAAATAAATTCAAGAAGGGTGTTCTTAAATACACCCACGAAATTATTTTTTTCACCCCAATTAAAAATACTTGAAACTCACCCCATCAAATTTTTTTTAAATACCGTTAACTCACCCCATTTATTTCTCAATTGTCAAACAATACTTTCTTTCTCTCTCCATTAATATATCTCTCTAGTTTTGCATCACTGGTGTCGGCCAGACTTTGAACCGTCTTCGTAGGAGAAACGGAATGTGGACCCGTAACTACACTCCGGCAAACTCTCTACTCCAAAACCCGACAGCTAATGAAACATCAACGCCGGATTTTCACCTCTAAACCCAATCTATGGCGTGATGTAGAATGCATAATTTCATTTACAATGAGTAAATTAATTTGATTAGATTAATTTGTAAAAGTTAATACAACCAAAATAGGGTACACAAATAGGGACACACATATATATATATATATGTATGTATATAGTATACACTGTGAGAGTTTTAAAACTCAGGGCAATTCTTGTTTGAAAAGCCATGGCTTTTAATTTTTGGCTAGATACACAGGCATATATATATATGTATATAGCATATATCGTCAAAGTTTTAAAACTAAGGGCAATCTATGCTTGAAAAGCCATGGCTTCCAATTTTTTGCTAGACTCAATTTCATCCATTACTCCATTTTTTCACCCTAATTTACTTATCAAAAACAGAAAATTGTAGGATTATGAGTTTTAAAGGTGAAATTAATTTTAGAAAGGTGATTTAATTGTTCAGAGTTCTTTGAAAAAATAAAAAAAGATGATCAATCCCAAAGAATCAGTGTTTGAGATGAGTACAAAGAAGAAGTGGTAAATGGAGATAATTGAAAAATTGGATAAGGGATTGTTTGGTTAGTAAAATTTATGTTTATTTGTCAAATTTTAAAAATTAGTCGGGGTGAAAAGAATAATTTTGTGGGCGAGAACAAAATTACCCATTCAAGAAAGACAAATAAAAAAATTTCTCAAATGATCAAGTGTTTATCATTACATGGGACGAAAGAATCAATATATACATAATGTTGTTTTAAGCCTGTTTGACGTGCAAGAAAGTTAATCATTCCATTAAAACGATTTTAAATTCTAAATTTAGCTTTTGGTTACTATTTTATAACCTATACAGTAAATTTATCATTTTATCATGTATCGGGTAAATGATATTTAAAGGATAGATGTTATTATAAAAATCGCTTTTCTTTTTCGCATATATTTCCAAATTTGTATGGACTGTGTCTATAAAATCCCCGGATAATACGGAATTGGCTCTTTATTATGTGAGTTATTTCATTGCTTCCTAATTGGAAGTAAGAATATAGAAATTGCATTAATCAGAGAGGATCTAATGCGGATGATCTCCTCCCAAATCACAAGTAACGGATGCACCCATCTGCAACTTGCAACTTCTTTTTAACTAATCTCCAATTCCGTAAGTCTATATTATGATTTTCAAAACAAGTTTGTTTTCCCACGGACACAATATTGAATTTTTCTTGTATTTTATTTTTTAGAACATACTTGCAAAAAAACCTAAGAGCAATTTTAAAATTCTATCAAGGGAATGGGTAGTCTCATAGTACAAAAATTCGCCCAAAGCTCATTTGGTGCAACTATATCATTTTCAATTCTCCTTTAGTTAGCAGTGGAGAAAAATATTTTACTTTCTATTCGGATGGGATATTCAAACCATATGGCCATTGAAAATATAAAAAATAAACAAGTATTTAATCGTGAGTTTCAACCCTTGAGGTTTAAAACAAGGAAACCAAACACGTTTTTGTCTAATCTGAATATGACATTCCCACCTCTTGACACTGAAATAGAGATTCAATCATCATTCTCTAGTTGGAAAATTGTAACTGAATTCCCCTGAAATTTGAATTGGGAAGGTGAATTCAAATTGTTGGATCTGCGAGGATCTCAGTTCTATTTTTCTATACTCGACGATGAGATGTATCAATGTACCGCTATCAAAAATAAATTCGTTCCCTCATTGTCCAAAAAATATAGAAGTTGCACCTTCATTCAATAAGGGACCGATCCCTCCTTAGGGCTAGGGCCAGGACCTGGGGGAGGGGGGACCTGCCCATCTCGGGGTTTTATATCTTCCTCGAACCTACCTTTCGTCCAATTGCAATTAATCAAGAAGGAAGAAAACGATAAATCATTCAGTTTCTTTAGTAAATTACACTAAACCCCCTCAACTATTACACTTTTTCACTTTACTCCCTAATTTATAATAGTCGATAGCAAACCCCCTTTAATGTCTCAACTATTAACCTTTATCACTTAAGTCCCAAAAATGACACAATTGTCTATGTACAATTAAAGTTTAAAAAAAGAAAGAAAAATAAAATAAACCCAACCCATCTCCATATCAAATTTAACTGATTTGCTCTTAAATTAAAAGTCCTAATTAGTAAGTTTGTATTTTAAAGTGTAAATTTACCATATATATACATGCCGTTTATTTCTATGTAAATATACATACATACACACATATGAGAGTAATTTTTTTAAGGACCATCCTTAAATAAACTAATTTAATGACCGTCCATTCCGAGGGGGTAAATGGACGAGTTTTTTCATGAAACTTGGTGGGAATAATCTATATAATGAGTAAATTCAGTAGATCAACTCCACCAAATTTCATAAAAAAATTCAATCAAAAAATGCGTTGACTGGAAAATTGATATATGTGAGCATTTTTTGGATATTGAAATTTTAGATTTTTAATTAACTCACTTCCTGTTTGAGGTTTTATGATAAAATTTGGTGGAGGTAATCTATTCATTATAGAGATCATCCTCGCCAAGTTTCATAAAAAAATTATTAGTTTATTTTTCGAAATGAACAATCCTTAAGTTAGTTAATTTAAAAATTATCCTTAAGAAAAAACGAATTGTATATGTATATATTTGCATTCACCTATATATATATATAGAGAGAAAGAGAGGGGGGGAAGTTGTCAGTAGGGGTGTTGTCAGAAATCCGAAAACCGAACCAATCCGTTGCGATCCGAAATTTCCCGAACCGAAAAAAAAAACGAAACCGAAATCAAAAACCGAAACCGATTGATTTGGGTCGGTATGGGTTGGGAATTCGGGGTCCTCGAATTGGACCGAAAAAACCGTATGTTTTTTTTAAAAAAAATTGCTAACTTAATGTAATTACTTAAGTTGTCTTACAATACGTTGAAAATAAAAGGACACTTTCTTACAATAATTACATTATATAAATGATCCAACCCTATGGATTATTTACATTTGCAAATAATTACTTAAGCTAATTATTAAAATAAATACATTATATAATTTTTTGTAGCGCCTTTTGAGTGAATTTATATTTTTAGTGCAATTTTGAAATAAAGTTATAACAATACAAAAAAAACCGAATGAGACCGAACCGGACCGAAACCGAATAATTTGGGGAGGGTTTGGGTTTCATAGGTACGAAAACTGAAACCGAACCGAACTATAAAGTTTGGGGAGGGTTTGGGGTACCCTAGTTTCTACCCCGACCGAAACCGAAAACACCCCTAGTTGTCAGGCTGGGAATGAGTCTTTATGGGTATAAGTTGGGGTGCGGTGGTGGTCAAGGGGGGGGGGGGGTTTAAGGTTTGATGATGATGATGGAGTAATGGAGGCTTGGGGTGGGTGGGGAAAGGGGTTGAACATTTTCATTTTATTTTATTTTTCTGTTTTTGCCTTATTTTTCCTTTTTAAATTATATACAAAGGCAATTGTATCAATTTTAGGGGTTAAGTAATAATGCCTAATGGTTTAGGAGGATTTACTGTTGACTTTTCCAAATCAAGAAATAAAGTGCCAACATGTAATAGTTCAAGGATGTTTAGTGTATTTTACCCTTTTATTTAAGCCAAAAATTTCTAAAGAGCTTTAATTGAGGAATTAAGTAAAACGGTCTCTTTAAGACTTATTAGTTGAAAAATTATGCCGCTTGTGTTCTTTTTTAGATAAATTTGTGACTCCCTCCGTAAATTGATATATAAGTTTTAGGTGTTGCCTCTCTTTGCGATGAAGAAAAATAAATAAATGTTCTTGAGTTCAATTGTTGACATGCATCAATCCATGTCAGATTGTCAGGCATGGACATATTTACATAGGGCCAAGGTGGAGTAGTCGCCCCCTTGAAATTTTATAATTTTTTTGCATACTACTTACATGTGTATTTTGAGGAGAAAAAATTGTTAGGAAATTTATATTTCCTAATTTATATTGCGCAACATATTATAATCTTTCAATTATATGTGCTATTTAAATTAAGGAGTTAATATTTAATGATGTAATTAATTTTTGTTAAGCCCTTAAACTATTCAAATAAATGTGGGCCAAATGTATAAATACCTTGTATGGGCTTTGTTGGTGCTACAATCTAGAAGGATATTTTAGATTGCACAATCAATGATTATATCAAATAATTGGAGTAATAAATATAGAGAATATGAGATAGTTAAAGATTTATAGAGGATGTTAACCTCGTATGAAGATACGGGTTAGTCCTCCTCTGTGGAATGGAGCTAGGAGCTCGGTTTACCTTATATTGATCACAAATAAAAAAGTATTACAAATTCACACAAGCCTCTCTAGCTATCCTATATCCACAATGTTATAATATGAGTGCACTCAGGTTATACAAGTGATGTCCTCTCTATTCCAGGAGCTCTACTGAGTGCTCTACTCCTATTCTATCTCTTGTTTTCTTTCTATTGAATGCTGGATTATATCTATATTATGAGGTTTTTTTTATTGTTATTGGGTTGAACTTAATTGGTGGAAGAAGTAAATGCTTCTTGCATAGATATAACTGGAGAAAACGTGTGGCTAGAGCCCTCAGAACAGGTCTAGAGCCATGCTTTGGTCATTAACAACTCTGACCTTACTTCTCCATGAATTTCGGTACAGTAAATGTAGTTGTTGTGCTTTTAATGAAGGTGATGGGAGTTATGCGTGCTCAGCAGAGTAGGTGGCAGTCGTCCATACTTCTGCAAACCACTATGGTATAGTGGTTGGGCGAGAGGGAGCTTTAGAGCTCGCCAAAAAAGCTCTGGGGCCCGAGTTTCACAATTTGCTGTTCATAATCAAGTCTCGAGTAGGTACCCAATTCTTGAGGGGCTCCATCCTCCTTACAGTGGACCACAGGGCTCTTTTGAGCTCCTCACGCTAGCTCGCCAAAAGAGCTCTGGGGCCTGAGTTTCACAATTTGCTATTCATAATCAAGTCTCGAGCAGGTACCCAATTCTTGAGGGACTCCATCCTCCTTACAGTGGACCACAAAGCTCTTTCGAGCTCCTCACGCTGGGGCAGGTCCGATAACTGACATGAACGACCACGTGTCAGCTCGTGGTTGGTGAGGCAAATTGGACTAATAATTTACACCATCAATTGTCCCATATCTTTGTCATTTAGCTCAGATGAGCTAGTTGGCGAGGAGGAAAGCTTTTGGTTGAGGTGAAAAAATGATTTAATTATATTGGTTGAGGTGAAAAAATGATAAGTGTTAACTTTATACAGGTGAAGGGTGAAATTTCGTGTGAGGGAGTCTTGTAGCATTTCAACACATCAAATTTTGTTGTATTCACTCCTTTATACTTGTATAAGTGATCGTTTGGTGATTCGGGTGGTCCAAATCAATTTTGGTTCGTAAATAAGAAGTTTTGATCCTACGCGATTTCCTTATTTTTAGCCAACTTTGGATTATCGTAACTTTCTCATCTTTTATCCGATTTGACTGTCGTTTATTCCTACTTCTAGATTTCATGCTATTCTACAACTTTCGTGTTTTGGCCAAAGTCCAATTCTCACTCCTCGTTGACCAAAATAGGGCCCGAAGTTGGCCCATCGCTAAATTTTGGTCTTTTGGTAGCGCTTTGGTAGAGTGCTGTCTTCGGTGAATTTTTGGGAACGATTGGTCCATAATTTGGAAAAACTTCCAACTATAAAGTTGTAGATCTTTGAAATACCTTTCCGTGAACATAAAGAACGCCTTAATCGGAGTTCCGAGTCAAAAGTTATGGCCGAAACAAAAACAGTGCATCAGAGCACCAAAATTACACGCGGACTGGTATGTGCTTTTTGAATACCGGTCCGGCAGCGGGCCAATGTCAGTTTTGAGCGTTTTTAAGTGTTCATTTGATCCCTTTTGCCCCAAACTTCGACCAAAAATAAACCCACAAGCCTCTAGAGAGTTCTAGAGTGAGGGAGATGAGTTCTTAAGTAAATTTTATCCATTTTTCACTCATGATCCAAGATTAAAGCTCCAAATCACTTGAGTTTCTTCTTCCTTGCTACTATTCATCATCTTCTTCGTGCGGATTGCTTGGGGAGAGCCGCAATCTTCGTCCTTTCTTCTCATTTCTCACTCCTAAATTGAGGTAGGGGTTTATATGTTCTTAAACTTGAACTTTTTGCCATGTTTCATGGATATCATTGTAAGCTTCCTCCATTTGCCTTATTTATCTAAAGCTTTGCTATGTACACTTGATAATATGATTTTATTTGACTAGAAATTGATGATTTATACACGTATGTTAAATATGTTGATTTTGTCTATTGATATCAGTGATACACGATTAATTGGAGTATAAATTCACATATTTAAGCAAGATATGCCCTCTAAGCTCTATGATTATATGTTATTGATTTATATGGATGTCCTTTGGGTGTGTATGTGTTGATTTGACAGGAAAAGGGTTTTGTATACACTAAAGGACATGAACATGATTTTAATAGAGCTTATATGGCATATGTAGTTTCTATTTTACATTTAATGCATGAATTGGAACAAGATATGCCGCTTGAACTTACTATCTATGGAATATAGACTTATAAGCGATGGTCCTCAGACATACATGCTTGGTTGTATCCAAGTAGAACTGTAAATGGATTATATATGCGCTGAGGAACATTGATACATGATGAATGAAGTTTAAGTGTCATATGTTACTTGTTAGTTGCCATAAAGAGCATGTATGCATATTCTGCATCACTATTGTGTCAACCGCACTCTTGAAGATTCTTCGGCAAGCTCGGATTCCCATATGGCCTATGGAATGGGCATGTATCTCTTATTATGATGATGAAAGCTTCATTAAATGTATATCTCTGTTTGGAGGCGACTTGGAGGCTTATTTCTTATGGCAATTCATGGAGGCTTTATTTATATCTTGATATCTTCTTGTTGGTCGGATATGATCGGTTAATAGATTTTTGGATACAGATTATGCTTGGTCGTGGATGACCAAGGGTGATATGAATATATGTTTTTATGGTGCTTGTCGGGATGGGAAAATAGGCAGGGCCCGGTGCCCTTGGGTTGAAAAGCCTTAAACCCCTGGGGGATATTGTTTGGCCGCCAATAAGCCACCGGTGAAAGACCCGGGAACCTTGGCATTGGCAACGCACCATGAATTTGATTCTTTCTAAGGAAGATGGACAGGATTGTTGTTCCACTTCCTGGGTATGATGGTATTGGTATGCCTTTTTAGGCGACGAATTCTATATTGTAACGCCAGTTCGGATTCTTATTGAAGCCAACTATGATTATATTGTATGCTCTTGGAGTGAATGTATTTTATATGGCTATCATGGCTTGGTTTCTCATCGGGATGCGTCGTCAAGATTCAGAATTGGGTTGACACAAAGGGAGGTAACCTGCATATGCATGAGCATGCATCATCATGAGCTAGTTATCTTTTGTGATGTTTTATCAATAATGTTTGGATTATACGATGAAAAGGTTTACTTGATTTACAGTAATAAATTAAGGAATGTTTTCCAAACTTTCCCTCCATATACTTTCCCCCCTACTGAGCGATATGCTCACCTCGTTTTTCTAAACTATACAGGTATTCAGGAGTCTAAAGAGAACAGGGGCGCGGAGGGACCGGGAACGAGTTAGTGGCTCTGATACAGATGTATTTTTGTTATGTACATGCTATCGCGGGAAGCCACGGCTAGCCCAGATTGTAGTATATTATCATGAAATTACTCAGTTGCTTTTAAAACTATTATATACTTGTTTATATATTTGTATACAGTATTATCATCTTCAGTATGATTGTGAAACGGTTGTTTGACATGTATGATAGTACCATTTGGATTTCTTTGTGCATTTTACATTATATATACCCATTTTAGTCATTCTAAGATGGGTTAGTAGCACTCCAGGTCTTAATTACGGGTGTTGTCCTGTAGATTAAGGCGGGGGTGTTACATCTTCGATACGACCGTTCCTATTTTGATGAGATCATGCGCGGCCGTTTCATATTTCTTGAAAAACGTGTAAACGTGTGGTAGTGAGTTTGTGAGTGGATAGTTAAGATTTTGAATAGACACTTAACTTCTCCTACACACCTTATATAAACCCTTTTGCCTTATGAGGAATTTTTACTTCTCATTTTTCTTTCTCTTGAACCTTAGGCACTTTAAATCACAAAAGCACCCACAGACGGCATTCTCTCTTGATAATTTGACCCACGTACCATCCTTTGATCATAATTTTAAGAGATTTTCAAGTGTTTCCTTGGTAGATTTTATTGATCGTGTTCCATACTTCGCCCCTACCACATCATTACATGCCTTAGCCTTCCTTATGGATCGTTTCACGAGCCACGGCCAAAACCTAAAGATACCTCCTGACACAGGGGAGGGCTCCTCTGTGGGAGATGCCCACATCCTCCCCGAAGTGAAGTCCATAAAAATTGTGGACAGCGAGGAAGAAATAATGCGTATTTGCCTTCCCCTCATGTATCAAATGACGCCAATGATATCGAAAAGTATACGGAATACCTTAGTGCTTTGGTTGTTTTGCGTATTCCATCAACTTTCTCTGCCCCTGACATCCCCATTTTTAAGAGGAAGTACCAAATTCTTGATTTAGTCAGGATTAGGGCGCCATGCCAAGAAGAGAGAGCATGTTATTACAGACCTAAAGAGGTCTGCTTCTACAAAGCCGCCTTTGAGTACGGGCTGAGGCTCTCAATTAATGATCATTCTTTTTCAGCCCAAAAATAGTGGTGGGAAGAACAAGGGTGTCTTCAATTGCCTTACAAGGTCAGGGGCTTCGAAAATCATTTACGACCATGCCCGACAATATCCCAAATTGAAAGAAAAGGTTCTTCCATGTCTCAGGCATGGACTGGGAGCATGATTCCAGGTACCCCAGCGTTCACGACCTCAAACGTTGGTTCTTAGAGACAAACTCCGTCAGTAAGTTTTCCTTCGCTTTCTAGTGCTGAACAACTTCTAATTTCTTCTTGAACCAAAGTTTATGACTTTTTTTATTTTTTTATACTTCACAGTTAAATAGAAGAAGTCCGACTTGGTAAAGTCGTCCTGGATGGAGGATGCTAAGGACTTCTTCCTCAAACATTATGCTGACATCGTAGCTCCTAAAATGTTATGGAGGTACGAACTAGGTCCCAAGCCCGCCAACACCGAGCTCAACGTCCTAACTGTGGAGGACTTCCCTCCCTTGGATGTGCTCTTGCCCTCTGAGCGAAATAACTCAGGGTTCAAGGCCTCAAAGGCCACTCAACAGGGAGGCAGCGACCATGGCTCTGAAGGTTCTATATTTATTAAGAAGATTGGAGCTGAAGCTGGTGTTCTGCGAGAGGGAAACCAAGAGAAAATCCGACCTGTTTCCCATTGGAACAGGGTTTTGGTTGTGGCCCCTCTTCAATAGGTGCATGTGGTGCCCAAGAAAGACGAGTCTTCAATTTTTCTCATTAGTTTTTCTATCCGAGCTTTGACTGTGACTTTACCTCTTACTAACTTTGATCTTTTTTCCTCTTTTTTTTATATATAGCCTTGGTCTTCAGGGTGAATACCAACAAAACGACCAAAAAAATGACTGCGCTGGCCAGGGGCTTGCCCCCTTCGAAGAGGTCTAAGGGACCTGAGAAAGTCGGGGAAGGCGTCTTAACTCTGCCCACGGACCCCCAACCGACCCAAGTCACCCTCACCGCCCTTAGCAGCTCCCACCCAAAAAATGTACAAAGCTAGGTGGATCTTATGAACGCCCCACTAGAGGACCTCCATCTCCTCAGCCCAAAGAAAACGACTTTATAGAGAAAGATGGCTCCAAAGGATAGTGCCCGCAGTCCTGCTGATAAGGGCTCTGTAGGTGTTGAGGATCTCGAGACAGAAACAGATGAGGTAGTTATAATTAGGGCCAAGGATGCCAATAAGTAGGCTTTTGGACCTGGGCGACCTAATGAGAGTATGCTTGATCCTAGCGCTCAAGGCAGGTCTGCCTTCTTTGTCCAATGCTATTCCCTCCATCCCCTATCGCAGAAGGTGCTGGAGCAGGCGAGGGAACAACGAACTAACCAGCTCTTTTAACCTTCTTCACATGAGTCAAGTATGTGTATTTTCATTCTGGGCTCCGCTCTTCGAGTTCTTTAAGTATAACTTGTCTCTTTCACTTTTTTGCATGCCATGAACCTCTTTTTCTCAACTTTGTACCTGGCTGAGGAGGGCTTCAGCGCCGTGGCCAATTCAGCTCTCCAAGAAGAGCTCACCAGGATGCAGAAATAGCTTTATGTTGCTAAAAGTGACCTGGAGAGGGCTGATAATGATAAGAAAGTCATGCTGGACCAGCTAAATAATGCCTTGTCGAAGACAGAAGGTCTAAATGGCAATGTAGACAACTTCAACAACATATTCGCCCGACTAGAGTCCGCATACAAAACACAAAGGCAAGATCATAAGGCCACAAAGTATGAGGCTTTCAGTTTCAAATACCATCTAATTTTGATAATACAACTTATATATGTTGCGTATACCATTTCTCAAATAAATATATATTATATATTTTGTATGAATTTTTTTCTATTTATGCAATGAAAAGTTAGTAATAATAGATTTTAGATGGGTCTTTTAAAAAGTGTCCTACAACGTTCCATACTTTAGCCAATTTTTGTATTGTTATAGATTGACATAAAAACATTTTAAAACAATGACGTGTCCAAACTTTTAATAACTGTATGAAACTTGTTAAGTTATTATCATATAATTTTGTATTCATTCTATATTGATATTAGATTCTAGGGGTAGATATCATCTAAAAATTTTTTCATATCACAACCCTTATGAGCCAATTGAAGCTATCTTTTGTGAACATCGCAAAAAAAAGAAGAAAAAAAAGGTGTAATTTATGAATTAATAAACATTGCAAAAAATCAAATAGCTTATTTATAGTTTTACAAAGAATGTTAAAAAAAAATCCAACTCAGAAAATGCTGCAGCTTTATTCACCCATTTGTGTTTTTCTTAATTGGGTGCTCTTATTGTTAAGGTGTCTTTCCAAAATTAAAAAGTTGTATGGATACTTAAATTAAAGGGTGTTAAAAAAAGAAAAATATTGGTGCTTCCGCTAGAACCCTTTTAATTTTTGCCCCTCTCCAACTAAAATCTTGGGTTCGCTCTTGATGTTAGTACATGTAATTTTTTTTATTTTTTTTGGTCTTTGTAGCAAATCAAATCAGTATATGCATATTGGGCAAGTCTTGATGTTGTATAAAATATACCAACGAGTATGATGATCTCATTGAAGTCCCAAAATCAACCAAGTCTAAATTCTTGTTTCTTCCGCAATATAATTCTATATGAAATAACTTTAAGAAATACAGTTATTTTTAAAAAAAAAAATTAGTAGATCCATAAATGAGACTATTTAATCGGCATTTTTTTCAAACTTCCTAAGAAAAAATTGTGAATTCGATACCCATATTAACGTAGTATTTGAGCTTAAAACATTCACTAATGTATTGCAACACAGAACAGGTGTGCTGCAAAAGTTCTACTTGTGAAAACAAGCAACTAGTTGGATGACAGAAGTTTGTATTTGATAGACAATGACACGTAACTCCTTAATTTTGTTGTTACATGTATTTTTTTTTTCTTTTTAATTACTTTTGAAAGGTTGAAGGTTTTTCTTTTCTTTTTAGAAAAAATAGGTTCTAATTATTTTTTTATAATTATATTTAAGTTAAGGATATTTTATTATTTTAAATTAAATAAAGGATTTTTTTCACAATTTATTTTAGTCACAAAAATAATTTTTAAATCTTTATTTACTAAAAAGATACACTCCTTTCTTTGAATGATCAATTAATAGCCTTACTATCTCTGCCACCACTGTCCACCGGAGCTCCGGTGACCATTGTTGTACCTTCAACAAAGACACGAGAGCTCTCTGGCAAGAATTTTATATAGCGTAAAAATAAAATTGCACTCAAATTTACGTCTTTAATTACTTGCAAATTTAGCACAAAAATGAATTTATACAAAAATTTATATCTTAATATGTCTACGGATTTGGTGTAAAAACATATTTATACTAAAATTATAACATTAGTTGTTTGCGAATTTAGTATAAAAACATATTTACACTAAAATATGTATAATTTATTACTTGCAAATTTAGTGCAAAAATATATTTATATGAAAAATATATCATGATTTGCACTAAGATATGTATCATTTATTGATTGCAGAGATTGCAGATTTAGTACAAAAATAGATTTGCACAAAAATATGTATCAATAATCGCAACCAATTTAGTGCAAAAACAAATTTGCAGTACTTGGAACTCCGATGAAATCATAACACTCTGGTAATGGTTCTCGGAGCTCCGGAGGAGGATAGTGGTGCTGGTGGTGGCCGGTAGTGACTAATTTACTTTTAAGAGAAAAATAAAAGAAATTGATGAAAGGTATTTTAGGTAAAGAAAATTTAATGTCCTTATTTTGGAATGAAAATGTAAGGTGGCATTCTCTTAAATATAATTATAGAAGAAACCCTTTTAAGCCATTACCTCTTCTTTTTATTAATATTTACTTAATTAATTAAGTTATTTTGGTAAAAGCAGGGTAAAACATAGTCTTCACTAATTCAAGAAGAGTAATAGAGTCTTTCACTCTTTTTTGTATTAAAAACTAATCATTTTATCTGATTAATTCCCAATTAATCCCTAATTAATTTATTATTAGGTGTTAGTCTCCCCCTTTCTTGCCGCCCTTTAAATACCTAGCGATTTTTAGAAATTGATAGTTATAATATTTATAGTAGCTTAGTATTTCAAACGTCGGTGTCGGTGGCAATATCAAGGAGGCTTCTTGGACTCACAGAGCAAATAATTTTGCTGGACATACTCTACGTAGACCTGCTTTGAATGTGGATGGATACGTAACTTTGCTCGAGGACAAGGCATTTTTTTTTCTTTTCAACTTTGATGCTCCCTCTGATTATGATAGTTGATGAAAATTCTTTCTCCATTGTCTTGAAAGAAAACGCAAAAAAAAAAAAAAAAAAAATCCCTTAAAATTTTGTACTAATTAAATTAATATATTAAATTGCATGATAGTGAACAATTTATAAACCGAAACGCGAATATGTGATATCAAATTTAAATTTGTCAACCCCAATTAAAATTAAGGCCGCGATGATCCAAATTTTGATTGATGAAAGCATTGAAATCAATCTAAAAATTGTGGTAGCCACACATGCCCCTAACTTGAATAGGTATCCTATGGACACCCTCAAAGAATTGACCTTTTTTTTTGTTGCCAAGCCGTGACTGTATAGTACCTTGAATTTTTGACTTAAATGCTCCATAGCACGCACATGATAGCATTTCCAAATTCAGTAGGCGAGTTAGTTGAGCCTTAAATAACCCATGTCCTCCAAAGTTATAGCTTGCCGACTATTAATTACACACGTATATTAAAATTAAGTATAAGGACCGGAACGTAAGAATTGATCTTTTTAAAAGATTAAAATTGAGTTTTTTTTTTTTTTTAATGAAATTTGACGATGATAATCTTCTCTATAATTGAAAATGTGTATGTTATTCTTATATAAATATTTTACGAGGAGGAACATTAGAAGGAAATAATTGGTTCTCAAAATATAGATGTTATTAATCCACTCTTTAAGCATGAAGTAATTTTCCATTGTCAGAGCATCCATAGTGTGATGGTTAAAAATTAGGGTAAATTTAGCATTTACATAGTTACTTTTTAAAACAGTGCACAGTGGGTAGGGTAAAAATTTAATCATACGATTGATGCTTATTCGTATAGTTGGTGTGAAAAAAAAAAAAAAACCAATTAATCCAAAAATGCCATACGAAAGTGGCTCAATTGTATGAGCTCATACAGTCTTGCCACAATCGTATGACCATATATATATATTTTATTTTATTTTCACACCATTTGGCTTCATACGAAAGTGGCTCATTCGGATGAGTCATACGAAATTGGCACACTCATATGACTAAAATTTAATGAGAGAGTAAATTTACTTGTTCTTTATTCTACCTTGCAAAATTTTGGCCTACATTTCTCTCCGCTGTGAAAGGGGTAGGGTAAATTTATCAATTTACCCTACTCAATAAAGATGCTCTCACAGAGTAAAAGTCTCACAACAAACGTAAAACCTCTTTGAGATAACATATTTTTAAAGTGCGAGGGGGTTGAATAACCACAAGTTTTGATAATTAGAAGGACAAGATTTGATCCCTCGATTCCAAAGCAAGTTAAATTAGAGATTTACGTACTATTCGTCCATTTATATTATTTTTGTTAACTTTCTTTTCTTCAGAGTAAATATTATACGAGCTGCAATCGCGTAGATGGGGCCGGGGCTGAAATAGTATAGCTATGAATACAAAAAATTAGAAGAGAGGGGTCCATCTGAGTGTGAGTGATCTGATCCAAGTGAAAGAGTAGTGTGGCTAATAACTAACAAAGAAGTAGTTGAACGGTCCACTGCCACCTAAAAATTGCAGTAAACTCCGCCAAAAGAAAAAAATTCTGTCAAAGTTTTTGAGAGTGTTGATGAGAAGATAAATAATAGTATCACGCTTAAATTCTGCCAGTCTTCGTACGGAACTTCTGCCTTCCTCTTAATTTTCATCTCTTCCCTTCAATTCCTTCAATTTTCATCATATAACATATATATATATATATATATATATGTAGAGAGAGAGGGTGTTTTGTTAATCGAGCAGTTGGTCTGCATCATCTAGTGCTGTGCTGCTTCACTTTCTTGGTGAAATAAAAAAAAAAGGGTAATGGAAGGGAAGGCAGAGATGGAACAGAAAAATGAAGTGAAATCTGTAGCAACAAGAAACGTAGAAGAGAAAGACAAGGCAAAGACAGAAGTGGCAGTGCCACTTATGGGTGAAAGCAATGAGGGAGAACAGAACAAAATTCTTGCTATGCGAACCTTTGTTGAAAAGCGTGATCCCTCTTCCAAGGTTCGCTCTCTTTCTCTGTCTATACACACACATATATATATATGTGCGTTTTCTTTATTGTCACTGTTAATTATGCCGAGAACAGTGAATTGGCGTCAATCTTATTTGGGAATAATATGAGATATGAACTATATCGACGATGCAATAAACATAAAATTTTGTTACGTTCCCATCATAAAAATAAAATAAGAATGATTGAGAGAAACTTGCTTTGAGGGGGGTAAAACTTCTAAATTGGTTTAATTGGAGGTAAACCAAAGTTCCATTGAAAAGAAAAGAGGGCTTTCTGTAATTTCAATATATTTTAAAAGTAATCTTTTATTCGAAACTAAATAGATAGTTACACCTGATCATTCCTATAACTCATTTATCTACTACATGTAACAAACTATTATTTTTTAAAGGTTTCTAACGAAAATTACCCACTACCAACAATATCCTAAAAATTATAAAATACATAAATCCAAAAATCAAGGTTCTTAACAAACTATTGTGGAAAAAGATGAGAAGGTATATATAGGAAGCAAAAAGTAGGGCCAAGAACTGCGGAGATGTAAGCGCATTCTTTATTGTTGTAGTTGGGGTGTGCTTGGGATAGAACGGATTATAATACACCTACTCAATTGGAAAATTTTCCAATATTTTCATAACTAGAAATTAGGTATAAGGTCTTATTACACATTGATTTTTACCAAAAATTCAATGAATAATATTGTTTTGAATGAAGGGCCTATTTTTAATTGATAATTAGCGTAAGAGGCCTATTTTGTTTTATATTTTAAATGAAGGTATTTGAATAAATTTAAATATCATTTAATTAATAAAAACATGTATATATTACCTAAATTACCCCCTCTTTATGAAATTTGCACAAAAATATGGACTGCAAAGTTCATATTGCAGTAAAATATGAACTGCAAAGTTCATATTACAGTGAAATGTGGACTGCAATATGAACTTTGCACTATAAATATGGACTGCAAAGTTCACATTGCAATAAAATATGGACTGCAATATGAATTTTGCACCAAAAATATGGACTGCAAAGTTCATATTGCAGTGAAATATATACTGCAAAGTTCATATTGCAATCCATATTTTAATGCATATTGGTATTTTTTTAGTTTATTTTAAGGGTTGGAATGTCATTTTACAATAAAAAAAAAGACACATGTCATATTATCAATAAAATAAAAAATAGGCCATTTATTTACAAAAAAAATAGGCCTTGGCTTTAGTGTGAAAATCTTTTTCTAATAAGACTTTTTTTTTAATTGTTCCTTTTCATAATCTTAAATACCTTTCCAATTCTAAAAATTTCCAAAATTCAAAAAAAATTCTAAATTGGAATCTTCGGAACTTTCTAAATCTCCTAGTTTCTTTAAATATTTGGAATTATTTGAAAAATTAATTATAAATTCTAGTGCTTTTTTTCTTTTCCTTTTAACTACATTTTATAAAGCATAAAGCAAATAGTTAAACATCATAATAAAGCTAACCACGTATTTTATCTTAAAGCTAACCACAATTCCGAGAATCAACATAGTAACAAGTTTAGGCACTTCATAAATATTAATAAAATTTTAAGGCACTTCATAAATATTAATAAAATTTTAAGGCTAACATAATTCCAGGAAGCAATACGGGATTTTAAAAATTGGACAGACTGATGTATGTTTTTTTTTTTTTTTAATGAACAGGGGAAACCAATCAAATTTATTTTAAAAACTAAAATTTCTTACATCGAAGATTGTACATACCACATTTATCCATTTTAATAATACCTCGAAGCTGCCTGGGAACGAGATCCATTTATCAAAAAAACAGCTCTTTCCGCCCATATTAGCTAAGAGATCCGCTCCTTGATTATTTTCCCGGTACACATGCTTAACAGGAATTGTTTATATATTAGATGTGAATGATAAAATTATTTTGGGACACATAGTTCAAGTGGAAGAGGCCCGGGAATTTGGGTTTGGACAACTCCGATTCAAGCCTTGTGAATGACAATTATTATTAAAGAGTCTTTGATAGGACCCTTGGGCTTTGGGCTTCTTTGAAAATTTTCAATGTTTTTGATATTTAATTTCGTTTTTTATTTTTTAAATTTGAATTAGAGATTAACATTGATTAGGTCGTGGGACTTCCGTTACGCATAATGCGTTAACGCATTATCCCACTTATCCTTCTGTTACGTACTTAAAAACGGTCTTCCTCTTTGATAAAGAACACAGAACGAGTTCAACTATTTTAGTATGTATTTTCGACTTTAAATATATTTTTCCTAGAGTATTTGAGAGTTTCATATAAGGATTCTATTGTGCTGGTAGAACCTTAAATCGTTAAATCATGGGAGGTGTGTGTTCATGAAGGCTGTCAACGTTTCAATACAGCAGACAATTTCACCTTAAGAAATTGTGATCTCACAAGTCTCGATCGATAAGTTTATTTGTTTATTATTTTCGCTATTTCCCCAGTAGAATAATTAATTATTTTTCTAACAAAAACTCGGTCCGTCCTAAGATCCCCAAAATCTGCAAAAGGTCATAACTAATGGCCCAAGGAGGATGCATTTTGTTGTTATTGGCATGAACTAGGACCATGGAATCACTTTCCACTTCCACTTTCGAGAATCCATTACCAAGACACAATTTTAGCCCTCGAAGAAGAGCAAGAGCCTCAGCCTTCATGTTAGTGCATAAGTTGGCCCATGCCCAAATCAACGCACCTGTATCAGATCTCAAGAGACACCCACCACCCCCATAGCCTGGATTATCTTTACATCCATCAGAGTTTAGCTCAACTCTTCCCAAATCAGGACAAATCCACTTTAACTCTTTGACTAGGCAACCGATGAATTTTAAATTCAACTAACCATCTCTCATCCTTATAACTTCTCTTCCTCAAAATTGGATTACCCGTAATAAAGCAGCAGATATTGCCTCCACCATATTCGAACATAACATTGAAAAGGCAAATGTTTCCCTTCATACTTCAGTTGATTTCTGTACTTCCACATAGGAATAAGGAGAATTGAATTTCATTAACCACCACTCATTATGCTTCAAAGAAATAAGAGAACATGAGTTATGCACCTGCATTTTAGCCTCCATAAACTTCTATAACCGCTTGGCAGTCAGATTTTGAGCAAAAACATAATCCACATGTTCTAAACAACACGAAATGTCACGGCAAATGCATTTAGAAGCCAATTGAAATCCCATCTGATGCAGATTCTCATCAAAATGAGCTTATTTTAAATTATCCTCCTCCCAATTATAGCCCATTTAAAAGGAATAGTGGAGTTAGAACTAAGAGCAAGAATATTTTTCTTTTTCCTGCATATGTTCCAGGCAGAGGTAAGCGTAAACTTACATGATGTGGTATCAGACCAGAGACACTGATCTTTGCTCTCATAAATGAAATTCACCATGTTCTTCATTCTTTTAATCTCCACGGCAGAAAAATGAGTCTCACAAACAGTTTCCTATCCACTAGATCCACATAAAGCTTCCTTGACAGTTAACTTACACGAATACAGAGGAGTGTTGACCCAATCAGCAATTCAAATGTTATGAAACCACCTATCATACCAAAAATTAATACTACCATCTCCCACTATCCATTAAATATAATTTTCTGCCATAGATTTCACAGCAAGAATTTTGCACCAAGTAGAAGAACTCATAATAGACTTTTTGACATTCTGAAACATGACATTTCGAAGCATATTTGATGAACATATACTTGGCCCAAAGGGAGTTAACACTTCTGAGATTCCACCAGCACCTCATAGAAAAAGCAATGCACATATCAGCCACAGATCTGATGCCAAGGCCACCCTCATTCATAGGGAAACAACAAACTCATCCACTTCACCCAATGATATTTAGAACCCTTTTCATAAGTTCACCAAAAGAAATTGGCAAATATAGACTCAATCCGGCTTATAATAGTTTTAGGAGGCTCAAAAGCAGCCAAACTATGCAATGGAACCCTTTGCAAAACATGTTTAATTAATCAAAACCAATCTGCCACCTGGAGAGAGCAGCTTACCTTTCCACCCTTCTAATTTCTTCTCCACCTTTTGAACAATATCCATAAAATAAGATATCTTTTTCCACCCCACAAAAAGTTGACATCCTAAATACATGAGAGGCAAATCCTTCCGAGCAAAGCCCATAATAGCAGCAGTACTTGGATTCGAGTGTTAGGGAGCTTATCAGAAGTCACAAAACAACTCTTACTAGCATTAATGAGATGGACAGATTCTTGCTCATAAGCAAGAAGAAAATTCGTAAGTTTCAGCAGAGATGGCTGGATTTGAGTGTTAGGGAGCTTAAGTTGTTACTTTTTAATGTTAGTATGAATGTATAAATTAATTATTACCAATTCTACCCCCTCTCAGATAAGTTGTTTAATTCAAAGTGTATAAAAATATCATAAATATTAATAACTAAAAATATAATTTTGGAAATTATATGGGAAATATTGGAATATAAATTTTTTGAAAATTTTATATCAGAAATTCAAATATAGTTTCCAATTCCATTCCATATTTTTTTGGAAAATTCGGAAACCGGAAATTCTGGAAATCAGAAATGTCATATCTCCTTTCAACCTTGGAAAAATTGGATCGAATTTCGAAAGTTCGGAATTTTTGAACACCCTTAATTGTAGTGATACGCTATACATTGCTATGGTTTGTATTGAAAAAATAACTGTTCAATACTTTTGCATTTACAAGGATCTGTTATGTGATAATGAGAAAGATTTGTGCAAATATGTCCAAATTGATCAATCTTATTGATCATAATATAACTTAGCCTTTCTATCATGCAAGCCTATAAATAAAATACGTATAGATAAGCTCAAAATACGCGGCTATATTCTTTAACAGAGTAGGGTTTCAGATCGAGGATTTGCATAGCAGAAAACCGGATTAGCTAATCAAATATGATTGAATAATTTAGAAGATTCGCCAACTTTGCCCTTTCTTGTAACCATTTAAGTTCTTCGATCAAGAGCAATTCCATGTGTTCATGTCACGTTGTAACAACCCAAAATATCCCACTTCGATAGTGTAATGGGAAGTTCTTTGGTGTATAAGTGGGTGCAATGAACCTAACTTACAACTTGGGGTAGCTATTTTGTGGGGTTACAGTTCACTTCTTGAAGGCACACATTTTACATGCTTCAGATAGACTTAGCTAATTAGAGTGAGTAAGGTGTGCTGTTAAATTCAAAATGCTGCCAACAAAATGCGCATATGTAACAAATTACTCATACATTCTTATACAACGTTTGAGGAATCCTAAAAGTAGCGATGGTAAACTGGTAACTTTCAAACCAAAGTGAACATCTAAAGCCGTGAGGGAGAAAGCATATAGATCTCTTAGCCAATTAAAAGAAAGATTAGATTCGCTGAAGTGACGTGCACTGGAGAGCTGTACTTTTTTTCATCTTTGATGCAGATGTCGAAATTTGGGATAATCGTTTTTGCAAATCAACAACCAACAAAATTCAGCCGCTGCCATCAGTTTTCATTAAGTAGTGATGTGGAACCCAAAATATTTTATTTTGGTTCAAAAGTTTGAAAGAGCGTAATGTTAGCCAAGAGAAACTAGAGAACTAGAGAAAGGGGTGTCGAAGCACTGACTTTTTCTGGAGCATTTAAGGCTTAGCAGAAATGTAAAGATTGCTTTTTGAGTTGTACATTTCTTCCCCCTTGCTAAAAGAAGTTAACAAGATTGTGACTAACGCACGGTGCAGAAAGGTAACGTATTCGAATCCACCACTGGTCCACAGAAAGTTGATAAGATAATGATTAATACTAATTTGAATTGGTTTACAGGAAATAGACGATTTAATGCTGAGAAGGTTTCTTCGTGCGCGTGATCAAGACATAGAGAAAGCTTCTGCTATGTTTCTGAAATACCTAAAATGGAGACACTCATTCATTCCAAAGGGTTCCTTTTCAGCATCAGATGTCCCAAATGAACTAGCACAGAATAAGATGTTTATGCAAGGATCTGATAAAGTAGGGCGCCCTATAACAGTCGTCTTTGGAGGCAAGCATTATCCCAACAAAAAAGGAGGCATAGATGAGTTTAAGCGTATGTTCTGACCCCTCTATCTGTTCAATTCTCCCATGGAGATTTAACTACTATATTTTAAATTTTGAACTAGGTATTACTTAAACGAGTAACCTTTTATTACGTGCAGGTTTTGTAGTCTACGCACTTGAAAAATTATGTTCAAGGTACTATTTTACCAAAAGCTCTCTCTCTCTCTCTCTCTCTATATATATATATTTAATATCACGCGTACGGTGTATCAGGATGCCAACAGGACAGGAGAAGTTTGTTGTCATTGGAGATCTTGAAGGATGGGGATATTCAAATTGTGACATTCGCGCATACCTTGGAGCTCTATCCGTTTTGCAGGTCTAATCTTCCCTACATTACGCTTACATATAAAAGTGTGCCTGTGTGTGATGCCAGTATATATATCACTACCAGATGATGAAATCTGATTTAATTTTAACCTAACAACTCAATGTTAATGGCAGGACTACTACCCAGAAAGACTTGGGAAACTGTTTATAGTCCATGTGCCTCACATATTTATGACAGCATGGAAGATTGTGTATCCATTTATCGATAACAACACAAAGAAGAAGGTGAGGTTCCGAAATTCTTCGATCTTCAAGCAGTAAAATGCTATATGTTATGTTCATGTGAATAACTGAAGCACGGCACAACTTACAAACATTCATACCCACATGTTTGACACACATACAGGATCTAAAAATTATATCACAAAATAGTAAACTAACCTTATGCTTTTCTCTTGCCCTTATAGATCACCTTTGTGGAAAATAAGAAGCTGAGATCGACTCTGCTTGAAGAAATTGATGAGAACCAGCTTCCAGAGATTTATGGAGGAAAACTTCCATTAATTCCTCTCCAAAACAACTAGCCGAAGCGCCTTGAGAAGGATTACCTTCTTCTTCCTAATTTGCAGCTATTTCTTGAACTACGTGGGCTTTCTTAAATTAAGCGTGCACCAGAAGTAAGTTGTTTAGACTACCAGAAAAAACAGTCAAATTAAAGGAAAGAAAAAGTAGGTTCTTCTTTACACAGTGGCAGGCACGATTTCTTTGAGCTATGTTGTATTTTGTAAAACCGTGAACATGAGTTTTTGAATTTCGAACAAAAATACTGTGTAGTTCGCTATCTATATGTTAACTAGAGAGCATCACTTGTGTTGTATTGTGGTGTTCAAGTTGTATTGTGGTGTTTTCGTATATCAGTTCACTTGCAGTTCCACCCAATGGGCTATGGTTCATCACTCTCTTGAGTCCTCTAACACTAGCTTACTGCAGTCTGCAGTGATTTGATAAGATAACTCTCCAGGGCATTTGGGTTTTATAATAACCAATGTATATATAGAAGTTTAATTACATATAAATTAAACACTACCTAAAACTTTGATTTTTAATCAAGTACTTGCCGACTGTCGTGCTTCACAACATTTGACATTTTTGGTATTATTGGGTGCAAGAATACATAGACATCGGCTTTAATATTCTACACATATTAGATGCAACAATCAACTAATGAAAACATAAATAAATAAAAAAAAATCATCTCTAACCTGACCTAGGACTGGGACCGGTTCGGTTCCTAGCCAATTTTCGAAGAACCGTTAACCGAACCATTAAATTATAACGGTTAGGTTCTAAGTATGAAAAAGTGAAGGACCGTTTAAGAACCGAACTGGTTCTAACGGTTTGGTTCCTCCAATTTATCGGTTAACCTTTAACAAAAGAAAAACCAAAATATTAATGGTTATTCGGTTCTTCCGGTTTATTGGTTAACCGTTAACAAGAGAAAAACCGAAATATTAATAATTATTCGAAAGAAATAACGGTTCTAACGGTTCGGTTCTTAAGCATTGGAATAAAGCTTAGAAAGAAAAGTTCAATAACGGTTATTGGAAAGAAATTATATTAAGAACCGTTAATAAATGAAAAGAACCAAACCGTTAATAAATGAAATGAACCAAACCGTTAAAAAAATAGCAAATTTTGAAGAACCGAACCGGTTCTCCGGTTCCCACTTCTATTTTCCCAGCCCTAACCAGACCTCAATCCTAGAATAGCAAAAAAAAAAAAAAAACAAAGAAGAAGAAGAAATTTGGGCAACATTAGCAAGAGGAAATGGCAGATTATTAACTTGCAGTATTCATAAGAGAGATGAACACGGTAACCGCTATGGCAAAGTCGGATTTGGCTCCTTCTATTAACTTATCGGTTCAGTTTAGTTCTAAAAATTATATTTGAAAAAATGTTGTTTATTTGAATATAACACATTTAAAAATTAAAATTTTTTTAGCATAACAATTTTGCCCTTATCTTCATCTTCATCTTCAATTCACTTTACCCTTTTTTTCATTCATTACAACTCCCTCCAGTTAAATCCACTTCATTGTTAACAGATAAATGTATATGTTCTCCTTATCTCTATTGAATTGAGAAGCAATTGCAAGTCTCTGTGATATGATATGGATTTTGCCCTTTTAAATTTTGCTTCCTAGAATTTGTTTATATTTTATCTTTGTTGAATTGAGAAGCAATTGCAAGGTTCTTCAATCAGTCAATATATATATACATAAATTTTACTTCTTAGAATTTGTTTATTCAATCGATCAATATATATACAATATGTATGTATATGCTGTCTCTTTGTGTATGTGTTAGAGAGAGAGGGATATATCACCTGAAGAAAGTAGGGTATTAAGCTGCGATTGTGGAGGAGGAGATGAACGGAAGTGAAGAAGTGGGGAAAGGGTTACTGAATTTGATAAAAGATAGGGGTAAAATGAACATTTTATACTTTTTAAAATTAAGTTTCAGATTTAAATGGGAAAATTGCCACTTCAAATTTTGGATGAAAATTTTAAGTTTTAAATGGTAAAATTAAGTGGCAACTTAATTTTTTTGGTTACTAAACAACTTTTTCAACCATTTAAATCTGAAAATTTTAAGTTTTCAGATCGATTGAAATGCTATTTTAAGTGAGTAGTGAACAACCCCTAAACTAACAAAGTTTTTTATTAACTTTGATATAAATGATAAATGATATGCGTAAATTATCTGCGCATAATTTTATCGAGGGCTTTTATTATAATGGATAAAGATGGACTTGTCCATCATATAAAGACACACTTTTTAATGTATTAGTTTAAAAGATAATTTTAAAGAAAAGAACAAAATAACGGGTAATTTTCCAAAGTACCCTTTTTATATATAAATGATAAACTAAAAAATTAAAACTAAAATAAATAAATGGATATTGAAGATAAAGAATTTATCCATAATTCAAAATTCGGACAATTAAAAAATAGGTTTTATTTAAGAAAGATTTTCACACTAAAACTAAGGAATAATTATTTTTTTGTAAATGAATGGCCTATTTTTCATTTCATTGGTAAGATGACATGTGTCTTTTTTTTATTATTGCAAAATGACATCCTAACCCATAAAACAAACTAAATAATACTAATATGCATTAATAGCAAAAGACAACACTGCAAACTCAATATCTCAATATTGTAGTATAAAAGCTACTGCAAACTTCATATTGCAGTCCATATTTATGTACAAAGTTTTACTGTTTTACTGCAAAGTTCATATTGCAGTCCATATTTTTTGTGCAAACTTGATATTGCAACCCATATTTTACTGCAAATTTCATAATGCAGTCTATATTTCTATACAAAGTTTTACTATTTTACTGCAAAGTTCATATTGCAGTCCATATTTTGTTGCAAACTTCATATTGCAGTCTATATTTTTATGTAAAGTTTTTCTATTTTACTACAATGTTCATATTGCAGTTTACATTTTTGGTGCAAAGTTCATATTACAGTCCATATTTCACTACAAAGTTCATAATATAGTCTATATTTCACTACAAAATTCATAATGTAATCCATATTTATTTGTCAAATTTACAAATACTTGCACTGATTTTTTTTGATATTGTAGGATTGTGCACTTTATGTATGTGAGTTTATCGAAAGATTTGTGCAGGGACAAGAAAATCTAAAAATTTTCGAGGAAGAATATTTGATATCCAAAAAAATGCAAACTTCGTTTAGTTCATATTGACTTATGAATCGTATAGCTAGTCACTCAAGGTTTATCTCGAAACAAAGGTAACATTAGAATTTTTGAAAGAAAACAAGGATTTGTTCGCACAGGAGAATGAACAACAATAGAAACATCGTATTTTTTTTATAAAGCTTTAGATCTTTGTTATATATTAGTCTGAATCTCAATGTTTCCTTATGCATAAATGAAATTATAAGTACTCCCTCCATCCCAATTTAATTGTCCACTATTCCATTTTTGGATGTCCCAAAATAATTGTTAACATTCTATATTTAGCAAGTCATTAATTACAGCACTTTTTATTATTTCTAATTACCCTTTAAGCTCCCACCACTTCTTTATTGTGGGTCCTGCCACCTTTTTTTATTAGGAGAAAAGTAAAGGGTATTTTTGGAAATAAGTATTTTCTCTTGGAGTAATTATTATGTCTCCTAAATTTTTAGTTTTTCAAAGTGTGACAATTAAATCAGGACAAAGGGAGTAATATGTAGTCGTGGTGAATATGATGCCAAAAATACTTTGTTGCAGATTTTGAATAAGTAATAATATCGCATTTTATTGTATCTTTTTTTTATGCTCATGTGTGTTGCCATTGAGTTTTTGTATTTGCAATTGTTTTGTGCAAATTCAAATTTGCACTGCTATGAAAAACACAGATTATGCAAAAGAAAGTTTGCACTTTCCTTTTTTTTGTGCAAAGTTCATATTGCAGTCCATATTTTTTGTGCAAAATTCATATTGCAATCCATATTTCTGTGCAAAGTTTTCCTGTTTGATTGAAACTTGATAAAAATAAGGAGGGGGGTAATTTAGGTAATAGATAACATGTTTTTATTAATTAAATGTTATTTAAATTTATTCAAATACTTCAATTTAAAATATAAAATAAAATAGGCCTCTTACACTAATCATCAATTAAAAATAGGCCTTCATTCAAAAAAATATTATTCATTAGATTTTTGGTAAAAATCAATGTGTAATAAGACCTTCTACCTAATTTCTAATTCAAAATTTAAACAACAGTCAATGCTATCTAAAATTCAAAAATAAGATTATAAAGTTTTTCAAACTTACCAGCTAAGGCATGGAATACTGAAATATGTCTTATTGTAGTAAGCATTTTGTCTATCACAATGTAAGAAGATCTAACATAATAGAAAATCCTGCGAAAACTATAAATGCATATACATAGATTACTAACTATATATAGCACTTAATATAATTGTATCATCACCAACCTTTGATTGAGCATTTGAAGATTGTTTTAGTTACTCAATTGACGAACAAATTGCATTTAATAATAAAACACGAAAATGATAAAAAAAAATCGAGACTGAAAGTAAGGGACACAAGAATTAATAAACTACTATGTTCAAAACATCGTATATAATTAATGAAACTTTAATAAAAATTAGAATGTATGTGCAAACCGCCATCACCAAGATCTAATAATAAAGAACTATGTACCAATAAAAGAAGATGTAATGTTTACATAAAATTTTGACTCGAAAATAAACGATATAGAAGGTTTAGATATCATGGATACTGCACATATATACCATGAGCAAATGAATTTGTATTGCTGGCAAGATCAACTAGATGTACTGAGACATTTATCAAAAGAACAGATCACCATGGTTTTGATTATAGACAGACGGTGAGAGGCTTTGAAAGGAATAAATTTAGGATAAACTATGTAAACACAAATAGCTTGAAAGGGGGAGTGTTAAGAGAAGAAAAAAGAAAAAAAAATGTTTAGGTGGAGAACCACAAAAATATTAATATGGGCTTCCATCAAATAGGCCTATGACAATCTATATTAGGCATTACAAATAAATTAGGCACACCCCAAAAAAATTGTCTCAAAAAAGTGGGTTTCACCACTTATTTTTCCAATTCATGAATTGTATCCACACATCTGTAATGGGTATTAACCTCTCCAAATATGTTTTTTACAATGGGCGATTTCCCATAGTGTTCATTTTTATTTTTAGACAAAATTATAATGTTGAGTTTTTAAATTAAACTTGTGTTTTCCACTGTTGTACTGGTGTTTTTGTGGACATGCAAGCTGCACATATAATAGAGATAACGTGTGGGTTTTTTTCTTCACGTGGATGTTCAAAGAACTCTATGAGTTTAGTCCATGGGTTTTGTTACTTTTGTAAATCCCCAGATGGCGTGTCAACCAAATTAAATTTGATCAATGTAAACTAATTTCTCCAATCAAACGAGGTTCTTGCCCATTTAATGGGTCTTTGCCCTCTTGTGGGCCCTCATTTAATTGCTAAAAAAATTGTGGGCTATGGCTCTCCACCATGAACAATTCAAAATTACACTTGGGAAGATCGCCTTGAAGATGAAAATGAAGGTCCTCTAAATCATTATTCTTCTCATTCAAGACATCAAAACAGAAAAGTTGCTCGCTACAAGGACAAATCTCTTCAAAAAAAATAATAGACATTATAAGGAATCTTCTTTTTTAGAGTAAAATGTCTAATATATAATATGTCTGAATATATGTTCAAAATAAAATGTGTGAGATATAATATGTTTGAATATATATTCAGACTAGAATGTCTGAGATATAATATGTTTAAATATATGTTCAACTAAAATGTGTTCAAAGTAAAATGTATCAGAGTAAAAAAGAATTTATGCAAAGGATAAATGTTTAAAGTAAAATGTCTGACATAATATGTCAAAAGTATAAATGTCCATAATTGACTATGTACTAACATATAGATACAATGCAAAGTACAAAAAAACATTAGAAACCAAATGAAGGATAAAAACACAAGTCCAAAAACTAGACAAATGCAGCTAAATCTCCCAACAATAGTAGCAGTTACACTATACAAAATTCAAATTCAAAAAATATTAATAACATATATCAACTAAAAATTAAGCGATAAATAAAAAAGCAGAATAGGGAGAATACATAAAAAAGAAAATAATAAATAAGTTAAAAAACAATGTGGACGAATGTCCTTAAAGCAAAAACTAAGTCCTTTATCCAAAATTTTGTCCTGCAAACTAATAGGAAAAAAAAATGTGTCCTTCATCCTAAGGACAAGCCTATACTTGTCCTTTATAATTATTTTATATTTTATCAAACAATTCAAATAGAAAATAAGTGTAATAAAAAAGAGATTATCTCCCGTTTAATAAAAGAAATTCACATATTTAGAGTATGTTTGGTTAATATTTTAAGTTGAATTTTTGAGTAAGTTTTTGGAAAGCGTGAAAGTAAGTTGAAAATTGAATTTAGTTTTTATTGGAGTGTGAAAAAATCAAAAAATAGTCACAATAGATCTTATTTTATAGATATCGATGACTATGTTTCAAATATATATATTTTTTATTTAATTCCGTAAAGTGAAATAAATTTTAAGAAGTATCAAGTAAAGTTAACTTTTGATAAAAAAAAATAAAAATAAAAATTTTAAAACATGAACTAGGCTTAGTCTTCAAAATAAATTCACCGAAAGAAATTGAACCGGACATTTAACAGAGAGAAGGTCAAGTCAGTTATCTTTCTCATTAGGCCACGTTTCCGTCGGTGAAATTTTGTTTATGGTCTTTCATTCTTAATTAATTACTGGTTCCGGTTGAATTTAGGCCCATGGGGATGGGGCAAGATTGGTTGGAATTGGGTTTATCTTCAGCTATTTCCTTGTCCTCACGGGCTTAGTTATTCAGGTAACTCAATTTTTTGTTTAAATGAAAAGAACAACTAAAATGAACAGCAGCTAATAGACACGATATAAAATTGAATATTAAACACTAAATATAGGACACACATGTATTGTGTGTGTACGTTTTATTTTCATACAAATGAATTTAGCATAAAATTATTATCAGCTTAATAATCTTTTCAACTTTCATATCACATGCTCAAGTCTAGTTAACTACATATTTTAGTCAAAATAAAAATGATAGAGATAAAATAAGAAAATTATAAATTAAAATTAATGCCATAATCGCTTCTACCCACTTCCAGTTTATAATAATGTACATTCCGGTGAATAATTCCTCTTTTTTGTAATACAAGAAACCAACATCAAGTGTTTGAGGAGAAGAAAGTGGGCGGAGCTGGCCTCTTGGCTCTTACAACCTACAACATATTCTAACCATCTAAGTAATCCTCCGGTGACTAATTAAACATTATATAACATTACATGCAATTATTTTTCATATGTTTAGACGGAAATTAATTCTAGTGTCAATAACATTATCGTTATGTTGTGTACCATATATAATATAAATATAAATTTATACCCTTAAAAACAGCCTAATTTAATTACCAAAGTATTGGCCATTGTAGTTAGCTAGCTAAATTAACCATTATATATATATATATATATATAATAGCACTTCCTCCATTTTAATTACAAGTTTCACTTTAATTAATTAACTTGGCTACTAGCTAGTTTTAAAAAACAAAGAGAGTAATAATTAATGTAACTAATGAGGGATGTCCCTCAACATGGCTGTACGTACGTTGTCTTAAGCATAATAATAAAATGTTTTGCGCGCAGAGGTAGACCTTGTTAGCTAGCCTTACCACTATAAATTATGTGCATGTTAATTTGTGTATTATTATTCTCATTGTTTATGGTTAAAACTTAATTATCTCTTTAACTTCCAGGCATTATATGTTGTATAATTTTACTTAACAAAAAATTAATACTCTTCTGTCTCTAATTGATCAAGTCGATGTTTAATTTTCATATTTTTTTAAATTAACTGATTTTATCAGAATTAATAGTTTACAATCGAATAAAAATTATTTTTTTAACGTAAATTTTGATAATTATATTTTAAAAAATAAACTCTCAGATCATCTTTAGTGGGTAGGCTAAACATTTATATTTACACTATTCAGTAATTGAGAGTCGCACGGGAAGAAAGCTAAATTTAGCTTGCACGATTTATGAAGTGTCGTGCAAGCATTTTAATCCCTCCCATGATAGATGATTTATCGGCCAACTCTTTTGCTTCCCACGATAAATGATGTATCGGCCGAATGGATTTTTGAATGATGTGTCGCACGACACATCATATATCGGCCAACTGTTTTAATATTTCTCACGATACATGATGTATCGTGGTATACAACAAATGACACATCATGTGTCATGAGAGTGCTCTAATCTGCCCCGACAATTAATTGATCGTGTAAGCTAAAATTTGGTCGGCTTCTAAATTTGGCTTTGGTATACACTTTTAACGACCTTTTTAACAAGTTAGCTTATCCAATGAGGCAACAACATTGCTAAATTTGGCTATTTAGCCATCCCAATGGAGATGGTCTCAACTTAAAACATTTAAACAAAAAATTAGTAAATTACCTTTTAATTTTATACGGACACACTAGCTACTAGCTTTCAGAAATGAGCACAAAGGTAGTTGATCGGTGAAATCAAAGTCATAAGTTATCTAATTACCAAGGTAGTGTTTACGTATATTTTAGGGTGATTTTAAATACACGCATTAAATTATGTGTTTTATTTCTAGTCGGGATAATTTACTTTCCACCCTATTAACTTTTATAACAATCTTTTAAGTCACTCTTTAAGTGGGCTGAGTTTATTGAAATAAATAACTTACGAGGAACCTTTATTGATAAAATATTTGTCGCTATTAAAAGTATTCCCAAAAGTTATTTAACATAAAAAATAATTGATGAATTTCACGGAAAAAAAATATAAGGACTATGATAATGGTACATCTTTTGAGAAATTTATGCTACAATGTGTTATGTATTTAATTTTGTGATTGATCACTATTTGGGTTAAAACTTTTATATAAGAACTTATAGTTTAGACTTAATAGTTTGGAATCTCATACTAAACAAATAAATAATAGGTAAGAACATAGATCCACAATAGTGATTGCATGTGAAAATTATTTGAGGGATAGTCTTTCCGTTGCAAAGGTTACAAAATCTTTTGGGTCCAACTTAGTTCTATACCATCAGGAGAACTACCTTCACAAAAAAATAATGACTATTCAACGTCTTTTTTCTTTTACAATAAATTTAAATCCACATATAATATGTAACATATTATATGTGGATAACAAAAATACGAAAACAAATTTAGTGAACAGAAGTGAAGATAAGAGGATGAGATTAGAAAACAAGAGTTAAAAAAGCACAATTGAAAAACAAACAAAGAAGTAACGTCAATATTCGTGCGCATAATGAGTGGTCTAAGTTTATAGGTTAATTTAAAGTTAAAATATTAAGATTAAAATTTTGAAATGAGGTGCAAAGATTAATTAAATGAGTGTATTTAAAATTACTTATATTTTAAGAGAACAATATAAAAACTTAAATGATATATATAATATTTGAAATGAGGTGCAAAGATTAATTAAATGAGTGTAGGGGGCTGCCTCCTTTAAAATTACTTATATTTTAAGAGAATAATATAAACAACTTACTCCCGGAATGTAATACCGGGGGGAAAATAACAATCTCCACATTACAATAATATATATATATATAATTATATAGAAATTTTTATACAAAATCTATATTTTTATATATTAACATGTATTTTAAGAGCATCCATAGTGGGTAGGATAAAATGATAAATTTACCCTACCCAAGTCACATCGGAAGAAAATGTAAGGTAAAATTTTAGCAATAGGGCACCGAACGAGTAAATTTACCTTACGGCTAAATTTTACTCATACGAATGTGGCTCATTCGTATGACCTTTTTTTTTGATAAACCTCATATAATAGTAGCTCATTCGTATAACCACTTTTTTTTTGTGAAAAACTTCATACAATAGTGGTTCATTTGTATGACCTTTTTTTTTTTGAAAAACCTCATACAATAGTGGCTTATTCGTATGACCTCTTTTTCTTTTTCTTTTTTTTAACCCATATGAATGAGCTTCATTCGTATGTATCATTTTATTTTTTTTTACCCTATCTGTTGTATTATGTTCTAAAATGTAATTAAATGTATGTTAAATTTAACACACTACAATGTGGATGCTCTAAGAAAATATATTACTACTATAGTCACCAAGGATGGAGCCGGCATGCGGCCAGGGAGCAGTGGCCCACCAGAGATTTGGGGGAAATTTTTAGATAGTTATTATGTTTTTTATATGGATAAACTACTAATTTTTTATATCGGTGATGAATTTATTTTGGATTATTATCTCATATTATTTTGTGAATTTTGTATTGTTATACTTATTAAAAATTTAAAAACTATTATACATGAGATAAGTCATTATAATCTTAAAAGGTTAAACGTCGTGTCGATGCAGGTTTAACACAATTTATTTATACAGTTAGCGGGATGTCGTGAGGTTTTCGAGTGACACGATATAAACGGGTCGTGTTCGGGTTGAAAATACTTGTGTGTTGACACGACCCGAATGAACCCGAATTGCCAACCCCGGTGAGGTGGGGGAGGAGCCTATGTGCGAAATGCATGAAAGTAATCGGCAGGGGGTAAACAAGCGAAAAGATGTATAGTTTAGGTTACGTTTTGTGTTTTTATAATATTGAGTACAAAAAGAACAAACTGTTCTAATATTTGTCTATGTGACTGTCGATAATAAAACTATTGATAATAAAAATATTATTTAGTAATTTTAAAATATGAAATTTTGAAGAAAAAAATATTGTAATTAGATATGTAGTTTAAATTTTTTGACTCATAAAATATTAAATATTTTAATTTTAACTTTATTATAATATAAAAAAAATTTATTAAATCTATTAATTTTAAATCTTCTTAAACTTAATTGCTAACTCTGCCTACGATAATCAGTAAATTTTTTTTCTCGTCTAAGCAGACAAGGCACAGAGTGTCCGATTATAGACCATAGTCGCTATCCGTACAAGAAAATCTAAGTAGAGATAGGGGCGGTGAAGAAGAAAATTAAAGAAAGAAATACGGAAGAGGCAAATGGACAAGGCATAGAAAAGGCCAAGAAGGAAGAAAGGGATTAGGGAGCGTGGAAGTACTGATTTTTATTTATATGTCAGACATGGGACATAAATTGTTAACAATCCCGTACACTGTGCCCCCCTTACGTGTCGTCCTGTCATTGGGTTTATTTATAGGCCCCCTAAAGAAATCGGAGTATTTATTTATTTATTTATTTATATTTGGGAATTGTTTTATTTAAAATATTTTTTTTTATCTTGTTATAAGAAAATATTTATGGGGGACGGACTTTCGGTGATGGTCGTCCGCTATTAGTGGTACTCGTATATGTTTACAGTAGCAACTACGATGAGTGAGAACAATAGAATAATACCTATTAAAATTAGAATTTTGCAGTTAAAATAAATATGTTGTTTTGTTTGAACGTTATTTTAGTTAACATTCTTTTTAAAATGTTATTACTACTAAAATAATTTATACAAGCAGCCACCATAATCACCGTGAAAAAGTTACATGTGGTTGATAAAAATAAATATGTTTAAAAGAAGTTCAAGGAATACTTTTGGAATGACATATAGTGTGTTTTTTTAAGTAAAAAGTTATACTAAAGTGACACATAGTTAACGGTGTTTTCGGTTTTAATTGAAGTAGAAATTAAAGTCATTTCCATCTAAATAAATTTTTATGTTAGAAATTTTAATGTTAGAGAAAGAAAAGGAAAAGAGAAATTAAGGTCATTTCGGTTCAGTTTGATTTTGGACTAGCAAGTCCCAAACCGGAACCAAACTATTTGGTTTCGTTTTGATTTTCTCAACTTCAATTTTAGTTTTTTTCAGTTTGGAATTTTACGAATCGGTTCAATCCGTTCAGTTGATTTTCAGACTAGCCTTAACGCCCCTACACATAGTGTGTCGTCCCATGGCAATGCTCTTCTGACAACACACAGTATGCCACCTAATATAAATTTTACCCCTTGTCGTCATAAATTTTATTAAATTAATAAATTAAATATTCAATTTTACACTATATTTTTACCAGCGAAGAAGATGGTACGATGAAGTGCTAACACATAGCTTTATGTAGGGGCCAGGTTTGGGGATGAAAGAGTGACAGGTCCACATTAGTGTATCATGAAGCTGATCGATTGTGGCACTTAATTTAATCCATACATGCCCCCCTAACATATATATATATATATATACATCCAATTGCCTTAATTTGCTTATTAATATGTCTGTTCCTTTTTTTTCTTTTTCTCCCGTCATCTGCAAACAGAGTTTATGTGATCTGAGGGTCCACGTACTTCTACCACTTTTCACTTTGCCGGGGAATAGTAATAATTGAATGCCCCCCCCCCCCCCTCTCTCTCTCTCTCTCTCTCTCTCTTCTCGCCTTTTCCTCACAAGTTTGAAATTTTTTATAGTATTTTTGTCAAGCCAGCTAATTTTACATAATGTACGTATGGCAGCACTTCAAAATTTGAAACTATTTTTGATAGCATTATATTCAAGCTCCATTTTTGGCTAAATGACAAGGCAATATATATATAGTCAAAGAAATGCATGTGGGTAACACCACTATTTCGCAGTCTAAGTTGTTTTAATGTTGTAAAAATTGATAATATATATTTAATGATAATTTGTGAAGGCCTTTTTACTTCATTTTTGAAACTCTTCCGCATATTTTTTCTAAGCAAGTTACTATATAATTATATCAGGAAGGGGAAAAAGTTATACTTTGATATAATTTCAAATCCATTTAAAAACCGGAGTTATTTGATGATATTCCTAGATTAATTACCCAATATTTACACCAATGGTACTGTACTTTTAATGCCTGGTTAGGGTTCCACTGTTTTTAAGGGGAATCTGGTTGAGTTGGAACTAAGTAGTTCCACTGTAGCATTGAACCCGAGATGATCAATACAACAATAGATCCGTATAGTTTCAGTCTCCGAAAGTTTTTTTTTTTTTTTTTTTTTTTTTTTTTTTTATGTTTTAAAAAAAAAACAAGTAAGTTAAATGTATTCTCTGTGCATTAATTCAGCCTCAATACAGTGGCCTTTATAAGAAGCAACAGCTCGCCACCCCCACGCTAACAAAATCTCACTACTCCTTTGTTTTTACTAAAAAACACGGGAAAAGTGTTAGAGAGAGAAGTACTCTTGAAGAAATGGATCCAGACGCATTCTCGGCAAGTTTGTTCAAGTGGGACCCAAGAGGAGCCATGCCACCACCCAACCGCCTGTTTGAGGCTGTGGCACCACAGCCACCGGTGTCTCAGTACTCGCTGCTCCGACCAAGAGAGGTGGGTGGACTGGAGGAATTATTCCAAGCTTATGGGGTAAGGTACTATACAGCGGCGAAGATGGCGGAGCTTGGATTCACTGCTAACACACTCTTGGATATGAAGGATGAGGAGCTTGATGATATGATGAACAGCCTCTCCCAAATTTTCCGTTGGGACCTTCTTGTTGGGGAGAGGTATGGCATCAAAGCTGCTGTTAGGGCCGAGCGCCGCCGCCTCGAGGATGAAGAAGCGCGCAGGCGCCACTTCCTCTTGGCTGACACTACCAACACCCTCGACGCACTGTCGCAAGAAGGTATTCTTTTTCTTTTTTATTTTCTTCAGTTATTCTTTGGATTATAAAACAATGTTAAACTATTAAAATGAGGGAGAAGATTAATGTTGCAACTGCGACTGATGAGATAGATGTATGTAAAATTAAATATGCAAGTGCATATTAACTGTAGGTTTCTTAATCTTAATGTAATGTAATATAATATAATTTGTAACGTTAGGGCCCCGTTTGATACCTAGTAAGATCGGAAAATGATAAGAAAAACACTTGATTTATGTAAAAAAAATGAAAAATAAGTTGAGTCAGAGGATGAGATGCTCTGTATCTCATGTTCATTTTTATCAATAGATGTTCTCCATCATTCATTATTTTTTGTTAAATCTTTTTCCCTTAGGCCCCCCACGAATTTTTTTCAATGGAAATGGCCAAAAAGTAAGAAATATCACACTACATGTTTCAACTTACAAAAATTAACTGTTTATGTTTTTGTTTTTATTTTTATTTTTCATATTGTTATCAAGCCGATCCTAAAATGCCAAAAGTAGCATTGTAAATTATACTATATAGTAAGTAGGGTTTGTATATGCTACAAAATAGAGAATTAATTCACAAGTTTTTTTAATATATATATATATATATATTTTGTGGGGGTGTGTTGTTTTGAATGGGGTGGATAGGGCTATCAGAGGAGCCAGTGCAGCAAGAAAAGGAAGCGGCGGGAAGTGGTGGTGGAGGGGTATGGGAGGTGGTGGCAGTGGGTGGAAAGAAGCAGCGCTGCCAGAGGAAGGGGGGGAGGGCTAGAATGGCATCATTGGAGGACCGTGATGACGAGACCGAAGGAGCTGAGGATGACGAAGGTGCCTGCGGTGAGCGGCAAAGGGAGCACCCCTTCATAGTGACAGAGCCGGGGGAGGTGGCGCGTGGGAAAAAGAATGGGTTAGATTACCTGTTCCATCTATACGAGCAGTGCAGGGAGTTCTTGGTCCAAGTCCAGAATATTGCTAAGGAGAGAGGTGAAAAATGCCCCACTAAGGTAATTCACAATTTTCTTTTATCTAATCTCACTTCTGAGTCCCATATAGTCTTTTCTTTACGAAATTTTATTTTTGTTAGTAACTTATCAAAACTGCATGTCAAAATAACTTGCTATCGATCTGTTGGGATGAAGAATGGTGATTTTTGACTGTCTTTTACAAATTAGTAAAAGTGTACTTTTTAGGTTAGATTTTGGCTCTTTTCTCAGCCGGCCAATGGGAGAGTAATTCTACAACATTAACCATAAGGGCTAGTTTGGTTTGAGATTTAAATTATTCTTGAAAAGCTGCATTTCATTCGACAAGGATTCAATGTCTAGTTCGAGTTTTAAGTTAGGAATGCGTCATTTCAAGAATGAAATATTCCTTCAAACTTCTTCCTAATAAATAGATGGGAATAGATGATCAATCTAGATATTATCTACTATATTTTCTCTTAAGAGCAAAATATCCTTTTAACTTACCAAGACAACAATTTTTTTCCATTTATATTATCTTTAAAAGGAAAAAAAAAATGTTTTTAAACTTTTTGTTTTATTTTTATTATTATTATTTATTACTAAATACATACAATGACTTTTCAAAATTCTTAACAATAAAAACTTAAGTTTTACCTTTGTAAAATTGTTAGGACTTGTCTTTTAATTTTATAAAATGAATAACATTGTGGTGGTTCACACGTATGTCATTCATATTCTCGTTTGAATCAAATATAAAAAGATAATTTCACGTTTCAAGAAAGAAGAATTTATGTTCGAACCAAACATTGGCAAGACATCCTAGATGCCAAGAAAAAAACTTTTCAGGAATTTAGGATGCCCATTATATTCCCAAAATTAGAACCAAACGAGTCCTAAAACTAGCCTACAGCCTTCTAGTTTTTATGTCACATGAATGATAATTATTCACACGAGTACGTAGTAGGGTAATTCTTATTTTTGGACTGAAAGTAGGGCATATTCAATGAATAATTTTAGAGGGACAAACACCTCTATTAAATTTTACTTGAAATTAGAGTGATAGTATAAGTGTAGTGTATATTCCTCATAGTTATGATTACTTAACTAAACTAGTAGGCATTGCATGGCATGAATAATATTGTTCAAATAAAAATACTATATATACATATAATCAACCATATTGTGGCATAAAAGTGGACGGCGTTAAGTAGCAATTTGTTAGTTCGCAACTCTACTTTAAACATAAGTAATATATTAAATTTTAAGATAAAAACATTATTTAATTCAATTATTACCGAATTAAGGGAGACATAATCATGATAAAACGCAAAAAGTGACTTTAAAAGATTGTTCGCATGAGAGAAGAATCGATTTATCCTAAAGGCGATATTATTTTTAAAATAATTATTTATAATTATTTCTAGAATAATATATAATATTAAAAGTATATGATATAATTATTTTTTAAAAAAAGATTAGTATGTTCTTATTAAAAAAAAGATTAAATTTATCCTATTAATTGAGAAATGAATGATTATAGTTTATAAGTAAAGGGTAGACAGGTATCAACGACAACGCATCACTAGATAATATAAAAATCTGCAATTATATATATCATCTCGAATGATGTTCAGATGTGATGTTACGTAGAGGACACTTGGTAGTAGTCCTCCTCAACATTACAAAACAAAAAAGAAATAGAGAGAACTCCAATCAAACTTTTGGACAAAGTGTTATAAAATTGTTATTAAAATAATTTTAGGGTTGACTTAATATTTATAATATTAATTTTATTATTGTTAAAATAATGCTTAATTAATAACAACTGTAAATTACAAAAAAAAAATTAATCGAATAAATCAAAAAATAACTCAAATACCATATCAGATACCCCTTAAAAAAAAGAAGAAAAAGGAGAGAATAGTGCGAGTGAGAGAGAAAGAGATCCCAATACAATAATTATTGTTATCAAGGATGGACCGGACGGAGTCACGTGGTCAGGGTTTAATCCCAGTTGGCACCATTGGTTACTCGACAGCTATTATAACGGACTGGGAGGGGGGGTTGTTACACTGTCATCTCATTTTAATACATACTCTCGTGCCTCAAGTGCGGAAGAGAAAATCAGCAGCGGCGGCATATACTTAGACTTTGTATCCGCGTTGCTCGGTCTCCTAACTATGCGTCTACCTTCTCTGCCCTTTTTCTTTTTCAGATTCGTCTACTTTGCCTATTATTCAACATTATTATCAGATTAATTTAAAATAGTACTATTATTAAAATAATTATAATTTTGTTATAAAAATATATTATAATTAAAGCGCATAAACGATATGTTAATACACCTACCTACTTTGCAAAAGTTATTTTTCGATAATTTAGTATCAATGTAATGTACAATCTAACCAAGTTATTTTAACAAAAATCATTCTTTTTAAGATTAGTGTACATATTTTATGACAAATTTAGTTTCCATAATACATAAAAGAAATAACGAATGGACCTTGAAGCGCAATCTCTTGGATCCCATTTAATTAAATTAGTTCATAGTTGCATTAGAAAATATATTTGTTTTCGATCTGATAGCCTATCTTTCAAGATTATATTAAAGGCTTTTTCAAGTTCACATCTTATTTATAATACGAAATTAGAGATACATTTATTTTAATAATCGTTTGATTTACTTCCAAGATTTAATGGACCTCTAACACCGTCCAAAATTTTTGTGTGACGATCATTTTGCCTTTATGAACTATTCGTCTTCTTCTACAAAAAAAAATCCCAACTAAGTTTCTCTCTCCATTCCATTCGTCTTTCTTCCCTTCTCTCTAAAACTTACAACAAATTATCCTCTCTTCTTCTAAAATCCAAAATCAAAAGGATGAAATTGGGTATCAAAATGGATTTATTGATGGAAATGATTTTGAATTTTAAAATAAGATATCAAAATGCGTTTATTGATATAAATGATTTTGGATTTAGAAATTAAGTATGAAAATGGGTTTATTGATGGAAACGATTTTGGATTTGAAAATTAGGGATCAAACTTGGTTTATCCCATTATATATATAAATATGCTTTCATCCATATCTCTCTACGAAGAATGAAGTCAAAAAATAAATTTGGGAATCTAGATAGAGATGAACACTTGGATGTGGGTATATATTTTAGGTTTTGGGGTTTTTTGTGTATATATATAGAGAGAGAATGGATAATCAAATTCAATCATAAATTTTGAGCAATTTCTAATCTTCTTTTTAATTTTGATTCAATGGAGAGGGTAATTGTATTTGATTTAATTGTAGTGATTTGAGAGAGAATTGTGAATGAACAGTTGCATTATTAAAGAAGACAGGGGCAAAATGGTCAAACTAAAAAAAAATTGGACCGAGTTAAAAGTCCATCGAGAATTATTAAAATATGAGTATCTCTCTAGTTATGTATTGTTAATAGGAGTAACTCAAAAAAAATTGTTATATTATTTTTTTCTTGATTAGTCTAAGAGAGACGCTGTTTAACAATGTTTTCTCTAATTTTCTTCTTCACCTAGAGGACAATAAGTCAATAAACAAAATTTGTCGTCCAAATCGTTGTAGACCAAGTAGAAGTTACCAATATTACGGAATACAACGTAATAATTACCCAAATCTTCTACCAGCAAGTCAAAACATACCACATGATTACCCGAAGCTTCTACCAGTAAAGAATTATAACGCGGAGCTAAAATCCTTCTTTTTCAACCCTTGTTTGTAAAATACAGGTGACAAACCAGGTATTTAGGTACGCAAAGAAGGCAGGTGCGAGCTACATCAATAAGCCGAAAATGCGACACTACGTGCACTGCTATGCGCTGCACTGCCTCGAGGAGGAGGCATCAAACGCTCTGAGGAGAGCATTCAAGGAGAGAGGAGAGAACGTAGGGGCGTGGAGGCAAGCATGCTACAAGCCCCTTGTGGCTATAGCGGCTCGTCAGGGTTGGGACATAGACGCCATTTTCAGCACCCATCCTCGGCTCTCTATTTGGTACGTCCCCACCAAGCTTCGTCAGCTCTGCCACACCGAACGTAGCAACACTACATCTTCCAGCTCCATCACTGGTGGGGCTGATCAATTGCCGTTCTGAATATGGGTTTTGTCTTATGTTTGCCTGTTTCTAGAGCCTATTATTAAAATGTAACGTATGCCTTCATTCTAGAGTTCAAGATTGAGAGCATGTAGGAACTCGTTTATTTATGTATGTGTTGATTGCTTTCAAATTATGATGTTACTTGGTAAGCCAGATCACCTATGAATCAATTTGCAAATGATTTCAATACCAATGCATTGGAGAGAAAAAGACGTGAACTAGAGTCGCTAGATATTATGAGCATGCGAATAAACTATCTGAATATTGAGATATAGAAAGAAACTCCATGTAATTGTGAGTAAACCAAGCATAAGAACAATCCTTAACACAAAACGATATCACACGAAACTTTTCCCTTCTAACAAAAAATTATGAACTCTCAACGTGCGACAAAACCCAAATTGGTAAATAACAAGTAACTCAGAAACTGTTGTTTCCGGTCACTCTCGAGTTTGAACATCACTGATCAAGATGAGTGAGTAGGGTATTTCCACAGCATATCACCCCATGTGCTCAGACCATCGGTCACTTCCTTCACTACAGATGCCTACCTCTTCCACACTAACACGAATCTGCTGCTTGCTGTCCCTCTCCCTGATTGTCACCGAGGTCGCTGAATCCACGGTAATGGCAAGGGGAACCCCGAGTTCATCTGTCCTTGCATATCGCTTCCCTATTGACGTACCTGCAATATATAAAGAGAGATAATCAATTAGCAATTAATTAACTACGCCAACCGCTCAAATAAAGAATCCCCTTTCAGTAATTAATCTTTTTAAGAAACATTTGCTTTGATTCAAGCAATGGCTAAAAGCAATCGTTTCCACGAAATCATGAGATTTGATGCATTGATATAGAAACGGGACTCTTAGCCCACTATTTCCAATGTAACTTTAGCATTTTAATGATTATTGTTTAGCATTTGATTGAATGCGCATACCTGTTATATCGATCTTATATGAGATCCCAACAGCAGTCAATGATTTGGCAATATGTTTGGCAACTTCCTCGTATTGCTGATTCTGGACCAACGGGAATACAGTACACTTGATAGGTGCTACCAGCGGAGGGAAGCGGAATACGTTCAGTTGTTCATCCCCGTCTTTACTAGTTCTTGTATAGAAAGAATGTTCGTAGAGGCAATAGATTATCCTTCCAATACCAAAAGACGGTTCAATCACTGAGGGGGTGAAGACCCTTTGATGTTCCTTCTTCTTTTCCTTGGAGATTGTCACCATGCTCTTCTTTATAGAGACATCTTTACCAAGAGTGCAAACATGGAACGCTGCCTCTCCCTTTGACTCCAAAGTGGCTTTCATTTCCATGGCTTCTTTTTCCCCCATAGCCTACATAAAAACAGGAACAACTCGGATTTTATTATGTCAAAGAAAAAAAAACAATTGGTAATTTCTCAACCCTCCCTACTTCCTTCAGAAACTACGCAAATCCTTAACAATTTTAATCCATCAGAATTTACCTCCAATGCTTCAACCACCATCTTTTGTTCAGCCTTGAATTCAAGGCCCAACTCCTTCTTCACTGGAGTTATAACAAGTTTCTGAAACAACAAAAACATGGAGTTATAGAAAGGACTAGGTATTACCCGTGCCGGACGGCACAATTAAACAAAAAGAAAATTGATAGTTAAAAATAAGTGCACCCGTGTAAAATTGCATCCACAAATATTGACATGAATTAGAACTTATGGTTTAAAAATAAATTGCTAATACTAACTTAATTTGTAATAATTAATAATTGTCATACGACATTAAATGCAAAAAATAGACGCCCAACGCCTATATTATTGCCCAAAAATCACAATACAAAACATTCAAAGATTGAACAACGATGACCATCCTTCGTCTTAAAATTTTGTATACAATTTTATATTCACAATTGATCTTGCTTTATAGATATTGTTTAGTAGATTTCGAAAATATAAATTTTATTAAAATACAATTTTTGAATTAAAAGTTATGATACTTAAACAAAAAAATTAAAAAGGTTGATGAGAGTGAGCGTGTAGAGTAGAGATTTGAGTGGAATGTTCTCTGTGTGAGTTGAAATAGTATTGATTTGATGTTTCAATGGGAAGGGAAACCACATTCAAAGGCTAAGATTTATTATATACAATTTAGAAGCCAAGTGAGCCTTTAGATCAAGTGACTTTTTTTTTTGCAATAGATCAAGAGACTTTAAAGGTAAATAGTTGGTCAAATTTTGTGCTTGTAGATAAGATTGCATACACCGAATCTGCAAGACACACAGACATCTATGTATATATATAGAGAGAGAGAGAGAGAAAGAGAGACCTCCACTTCTCTAGGCTCCGCAAATTTTTCATGTGCCACGAGGGCTACACCACTTTTCTCCTGCAACAGTGGTAACAATGTATGCCTGTTAATTCAGAATGGTATTCATGATATAGTGACGGGATAATATCTAGCAGAAATGGAATTACAGAATTCTCCATTTTTCATTATCTTTCTGGTCATCAGTGTTAATTTAGCAGAGAACGATTACAGGTCAACGAATAGCTCAACCCTATTCATATTATATTAAGCTTGGTGTTTTACTAATCACGATGTGACATACAATGAGTCACTTCATGAAAAGTAAAACACCAATCTCCAGCATTATATAGGTAGCACTGAGGTTTTTTCCATAGTAAAAATATTCTCCCAATAAATAATAAACAGCTTAAAAGGTCCAATTATTTCCGCTGTCGAGCAATACTTGAGATAAATTTTAAAGAAACAACCAATTTCATGTCTAGCTTTTAAAGCTAAGCCTCAACAAACTCATCCACTTAAATACCGGAAATAGGTGCAAATAATATGTCAAAGGCATGAATAGTTTTGTAGGAATGAGCAACTCTCTATAAGCGTGAATGGTGTTGTAGGCACTGGTCATTTGTAACATGAATACTGCCCTGTAAGTACAAATCATTTACAACATGGGTATGTTGTAGACTCGTAGGCATGGGTATTATCTATTCAAAAAAGATAGCGCCGTTGGCACAATCATTTGCAGCGTGTAAAGTGCCATAGGCACGAATATTTTTCTATAACAGTCACGACCGTCGACCGCACAAGCTCAACCAGTATATCATAATGAAGAAGATGAGTTCTATTTCAAATCTAAAACTTTTCAAGTAATTTTCAAACAAATAATTAATGCATTCTCACCGTGTGAGCTTGCAAATCATATGCAGATCTATCAGCAATGCCAACACATTCAATCCAACCATAAGAGCATTCGATCTCAGCATCCCAGCAGTCTGCAGCATAGTGTGCCATCTCATTTGCTAAATGCTGCCGGAACCGTAACTTATCTTTGTCAATACCGAGATGAGTCAAGAACAGATACACTCGTCCTATGAAGTAGCTAGCGTTTCATTGTTGACAATCCCCTGAGAAAACGAGTAATTGTAAGGTTGTTAAACATGCAAAATAATAACAAATATGAGCATACACAGCTTACACAAAGGAGATTGGGGGGACACTAGCTTGACATTAATCAAACCTACCGTAGAAACAGCTTCACCAATGGCTATTCTCCTTGCTGATCGACCAGATACCTGGTCTTCCCTCGGGAACATCAAAAATTCTAATTTCGCAACTTCAGAAAATTTGGGGTGCGACTTGTCATCAGGATCCACAAAATGTTCAATCTCAGCCAGAGTAAACTCACGAACTCTTAAGAGACCTTGGCGTGGAGATATCTTCAAGAAAAAAAAGTTGTAAGTTTTGCTAGGCTTAGATCTAATACATAATCGCTAGAGTATGTTCAAATACCATGATAAATATAAATATGAAGAACGTCCACTAAAAAAACATCTAATTGGAGAAACTAACTTAAGTCCTATTAGGCTATTAATGTATTGATATCACAAATGATAATTGTTATAATATTCTTCGGGTTAGAGACACAAAGCAATATACTAGTCTTTCTTCCCCTTTCTGCTGTGGTGCTGCGGCAACGTCGTAGCACATCAGCAGCCACTATGCGATTAACTGCAACAAGTTTAAGGAGTCCTCCACTAATTTATTGTAAATTACACCTGCCAACTCCTGCTATTGAAACCAATGCATCCAGCTTCCTTTCCTATTCCATCTACAACTAGTACTACAAATTACCCTTTGGTCCTCCCACTAAACCAATAGGACTACAACATTATTCCTATTACAGCTGTTGCGTGATATAAGTTCTAGTAACAATATGCATTTCACAATGTTCATACGTGCAATTAGCTGTGCAGGCAAAGCAGACAATTCAGAATTAAATGAAATTGAGACCTCATTACGGAAAGCTTGACCAATCTGGGCAGCAGCAAAAGGAAGCTTGTTCCCGTTGTAGTAGTACAAGTCCTTGAAGTTCACAAATATACCTTGTGCTGTCTCGGGTCGCATGTACCTGCAATGTATTAAATATTAGGGAAAAACATGACAGTCATAGTGCTCCAAATAGATGGAGATTATGAACTCCTTAGGGAAACAATCTCCTTAACAGTGATTACTAGTTAACTGCAGGAACAAATTGTACGTTAATGACGGGTTCACAAAAATATAAAATAAATATATTGATGTCCATACCCAGGGCTCACACCAGAAGGTCCAATTGACGTCTGAAACATCAAATTGAAAGGATAGGGTGCAGATAGAGTGTTCTTTGTATCCGGAGCAGTAATACCATATTCCTTGATCTTTGCACCTAGTTCTTCAGGAGAAAGGTCATCCAACACAGCAAGTACGTGGTTCAATTCTGCTGCTTTTTCAGTAGAGATATTAGCTTCTTTCTCAAGCTTCTCTTTGCAAAAGTCCTTGATCAAATGATCTGCACGGTAGCAAGTACCGGTCTTCTCATCCTTAACCATAAGGTCTGTGAACTTATCAACATGACCAGATGCCTTTAGGACAACCTCCGGTGTCACACAAGGACAATCAACCTCCAACATGTTCTCTTCCAGAACAAAATGCTGAAATAGAAAGTTAGAAACATTATCGCATTAGCTAGACAGCATAAGCCAACGATAGCAGTGAGTCACATTAAAAGTTCTTAAAATCCCAATAGGTACAACCATCATAGTACCCCACAATAACAATAGAGATGACTAGTAGGGATAAACTAACAGAAAGAGCCTCCAATTATAAAAGCCAACGCTCCAGAACTCAATTCGGTCAATTCCACTATGTTATTGTGAATATGCCAACTGCCTAAGCTTCGTCTGTGGCACTCTTAGAGGTGAATGTTATATTTGTCTTGTGCCTAAAGAAGGCGGAAAGTGTACTGCAAAACGATTAGTGATATGTTGGGCAGGCTTCCAATCCCATGCTTTTAAAGGGAAGTTGGAGAAATATTACTTCAAAATTTGAACTACAAGCTTTATTCCCAATTTTAGACCTTGGAATTGGAGTTGCCAAATTCTCTTTAATTCTACATTCGCTCCTAATCAGAGTATGGACAGCTATTCCATTTTTCTCTTCTTTCTTTTTTTTTTTAACATCGAATTCACAATACATACATATGATATCAGATTATCGTTTATCAGTTCACAAAATCTCAGCTGTTCAGTGTTCATGCTTAAAATTTACGCCTCATATATTGGATTACATAGAGCAACAATAACATAAAAAATTCCATTCATCCGATCCAAATTAGTCGAATTATACATCACTTGTCCAATTCTTGTCAGTACGAATTAAGATGATTCACTAAAATACTAGACAGTAACCAAATTGACAAAAGACGATTATATTCATTCAATTGCAAACGAATGAACAAAAATTATGAAAAGGGCCTTCACCTGGCGCCAGAAAGCGAGGACGTTAGACTTGACGGCACAGCCAGGAGGACCATAATCATAAAGACCCGCAACACCGCGGTAGATCTTGAAGGAAGGAACGTAGAAGAGACGACGTTCGAGAGTATTGACTACCGCTTGCCGGAAAGCTTCTCTGTTCTGTGCAGACTCCATTCCTACGCCAAAAAGAGGAAATCAAAGATCAATATATATATATATGTGCGAGTGTAAAGTGTACTGTGAAGCTAAAAAATTAAACTTACAGAGCGCGTGGATAGTGGAATAGCAGAAGACTTCAATGTCTGACGATTTGGATGGGTAGAGTGTGTTGGGGAGTTTCGTTAGTAGCCCCAAAAATGAGAGGTAATAGTGTTTGCTAGGGTTTTGCTAAGGTGCCGGCTTAAATTTTGCGGTCTTTTTCAGGGGGAAAGCGAACGCATCCGATGCGGTTGATGAAGTCTGCGGATTATCCGAATTCAAACCAGCCGCATGGCCCGGTCCGATTACCCATATTCTAAAAAAGACTTCCGCCTAGTATTCTATGATTTCTATAATTCTATCTAACTGGAGTCATGAATATTTTACTCTCTTGGTTTTGAAATTTGGAAAATTGAAAACAATGTTAAAGGGGTATTTTTGGGCATAATTATGGAGTTAGAAAAAAAAAAGTTAAGATTAAAAAACTTTGTATCATGCCGTTTTTATTTAAATCTACATAATCAGGATTAAGGACTTATCATCTAATGACACAAACTTTTTATAATATTTATGGTAACAGAGACATGATTATATGTAAAAAATATTATGTTAAAACGAGAATACTAAGGGTTGAATATTAAAAAAAAGTAAAATTAATAAACCACAAGATGTGATATAAGCTGAAATGTAGAGTAAATTGTTGGGACATTGCTCGAGTTCCAGGAATAACTTAATTTTTCTAGCAGAAATTAGACGCACGGCAATGTGAAGATACTGTGGTGAAGATTGACAAAAAAAATATTAAAAACATATTTTTGATTTTCTTTTGCACTAAATGGGGAATGTAACACTATAAAACTTTACTCTTATTATATGATATATATATATATATATCAATGAAAAATAAGTCGGGGTACCATTGAAATATTATATTCTCTTAATATTAATCTAGTTAATCGCACGGGTTAATTCTACAATTATTTTTATAATTTAATATATATAAAATTTAAATGTGCCAACTACTATCACACCATAATAAAACCTTCATCTATAGTCATATGAAAAATCAAATTTAAATGTGGTAACTACTTTCACACCATAATACAATATATAAAATTATCTGTCGTGCAAGAAGAAGAACATCCAATATTGTATGTACACTTGTGAGTACATGAAGAATCCAAACACTAAATAGAAGATCCATATTTCAGTCCTTCTTATTGGGTTTCTTCGCTTCTTGGCGTTAGAGTATCTCCAATAGGCATGTGTAAACTATGCTATATAAAATTTGTATAAAATTTAGGGGCAATTAAAAAAAAGGGCTTATTAGAGAAAGATTTTTACACTAAGGACAAGGAATAATTTTTTTTTAAATAAAGGGCCTATTTTTTATTTTATTGATAATATGACATGTGTCTTTTTTTTTTATTATAAAATGACATCCCAACCCTTAAAATAAATTAAAAAAATATCAATATGCATTAAAATATGGACTGCAATATGAACTTTGCAGTCTATATTTCACTGCAATATGAACTTTGCAGTCCATATTTCACTGCAATGTGAACTTTGCAGTCCATATTTTTAGTGCAAAGTTCATATTGCAGTCCATATTTTACTGCAATGTGAACTTTGCAGTCCATATTTTTAGTGCAAAGTTCATATTGCAGTACATATTTCACTGCAATATGAACTTTGCAGTTCATATTTTATTGCAATATGAACTTGCAGTCCATATTTTTGTGAAAATTTCATAAAAAGGGGTAATTTAGGTAATACATAACATGTTTTTATTAATTAAATGATATTTAATTTATTCAAATACATTCATTTAAAATATAAAACAAAATAGGCCTCTTACACTAATTACCAATTTAAAAATTAGGCCCTTCATTCAAATTACCAATTTTTAAAAATAGGCCCTTCATTCAAAATATTAATCATGGATTTTTAGTAAAATCAATGTATAATAAGCCCTTCTATTTCTATTTTAGTAAAATTTATACATTATGTATAATTTTTTGTTCTTTAATAATGTTGCGTAAAATATGCCATATTATCTTTTGTATAAAATAGGTGTGTATTTTACACATTCATTTTATACATTCACCTCGTCATTTTCTCTCTCCAACTTTTTACAAAAACTTCAAAATAGTATAATTAAAAATTAAAAATATATTTTGTAATAAAACTTACATATTTGAATTCTACTCATCAAAATCTTTAAATCAATACCCACTTTTACTATTTAATTATAAATAAAAAAATATTTATAAAAAAATATTGAATATTATATATTCCATGTGTTTCCATAGAATTGGTGTATCATAATTTTACACAAGATTATAAGTATGAATCATTGGAGCAAAAATGATAATGTGTATAATTTATGTGTAAAACAACTTTTTATCAATCAAATGTCAATTATTTATTAGTTCACATGTTTTTACACATTACTATTGGAGATGCTCTTAGATAAGTTTTTGTAGTTTTCCGATATTTGTTTTTGTATTTTTTTTGCTATTTTGATGTTCAAAACAAAATCTAAATAAGTCTCAATATCAAAACTGAAACACTTGATTGATTAAGACAAAGTTAAAACAGAGATGACATAAGTAAGAAACTCAAGTGTAGTAACCATTATTATACCTTTGAAAACCTCTCTCTCGATTAAATTGATGGTCACACTTTTAACTTTACTTAGGAAAATATTAATTTCATTTTAGTAATCATAAAATATAATGATATTGTCTGACTTTAAACATTCCAAACAAAAAAGTGGGCAATTTGTATCACGTCAATTTTGGATATGATTTAGAAATATACAAACATCACTAAAGAATAAAGAATTTGATGAAATTATATTTTAAAGAACATAGAAACTATAAAGAATGAAAGCTATTTTACTTTTAGCAAAATTAAACTTATCTTTAAATTTAAACTTCACCATTTCTTGCAAACTATTTAGTCTCCATCTGGGTTATAAATTGTAAAAAGAAGATTAGTTAATTGAGGTATTTTATTGTTTAATCGTAACACAATCATCTAAAAATGATCTGTTATAGTCATGTTACATATGATGTATGTCGTACTCTTGATCATTTTAAAAGCATCTATCCCAGGCCTTAAAGTTTGTTGCTGCTATCGTTCCTGTTCCAACCAAAAAAATAAAATTATACAGTCAATGCTCAATCACCATTCTTCAACAAAATCTATAATGCATGTTGTACAAATAGGATAAATAAATTATATCACACAACAATAATAGCCAAAGGATTATTGAGAAAATGAAAACTTCATATTACACCTTTTTTGTTCAACGACTACTCCACTAGGAGTACATACATTTTTAGCAGCATTTGGGCTTGTTTGGTAGCCAACTATTTTTCAAATTTTAAAAACTTAACTTAAAATCAATTTTACTTTTACACTTCCTAAAATTTTTTCACTTTACTTTCTCTCTCTAATTTTTTTTTAAAACATCATAACTTTAAATCCAAAAATCAAAATTAGATAAAAAAAATATATATTTGAAACCTACTCGTCGAGATCTATAAAATAAGATCCATTGGGACTATTTTTTGAAAATTTTTTTATTAGATTTTTTAGTTAGTTAAAAAAACTTAAATAAAAATAAAATTTACTTTCAACATACTTCCAAATTCTACCAAATACTAAATTTTAAAAACTCAAACTTAAAAACTCAACTTAAAACATCAACCAAACATCACTTTCAGTTGTATGCATTCGCATAAATTAAAAGAAAGGGAAGAAAGAAAACTATTAATATTCCATAGTGCGATAATGCAAACTAAATTATTAAATATATTGCAAGATGTATATCAAGCGTCCTTCAAATGAACTTTTACAATTGAAGATTTAAACTATGAAGAAGATATGATTATGCAGAGAAAATATGGGATGCAGGTGTGAATTGTTTGCCTCCCCAGTTTTGTACCTTCAGTCTACCTTTTCACTTGCATGATTTGATGGCATTCTCACCTATTGTAAAAGAGAGGGGGAGAAAAAATAGACGATATATGCAAACCTAAATAGTAAAAGAATCCAACCATCGTCTAATTTATAGAGTGAAGCAATAGAAGATTAAGGTGGCGTTTGATAAAACATCTGAAAACTGAAAATTGAAACTAAAAACTGAAAACTGAAACTGAAAAAGTTACTTGTTTACTTCTGAAAACTGTTTCTGAAAAAATATTGTTTGTTTGAATATAACACATCTGAAAACTGAAAATTTTTTAGTATGACAACTTTGCCCTAATTAATTTATTTGGATGACATGATTCTAAATAGAAATAAAAAAGACCATATGAGGGTAAAGTAAGTATTTTATATGAGGATGTTTTAAGTTTTCATATTTAAGTGACAAGTTTATCACTTAATTTTTTAGACACAAATTTTCAGATTTAAGTGGCTGGCTGCTTAATTTTTTTACCAAACAAATAACTTCTACATCCACTTAAATCTGAAAACTTTAAATTTTCAAATTTAAATGGTTGAATCAAACAACTCGTAAGAGAAATTCTAAAGATACGGTAGGCGACCTTTATTGAAGGAAAGAGAATTACAAAAGGTTTATCATGCAGGTAGGTTAATTGGATACGAAGGAGGCTAGATTGCTAGATAGAGAGAAAGAGAAAGAGTAACAGAGTGCAAAAGGAAATCGAAAAGTCAAGGGAATTAAATTAGTAGAATGTTGAGATGGGAAAGCCGTGTGTAACGGGAATAATCTAAATAAAAGAGTAAAGAATGCAATTAAAGAATAATATGTCAATGATGCAATTCAAATAAAACAATTATGAGTAGCAAATAAATCGTGAATGGATGAATAATGAAAGATACTTGGCAAATTTACGTTGAAATAATAGAATTTTACTATGTATTATTATAATAATAATTATTCTTATATTATATTAGATAAGTGCAGTTCCACATTAAAATGTAATAAAAACAAACATTATTTCTACCTTACTTTAATATAAGAGAAAAAGTGTTAGTAAACATTTCCTTTATACTTATAGTCAAGCCAAATAACCTTACTATTCCATACTACATGGACGACTTCCTCCATAATTTTTTCTCATCTAAATTTTCAATATTTGTTTATTAAAAAGATAAACCCTTTTTTTAAATGATCAATTATATTCTAATCACAATTTTTTATTTGACTATTACTATTAGTGGTCGCTAAACCTCGCCAACTAACTTTGCCACTACTACCCACTGAAGCTCCAACGAGAATTTCTATACATCACAAAAGTATTTGCGATAAAATTTATATCTTAAAATATTTAGTGTAAAAATATATTTGCACTAAAATTTATAACCTAGTTGATTGCGGGTGTAGTGTAAAATAAATTTTATAGTACCTGTAACGGAGCTCTGGTAAGGTCTCCAGCAATCATCTCCAGAGCTTCGACGGTGGGAGATAGTGGTGATTAAATTATTGTTTTTAAGGGGTAAAAGAAAGAAAAAAGAAAAAAAAAATATATATATATATATATACACATCCTCATTTAGTTATTTTAAACGAAAATGTAAAATGAGTCTTTTACGGATAGTTATGAAGAGAGCCTCCGACGTACCACGTACGTAGGCTCTAGGCCCATTCAATATAAACCCCGTATATAATATGAGTAAAAAGTTCGAACTGTTTAATTCATATACTTTGGGCTTTTTCCAACTGCTTTCTTCTACAGTAACAACAAAAATCGCCAACATTACAATTATGAAATAATATAATAATTCATCTTTGTCATCAAGAATATGTCTTATATAATTACCTCAACAATAATTTGGTAATAAAATTTTAACCCATTCATGTTATTATAATTATCATAATATTATTATAGTTTGATAATAAATTTAATGTAGCGGCAAGCACAGATTAGTCTCACATTTAATGTGGTGGGGAAACACCTCATTAAAATTAAAAAAAAAAATAATAATAAGTCAATAAATTTAACCCATTTATTACAATAATGCTATTTAAGTTTGGTGATAAATTTGACATTATGAATTCACGTCGTAAATTTGGTAATATAGAGATCATTTAGTCTCAAATGTAAGAGAAAGTTAAGTTTGTAATCATAATTTTTATGAATGTCAAATATTTCAGTAAGGAGGATGTTTCGACACCACGTAAGAGAGGTTCCAACCCAATCACATCAGCACACAGATTCAAACTCTTGCATGTGGAACCTACTACCACCAGACCATGTTTAATACCAAGAGGGGTGAAATAAATCCATGTGTTTGTTACATTTAAGAGTATTGCCTATTATCAAATATATAAAGGTGTATTTATAATCATAATTACTATAAAAGGGGTTAAATTTTATTACCAAATTTATAGTCATATTTTTATGATTATAATAATAATATTTAATAAATGGGTTGAGCATTTATTACCGAATTGTTGTTGAGATAATATCATAATATTGATTCTTTTCACATAATTTTAGCTAAAGTTAGCGTGTGCTGATAACTATTCATTTGCGCTAATAGCTTGACCCTTAATAAAAAAAAGTTCACTTGGTGGTGAGCATTTAAGATAATCTCATAAGGAAATCAAGGGGCATTTATAACTTTAAGATTTCTTACACTGGAATTTTTTCTTTCCGCTTAATAGGAAGTAAAGTGCATAAAAAAAGAAATAAAATAAATTTCATTTTGTTTCCATTTTTTTTTCTTTAAATACAAAAAACCTCTTATAACTTTAATCCTCAAATCTGCTTTTCCTCTCTTTCGTGTGACACCACCGAAAACCTAAAAGAAGTTATAAAATGTCTCTGAAATTTATGAGTTTATGGATGTAATAAACGTTCTTATAATAGATTAAGATATATTTGTGCTGTCCAATACGATAAACTGAATAAAAAATTATAATAAGATAAAATATAATTACGTGAAAAATGGGAGGATTGAAAATGTGTAGGAACTATATGTTACCTAAGGCATGAAAACGAACCAGGTCTCGCAAAAATGAAACTCCGTCCATTTAAGATTAGTTTTCTTTATTCAAGACAAGTATTACTTGTATAATTGGTACAAAAAATCCCATCCCATTCAGCTCTGTTCAGATTGAAATCCACTCGATTGGGATATTTTAATATTTTTTATTTTACCACAGGATCTTCAAATTAATATTGTGTAATATTTTCAATGATCAATAAGTTAGAAATGCGTTAGGTATGCTATTATAGTTGTAATTCTTTTATATATAATTTAATAATCATGATGAATCTTGTTTTATAGATGTTGATGAATATGTTAAAAGCCGAGTACTCTACGGTTGAGTAAGCAACTCAAATAAGAATAGTTGAGCCGCATGAGGTAGGAAACTCTCAAGTATGGTTCTAAGGGAAGGAATTTTCAAATATATAAATTTTATATTTGATAAGAGATAAGTATTGTAGAAACGTAGAGATATAAGAATTATGTTTGTATATATGTTTAGTTTGTGAGTAAATATTAAGTTAATTTGAATTTTATTGGGAGTATAAAAGTCATCTAATGGACTAAAAGTATTAACACCATTAAAAATTAATATAGGACATTAAATATGAATTGTATTATTCTTGATAATCACAATGAAGGAGGATATATATACTAGAGGAGCTAGGTTACAATTAAGTAACATGCTACAATTAGGTAACATATAATTAGGTAACATAATCTAGGCTATAAATTAGGTAACGTAAATTAGGTAACGTAATATATTCTAACACTATAAATTAGGTAACGTAATATATTCTAACACCCCCCCTCAAACTCAAGGTGGTAAGTGAGAGACCAGCTAGAGTTTGAAAATCAGAGCTTAGAAACGGCTAGGCTGGTGAGCTTTGGTGAAAAGGTCTGCAGGCTGGTCATCAGAAGTTACGAACATAAGACGTATATAGAGGCTACGAATATGCTTGCGAATAAAGTGACAATCAATCTCAATGTGTTTGATTCATTCATGAAAAACGTCATTGTGGCTTATTTGGATGGCACTGCGGTTGTCACAATAGAGAGTAGTGGGAGAGTCCTGAGGAGCACCTAGTTCATCGAGGAGTCGTCGAAGCCATATAAGTTCTTGTGAAGTATCAGCTAGGGCACGGTATTTAGCCTCAGTGCTTGATAGAAAAACGACAGACTATTTCTTGCTACGCCAAGTAAGAAGAGAGTCCCCAAGGAAGAAATAATAACCAGTAATAGACCGACGATCTGTAGGGTCACCAGCCCAATCTGCATCAGAGTAAGCTCGTAACACAAGAGATGATCTCAAAGAATAGTGAAGCCCGTAAAACATTGTCCCTTTGAGATAACGAAGAATTCGAAGGACAACATCGAAGTGAGTAGAACGTGAAGCAGGCATAAACTGACTGACAACATGAACATCATAAGCAATATCTAGAGCGAGTGACAGTAAGGTAAACCAGACTGTCAACTAACTGTCGGTATAAAGTGCCATCAGAGAGAGGAGTACCATCAAACGGAGTAAGTCTGACATTGGTGTCCAATGGAGTAGACGCAGTTTTACAGTTAGTAAGGCCAGCACGAGCCAGAACATCAGACGTGTATTTCACCTGGGATAAATAGTAACCCGTCGAGTCAGAAAGAACTTCAAGCCCTAAAAAATAGTTGAGTTAACCAAGATCCTTCATCTCAAAAGATTGATTGAGAGACTTTTTGATATCCGAGATACCAGAAATATCATCCCTAGTAATTATCATATCAACCACATCGAGGAGAAGAAGAATTGTCCCAGAATCTGTCTTTCGAATAAAGAGACTTGAGTCTGAAGAACTGGAAGAGTAACCAAGCTTCGTGATAGTGGAGCTAAATTTTGCAAACCAAGCTCGATGAGCTTGCTTGAGCCCATATAAGGCACGGCAAAGTTTGCAGACCTGTGTGGACTGGTGCGAGTAACCGGGAGGGGGTTTCATATAGACTTTTTTTGTGAGATCCCCATTAAGAAAGACATTCTTGACATCCATCTGAAAAAGATCCCATTTGCAAACAGCAGCAATAGCAATAAGACTACGAACAGATATCATTCGAGCGACAGGAGCTAAAGTTTTTTCATAATCTATACCATACTTCTAATTAAACCCCTTGGCTACAAGACGAGCTTTGTAACGATCAATTGAGCCATCAGACCATGTCTTGATTTTATATACCCATTTACACCCAACTGCAAACTTTTCAAGAGGAAGATTCACTGGATCCCAGGTATGAGCTTTATCTAAAGCTTGCAGCTCTTCTGTCATAGCTTGCTGCCAAAGTGAAATAGTACTGGCTTCCTTATAAGATGAAGGTTCATAGTGAAAAATCATGGTAGAGTAACAATAGCAGTCACAAAGATAGTGAGGAAGCTCTTTTACCCGAGTAGACTGTCGTTGTGGCTAAAGTATAACAGGATCAGCAGGCGGGACATCATCATTGGGAGGGACTGTTTGTTGAGGCTCGTTAGAATGAATAATATCATATGAGGATGGGCCAAACGGTTCAAGAGATGGTGGAACAAGCGGTTGAGGTGGTGGTGATGTGGCTTCTAGATTAGGATGTGATGTGGAAGCTGAGTGAGGTGGTAGTGTGGTTTCTGGTTCACGTTTAGGTGGTGATGTGACAACTGGAGTCTCTAGTTCAAGGGTGGAAAGATTAAGGGACGAATGAGTAAAGAATGGAAGTAGAGGTTTTTCAATGATATGAAATTTAGAGAGAGATAAGAACATTTTATGTTCCCAAATGACAAAATGACTAGAAATTCGTAGGCGTTTAGAGACAGGATCCCAACACCTATAACCTTTGTGTTTTATCCCATACCCCAAGAAGCAACACAGACGAGCACGGGATTCTAATTTAAAATGTTCACGAGGCTTGAGTAACACAAAACAAGCACAATCGAAGACTCGTAAGAAATTGTAATCAAGAGAGGTACCATGAAGTCTCTCATATGGAGACTGATGCTGAAGGAAAGGAACAGGTATACGATTGATAGTGTAAATAGCGGTAAATGCTGCTTCCCCCCAGAATCGTTCAGGGCAACTACTGGAGATAAGAAATGTGCGAACAGTATCAAGAATATGTCTATACTTGCGTTCAGCACGACCATTTTGCTGAGATGTACCTAGACAAAAATATTAAGAAACAGTGCCTTGCTCACGAAGAAATTTAAGAAATGATGTCGCCTTGTATTCCATGGCATTATTAGCATGAAAAAACTTTATTGGACGAGAAAATTGAGTTTGAATTATGCGAGCAAAATTATAGTAAATTTGGGCTAATTCAGAACGAGTTTTCATACGATAGATCCAAGTAAAACGAGAATAATCATCCAAAAATATAACAAAATACTTTGAACCTCCTATGGTAGAATGTGGAAAAGGTCCCCAAAAATCAGAATGAATAAGATCAAATGGTGTTGAAGAAATATAATCATTTTTATTAAAATATAATACAGATTATTTTTTAAGTTGACAAGATAAACACGACAATTTCTCAGACTTTATTGACCCTAACTGACCAGATGACACAATAGAACGAAGACGATCAAAAGACACATGTCCTAAACGGGAATGCTATAATTCAAACGAAGAAACATGTGGTGTGGATGCAGTAGTTAGTGTGGATGCAACTGTTGACCTTGAAGGTCTTAATCTTATTTTGATAATAACAATAAATCAATCATGTGTAATTTAACATGTTCTTGATTTAAGATTATAGATTTCCTACTTGAAAAATCAAGAATAGCATGATTGCTCTAAGGAAGCATGACAAGGATCAATGGAATCAATATTCGATCAAGTCAACGAAGCATTGGACTAGCAAGAGAACAACCTTATCACACACATGCTAGTAATACAAATCCATGAAGATCAAGAACAAGGATCAAAAGCTTCAAGACAAGAATTCAAGTGAAGAACAAAGAAACTAGCTCAAGCACTTTGAAGAATTGTAAACTTGTTACATGAGTGAGTGTTTAGCTTTTTATGTAAAGTTATTATCATTGATCACAAACTAAGCTCAAACATGATCATATATCATTCATTGCATTCAAACTCTTTCTAGATCAAAGTTTGAATTGGACATCCTTTGCAAAACTATTTCACATGAACCGGTTTTCTTGTAAAAATCATATTTAATTTATCCGGTTGTTTTATGATCAAAACCAACTCCAACATGCTTAGAATAACCTCTAGAACATTCCCCAAGAGTTTGGTTGGTTGAGGTTTGGCTTTTGCAAAAATTCCAGAAGCATGTAGTCGACTACATTTAATTGGTGAGTCGACTACACCATGTAGTCGACTACATGGTCCTTAGGGGAGTCGACTACCTAGCCAAAATATAGCCGTTGGAGAGTTGGTAAATGTCTTGTTTTGCCCCACAACTTCTTGTAACCACTTCAAACGGGCATATCCTTTTTCAAGCTATATATATGAGGTCTTAGACTTGTTTTTAGATACTTGAATGATTATACAAACTCATTTTCATATATCCACATTATTCAAGTTTTCAAGCTATTGCATTGATCATATTCATCATATTTGAGCTTAAACTTATTGATCAATCTTGATAACTCTAGTGTGAGCTTAAATTGTATTCTTCAAACACTTGAGAGTTGTTATTCATTGGTGTGAGTCACCAAACAATTTGTATTAAATTGTGAGTAGGTAAATCTCATAGGAAAAAAGAAAGTAAATTCTTGTTTAGAAATTGTGAGAGGTAAATCTCACAAGGTTAGCAAGAGAGAGTTTCTTGTGTGAATATTGTGGTCTAGCAATATTTGTAAAGAGTGTGTGAGAGGATACACTTGTAGTGGTTTGATCTTCACCGGAGGAGATTGTTTTTAGTGGAAATTCTCGGGGAACTAACCGAGCGCGGATTATGTTTGTTGGTAAACCAAAACCGTGTGGACAAAAAGCCTTGGACTTCAAATCGGTTCAATCTTTCTAACTCAATCTCTTTATTTACTTGCTATATTATTGTTTGCTTGAGATTGTTTATTTGCTTGATTGTTTATTTGATTGCATTCCTTGATAAATTGGTTTAGTAAATTTGTTTTACTTAAACATTGTTAGAAAAGTTTTAAATTCCGCATTAAACTTTTTAAACCCTATTCACCCCCCCTCTAGGGTTGAAATCCGACCAACAATTGGTATCAGAGGTTGTACTCTTGTTTTTGATTTCACAATCTTAGAGTCCTCGATCATGTATTTTTATCAAGGAACCGGCCTTTCCGAAGGTGCTTCAATTTATAGACCACCATTGTTTGATGGCAAAAACTATAGTTATTGGAAAAATCGTATGTGCACATTTTTACAAGCTAACGATTTTGAACAATGGAAGGTCACACTTGTTGGACCTTATGAGATCACAAAAATCGACGAAAGGGGAAACATTATCCCTAAGTCAATATCCGAGTACAATGAGCATGATATTAGAAAAATCCAATACAATGCCAAAGCTTTAAATTCTTTACATTGTGCATTAAGTATGGATGAATATAACAAAATCTCTAGTTGCAAAACCGCAAAAGAGATTTGGGACAAGCTTGAGGTTTCCCATGAGGGAACTTCTCAAGTCAAGGAGGACAACATTAATATACTTGTCCATGACTATGAGTTATTTAATATGGAGGCTAACGAATCACTTGCTTCCATGTATAGTAGATTTTCTATTCTCACTAACGCTTTGGACCTTCTTGGCAAGGTTTATTCAAATGAAGAGAAGATTAGAAAAGTGCTTAGGATTCTTCCTAAGAAATGGAGACCCAAGGTGACGGCTATACAAGAAGCCAAGAACCTCAAAACCTTGAGCATGGATGAGCTCTTGGGATCTCTCAAAACCCATGAGAAGGAGCTAGCAAGAGAAGAAGGAGATAAAGCAAATCCAATGGAGATATTTGCTCTAAAGCCTAATGAAGGAAGGGGTGGAAAAAGAGATGGAGACATGGCACTTCTATCTAGGAAATTTAAGAAATTCCTAGCAAAGAAGAAGTACTCTCAAGGGAAGCTTGACAACAATCCCTCATTCTCAAAGAATGACAATGATAGATCAACTAATCCAAAAGTTGATAATGAGGAAAGGAAATGCCTCCATTGTCAAAAACCGGGACACTACAAGACGAATTGTCCGGTTAGAAGAAATGAGAAGAGAGCAAAGAAGGAAGAATTGTACAAGATGTTGAAAGATGCTCTCAAAGGGCATTCAAGCGAATCGGATGAAGACGAATCCGATATTGAGTCAAGTGATGAAGAAACGGCACACCTTTGCCTTATGGCAAAAGATGATGAGGCATACAAATCATTCCCTCATCGATAAAGCACTCATGGAGGCTACCATTTTCTCTCCGTGGCCTTGGCCCTTTTTGATGTTGCCATAGGGGGAGAAAATGTGTGTTAGTAGCAATCAATGTTGGTAAGACTATTAAATGCTTTATGTCTTTAACATTGATAATTGTTTTCTTTTGAAAACCTTATTTGAGATCAAAATTGTTTTATTGGTTTTAAAACTATCTCAAATGTTTGCAATGCTTTTAATAATCATTTATTTTATCTATGCATAAATTAAGGGGGAGCATATATCATTTATTCATATGCTATTTATGCTTGTTATTGAAAATACACATTAATTTATTGTCATCATCAAAAAGGGGGAGATTGTTGACCTTGAAGGTCTTAATCTTATTTTGATAATAACAATAAATCAATCATGTGTAATTTAACATGTTCTTGATTTAAGATTATAGATTTCCTACTTGAAAAATCAAGAATAGCATGATTGCTCTAAGGAAGCATGACAAGGATCAATGGAATCAATATTCGATCAAGTCAACGAAGCATTGGACTAGCAAGAGAACAACCTTATCACACACATGCTAGTAATACAAATCCATGAAGATCAAGAACAAGGATCAAAAGCTTCAAGACAAGAATTCAAGTGAAGAACAAAGAAACTAGCTCAAGCACTTTGAAGAATTGTAAACTTGTTACATGAGTGAGTGTTTAGCTTTTTATGTAAAGTTATTATCATTGATCACAAACTAAGCTCAAACATGATCATATATCATTCATTGCATTCAAACTCTTTCTAGATCAAAGTTTGAATTGGACATCCTTTGCAAAACTATTTCACATGAACCGGTTTTCTTGTAAAAATCATATTTAATTTATCCGGTTGTTTTTATGATCAAAACCAACTCCAACATGCTTAGAATAACCTCTAGAACATTCCCCAAGAGTTTGGTTGGTTTGAGGTTTGGCTTTTGCAAAAATTCCAGAAGCATGTAGTCGACTACACATTTAATTGGTGAGTCGACTACACCATGTAGTCGACTACATGGTCCTTAGGGGAGTCGACTACCTAGCCAAAATATAGCCGTTGGAGAGTTGGTAAATGTCTTGTTTTGCCCCACAACTTCTTGTAACCACTTCAAACGGGCATATCCTTTTTCAAGCTATATATATGAGGTCTTAGACTTGTTTTTAGATACTTGAATGATTATACAAACTCATTTTTCATATATCCACATTATTCAAGTTTTCAAGCTATTGCATTGATCATATTCATCATATTTGAGCTTAAACTTATTGATCAATCTTGATAACTCTAGTGTGAGCTTAAATTGTATTCTTCAAACACTTGAGAGTTGTTATTCATTGGTGTGAGTCACCAAACAATTTGTATTAAATTGTGAGAGGTAAATCTCATAGGAAAAACAAGAAAGTAAATTCTTGTTTAGAAATTGTGAGAGGTAAATCTCACAAGGTTAGCAAGAGAGAGTTTCTTGTGTGAATATTGTGGTCTAGCAATATTTGTAAAGAGTGTGTGAGAGGATACACTTGTAGTGGTTTGATCTTCACCCGGAAGGAGATTGTTTTTAGTGGAAATTCTCGGGGAACTAACCGAGCGCGGATTATGGTTTGGTAAACCAAAACCGTGTGGACAAAAAGCCTTGGACTTCAAATCGGTTCAATCTTTCTAACTCAATCTCTTTATTTACTTGCTATATTATTGTTTGCTTGAGATTGTTTATTTGCTTGATTGTTTATTTGATTGCATTCCTTGATAAATTGGTTTAGTAAATTTGTTTTACTTAAACATTGTTAGAAAAGTTTTAAATTCCGCATTAAACTTTTTAAACCCTATTCACCCCCCCTCTAGGGTTGAAATCCGACCAACAGCAACAATATGAGTGGGCGAGGTTCGAAGGTGTATGAGCTCGAACATGCGGCCAACTTTACGGCCTATCCCAATAATTTGTCCTGTCTGAGGATCCTGTACATGACAATCAGAAGAAAAAAATATAACATTCAGCCTAAGGTCATATAATTGACCAACAAAAATAAGGTTGATAGTCAATTTTAAAATATAAAATGTAGCAGGTAAAGAGAGGTTGTGAGTAGTAACCATCCCAACATGATAAACAGATAATTGAGAACCATCAGCAGTTTTAATGGTGGGTGTATAAGAATTATAACTTTTAGAAGTGAAAATAACAGGATTAGAAGTTATATGATTGCAACAGCCAGAGTCAAAGAATCAAGATGTACCTGTGGTGTTAGCCATAGCAGAACCAGAAGAGGATGTAACCTATTTAAGAAGAGTTGTGATGTCAGCTAGAGTCACAGGTGCAGTAAAAATGTCTGCCTCAGATGAATAAGTGGTGGCAGCGGTGATGGTGTTGGAAGATGATCTAGATGAGGATCTCCTGGATGGGTTTTTGTAACAATCGGCTTGAAAGTGACCTGTTCTCACCTTTTTGCAAAAGAAACACGACTTAATTGGACACTTTAGTAGCATATGGGTGGTGGCATGACAGTACGCACATTCTCAAGAAGACGAGTTTTTGGTAGGTTTTGAGCTCGGAACAGCTAAAACAACATTAGAATTGTGGGCCCGAGTGACGAACCGAGTTTCTTCAGAGAGAAACTATATCGTGACATCATCAAGAGACGGTAAAGGATTGCGATGGAGTAGAGCAGTCCAAACTGGTTCGAATTTATTGTGAAGTCCCATTAGAAGAGTGATAACACGTTGGTTATCTCGGTATGTTCCAAATTTTTCTACATCATGCTCACAAAAAGTAGGTTCGAATTGGGTTAGCTGATCCCAAATAGCTTCAAGGTTGGATAAATAGTCATTAATTGATTGATCGGGTTGTTGGGTTTTATAATGTAAAGCAGTAAGCAACTGGTACTGATGAGAGGGATCCTTTGGAATGTACCTAGATTTTAGAAAATCCCATACTTCCTTCCCGATGGTAAAATGACCAATTTGCTGCCCTATACGAGAGATAGAAGTATTTCAAATCCATGTGATAATATCACCATTTTTGCTTTCCCAATCATCAAGGCGATCATTGAACTTATCGTCAGTTTCATCGGTTTTCTTGGTTAGCTTAACAACTTCTCCAGGACTTAAGAGACTTCAGAAAATTGGTCATGGCTTGGGACCATTGAACATAGTTGGTTCCATTGAGAACGACAGAAATTGGACGCGAAAACTCGTGTTTTTCCATTGAGAAACGTGTAATATAACATAGTATCTATAAAAAATAATCGAATTCTGAGAGATCTGAGGCCAGAAATGGATCCGGAGCGGTTGATTTAGTGGAGAACCGGTATTAGATTGAAAAAAAACCTGTTTAGATATAGGTGAACCGGTTAAAGGAGTAAGACTGGTTCAGAAAAAAACCGGTAGAGGGGATCGGTTTAGGGTTTTGACAAAAAAATAGTCAGTGGCGCATGGGATCTGGGCGGCGCTATTGGGGGAGCTTGCAGAGGTGCGTAGGAGCGCGTGAGGTGTTCGAATGGAGTGTTTTCAACGGGGTTTGGTTTGTATTGAAGAGACGAAACTTTTGGTATATGGTTTGAGTTAATCGAGGTTTTGTAGGGCTTCGAACAATGGATCGATAGTTCGATGAAGCTAGGGTTTTTGATTGGTTGGTTGCTGTAGAAACCTTGATCCGTGACCCCCGCAAGAACCCTAACGACCTTTGAGAACTACTGTTTTTGGGTCCGGGACCCACCCGAGTACCCGAAACTAACCCGAAAAGTTTTTTTTTTGCCAACAAACTTATTTTTAAGAGAGATTGTCGCACGACATATCACATTGTCGCGCGACAATCAGACGACAATCTTATTATGTCGCGCGACAATCCCTCCTAACACCAGACCATCCACTCTCTGACACATCAGTATGTCAGAAACATCACTTCATCTGTTTGTCGCGCGACATTGGACACTATGTCGCGCGACATAGGCCCCCTTTGGAGAAGTGTCGCGCGACAATCCTCCCCGAGCAATATAAATAGGCCAACACCCCCAAGGGTTCAGGACGGCAACTTGGGATTGAGGAATTCTAAGCGAAAAATCTGATTTTTTAGTATTTCATCAAGCATTCTCGATTATCGTCTTATTTTTGAAGAATTATCGAATCTATTCTCGACACTCGACGTGTCCTGTCTCTGGAATCGAATTCTCGAAAATATCTGAAGAAGGAAAAGATTATTCTCGCCAGAGATCTCTCTGCCGTATTATATTTTCTTTCTTATTATTATTCTCGTCCGGAAGGTAAAAAAAGTCTCTTCTAGTGTTTAACATTGAATATCTGTGTACTTGTTTTATTTCTGTTGTTTTGTCCAAGTTTTATTTGAATAAACTTATTGCCAAGTTACCAATAGTCTACCGTTTTCAAAACAAGAGACCCTGATAAAATCATTTGCAAAATCAGAAGAATAAGTACATTATCATCCGGATAAAATTCTGTTTTCAAAATCCGGACTGATAAGACTTATCTAGGAATTAAAGTCAACATATCATGTCTTTTTTATAGACTGCGATGTGTCTGATAAAACTCTTCTCAAAGAGTTCTAGTTCCACATTGAATTAGTCTCGATATAAAGATTCGAACTTTTACAAAGGAAATCACAACACGAGGAAATCGTCATTATCTGAGGAAATAATACGGAACACTCTTTCAAAATAAAAGGTTTTGTAATTTGAATTTACATCTTTCAAATATAAAAACATCGGATCTCAGAACACAAAGGTTTTCATCCATTTTTCTGTATTCCCAAAATTAGGGTTTTCACTTAAAAAATAGTAGACTGTCAGTAAAAGCATCCAAGAATAAACATATAAGACCACTAGGGACCGAAAGGGCGAAATAGGTGCTTAACACCTTCCCAAACCGTAATATAGTTTCCGAACCCTATAAAATCCTGGTTTCATAGACAAACGTGTAAAGAAAGGCTTGTCTATAGCATTTCCTCTTACACGACCCTTTTTGTTCGTTTTCTCGTAAAACGTACTGGCGACTCTGAACGAACCCCTTTTGCATCTAAAAATAAAACATAGGGATACGTGATATGAACGAATCAACAAACATACTCCAGCAAATAGAACGACATAATCTGTTCTGACGTTTTAGACGCCCAACCAAACGGGGACGAGACCCGGGGGTCGCATTTGCGGATTCTCACAGTGGCGACTCTGCTGGGGACTGTTAGAAAACTAGACTCTTATATGTGGACTTTTGTTTATCTGTTGAATACTTGCTTTTACTGCTGTCCCTACTTATGTTAATTGATTGAGAAGAAACATTTTTTTAAAAAATGAAAGTTTTTTAAAAATACGTAATAAAGATAATGATATTTGTGAAATCAACCCTTCGAACTTTACATGCACTTTCACAAATCATGCATTGGTTCTACGAGTGTGAATTTACCCCAAACCCTCGGAAGTATTATAAGTGAGTAGGGAGTTGGCTTGCTTGGGCCAACATAAACCGAAAGCATTTACTTCCACTCTCCTTGGCCAAGTACGCCCCCGAGGTATATCGAGTGACGAGAACACTCACGTACCCAGAAGTATATCAAAAGGCTCTTGCACGTACCCGCCTCTGGGGTATATCGCAAGGTCTTGCCAAATAGGAGGGAGCCGGAAGCCTTAACCGTTCGTACACCTGCGCTGCATGTAAGATAGAGTCGGCTAAAACACTTGTCAAACAGCCGTAGAGGATGTACCACCTTACGGCTTACTTTACAACACCTTTTAAAAACCCAAGTCTTTCCTCGGCAATTTTTAGTGGTTCTTTTGGCAAAAATCGAGTCGCATCGTAGTCTTCCTTCATCTTCGTCACGTGGTTTCGTCTACAACCGTAATACGACGACAGTCTGGAAGGTTAGGCCGATCGAGATCATACCGGAAGACTAGTAAGACCAAGGACACCCGAAATGGCCGATGGACTCGAAAATCAAGAGACAGATCAGAGCCTAGCCGAGGCATCTGCAGTACAACTAACTTTAGCCGAAATGCACCATTTGTTGATGACCGCCAGCATGAATCTAGCAAGCCTCATAAACGAGCAACAAAATACCCGAGTCCGAGTAGAAGAATTGTCAGCCGGACGGGCTGTACCACCAGGGTTTGAACGGCTACCACCAAATCGAGATCAAGGGTAGTCATCGCAAGTACTTCCCCCAGTCCAAGAAACCAATCCACCGCAAACGGGTCCTATCCCACCCGGTCCCATTCAGACTAATCCCAACAATCAGAACCAATGGGCCCCGGATTCAGGCCCCACTTACCAACAATAAGAGCCAGCCATCATCTGGCCACAATATCTGCAAGGCCTTGATCCCAAATACCAACCATGGCCACAAGTCCCCGCAAGACTTATTCCACCACCGGCCCCAGTAGCCCCTCTTAATGAGTACCCATACATCAACCGACTTCGGGCAGTGTATGCAGAATCGGTTATAGCTCGGGAACAGCCCGACGAGGTGTTCAGAGAGAGTGAAAAAATGAAAAAACTGAAAGAGCAGATGAAGGTTCTGCAAAGAGGGATTTCTCTGATAAAAGGGGCATACGAGATTACAAACATGAATGCCTTCTCCCTAAACCCAGAAGCAAGGCTACCTCAGGGATTCAAACTCCCTTCCATCACCAAATTCACAGGAACCACGCCCCCAAAAACTCACCTCCAATCCTACATCAGATACATGCAAGTGTCTAGCTATGGAGAGCCAGAACTGGCACAGGCTTTTCATATGACTCTCACGGAGGCCGCCCTGAGATGGTTTTTCGATCTGGAGAGACACCACACGAAAACTTTGGGAGATATCGTCAAGGAATTCATGACCAAATACGGGTCCAACGAGGATTTGAAAATTACCCGTAAACACCTGAAAATGGCCAAGCAAGGCGAGAAAGAAAGCTTTAGCGATTTCGTCACACGCTGAAGAGAGATGGCCTCCCAAATGACCAAAAGGCCCGATGAAGAAGAACAGTTGGAGATCATACAAAAGAACTTCACCCCAGCTGTACTGAGTTGTATAAGAAAACATGTATTCCCACACTTCATAGCCATGTTGAGTATAGGGTCGCAAGTAGAGGAAGAATTGGCCAAAAAGGCAGAGACTGATACCAAGAAAGCCTCATACACCGGGAGAAAGACAGCTACTCCAGCCGTGAACCAACTAAGCTCGTACCCATACCAACAAAACCCTTTCCAACAGTCACAACAAGCCCCTCCGATGAGTTGGCCTGCACAAGGAGACTCTTCAAACACCGAGGTCAAGAAAAGAAGAAACTTCTGCACCCTTCCCACTACTCTAGTCAAAAGCTTGGAACTACTCCGAAAAGCAGGACTGATCACCCCACTCAACCCACGCCCTCCACCAAACCCTATTCCCAGCACCTGGAGAATGAATGAGAACTGTGCATACCATCAAGCAGCGGGCCATGACACGGAACGCTGCTTGGCTATTTGCCATCGTATCTAGGACCCCATTGAAGCTGGAACCATCCTCGCACCCGGCGGGCCCAATATTACCAACAACCCCCTTCTAACCATGCTCCGCCTGCGGGGATTAACGAATTGACCACTGATGAAGAAGGCTTTAACCCCATAAGACTCATCCGAGATGACCCAGCCTATAAAGCACCTATTGTACTACCAGCAAAGGCTCAAGTGGCGCCAGGCCTCGACCCGATAATCGACCAATAGATGGCTAAAATGAACTTCTTACCCGGGAAGGGTTTAGGAAAAGCAAATCAGGGGATCTCACAGCCACTTACAATCAAAATCAATCCCAAAAAAGTTGGGATAGGGTGGACCCAAGAGAAAAAAAAATAGCCGTGGAAACCCCGAGGCCCCCCTAAGGAGACAATCTCTATGACAGAAACCTCCCCCGGGACTTTCAGTTGGTCGGCAGAGCCAGAGTCATCAGAAATCCCAGAAAGATCAGATCTAGCATCTCTTTGGATACAACAAATTACCCGTTTAGGAAGGGTATACTAGTCACCGCCGATGGATACCGAGAAATCACCACCTCATAAGGAAATAGGAGAAGATCGAGTACTAGAGCAGTTGAAGAAAACTCAGGCACATATCACCATTTGGGGCCTCTTAGTTGCCTCCAAATTTCATAGGACCGCCTTCATCAAACTTCTAGACGAAACTGTCATATTACTAGATTCCACACCCGAACAACTACCAAGCATGATCGGGTCGCTTACAGTCCAAAGAAGTCTGTCGTTTTTAGATGAAGACTTATCTCCATTGGGAAGAAAACACAGTCTGGCCCTCTATATCACCGTCCGGACCCGAGGAAAAATCCTATCACAGGTCCTCATCGACAATGGGTCAACCATAAATGTCTGCCCCCTAAAGACCGCCAGATACCTGGGTATCCTAGACTCAGAACTTTCCTCATCATCTGTGACTGTTAGAGCATATGACAACACTAGAAGGGCCGTTCTGGGTTCCCTAAGGCTAGATCTCATGGTCGGTCCCGAAAACTTTCCAGTCGACTTTCAAATCATAGACATTCCCTCCAGTTTTAACCTCCTGTTGGGAAGAGAGTGGCTACACGACATAGGAGCACTCCCCTCCTCCTTATACCAGAAAATTAAGATTCCATTTGAAGGGAATATAATCACCATCCAATGAGATCCTGAAAGGACCTTGACGGATCTGGAGTTACCTGTATTAGGCATCGGGAGTCAGAGCATACAGCTGGGAGGCTTTTCTTACGAACCTCAAGTACAAACTCTCACCACCCAGAGAATCGAGTACCTTCCTCCTGACAATATCCCTGGTCTCAGCACCAAGATCACAAATATGCTGAGAATGATGAAATACTTACCCGGGGCCACTCTGAGAATGGGACATCCGGGATTACTTCAAGCCTTGGAACCAGTAACGAGGTATAAAAGGGAAGGTTTGGGGTACCAACACACCGAAGAAGACAACCAAGAGAAAAGGAGCTGAGGGCATCAGTATCCGAGTTTTAGCTCTCTGAATGGGTTTTTCGTCAAAGAATGAGAGGACTTCCCTTTTTGTGGCTTTCAAGAGCCTTGGAGAAACAGCAACGGAGAGAACCTTTCAGGATGGAAAATCTTTTATGAAGAGGACCTTTATATCAAGGAAAACGTTATACACAGTTTCTCTACCAAATTAACGATTGGGGTGAAAGAAAAAAATGAAGACAAGGAGGATGAAGAGGAAGAAATGATCGGAGATCTCTTCGACATCATAGCTCTAAGGAAAGACGAGCCAAAAGACGACCCTGTACACTTGATACACATTGATCCGGATTACCAAGAAAAAGGGAGAAAGAGTTAAATTGTAAGGGTGAGAGGTAAGAGTGAGGGTAAGGCTAGGGAGGAGTTACTCCTAGATTTACTTTTTAAACTTGTACCTGTAAGCACTATTATTAATGAAGAAAACTCTATTTTGCGTTATCCTGTTGATTTTAATTCTGTAATTGCTTATATGGAGTTGGAAAGACTAAACGAACACCCTGAACGGAAGGAGCAGCGTATACAGAACGAGGAAGGAGACATTCTTGTGATTAATCTCGAGACGAAAGAAGAGAAGAAAGAGGTCCGTATTGGGGCAAGTGTAACTAAGAAAGAAAGAAAAGAATTCACACAAACTCTGAAAGAGTACGTGGATGTCTTCGCCTGGTCTTATGCAGATATGCCAGGTTTGAACAGCCAGATAGTCATGCACGAGATACACACCAAGCCAGAATTTAGGCCCGTCAAGCAGAAGTTGAGAAAACTTACGCCAGAATGGTCCCTGAAAGTGAAAGAAGAGGTAATGAAACAACTGAGTGTGGGGTTCTTACGGGTGATCGAGTACCCTTCATGGTTGGCCAACATTGTACCCATCCCAAAAGCAAATGGAAAAGTCCGCATATGCGTAGATTACAGAGATCTCAATAAAGCTTGCCCAAAAGACGATTTTCCATTACCCAACATTGATTTGATAGTGGATAATACCGCTAACCATGCCTTGAAATCATTCGTGGACGGTTTCGCCGGGTATAACCAGATCAAGATAGACCCGGATCACCAAGAGAAAACTGCATTCATCACACCATAGGGAACATACTGCTACACCGTTATGCCATTCGGGCTGAAAAATGTCGGAGCAACATATCAGAGGGAAGCAACAACTATCTTTCACGACATGATTCACAAAGAAGTAGAGGTGTATGTGGATGACATAATAATTAAGTCGAAGGAGAGGGAAGGCCATGTACCAGCCTTGCGAGCCTTCTTTGACTGACTCCGCCAGTATCAGATGAGACTCAATCCGCAAAAATGTGTGTTTGGGGTAACCAAGGAAAAACTCCTGGGCTATGTCGTCAGTAAAAAGGGAATCGAGGTAGACCCTGCCAAAGTCCAAGCTATCCAAGACATGCCCGAGCCTCGTACTGAGAAAGAAGTCCGGGGATTTTTGGGTAATCTGCAATACATCGGCAGGTTCGTCTCTCAGCTCACCCAAACTTGCGAACCCATCTTCAAACTCCTGAGAAAGTCTTCATCAGGAGAATGGGACGAGCAGTGCCAGGAAGCTTTTGATAGAATAAAAGACTACCTCTCCAAACCCCCAGTGTTAGCCCCGCCACAGATCGGACTGCCACTAATCCTATACCTGACCGTCATTGATTCGGCTGCAGGGGCCATGCTGGCCCAACACCTGATCGATACACGAAAAGAGCAGGCCATCTACTATGTCAGCAAGAAGTTATCCCCGTTTGAGGTAAACTACACGCAATTGGAGAAATCGTGCACCGTTCTCATCTGGGTAACGCAAAAATTACGGCATTACATGCTGGCTTTCCCAGTCATCCTGGCATCACGAATTGATCCTTTGAAATATCTCTTCGAGAAACCAGCTCTCTCGAACCGCATGGCAAAATGGCTATTCCTACTCTCCGAATTCGACATCACCTACATGACTCAGAAGGCAGTCAAAGGCAAGATCATAGCTGATTACCTGGCCCATAATCCGATATTGGGAGATATGCTATAGGAAGCCGAATTCTCGGATGAAACTATCATGAATGTCGAGATCGATGAAAACTGGAAATTGTACTTTGACGGGGCCGCCAACCGAAACGGAAACAGGATAGGCATCCTGTTAGTCTCTCCAGACCAAACTCACTCCCCGGTATCGTATCGTCTGGACTTCTTCTGCACCAACAACATGGCCGAATACAAAGCCTGTATAATCTGATTAGAGATCGCGTTCCAAAAGGGTATAAAGAGAATACAGGTATACGGAGATTCAGCACTAGTGGTCCATCAAGTTCTGAAAGATTGGAAGATCAGAGATGAGAAGTTAGTCCCTTACCTCGCCCGACTGGAAGATGTCGCAAGAAGGTTTGAGCATGCAGAGTTTTACTATGTCCCTAGGTCACATAACAGTTTTGTTGACGCACTAGCAACCCTGGCATCTATGATCGATATCCTGGAGGGGATGGAAGAAATAACTCTTACGGTGCAAAAGAAATTAGGACCAGCATACTGCATGGCCCTTGAGGTAGGGAATGAAGATAATGGGGACCCAACCACTTGGTTTTACGACATCAGGAACCTGTTAAAAAACCAGCAGTATCCCGAGCAAACAGATAAAAGAACCCGGGTCACGCTTAGAAGATTAACGTCAAGATTCATACTTTGCGCCGGGAGGCTATATAAGAGAAACTATGATGGAGCCCATCTCCAATGTCTCACTGAAAAAGAGTCTATCAAAGTGATGAATCAGATACATGGGGGTGATTGTAGACCTCATATGAGCGGTCATACACTTGCCTGTAAAATTATCAGGCAAGGATATTACTGGTATACCCTATAGAACGACTGCGTGAACCACGTGCACCGTTGTCACAAATGTCAAATATATGCTAAGTCTCGGAAACTTCCCCCGAAGGAGTTGTACAGCATGACCGCTCCCTGGTCTTTCGCGACCTGGGGAATTAACATCATTGGGAAGATTTCACCCAAAGTCAGCAACGGCCATGAATTCATACTAGTGGCCATTGATTACTTCACCAAATGAGTAGAAGCCGAGTCCTTCCAAACCCTTGACGCCAGGAAGGTTGCCCGATTCATCAGACGGAACATCATCTGTCGATATGGGGTCCCACATGAGATCATCTCGGACAACGGCACTCACTTCGAAGGAGAGGCTAATTCAGTCATAGAGGAATATGGAATTACCCGACACAGATCTTCGCCATACAGACCGCAAACTAATGGGGCAGTCGAGGCCGCCAACAAGAATCTAAAGAATATCCTAAGCAAAATGGCCGATACCTGTCGGGACTGGCCAGAAAAATTGCCATATGCATTGTGAAAATACCGCACCACCGAGAGGATCTCCACAGGGGCAATCCCGTTTTCCCTTACATACGGGATGGAAGCAGTCCTCCCTGTCGAGTTAGAGGTTCCCTCTCTCAGAGTAATACTAGAGAATCAAGTCAATCAACTGGAATGGGTCCAGGCACGTTATAATGAGCTGGCCCTACTTGATGAAAAAAGATTGAAAGTTGCGTACCACCACTAAGGGTATCAGAAGAGAATTGCTCGAGCATGTAACCAGAAAGTGAAGACTCGGGGTATCAATGAGAACGACATCGTGTTGAAAGAGATTCGAGAATCGGCCAGAGATCCAAAGGGGAAGTTCGGGCAGAAGTGGATAGGGCCATACATCGTCAAAGAGATCAATACAGGGGGTGCCGTTATACTCACTGACTTAGACGGACAGTTGCTGCATTCACCAGTCAACATGGATCAACTGAAGAGGTATTACCAATAGATGTAACATGTATAGACAAGAACTACGTAAACCTGAGCCCCAATTCAAACTTTTGTTCTTTGTAAAAATAAAAAAGGGGAACGTAGGCAACCTGAGAAGTGACTTCAGGCCCGGTTTAAACTTTGTAAAGAAATTTACTTTCCATAAACAGTCCTTCATATATTATTAAAAAGTGATTCAGAACACCAAAAGTTACAAAGGAAGTACAGCATACAGAAGAAACTAATCCCTAGGGGTTGGCCACACTAGGTCCTTAGTGGCCAAATCAATACGAGCCTCGTATAGGATCTGATACGCAAAGACGATGTTATCATCAGTGGTCCCGGTATCCATGAATCGAAACCACTCTATTTGAAAGGGATCATCAATCAGTTCTCCTTCTAGAGATTGCCAGCAAGAGCGGATAATATCGGCTTAGAGGGGCCTGGTGATACCAAAACATGCATAGTTGAACTAACGAGTTAATCGAGCATGCCACATCCTCTCTACCGATAAAGAAACATGCGATGTCACAAACTTAGACTCAGAGAAAAAATTGTTTAGACCAAGGAGAATATCTTGAGGGGCGTTAAACTGCTGAAGAAGACGTCCTGGGAGGTAAAAGGAGGTAAACCAGAGCCCGCGGAGCCGAACATAGTTCTGACCCCCTGTACTAAGAACCATCGCCCTCAGTTTCCACCAAGGAATGTTCCATCAGATAGCCCAAAAATTCTTTAAAAACCACATCATCCAATCAGAGGAAGACATGGTCAAAGCCTCAAAGAGGGGACGACGGAAGAAATTAGTCAGATTATCGAGCCGAACCCCGTTAAAATCCACCGATCAAAAATGCTCCAACAACCACATGTATAATAAGCACGGACTTCCCCTGAAGAAGGGTGAAGCCCCCCTTTGAATTTCATCCAGACCGTTCAGAGTCTCTGCAAGAACTATAGGCACTATGGACTCTCCATTTCTAGCATGATAGATCAAACTCAGAATAGTCGGATCAACACGGGAGGAACCCATCACCAATAACATATTAGAAACAAGGCAGATCAAGGCTGCCGCAGTACGCCCCACGCCGTAAGAGGCTCTATCTTCGTAACGATGAAATAACCTCACCATTTTATGGGGGTCAAGGAGTCGTCGGTAATAAAACCATCACAAGCCGCTTGGGGAATGGCTAACGGAGCAATCAGCATATCTTGAGGGCCGATTTCTTCTATGGGAACTGCCAATGAGAGACGAACGTCAAAACGCAACAGCCAGGAAAACTCCTCGTAGGTCGGGCAGAACTCATCAAGCCCAAAATGAAAAAGATGATCCGCAGGGCTCTAGAAATACAAAGCACCTAGCAAAAAGGAAAAATCTATAGGACGATGGCACCAACCCGCCAAGGGGCTGAATGCACCAAAATTCAGACCATTTTCAGAAGATATCAGAGCATCTCGGGCATTAACGTAAGAAAAATTAGAATTTGTGCGATAAGAAGATATTTTGGAGAGGTGTGGGGATGAAGGAATGAATATGGGTGTATTTATAGCAAAAAAAGAGGGTCATGTGCCTGTTTGTCGCGCGACAAACCCATGCCCAGGAGGGATTGTCGCGCAACAAACCCATTTAGGGCCACCCTATTTTTTGTTTTCCTTTCACATAAGAGTCATTCTTGCCAAAAGAATCATTTTTGGATGCATTCTTGTTCTCACTTTTTTCTTTTACAGGAAACATAAGTGTCACTACGCTACAAGGTATGACTCCTAAATCATTTACTCATATATATGTATACATATATATCTTTCACAAACGAAGAATAAAAGTATAATCAGACACAAATAAAAATTTCTATAAATCCAATAAAAGAAAAGTTTTCAACACTATTTTTGTCTAAACATGTCTAAAAATAAAAACTACATATCTGTTCCAAACTAACAAAAGTGCAGAAAGAAAAAGCTAATCTACTAGAGCGTGTTTTGACACGCTCTCACTATCACTCGAGCTCTCCTCGGGAGTAAGGTCAACCACTAGGACGCCTTGAGTAGGAGGAACTACCGCCTGGGAGGGCCCCGTCGACTGGACAGGAGCCGTGGGACGGATCACCGACGACCGAGAATGCCTGGAGGTCCGACTACTACTCATTCGAGACTCCGTCCGGGCATGAGAAGAAGTCAGGGGGTCGTCCGACCGTAAAGAAACGTTAATAGCCCTTTGATAGTCACGCATGTATGCTGGAGGGTCTCGATCGACGTACTGGAGCAGGTTCCAGCTGTAGAGATATTAGGCGTGCCAAGCCCGCAGATCTGCCATCCGTACACTCACCCGCTGTAAAAGACATAAGATAAAATAATCAACATAGTTAAAATAAATAAATATAAATATAAAAGTGTCAAGAGAAGTTGAAGAAGGTACCTCGTCACCAGGGCGACCACCCAAGTAGTCAAAAGCGTCCTCAGGAAGAGGATACTCAGGGACAGTGTATCGACGTAAATCGGCGCCAACATAAGAGATATCTCTGGGAAGTGTGGGTAGATTTACCCAAGGAATGGACGACCCCACTAGAACATCAGCAGAAATGAACCCCCCTCCTCGCGAATAGGGAACAAAAGAGGGGGAGAGAAAATGAGCCGCCGAGACCTAAAGATCGGGCTGGAGGGCCCATAGCAGTCGACGGAAGAGGGGTCAATGTAGCGTAGGTACGAACACCTGGAGGATCCACCATAGCCGTTGCTCTCAAAGACGGAACCCCACTAGAAGGAGTAGTCGCCGTAGCAGGAGGGGTCCACCCAAACTGCTCATAATCTGCCCCAAAGTCCGCAGGCTCCCAGGACTGCTCAAAAAATCCTGCTCTCCCCTCGGCAACCTTGGCAGCATCGAAAAGGACCTCCGGAGCCACAGAAGGGCCGTTAGGAAACTCAAAACCCTCAGAACGCTGCTCCCCCATAAGTGTCGCCTGAGGCAACTGCTCCAGAGCTGCCGTCGTATCACCTCCCTCACCCCCTGATTTATCGCCACCCTCGGCAGCAGCAGAAATATCCCTCTCCCCCTTCGGGTCCTCGTCCTCGAAATCTAAAATGTTGTCCCTCTGATCGGGGACAGGTGGCAGGTGACTCGGAACCGTCCTAGCTAGGTGGATCTGCCCTCGTATATAATGGGGATCGCCTCCCAACACCCGATATCTCTCAAAGAAGACCCATCCCCGAGTCCCCTTCGGCTCCCTCATCAAATAACGGACAGCGAAAGCAGCATAGTCTCCTTCCTCAGTGAACGTCTGAAAGCCAAGCCCGTCAACCAAGGCCTGCACCGTCACCGGGTTAATCTCACTCGTCTGCCTCATCAGAACCGGATGAAATAGTGGAACTCGGGGCCACTGGGCCGGTGTATGCTGACGAATAACTCTCTCGCCCAAGTAAAAATGAAGGCCGTACTCATCCCTAATCAGTCGACTGGTCCTCGAGGTGGTCAGAGCACGGCCATATCCGAAATGGGGACCCAGATCACCCCAGCGGGCCCACTCAATCTACAAAGAGAACAAAATTTTATTTCAATTATTTATATTCTATTTACAATTTATTTATTTAAAAAGAAAGAATACTAAGATATTTACCTGCTCCTCCAGCAGGTCATGGACGGCAGCAGCTCCGGTCTCTTGAGTCCGGTATACATAGGGAGCCCTGTAGTTTCCCGCAATGAATCGGCAGAGAAAAGGAAACTAATCCTCGTTCTCAACGAGGAGATCTACCTGGGAGTGACCTAAACGAGTATACGCTACAAACCAACTCTGCAGAGGAAGCATAAAGAATATCAGCAACAATTAACAAATAAAAATTAAAGGACTCGAACAAAGATAAGGGAACAAAAGTATATACCTCCCACAACAAAGAAAAGCCCTTAAGGTTTAGGGCTAAGTGGCGAGAAACCTGGTCCATAGCATCATAGAGGACGGCAAAAATAAAACCGCCCCAATTGTAGTCAAACATGATGCTAAAATCTCGGAGATATGACAGCCACCAGAGATGGGCCGTGTCCCCCCACGGGCCTCGAACAGATCATGGAGCGTCAGTAGAAGAAGGACGCGGGCATACTAGCGCTCCTCCTGACGGGTCATCGGGACCCCCAAAGCAACAAATCGAGCTCTCTCTGTGGCTAGCCGCGTAACCAAGACAGCCCGAGGAATCGTATCACCAGAACTTCGTCGCTCCGGGAACCATCCTAATCCACCAACAATGCCCTCAGCCATCAGACGCAAAGGGACATCAATCTGAATAGGGACCCCCCTAAAAGAATCTTGGTCAAAGCAAATAAATCAAGGGGGTCATCGTCATCTCCCCCCAGCTCTAGTGAAAGGTGTGAGTGGTGTCCCACCAATGACAGGCCAGAGCCGACACCAACACTGCCGCCCTAGATACCTGCTCCGGGAGGGCGTCGAAGAGAGAGCCAAAAGGAGTCGCTGGAACCAACTCCTGAACAGGGGCCGGTGCCTGTCGCCACTCCAGAGAAGTAGTGTTGGGAGACCCCAATCTCGGCCAACCCACTATAGACAATAAAGAAAAATGTATATATAAATATAGGGTTATAGGGGTAAATTATGTAATTTTCCAAACCTGAGGGTACTTTGGTGTAATTATGAGAGTTATAGGGTTATAGGGGTAAAATATATAAGTTTCCAAAACCTGAGGGTACTTTGGTGTAATTATGAGAGTTATAGGGTTATAGGGGTAAATTATGTAATTTTCCAAAACCTGAGGGTACTTTTGGTGTAATTATGAGAGTTATAGGATTATAGGGATAAATTATGTAATTTTCCAAAACCTAAGGGACTTTGGTGTAATTATAAGAGTTATAGGATTATAGGGGTAAATTATGTAATTTTCCAAAACCTGAAGGTACTTTTGGTGTAATTATGAGAGTTATAGGGTTATAGGGATAAATTATGTAATTTTCCAAAACCTGAGGGTACTTTGGTGTAATTATGAGAGTTATAGGGTTATAGGGGTAAATTATGTAATTTTTCAAACCTAAGGGTACTTTAGTGTAATTATGAGAGTTATAAGGTTATAGGGGTAAATTATGTAATTTTCCAAACCTGATGGTACTTTGGTGTAATTATGAGAGATTATAGGATTATAGGGGTAAATTATGTAATTTCCCAAACCTGAGGGTACTTTGGTGTAATTATGAGAGTTATAGGGTTATAGGGGTAAATTATGTAATTTTCCAAACCTGAGGGTACTTTGGTGTAATTATGAGAGTTATAGGGTTATAGGGGTAAATTATATAATTTTCCAAAACTTGAGGGTACTTTGGTGTAATTATGAGAGTTATAGGGTTATAGGGGTAAATTATGTAATTTTCCAAACCTGAGGGTACCTTGGTGTAATTATGAGAGTTATAGGGTTATAGGGGTAAATTATGTAATTTTCCAAACCTGAGGGTACTTTGGTGTAATTATGAGAGATTATAGGGTTATAGGGGTAAAATATGTAATTTTCCAAAACCTGAGGGTACTTTGGTGTAATTATGAGAGTTATAGGGTCATAGGGGTAAAATTATGTGATTTTCCAAACCTGAGGGTACTTTGGTGTAATTATGAGAGTTATAGGGTTATAGGAGCAAAATTATGTAATTTTTCAAACTTGAGAGTACTTTGGTGTAATTATGAGAGTTATAGGGTTATAGGGGTAAATTGTGTAATTTTCCAAACTTGAGGGTACTTTGATGTAATTATGAAAGTTATAGGGTTATAAAGGTAAATTATGTAATTTTCCAAACCTGTGGGTTATAGGGGTAAATTATGTAATTTTCCAAACCTGAGGATACTTTAGTGTAATTATGAGAGATTATAGGGTTATAGGGGTAAAATATGTAATTTTCCAAAACCTGAGGGTACTTTGGTGTAATTGTGAGAGTTATAGGATCATAAGGGTAAAATTATGTGATTTTCCAAACCTGAGGGTACTTTGGTGTAATTATGAGAGTTATAGGGTTATAGGAGTAAAATTATGTAATTTTCCAAACCTGAGGGTACTTTGGTGTAATTATGAGAGTTATATGGTTATAGGGGTAAATTGTGTAATTTTCCAAACCTGAGGGTACTTTGGTGTAATTATGAAAGTTATAGGGTTATAAGGGTAAATTATGTAATTTTCCAAACCTGAGGGTACTTCGGTGTAATTATGAGAGTTATGGAGTTAGGAGGGTACATTATGTAGTTTTCAAAAAAACCTAAGAGGTATCACAGGTAAAAGTATGTGTTCGCCAAAATCGGACGTTATTTCTAGACATGCATACTAAACATTGTTTAAAAATACATGCAGGAAACGACAGAAGTAACAGAACAGATAAAAACACGAAAAGAAGACATATCAGAGATCGACGACGAATCTCGTGAGAAACAGGCTCCATCAAGAGCCACGGAACGTCCGGGACCGGAGCAGCCCGGGTAACGTCTCGGTAGACCACCACCCGACCGTGGTCTACCCCATCCTCACCATACCAATCAAGGTCCGCCCAGTCATCGTGGTGAGGGCTGCAGCGAAGAACGCCCTGAGCGTCAGTAAAAGTGACCTCCTCCTGGTCACCCTCCAGTCTGTCAGGATGTGCAGGGTCCATCCGTGTATATGGAATATATGAGAAAAATCGAAAAGTCAAAAAAAGCAGCAGGGCTTCTGCGCTTGGGAGAAGAAAGAAAGAGAGCTAGAGAGAGAAAGAGAAAGGAGAGAATGAGGTGGAATGAGCTCAGCAAGGGGTTTATATAATGGAACCAAATGTCGTGCGACAAACAGGGTCATTGTCGCGCGACAAAGAGCCCTCTTCCGAGATATCGCGCGACAATCACATCTCTCCCCTGATGTTTTGACCTTTGTCTCATTTTATCTCCTACAGGGTTACTTCAAGGAAGCAGTTTTCGAAGAAATTGCTAAAAACCGCACAACAGGATGAAAAATTCGAGGAAAAGACTTCCAAATTATCTCTCCGAAAATGCGAGAACAAAATACAATGGTTAAAGTAGTCTCTGATCTCCCAAGAAGGGCCAAGACCATCAAAGACCAAAAAATATCAAGATAAAACGGGAATAGACAAAATTGAAAGAATAGAAAAGAGAAAGAACCCGCATGAGCGCCCAAAGAGAGCGAGAGAGACAGAAATGCAAAGTGACAGGGATAGCCTCACCAAAAGTGACAGCTAGGCCAAAATCGGCTCAGGGCTTCGTTTTGGGTGAGTAAGGCTCCTGATCACAACGAAGGGATGAAAAGACTCCTGATCAAAAACAGAGAAGGTCAGGAAAAGTCTTTCCCAAAAGAGGGAGAAATAAGGGCATCGAAAAACAGAATATGATGTGGGCTTACCAAAAGAGAAAAATAAGAAGAGAGTAGAGATCATAGATTGAACTTTCAAACAAATTTTCTTTTCAGCACGATACAGAAGATATGGTTTGGAAAACTCGAATCATCACTCTATGGAGAGCAAAAAGATATCCGAAAACTGCCTTCCGAGAGAAGTATCTTCACTCGAGGAAAACATGAGAGTAAAGTCCAGAAAAATACAGGAAAACGGACATCCGGTTAAAGATTAAATCTCAAAAAGCTCTTTTCACCCTCACTAAAAATTTCTCTCTCTCACTCTAGTAGTCTAAGAGAGACGACAATTAAAATTTTCTATATCACAAACACAAGCCCCCGTCAGAGGCAAAATCACAAACATAAGCCCTCGCTAGAGGCAAAATTACTCACGAAAGCCCTTATAGAGGCAATTTTCTTTCTTCTCACAGATCAAAAGCCCTCCCAGAGAGGTATAGTGTAGCAATGGTAGTCATCCCACCTGAGGCGAGAAGATCAAAAGCCCTCCTAGAGGGGCACAGTGTAGCAATAGTAGTCTTCCCACCTGAGGCGAGAAGATCAAAAGCCCTCTCAGAGGAGCACAGTGTAGCAACGGTAATCCTCCCACCTGAGGCGAAGCCCTCCCAGAGAGGCACAGTGTAGCAACGGTAGTCTTCCCACCTGAGGCGAAGCCCTCCCAGAGAGGCACAGTGTAGCAATGGTAGTCTTCCCACCTGAGGCGAGAAGATCAAAAGTCCTCCCACCTGAGGCGAAGCCCTCCCAGAGAGGCACAGTGTAGTAATGGTAGTCCTCCCACCTGAGGCGAGAAGATCAAAAGCCCTCCCAGAGAGGCACAATGTAGCAACGGTAGTCCTCCCACCTGAGGCGAAGCCCTCCCAGAGAGGCACAGTGTAGCAATGGTAGTCCTCTTACCTGAGGCGAAAAGATCAAAAGCCCTCCCAGAGAGGCACAGTGTAGCAACAATAGTCCTCCCACCTGAGGCAAAGCCCTCCCAGAGAGGCACAGTGGAGCAATGGTAGTCCTCCCACTTGAGGCACAAAGTGGAACAAAAGGTAGTCCTCCCATCTGAGGCTAGTGGAGCAATGGTAGTCCTCCCATATGAGGCGAGTGGAGCAAATAAAAGTCCTCGAAAGAGGTAATGAGGTAACACAAGCCCTCTCCGGAGGCAAAACCAAACACAAAGCCCTCTCCGGAAGCACTCATGAGCACTTTTTGCATACACACATTTTCTTAGAGTTCCTGCGGGAGCCATGGATCATGGTCTCTTCCAGTTGCCTCAATTCCTTGCAAGCAAGGAGCTTGAGTCGAGAGGGTCTGTAGACACCCCGATCCGTGACCCCCGTAAGAACCATAACGACCTTCGAGAACTACTATTTTTGGGTCCAGGACCCACTCGAGTACCCAAAACTGCCCCAAAAGGGTTTTTTTGGCCAACAAACCTATTTTTAAGAGAGATTGTCGCACAACATATCACATTGTCGCGCGACAATCAGACGACAATCTTACTATGTCGCGCGACAATCCCTCCTAACACCAGACCATCCACTCTCTGACACATCAGTATGTCAGAAACATCACTTCAGCCATTTGTCGCGCGACATTGGACATTATGTCGCGCGACATATGCCCCTTTTGGAGAAGTCTCGCGCGACAATCCTCCCCGAGCAGTATAAATAGGCCAACACCCCCAAGGGTTCAGGACGGCAACTTGGGATTGAGGAATTCTAAGCTAAAAATCTAATTTTCTAGTATTTCATCAAGCATTCTCGATTATCGTCTTATTTTTGAAGAATTATCGAATCTATTCTCGATACTCGACGTGTTCCGTCTCTGGAATCGAATTCTCGAAAATATCTGAAGAAAAAAAAGATTATTCTCGCCAGAGATCTCTCTGCCGTATTATATTTTCTTTCTTATTATTATTCTCGTCCGGAAGGTAAAAAAAGTCTCTTCTAGTGTTTAACATTGAATATCTGTGTACTTGTTTTATTTCTGTTGTTTTGTCCACGTTTTATTTGAATAAACTTATTGCCAAGTTACCAATAGTCTACCGTTTTCAAAACAAGAGACCCTGATAAAATCATTTGCAAAATCAGAAGAATAAGTACATTATCATCCGGATAAAATTATGTTTTCAAAATCCGGACTGATAAGACTTATCTAGGAATTAAAGTCAACATATCTTGTCTTTTTTATAGACTGCGATGTGTCTGATAAAACTATCCTCAAAGAGTTCTAGTTCCACATTGAATTAGTCTCGATATAAAGATTCGAACTTTTACAAAGGAAATCACAACACGAGAAAATCGTCATTATCTGAGGAAATAATACGGAACACTCTTTCAAAATAAAAGGTTTTGTCATTTGTATTTACATCTTTCAAATATAAAAACATCGGATCTCGGAATACAAAGGTTTTCATCCCTTTTCCCGTATTCCCAAAATTAGGGTTTTCACTTAAAAAATAGTAGACTGTTAGTAAAAGCATCCAAGCTTTTCAACATAGAATAAACATATAAGACCACTAGAGACCGAAAGGGCGAAATGGGTGCTTAACACCTTCCCAAACCGTAATATAGTTTTCGAACCCTATAGAATCCTGGTTTCGTAGACAAACGTGTAAAGAAAGGCTTGTCTATAGCCTTTCCTCTTACACGACTCTTTTTGTCCGTTTTCTCGTAAAACGTACTGGCAACTCTGAACGAACCCCTTTTGCATCTAGAAATAGAACATAGGGATACGTGATATGAAGGAATCAACAAAGATACTCCAGCAAATAGAACGACGGAATCCGTTCCGACGTTTCAGACGCCCAACCAAACGGGGACGAGACCCAGGGGGTCGCATTTGCGGATTCTCACAGTTGCTTGGGTTGATAATGCTAGGGTTTTTAATTTAGATTTGATTGAAGATTGGATGAAAGATTGGTTCTAGAGAAGGATGAATCCCTCTGATACCATGTGACGAAATAGAAATTGAAGAGGAATTATGAATTGTATTGATATTCTTGATTATCACAATGTACAATGAATGATGATATATATACTAGAGAAGCTAGGTTACAATTAGGTAACATGCTACAATTAGGTAACATAATTTAGGCTATAAATTAGGTAACGTAAATTAGGTAACGTAATATATTCTAACACTATAAATTAGGTAACGTAATATATTCTAACACTATGAATTTTAATACACGAGCGCGCATCCAAGTCTAGATCTTTCTTTTAAGAAAAATAGTTTCTCATTAAGTCCACATTTTGACACCATTATAATTCTTAGTTACATCGGATAAGATCTTAAATTTTTTCTATTTGGACTACTATTAAATAGACTATTAACAGCGAGTACTTTTATATTGAAATATCAATATGTGAATTATTCAATGATTATATTAGATTGTAATAAAAAAAATTAACTAATATATAATGACCACATTTAATGTATTTATGTCAAATATTTATATTTGTGTAAAATTATTACTCGAATTATTGTGTGTATGAACTTCTTAAAAAATCAATAGATTGTAAGTGAATAAATTTAATGGTTATCTTTTTAAATTTTCAAAATAGAATTTATTGTTATTAGGCTTAATTTTTATATTAGTTTCATTGTTGTTTACGCGTAGTAAAATATTTAGTTAGATTGGATTATGACCCTAACGAAACTAAATATAGATCAAGGTTTAAGTGATCCATCAAATAATTCAATCAAAATTTGATCGAATAAGTTCCTAGTAAATAGATTTAGATCGACTCTGATTTGATAGTTTTCAAATCCAATTAATAAGGCCCCCGTTGATAGTATCATAGAAAATGAAAAGAAAAATAACTAATTTAGGTGAGAAGATAAAAGATAAGTTAGAGAGATGTGGCTCTTCCCTCTTGGCTTCTTTAATTAAACGATATGTTAATTTATCGATAAATTAATAAAGTTGGGGGGAGATGTTAATTTATCGATAAATTAATAAAGTTGGATCGGCCAATTTTATTAATTAAACGATATGTTAATTTATCGATAAATTAATAATTTATTAATTTATCGATAAGTTAATAATTTATTAATTTACCAAAAAAATTGTGTTTCCAATATTATTCTATCGATCTTCCTTAAATTCTATTTCTTATAAACTTAATGAAGTAAATTATATTATCTTTTGATAAATAATTTGAATTTAATATTGTAATATTGGTTTTCTCTAAATTTTTATTTCCTATAAACTTAATTAAACAATTATATTATCATTTGGTCTTCAAAAATTAAATACTCTTTGGTATTGTAATCTTAGCATGGACAACATATATTCAATTAACAACAATTGTAAATTATTTTTGGTACTGTAAATTATAATTGTTGGAACACGTAGACTGGCACATAAGTATGTCTTTTTCTTTTTTGTAAATCTGACTCAATGTATATATGTAGACTGACTGCCACATAAATATATCCTTTAATTGTGTCATTTTAATGTGTCGCCCTAAAAATACTCTTTTTTTATATAATTTTTTGTGGATTTTTGGGACGTGCCACTTGGAAAATAGGAGATGCAAATTTTAGGATTAAAGACATAGTTAGATCTAACCTCCTTTATTGCATCTACCCCCTTCTCTTTCCCTGCATCTCTTGGTGCACAGCTTGAATTAAAAGTATAATTATTTTATTTAAAGCGAAAAAAAAAAAAAGCGGAAAAGGCAATCCTTATTAAAATATTATTACTTTTAGTCATTTTACATGCATGACAAAAATCCAATTAAGGAAATAAATCTTAAAGTCTCAAATGCCCCTGGATTTTCTTTATAGAAGTATCTTAAATGAATTGTCATATATTTTTATCAGGTATATTAAATAAATTGAATCCTTATTATATTTTATGAAAATACAACCTATATGCATGTCGGTAAAAATATAAAGTAAAATTTATAAATAAGTGTAACATTGATCATCTTAAATTTCTCTCATACATGGTTTGCTCAAGTTAACTGTTTTTCTTCTTTTTTTCTTTTTATAATAAATTAATATATACGTATATATTTGAAAGAGATATTTGAGATCATTTCAAAATTAAAAAGAAAGATTGTTGAGATAATAATGGTGTTAGTCAACAATAATTAATCAAGGGCATTCGGGGATTTTCCTATAATACCCATGCAAGAATTTTGTAATTGTTGGGCTTAACAAAGTTTTCTTAAATTATACTTTCCTCCCATCTTCTTTCGAAATGTTGACAGAAGCTTCTTTCTTGGTTATAATTAATTAAAAAATAGATTTTAAAATTTGAGTTAGATTAAATTCAATCCAAATCTATTTACTAAGAAATTATCCGATCGAATTTTGATTGAATCATCTAATGGATCACTTAAATATTAATCTATATTCAATTTTTGTTAGGTTTATAATCCAATCCAATCCAACTAAATATTTTACTATGTATTAAAAACAACGAAACTAATATAAAGGTTAAGAGCATCTCTAATGGTAGTGTAAAATTCACTTGTAAATCGTACGTATCAACTCTCGTTTGCAGAAAAGAAAAAAAAACCTTGAACACTAAAAAAGAATGCTCCAATTGTACTTTTGTACGGTCTTATATTAATTTTTAAATAATCAAATTTTTACTATTTTTTATTGAATTTTTATATAAATAATCTTTTAGTTACAATGGATCTTGATTTATAGGTATTGATGAGTATATTTTAAATATGTTGTTTTTATTATAATCCATATTTTTCATTTGAAGTTATTACATTTTGAAATTTTATATAAAAAAAATGTAGAGATAGAAAGCTGATGTGAAATTGTAAAATGTGAGTGTATTTTATACATTCATTTTACACAAAATTCTATTCTAAACGACCGCTGGAGACCAAAAAAATTATAAATTATGTTTTACACAAAAAAAATAAAATATAAAAGACTGTTGGAGATACTCTAAGCCTAATAACAATAACATTCATTTAAAAAGAAATTTATTTAATTGCATTTAAATTGTTTTTATAATTTATAAGTGTGAGGTAATAAATATAAATAATGGTAACATTAAACCTACATGGCTACATGTGTCGGATTAGATTTAGATACATCTTGATTGATCTAATTTGCTAGTCAAAAGTCTAATAGATTCGGATTGGGTATACAGATTTAAAATTTCATTTCATATGTCAGTAAATAGATTCTTTTGATTATAAATTCGATACATTGACAAACTTATATACGAGGTAGTTTGTCAATTTACACAAAAGCTGCCCATTTAAATAATAGAGTCAGGCTCTAGAAAGGACATTATTTTTTTAACTAAAGAATGGACTAGTCCTTTTGAGGAGGTAAATGATTAAACTTTTTTATGAAATTTGGTGGGGATGGTCTCCATGATAAGTAGACCAACTCCACCAAATTTCATCAAAAAATTCAACCAGCAAGTAGGTGATCTAAAAATTTAAAAATTCAACAATCAAAATGCGCACATATATATCAATTATTAGTTTACCTATTTTTTGGTTGAATTTTTTTATTAAATTTGGTAGAGTTGATCTACTCATCAAAAAATTCAATCATTTAATTTACCCTCTCAAAAAAAGAAGTTCATTCTTTAATAAAAAAAATAATATCCTACGTATTGTTAAAAGAGAAAAAAATGAATTTATAGACCTATCTACTCAAACACGTCACAAGCATCTAAAATTGCAAAATCCTTTAACTCACCATTGATAGTTTGCCAAATTGTGAGCAAATCTTCTTTACACAATTCATATTCATCGTTCGCAACTCTTACTGCTCTCTCTACCTCTATATTAATTATGATCTTGATCTATAGCTTCTAAGTTGACATTGGGGCTATTCTTCTTTTACGGAGATATGTCAGCCTTCTTTATAGGATGAGGGTTTATAGTGAGTTTGAATTACCGATTGAACATCCTTGGCAGCTGATTCATATTTATAAAAAGAACACTTTGAAATAATAATGTAGTAAAAGATTGTTGATCCCGAATATTCGATCAATTTTGTATACATATCTTATTTTAGAGGGATCATTTTCCTATTTTGTAATAATGAACACGCGAATTTCTCATTCGGTGTAAATTGACTGAGCACGCATTGTATAAGTTGTGATCGTGCACATCACGTGATTATGAACGCGTAGACATTCTTTCTTCCATATATTAATTTAATTTTAAATAGTGAACCAAAACATAAGTAAACTTGAAAACTTTTCATATTTTACTTTACAAATGGAAAGGGGATTTAATTTGCTACGAAAATCCATTGTTATTTCAACATATTTGTTAGCATACAAGTAATTGAGAATTTTTAGTAGAAAGTGTGACATTTTCTAAAGTTGCAAGAAACTCGTGTTTGATTACAAAAAGATATAAAAACAATTCGTGTAGTTACAAATATAAAAGTAATTATACACACTAGAAAAATGTAATATACGTATTTAATTTTCCATGTAGTTTACTACTTTTCTTCATGTGAAAGTTGATTTACAATAATATTTGGCCTTACGAACCGCAAGCGGTATTATTTGAGATGCACAAAAGATGGCATGAACATCTCATGAATAATTAGAAAAAAAGAAGAAGAAGATGGTTTACAATAATAATATTTTCATCATTGTAACTTATATAATTATACTAGAAAATGAAAATATTTGCTGTTTCATTGGATTCTAAATATGCAAAATAGTAGAATTTCAATCTGCAATATATATTTGAAACTACTATAACAATATTTTGGTCATGCGTAAAGTAAAAAAGAAAAAAGTATTTTACAAATACAAGTGTCGTAATTCTTATTCAAAGGTGACCAATTTCATCACATTTTTTCAAACAACTGCAACCGAAGGGATTTGAAGACAGGATCTCCCGCTAAATAAATCGTCCCTCACAGAGATCTAGTAAACCACTACGTCAACCCTTTTAATTTTCATCACATTTTTAATTTTTAAGAAAATTAATAAAAGAATGCACGAAGAAAAAGATATGCATCTCGACATTATATATTAAATAAAAAGCAAAGCACATAGTAACAAAAGCATGGTAATTTTGGTCGAGATTTTAAGTTGAATTTTTAGGAAGTGTGAAAATAAGTTGAAAAGTGAATTTAGTTTTTATTATAGTTTTTTTCGATCAATTCAAAAAAATACATGAAAAAAACTAAAAAAAAATAGTCGCAATAGATCTTATTTTATAGATCTCAATAAGTAGGTTTTAAATATATTTTTTTATCTAATTCTGATTTTTGAATTTAAAATGATGATGTTTTAAAAAATTTATAAGAAAAAAAGTAAAGTGAAATAAATTTTAAAAAATATTAAGTAAAATTAATTTTTTAGTAAAAAACTAAAAATATAGATTTTTTAGAAATGAACCAAACAGGCATAGTAACCAAAACATAATTTGTCCAAAAACAAATATGGTAGTGTTTGTAAAAAAAAAAAAAACAAATATGGTAGTGCCATAATTACATGAAAAGGAAGTCGTTACAAGGGCATTTCTGTCCAATTACTCGACTTTTATAAAGGGAAAAATCAAAAGCTATAATCAACGACATGTCGGCGTACGAGTCAGATGTGAGAGTGACGGGTGAAATTTTTACAAGAAGTCAACGAAGTGGTCTTGTCTCTGACTTTATATGACCAAACCCAATAGACCAATTGACGCCTATTGTAATTAAGTGCACTCGACTACACCTAATACTGAATTCAAATCGTCCATTTCCAAAACCCGCCACCGTTTCTTTCTCACGCATTGCAACATTTACTTGTCAGTCAGTTGAATTCCTCTTATATCTATAAATCTCGAAATCAGTCAACAGTTTATCTATCTATCTATCTATCTATCTATCTATCTATCTATATCTCTGTGGGTGGGTGAAGAAAACCAATGGCGCACGTTAGCCAGCTCCCTTGCAATGGCGAAGGCATTTGCATGCTCTGCAAAACCAAGCCCTCCGACGTGGACAAGCTCACCTGCTCCACGTGTGTCACCCCTTGGCACGTGACCTGCCTCTCCGTCCGGCCTGAGTCCCTGGCCTCCGCTCTCCAATGGCAGTGCCCCGACTGCACAATTCTACCCGGCGCCGGAGCTCCGGTTGTTCCAGCCGGCGGCTCCGGCGAACTCGTCGCAGCTGTCAGAGTTATTGAGGCCGATTCTACGCTCTCTGAACGGCAAAAGGCGGAAAGAAGACAACTGCTTTTGAGCGGAAATTCTAAGAAGGAGACAGAGGAGAAACAAAGCAACGATATACTAAATATTCTAGACGAGAATGTCAAATGCTCGTTTTGTCTTCATTTACCGGAGAGGCCCGTTACGGTATAGATTTCTTCTTTCTGTTTCTTATTACAGTCAATTGTATAATTGAATCATCACTTCATTGAATGGTATCTATCTATATATCTACGGATATGGAAGCAACTGTATTTGTCAATCGGACATGTGGGAGTAAATCTTATTGCAATAGATTCGAAATTACAAAGTGTTATCGGCTACTGTCTATTCAATTCTGGTTCTGATCAAGTTAAGCAATAGATCTGTTCAGATCATGTTTTGTGTATGTTAAATTATACAACACAAGAAATAGAGAAATTATAATGAGCAAGAATTCCATAATGGATTACATTGTTACAATATTTTCATTCTTTTACAATGGAATTGACATGAATATATATACAAGTAAAGAAGGAAACAAGAAGCCTAAAATGAGGAAGAAAGGAGGAGACAAGGAGGGAAACATGGAGGAGGGAATAAAGGAAAAGAAGAATAATTCTAAACTTTAATAATTACAAATAATAATGCTAATTTATGTTGGAGAATATCATCATTCAATATCATCATTTCTAACACCCCCCTTCAAACTCAAGGTGGCAAATGGGCGGTCAGCTTGAGTTTGGAAAGCAAATCCTGAAAGCGTCCTTTTACTACATGAGATGATCTCCAACAAATTGGAAAACTAGATCTAGAACATAATGATTATAATTACATAATTAAAGAAATTAAAGAACAAAACATAATAAATACGGAAGCAGTGGAGCATGGAAGCAGGAACATGGAGGCATGTGTGCAGGAGCATGGAGGCATGTGCTTAGATCTACTTTAACACCCCCCCTCAAGCTGAAGGAGGCTCTTAGGGATCCGAAGCTTGGATACGAGAAAATGGAATTTGGTTTTGGTTTTGGTTTTGGTTTTTTTTTTTTTTTTTTTTTGACATGTTCGATGATTGACCGGCAGACGGAACGGCGGTAACGGCGATGACGGGAGCCGACGGAACGGCGAGGTCCGGTGTAGAATTTTCCGGAGGAAAAAACTTGATCTGAATACGCGAGCAGTACGTATAACAGTAACAAGAAATTGAATCAGAATACTTGGAGGTGCAGCGAAAGGCGACCCGCCGGAAATATTAAATTGAAGAGATTGAATATATATAGATATTTTTTTTTTTTTTTTTTTTTTTAGAGAGGTGGAAGAGTAGCAGTGGTGCTAGTAGTCAATGATGGCCCTTTCTTTGGTTTTGGTTTTAGAGAGATAAACTGAAGTTTCGATATGAGAGGCGAGAGGTTTCCGAGGGTGTTGGTGGTGCGGAAGGAAGGGAACACACATTATTGAGATAAAAAAGAGAAAGGCGATGGATTCTGAGAATCATCAGCACCAAAATTCAAGATATCAGTGAAGTTAGAAGCAGAGAGCGAATTGTATCCTATATCTCCTAAGGTAGTCCAATCCGGAGTCATTAATCCGGCAACCTCCGCAACAGAACTAATTTGAGGAGACCCCTTTGAGAAACCATCCAAAGCAACTTGGTAATCTGACAGAGTCGGATATGCCGGCATATCCACTGCTGTCAGAGGATCCCCGTGTTCTGAAAGATTCACGGTCGGTAGATGGATATCAGGGGTTGATGAAAGGAGCTTTAAAAAACTTTTGTAGTGAGATGCTCCAACAAATCTTCCTGGGTCGGAAGAACCCCAGGTTCTAGAGGATTCTCTGAGGGGCCAGATGGAGAAGCGAAGGAGCCTGGTGGGTGAGCAAGGGAGTCGGATGGATTGGCCCTTGAGGAACTTGCAGGAGGGTTAAAGGAGCCAGGTGGAGAGGCAAAGGAGCCGGATGGGTGAGTAAAGGAGCCGGATGGAGAAGCGAAGGAGCCTGGTGGGTGAGCAAGGGAGTCAGATGGATTGGCCCTTGAGGAACTTGCAGGAGGGTTAAAGGAGCCAGGTGGAGAGGCAAAGGAGCCGGATGGGTGAGTAAAGAAGCCGGATGGAGAAGCGAAGGAGCCTGGTGGGTGAGCAAGGGAGTCGGATGGATTGGCCCTTGAGGAACTTGCAGGAGGGTTAAAGGGGCCAGGTGGAGAGGCAAAGGAGCCGGATGGGTGAGTAAAGGAGCCGGATGGGTAGGCAAATGACCTGGAGGCTGGAGATTTCTCCGGCAGTTTTCCGTCGAACGGTGGCGGCGTCGACCAGAGCCGGATGGAGAAGCGAAGGAGCCTGGTGGGTGAGCAAGGGAGTCGGATGGATTGGCCCTTGAGGAACTTGCAGGAGGGACAAAGGAAAATGACGGATTAACCCTGGGAGACTCGCTGTCCAGTCGAGCCTCCAACGCCGTCATTCGTGACTGCAGAGCCTCAAGCTTTTGATCAAGAGAGGTAAGGAGGGCAGCGCATCCACCAGCAGGATTTAGGATTCTTGCCTAGCTTCAAAGAGAAACGAATCGAGAGTTTCACGATGTTTGTGATCCGGTACGTGTTGTAAAAAGAATTCAACACTTTTTACCCCGAAAACGGAAAGATTGTGTGATAATCTCGACGATGATACGCATTTGGAAAGATTTTAACTGATTCACAAGAAGGAGGACAAGCTCTGCGGCGAAAAGAGCAGGCAGGACATGGAGTACCTCGCTGGCGTATGCTGATCGACATGGCTGTTTGTATTGGATTTGAATGGGAGATTTGCAGTGAGGATGGTGCTATTGGGTGATTTGCAGTGAGGATGGTGTGTTTTGATTTTAATGGCAGGAAGCTGGTGAAAGGGTTAAAGGCGCCGATCTCGAAATTTGAATTTCGAATTTCGAGGTTGGAGCAAAAAGATGTCGGCATTTGATGATGGCGAGGGTCTGGAGTTTACGGAATTTGCGGGTTGTCGGTTATGGTATGGATTAGGGGTTGTCGGTTATGGTATGACTGAGGAAATGGACGGTGTTTGGAATATTCCGTCAATTCTGACGGCAAGCAAACAGCGTTAACCGCTGACGTGGCTAACACGTGACTGACACGTGGCGCTGACTGGATGTCACGTGGCGGACACGTGGCGCTGACTGGCGGACACGTGGCGCTGACTGGATGTCACGTGGCGGACACGTGGCGCTGACTGGATGCAACGTGGCACTGACTGGATGCCACGTGGCGCTGACTGGATGGCACGTGGCGGACACGTGGCGCTGACTGGATGCCACGTGGCGCTGACTGGATGTCACGTGGCGTACACGTGGCACTGACTGGATGCCACGCGGTGCTGACTGGATGTCACGTGGCGGACACGTGGCGCTGACTGGATGCCACGTGGCACTGACTGGATGTCATGTGCGCTGGCGTGGCTGACACGTGGCGCTTGTGTGTCAATGATGTGGCAGTTGCAGTTTGTAAGGAAATAGAGGAAAAATAAAATGCTATTAGTAGGAATCGAACCTTGCACTAAGCTGTGGTTACCTGATGGTCTTGCCAGCCAGGCTGAATGCTTCAATAATAATTATTTGGACGTGGTTTTATTTGAACAGGTTTGCTGCGTAAAGTCTGATTCGAGTAGTGTTTGGAGGCGTATTTGATTTGTTTGATAATGGTGATAGGTGTGGTGGCTTGGTGGCGAGGTTGTGTGGTGGCTGGTGGTTGGTGGCGAGGTCGTGGTGGCTAGTGGCGAGGTTGTCCTCTGATACCATGTTAAATTATACAACACAAGAAATAGAGAAATTATAATGAGCAAGAATTCCATAATGGATTACATTGTTACAATATTTTCATTCTTTTACAATGGAATTGACATGAATATATATACAAGTAAAGAAGGAAACAAGAAGCCTAAAATGAGGAAGAAAGGAGGAGACAAGGAGGGAAACATGGAGGAGGGAATAAAGGAAAAGAAGAATAATTCTAAACTTTAATAATTACAAATAATAATGCTAATTTATGTTGGAGAATATCATCATTCAATATCATCATTTCTAACAGTGTAATTTTTTTTTCTTTCTTCTATTAGATATACATTGTTGAATTACTTCTAGATTTCGACGCATATTTGTTGAATTACTTCTTTTGTATACCGTCAACTGACTACCATATCTGCTTGCTCATCAGCAATTTAATTAATTGTAAATAACTTATCATGTAGTAATTTACCTGTAAATCTTTATTTTATCTCTCTGATTTCGCCTATGCATCTTAATATCTTATATACGATTTGTAGAATATCGACTATTTACAAAAGAAAGAATTACACCAACTTTCAGCGATAGGGTTCTTGTTGCATTCTTCAAGTTACGCGTTCCGTTTTGATTTTGATATATGTGTAATTGTCTTCATTCAGTACTTTTCGAAAATATATAAAGTTTAACCAGGGTTTCACTGGTTCATCAAATAAATAATTTTCGGATCCTCCACAAGAGTAGCAGTTGACATGGATCACTTGATTTGTCCCAAACAATTTATTTTTAGTGCACTTTTCCTAAACGATTTGAGTACTTCTCTTTAAAAAAATGATATATGATTCCTATCCATCTTTTAGTTACTGCCAACCCGATTTTGGAAAATGATTAAGCTTCTTTCAACTACTCCATTCTTTTATAGCAGTACCTAATTTTTGTATCAAAGGCGTGCCACCATTTTTTGCGGGCTCAGCTGATGTGCTTTTAATAAGGCTGCACCTTTTGAGCTGAGTTCGCAGGCGCGTAGAAGGCCAGTGCAAGGCGTAAATGACACTCGCTGTTTAAACTTTTATATAAAAATCATCAACGAACTATTTTTATAACTGCTTTCTTGTTCTCCGTTGACATGTGAAGCACCATACCGTTAGTCTTCCATGCTGACTAAAATTTTATGAAGCCTAGTCAATACGTCTGCCTTGTCGTTTCCATTCTCACTCAGGAGAGAAAAGAGGCATAGTTACCGCTCAAATTTTGACACGTATTTGACACGCTGGTTGGATGCAGTTACGGCGTTGCTGCTTCTGTTACGTATCTGAGAAACTGCTAGTTAAAACCATGATCTCTACGAAAAGTTGAACCAGGATCAATTTGTGATGTTATTTACTTTGTCTGGTTCAACAGCTTGCTGTTTCTTTTGATTGTACGAGTTTATGTATCTTTATCACATGAAATACTGATAAATAATAAGTCAATCATCCTAATTTAGTTTTACTAAATTTGTCATGAACTTTTCCTTAACTCCTTTTTCTTGTTTCAGACTCCATGTGGGCACAACTTTTGCTTAAAATGCTTCCAGAAATGGATCTCACAGGGGAAGCGTACTTGTGCAAAGTGCCGCCAAAGTATCCCTTCGAAAATGGCAAGTCAGCCGCGTATCAATCCTACGCTTGTGGCTGCCATCCGAACAGCCAGGATGTCGAAAATGATTGCTACTGGTGGGCCCCCAAAAGTATATCATTTCGTGCACGACCAAGACCGTCCTGATAAGGCATTTACGACAGAAAGGGCAAAGAGAGCTGGGAATGCAAATGCTGCAAGTGGGAAGATATTTGTCACTGTTCCAACTGACCATTTTGGCCCAATCCTTGCTGAGAATGACCCAGAGAGAAATCAAGGTGTCTTGGTTGGGGAGTGTTGGAAGGATCGTATGGAATGCAGGCAATGGGGCGTTCACATTCCACATGTTGCCGGGATTGGTGGTCAACAGAAACGTGGAGCGCAGTCAGTGGTTATTTCGGGAGGCTACGAGGATGATGAAGATCATGGGGAGTGGTTCCTCTACACTGGAAGGTTTTCCTATGTGATACTTAAAAAGACCATTTTCAATTCTTATCTCTGGCTTTATAATCTAGGAAATCATTTATTGATAGCATTAAACATCTTATATTCTAATGAGATAAAAGCCAATTTGGGTTACTCCGGTGGGCCAGTTGTGAATGATATTCTATTCAATATTTAATGATTTACTTTGATAATCAAATATGGTTTAAAAATTATCTGTAGCTTTAGAGAGATGATAGGGAAGGGAGTCATAATTTTCAATCTCCTATGTCTTCCTCTTTTGGCCTAGCTCTCATTGGGTGTCATTGTGTCAGTTTATGAGATGTGCATTCACGTGATGCTGGAAACCATTGTATTATTTGAGGATTACAAGTAGGATAGTTGACTTTAGCTTAGACCCCTAATACCAGTGTTCAACTCACATTTTTTTCCTTTTTTATCTGTTGAGTTTTGGAGAGCCTTTTGCAATTCCTAGGTTTCTTCTTTTATGTCCGAATTACAAAGATTATGGGAAGGGCTTTTGAGATTTGAAACTTTAGGATTTCAAAATTCCGTGATGATTAAGTTTTCTATTTTGTTGAACTCTACTAGTGTTTTGCTGCCTCCGCTGACTTTGAAAATCCAAAGACCCTTGTTCTCAAATCAAAAAATATACTCTAGAGTCCCCGGAGCATTTCAGGCTTACTATGGGCTTCTTGAAAGTAACCTTAAATGAGTTTCAGGAATTGCATCATGAGCCTGAATAAAGCTTCCACAGTGGATATGCTGTTGTTCGCATGTCAACTTTGATGATGGCTGTTTTGTCTTTGTTAGGACAATCTGATTTTTGAATCCCAACATTGTACTAAAATAATGTACCTGGCGGGTTCTTTCAGTCAAATCTCACGAATTCAGTTTCCTGGCTCTCATATCCTTTCAATACTTCCTCTGTCTCAAATTGATAGTCCTACTTAGACTTTGGTACTTTTTAAGTAAACACTAATTTCAACCTAATCATTGGTTGAGTATATAACTTATTTTCTACATTATGTCCTAAAAAGGAAATCGTACAATCAATTTGACAGCCCAAAAAGAAAAGTGGGACTATCAATTTGAGACAGAGGGAGTATAACATAATTCTGCAGTTTTTTTTTTCTGTGCTAATATTGACGTTTTTTATTTTTTTGACGTATGGATGGGGCAGTGGTGGGAGAGATCTTGGAGGGAACAAAAGGACCAACAAAATACAATCATCTGATCAGACGTTTAAAAAATTGAATGAGGCTTTGCGAGTTAGCTGCAAAAACGGCTATCCAGTTCGAGTCATCAGGTACTATCAGTCTGTAGGATATCTTGCCTTATTTGTTTGCTCTTCATGTCTCTGGTGTTTGCTCAGTTAAGCTTCATAGATATGAATTGTGGATCGAGTAACTTAGTTGTTATTTGCTATTTCCGTTCAATTTGCAGGTCCCATAAAGAGAAGCGGTCTTCCTATGCCCCAGAGGATGGGTGTCGGTATGATGGAATTTACAGGATAGAGAAGTGCTGGCGAAAAGATGGTATACAGGTAACAAACTGTACTGAAATATAACAAATTATCTCTTACTTTTTCTTATGTATTTTACTTGATGGATGTATTTATAAGGTTTTTGTTTTTTTAGGGATTTAAGGTCTGTAGGTACTTGTTTGTGAGGTGTGACAATGAACCTGCACCTTGGACAAGGTTTGTTTTAGGTCTCGATTGTGTGTTTCTTACCAAAAAGAATGATTTCTTGAACAATTCTAAACCGACTCTAACTTCAGCGATCAGCATGGTGATAGACCTAGACCTCTGCCAGTAATTCCAGAGCTTGAACAGGCGATTGATATTTTTCAGAGGACTGAGAGTCCATCTTGGGATTTTGATGTGAGTGGACCCGATCACAACTTTCTCTTTCCCTTGATTATTATAATTCTGGTTTATTCATTATAGCTGTACTTATAAATACACAATATAACGCCTAAAATAATTGCAATTATGAAAATGAATCTTTATCGTATGGAGTGAATTTTTAATATCTCTGGACTCTTGAGGAAAGAAGTACCGGGATCTTTTTGGTTGTAAGCCTAAAGGTAAGATCGATCGAGCTATCTGAGTACGTACATATCTAGTAATCATGGTTTGAATTTCAGGAGGAAGAAGCTCGCTGGATGTGGAAAAAACCACCACCTGCTAGCAAAAAACAAGTAACTAAACGAAACCCTAAGGATGAGACGAGGATAAGGAAAGCCATAAGTAAGGCACACAATATGTCTATGAAGGACAAACTTTTGAAAGGTTTGGTCCTCCTACCTACTCTTTTTTCAGTTCCACCCTGGAAAAGGTAGAATAATTGGCTATAGAAGTTGTGTGACTGGTTTACAGGCAGAATTTCAAAAATTTTTTTTCACTCACTACATGTGCATTTAAAATCTAACACCAAAATTAAATCATTGGGTATTAAGCTTACATTATTAAATTATGATAGTTATGGGATGACTACATACAAATATTGTGATTTTGAATTATTCATTCTAGTATGACCTTTCATGCAGAATTCAGTTGCCTTCTTTGTAAAAAGGTGATGGTTCTTCCACTCACAACGCCTTGTGCTCATAACTTTTGCAAGCGTTGTCTAGAAGGAGCATTTGCTGGACAGACTTTCACAAAAGAGAGATCCCGAGGTGGACGTACACTTCGCGCCCAAAAGAATATCATGAAGTGCCCTTCATGCACCAATGATATATCTGAATATCTTCAACACCCAGAGGTTAATTTAGAAACACCCATATCTTTTACCCTTCGTCACGGAAAATATTACTAACATATTTCATAAAAAATTTGGTCCGTCTTTATTATGTTTTTTTTCTTTGTTCCTCTCTAAATAATAAGATTGACTAATACAGACACATGAATACATATATTCTTTGTTCCTCTCTGAATAACAAGATTGACTAATATAGACACATGAATACGTATATTTTTATTCGGGTGTAGGTGAATAGAGAATTAATGGAGGTTATAGAGAAACTGCAAAACGGAACTGAGGAGGAGGAGCACATTATGGAGGAGTTGGACGAGGAGGAAGATCATTCTACTGAAGAAGAGGATGTGGATACTCAGTCCGAGAGTGAAGAGCCCGACCCTAACAATCCAGTCGAACACAAGCCGAGGATGACTAATAAACGAAGAAAAAGTAACGATGAGAAAGAAGAGAGCATTTCTCATTAGAACCTTGATGATGGTGGGGCGCAGGCTTTCTCTGGGGATTTTGTTGTTTTGGATTTGGCATATTTGTTTGGATTGATTTTGGGTTAAAATTGAAGCTTGGGGGGGTATGTGACATATTAGTGGGTGTTGAGCATTGATGTGAAGTATTTTACTTTGAGAATGTTTGTGTTAAATAAGGTAGGTGTTAATATTATTCACCTTTTTTAAATCAAACACATTTGTTTGGTATTCTATAGTCCATACCAAATCTATTCTATATTTTTTTTTTATTTCTATCCCATTTGGTAATTTTTTTTAGAATACTTCTATATTTAGTTGATAAGCATTTTATATAGGTAAAACAGCATACAAAAATTGATTTCTAATGATGTTTCATTTCTTTCTCACTTGTCATTTTTTTAGGAAGACAGAAAATTAATGAGTTTCATAATATCCAATGAGAATTTACCAAGTCATATTGGGGATTTATATGACAATTTCTGAATGTAAGAATAGTAATAAAAAATCTCCATATGATTCACCTTCCACTTTACATATAAATATACAAAATCTTATTTGAGCATATTTTTTTATTCTATTTCTCATTTCTATCATAGATTTTTTTATGGATGAAAATGACCATCAAGTCATCTCGATGGCAATTTCTATTTTTGCATTTTAATTATATCTTATATATGTATCAAGGACATTGTAGAAAATTTCTTTACCTAATTGTGTATTAATATATTTACGTAGATAAAAAATGATAGCAAAATTGGTCTCTAATGGTATACTATTTATTCCTTGTCATTTATTTAATTAAGAAGAGAGAGAATTAGTTGGTTTAATGGTATCCAATAAAATTGTTCCATGTCATATAGAGAATTTCTTTCACCACTTTCACACGTGAAGATCCTTACATAAATTTCTTATATGATTCACATTCCATCACAAACAAAAATAGCTATAGAAAGTCCTATTGGGACAAATTTTTCTTTTTATCTTTTCTAATATAGAAATTTACTTCATAGAAATGATCATTGGTAAATGGCTATATCTATAAATTAATTTCTATCATATATGTAATGGTACTTTTAGCTAATTTCTATGTCTATTTGACAAGAATATTGAGTTTATAGAAAAGCCTCAAACAAAGTGTTTATCTTACATCTTAATCTTAGTTGGCACATATATAATAAACTTGATTGGCTAAGATGGCGTGGGGGTCTAAAAATGGCCTAAAATGATTGGCACATATATAAAATTTGTATCGATAAAAATGATTACTGGAAATGGCCTAAAATTGGCCCGTACTCATGGGTGTAATTTAGAATTTGGAATTTCTATATAATCCGTACCTAATCTCCTCCATTTCTTTATAAACCGAAAGTATTTTGCATTTGAGTTGTTAAATACCCTATGGTATATTTGATGAATAAAACTTGGCTTTATATGCGTAAATGGTTAACACCATTGGGTTAAGTTATACGCATCAATTATTTTGACATAAGATGGCTCAGGAAACAAACAAATTTTAATTTTGTCATATGACCACGAATTCTACAGTTTCTACACTACATGACCAATTAAATCACTGATATGATATTGATCATTCAAACTTAGGTGCCGAGCTTGATAATTATCGAAACTAAACTTAGGCACGTACATTTTTTTTTTTACTTTCTGAATATTAAACTTAAATACTTCATCTGTCAAAAAGTTCGTTAAAAAGGGGCAAAATTAACTTAACCAGAGTTTACAAATATTTAATCCACTTAAAAAGAAAGGAAAAGAAAAGGAAATTATTCCACAAAATCTGTGATGCCATCGTTCCTTCCCCACCCCTCCTCCTATTTTTCGGGCAAATTCCATTTGACCCATGCTGCAAATTTCCGCAAGCCACTTTGGCTCATCGATGACCTTTTCAGATTAATTTGTGTGATAATGTTTTCTTTTTTCTCATTCTTTATTTCCTTACGAATTTCATTTCGCACAGGAAACTATTCTAAGAGAAGTTTGAATTCGTTCCATTCGGATATATAGTGATTGATCTTGATTTGACATAGTTTATGCGGTGTCTGGTTTCCAAAAGAGTTAATATCTTCATTAGCTAAACTTTTTCTTATCCTGCCTTTGGACTAGCATTTTATTCGTACACAATCAACGAATGCATCTCCTAGATATGTTGCATCGTCTCCAATAGCCTGCTCTTATATCGTCTTTCCCTTACTAAGTCATCCAATTTAGTGCTTTTTAGCTAGTGAATTCTTTCTTCATTTCATTTCTACTCGGCTCCCTCGCATGGGCGTAGCCACACTGTGGCGAGGGGGTGTGCGTGCACCCCCAACGATTTCAGCAATTTTTTTTAGAAATAAAATAAAATATAGGGACTTAATGCATAAATTTATACTTGAGGGTGTATAATTGTAAGAAATAAAAGTGGAGGGGCATTTGGAGAATTGAAATACACTTAAATGAGGAGAGAGAACCCGAGACTCTCCCCCATTCTTTTTTCGTTCTCTTCTCCCCTGTTTGTATATGTATAAAAAAAAATAGGAACAAATTTTGTTTGAATTTTTCTCTTTAATCAAATTTTATATTTGTTCGTATATATATAAAAAAAAACGTAACGGCCATAAGACAATTGGATGTTATGATATGTAATTGGTTATTAACATAACGGTCATTACACGAATAGTAATAATATAGATGTTATGATATACAATTGGTATATAGTAATAATATGCAATTGATATGCAATTGGTTATTAACATAACGGCCGAAAATTGAGCACTCTTGGCCGGAAATTCCTGGCTACGCCACTGCTCCCTCGAACTCACCGCCAAAATGCAAACCCACCTTGCCCGGGTCTGTTCAATTTGGATACCAATTTTTTGATGTATGTACAATACATTTTTGGAAAATGATTATCTAAAAGACTGTAAGTTTTATTAAAACTTACAGTCAAATATTAGCCACATATTTAGTTAAGGATAAATATTACTAAATTTTAATATATCTTGATCATTAATAATATATTTTAACCCATGTAAAATAGTAAATTCCATATATTTTAAGTAATTATTTCTTATTCTTTCATTAATCAATTAAATTAGTAATTTTGACAAAAAAAAATTAATAACATATTGATCAAATATTTTTTAAAAATATTTTAAATTAAGAATCCAATATTTTTTTTAAAATGTTTGAAATTGTAAGTATTTTATTTTTATTTGTATATAATCACTACACCAAACTTTATAAGAAAACAAGTTATAGTTTTAGCAATTCAATTAGCCTATTTCAATAGTTTTAATAATATTAAAACCTTTTTTCATAAATATATAAAAAAATATTATATATTTGAGCACATTATGTTTCTCATTGGTAATGAAAAAATCTAATTTATCATTGATACAAATGTCACATGGTTGAGTGCTAAAATCCAATTTTTTTGGACGTCTCAAACTGAGTATCTCAGTTTTAGCATAAAATTCACTTAACCTCTTTTAATACTTTAATAATTTTAAAGTCTCTTTATAAATCTAAAAAATATATATATTATATACTTGAGCATATCCTATTTTTAATTGGTAATGGAGAATTCAATTTAACAATGATGCAAATATCAGATGAATGAATTTGTGTAAAAGACAAAAAATATATCCTTAATTTTGTAATTATGAATTTAATGATAGTAGATTTTTTTCAAAATTAAATACAGAATTTGAGTAAGAATGAGTATCTTTCTCAGATTTGTGGTTAGAAATTGTCTGTAAGTTTTTTAAACTTACAGCGTCTTTTATGCTAGCAAAGACCTACATTTTTTATACCATATATCTACATGATGATTATATTGAGTTTCCGCCCGACCAAATATTATTCTTAATTAATGTAAGGAATTATTAAAGTATTAAGTATTTTTTTGCACACGCGTAAAATATATCTTTATACTAGTTATTATATATTAAACAACTTTTTTTTGTATGCCTCTATAATGTAAATGTCCCACACAATCTTCTTCTACCTCTAGCCAAACTTAAATCTCTCTATAATACACACTAGGGAGGATGTACCACCGAATTGAGAATCAGAGATGTACCACCAAATTGAGAATTAGAGCTACCGGGTGAACCTACCCTTAAACAAATATGGTGTTACTTTCATCTCTTTTTTACTGTTTTATTGTTGGTTGTTATTGTTCATCCCATATTTCTAGTTGTCAATCCATCTTATTGGCTATTCTCTTCAAATTGGGTTTGGTTAAGTTTTAGCCACTTACATGGATTATTATTGAATTATTTTATTTTGAAAAGGATTATTATCGAATATTTTAGTTAATATTAATTTTTATTTAATAAAATTATTTTGTAAGTTTATCCCATCTTGTGGGTAAATTTAATGGGTGATGTGGATTAAATTAACAATGTGAATAAATTACAAGAAATTGCGGATAAAAACAATATCACTCTTTACTTATTTAGATTCCTTGAAAAGTTGTCAAATGTACCCGGTTTCAAAATGGCCTTGGAGAATTATTTAGATTAGAAAATTGTTTAGGAATAATTAGTGTAGTCCAATTAAAAAAATAAAAATTGAAAAGGGAAAAAGGAAAGAATGAAGTTTCACTGATGTTGGTTATTTATTTGCTACGATTAATCAGTTCAAATAAATAATATTCATATTTGATGTTGTAGATATTTAACTCAGAGTATAAACTGTTGGAAAAAATGGTTTTGATGCCTTTTTGAGGGTAATTTTAAATGGGGTTTCACACTCGGTTGTGAAAGAAAATTATAGATTCGTGTTCTCCTCCGTGAGTACATCGAGATCGTGTATTTGTATGCTCAAAACGGATTTCGGGTGAATGACAAATTGCCACCCAAATTGAGCTACTTGAGATGGAAAATAAAATGGAAAATGTTAATCCCACATTGGAACTTTGGAAAAACTTTTATGAGTTTATAAAGGATAACCTTTCACTAGCTCATAAGCTTCTAAGAAATATAAGGCTCTCTCTCGCGCACCTAGGCGCAAGGGGTGCAAATCGTAGACCGAATTTGGCTTGACACAGGCTTGACTTGTGTGCGCCTGCACCTGCGGACACGAATGTCGCTCCGAAAATGACCAGCCGCGTGGGGTCATGTTTTGCACTTAGAGTTTTTCAGTTCTTTTATTTTCTTTTAACACACCCATTTTTAATTGTTTTTAATTTCTCTTAATTAGGAGATTTTAAATTCAAATTAATTTAAAACCGTTTGAATTAATTCCTATTAAATTATAAAAACGTTTTTATTTAATTGTGCAATTAACTTAAAAACGTTTTTTTATTATTAATGGATATTAATTCTAGAGTTCTTCCCCTTGTATAAATTGGAGGCTTGTGAGACCTCTTTCCACACATCTCAACACACAAATCTCTCTCACGAAATCATCTCTCCTTCTCTCTAGACTAGTTTTATTTGGTGGTGATCAAGTTCATACACACGAAAAAGTTCATTCCGTGAGTGACACCAAACGTACTAAGGTAGACACTTTTTATACCGTTTCATCTTAGGAGACAAACGCCATAACAAACCTCAAAGCACCGTGGGAGGCGGCGTAATTATTTTAAGGAGATCGTGTGATACACGAGACTCGGTTTCTATTTTGTTTAAATTGTTAATTTTCGTATTTTTGGCTAACAATCTTAAAACAATTATTCATTTATTTCGAAATTAACAATTTCTGTTTTTTTTAGTTCAACAGATTCGAAGGAAGAAAAAAAAATAGAAAAACAGTTTTGGTTTTTTCATTTTTTGGAAAAACATTTTTTTGGCAAAAATACGGTTTTTTTTTTAATTTCTGAAAAAACAGTTTTTGAAAAATAGTTTTGGTTTTTTCATTTTCTGGAAAAACATTTTTTTAGAAAAAAAAGAGAACAATTTTGGTTTTTTCATTTTTTAGAAAAACAGTTTTTTGGAGGAAAAAAAACAGTTTTTGTTTTCAGTTTCGGGAAAAACAGTTTTGGAACTATCATTTCTAGAAAAGCAGTTTTTGGAAAAACAGTTTTCTAGAAAATTGGGAAAAAAAAACAGTTTTTTAATGCAGTTTTTGGAAAACAGTTTTCTGAAAAAAATTGGAAAAACAGTTTTGATGCAGTTTTTGGAAAAAACAGTGTTGAAATAGCATTTTTTGAAAAACATTTTCGGGAAAACTGTTTAGTGAAGGAAAAAAAAACAGTTTTTGGTTTGATTTCTGAAAAAAAACTGTTTTGGTTTGATTTCTGGAAAAAAAAACAGTTTTGAAAGAAAAAAAACAATTTTGAAATATCTTTTTTAGAAAAAACAGTTTCTAGTAAACTATTTTTGGAAAAACTGTTTCTGGAAATTTTTCTGGATAAACAGGGAAAAAAATATTGGTTTAGGAAAACAGTTTAGAATAAACTGTTTTCGGAAAAACTGAACAAGAAAATAGTTTTGAATAAACTGGTTTTGGAAGAACTGAGCAGAAAAACAGTTTTGAATAAACTGTTTTTGGAAAAACTGTGCAGGAAAACAGTTTCAAGGAAAACTGTTTAGGGAAAAAAAACATTTTTTGAAATTTAATTTCTGGAAAACAGTTTTTGGTAAAAAAACAGTTTTGTTTTTTAATTTATGGAAAAAACTGTTTTTGGTATATTTTTTTGGTTTTCAATTTCTAGAAAAACGTTTAGAAATACTATTTCTGGAAAACTACTTTTGGTTTACAATTTTGAAAAAAAAAAAAACAGGTTGGTAAAAACAGTTTTGTTAAAACTGTTTTTTGGTTTACAATTGTGGAAAAACAGTTTTGGAAAAACAGTTTTCTGAAAAATTGGAAAACCAGTTTCGTAAAAACTGTTTTGTGAAAAAACAGTTTTGTAAAATTAGTTTCGAAAAAATTGTTTTGTGGAAAAACAGTTTGGAGAAATTTGTTTGTGGAAAGACAGTTTCGAGAAATTTGTTTGTGGAGAAACAGTTTCGAGGAAAAAGAATATATATATATTCGGTGTACGATTCTAGTTAATTGAAACTTTGTGTTTCTAGAATTTGATATTTTGTTTGTATGTGCTTAAGGTATAATGACCACTGATATTAATCTTTCGACAGTGGTGTCTGAGGTGAACTTGGTGGGTTCAAGCCCAAAAGAATGGTGGATTGACACGGGTGCTACTCATCATGTGTGCTTTGATAGAAGCTTGTTCTCTACGTTTCAACCTATTGAAAATGGGGAGAAAATGTATGTGGGGAGGGGTATATGAATGGTGGTTTATTCAAAATGAATGTAATGACTATTATTAAGAATGATAATAAAGTTACTTCTTCTACTTATATGCTTGAGTTTTCAAATTTGTGGCATGGTAAACTAGGACATGTTAATTATGATTCTTTACGAAAATTAATTAATTTAAATCATATACCATCTTTTCAAATTGATTCAAAACACAAATGTAAAAATTTTGTTGATGCAAAACAAACGAGATCATCATTTTCTAATGTTGAAAGAAACACTAGACCCTAGATTTAATCCATATCGATATATGTGATTTAAAAATGACACAAACAAGAGGTGGAGCGGTTTTGTGAAAATCCTCGAAATAAACTATGATTGCTAGATCCACTATGGAATATGAATGTATTGCATTAGACAAATGTGGGGAAGAGGCTGAATGGTTACGCCATTTTCTAGAGGATATTTCAAGATGAAAAAGAAAAAAAAAACTTATGCCTCTAATTTGCGTGCACTCTGATAGTCAATCAGCTATTGGTAGGGCACAAAGCAATATGTATAATGGTAAGTCTAGACATATTCGTCGAAAACATAATACCATTAGACAACTACTCTCAACTAGAGTTATCTCACTTGACTTTGTAAACTCAAAAGATAATATTGCGGATCCGTTAACCAAAGGGTTGAATAGAGAGTTAGTTGACAAGTCATCAAGGGGAATGGGACTAAAGCCCATGAATAAATAAGTCGATACAATGGATACCCAACCTACGTGACTGGAGATCCTAAGATCTAGGTTCAAAAGGGACAACTAAATTGTAAATGCTACGTTGGATCACTGTGGGGATCTTTTCCCATGTCCATTCCTATGATGAAAGCAGTGATACTCGTAAAGAAAAGGATAAGCTAAGATTTTAAAGATTCTTATGTGTCGATAAAATTGAACGGAGTAATGCGGGTTACTTTTAATTAAGAAATCACCTATGTAAGAGGGAAGAAGGGCCACTTCCAAGAGAATTGCTTAGGGCATAATTCTTAGTGAACTCTTGCAGAACCAAGTGTATGTTCATGGCTATAAAGAACATAATAGTGAGAACTAAATGTGTAAGGAAGACTCCTGTATGAGATATGTCATCGTTTACACAAATGGCAGAACAGTTCAAGGACATCGCGTCTACTGTTTAGTTAGTAAAGTAAACATATCTTCATAAGGGAAGGTTCAAGGGGTAAAACCATACCTATCCTATGCAGGTTTCAACCGCCGAACTTTATCATCTTGTCTTTTGTGTCTTTGGTCTCCAATTTTCATTCATGTGGGAATTGTTGGAAAAAATGGTTTTGATGCCTTTTTGAGGGTAATTTTAAATAGGGTTTCACACTCGGTTGTGAAAGAAAATTATAGATTTGTGTTCTCCTCCGTGAGTACATCGAGATCGTGCATTTGTATGCTCAAAACGGATTTGAGGTGAATAAGAAATTGTCACCCAAAGTGAACTACTTGAGATGAAAAATAAAATGGGAAATGTTAGTCCCACATTAGAACTTTGGGAAAAATTTTATGAGTTTATAAAGGATAACCTTTCACTAGCTCATAAGCTTCTAAGAAATATAAGGCTCTCTCTCGCGCACCTAGGCGTAAGGGGGTGCAAATCACGGACCGAATTTGGCTTGACACAAGCTTGGCTTGTGTGCGCCCGCACCTGCGAACACGAATGTCGCTCCGAAAATGACCAGCCGCGCGGGGTCATGTTTTGCACTTAGAGTTTTTCAGTTCTTTTATTTTCTTTTAACACACCCATTTTTAATTATTTTTAATTTCAAATTAATTTAAAACCGTTTGAATTAATTCCTATTAAATTATAAAAACGTTTTTATTTAATTGTGCAATTAACTCAAAAACGTTTTTTTATTATTAATGGATATTAATTCTAGAGTTCTTCCACTTGTATAAATTGGAGGCTTGTGAGACCTCTTTCCACACATCTCAACATACACATCTCTCTCACGAAATCATCTCTCTTTCTCTCTAGACTAGTTTTATTTGGTGGTGATCAAGTTCATACACACGAAAAGTTCATTCCGTGAGTGACACCAAACATGCTAAGGTAGACACTCTTTATACCATTTCATTTTGGGAGACAAACGCCATAACAAACCTCAAAGCACCGTGGGAGGCGGCGTAATTGTTTTAAGAGATCGTGTGATACACGAGACTCGGTTTCTATTTTGTTTAAATTGTTAATTTCCGCATTTTTGGCTAACATAAACATGCATTATATTCAAGAAAAAGAGGGAGGAGGAAATTTAAACTAGAATATAAATAACATTTTTAGAGCAATTTAATAACATCTTAAAATAAATTAATTTTCTTATATTAAATGTGGAAGTTTAAAATTTTTATTTTAATTACAAATAACTAAAATTAGGCGAGTCAATTAATGGACATTATAGTTGAGAAATGCTAAGAAAAGAATTAGAGGCAAAGAAGATAGAAAATAAAATTTAAATAAGGTGTTTTTCTCAATAACTGATTCGAGCGCGGGATTGCAGTAGGCCAACCCGTAGCGTCCATATTACTTAATTACCTAAAGTTCATGTGCCTTTTAAAAAATTAGAAGATGCGGACTTATTGGAAGCATATATAAACTCTAGGATCTGAACAAACGACTCACGTTCCCACTTTCACATTCACAGTGACCTCAGGCGAAGCGACCAGATGAAGAAAACCATGGGCAAGGTACGTAATCTCATGATTTTGATACGTTTAAATTATTTGATGATTATATGCATATAAGATATAACAATTGAGATAGTGCGAGTGTCGATGCCTTTGATGCAGTTGTAGTTTAGGGATTTATTATTTTATGATTTTGATATAGTTTATGTTGTTTAAGGACTTATTATTTGATATATAAACTGTACGATCAGAACAAACGATCTCATGTTCTCATTTTCAAATTTACAGCAACCTCAGGCGAAGCGACCAGACGAAGAAGCCATGGACAAGGTACGTAATCTCATGATTTTGATACATTTTATGTTGTTTAGGGATTTATTAGTATTTGATAATTATAGAATGCACTAATTACACATCATTTACTCGGTAGGGCTTGAGTACGTGTACATTACCTCAGTGCAATAAAGCCAAGTCATTATTGGGAACAAAAAAATACACCGGCTCGGTTCTATTGTACTAAGGTAATGAAGTTAATGTTGGGACTCTTAGAGAGTGTTTTGGTGTGTGTAGCGCTGCCCTAAGTCATAAATGTTGAGACACTGTAAGTGTCGATGATTTTGATACAGTTGTATGTTGTTTAGGGATTTATTATTGGTGATTTTGATATAGTTTATGTCGTTTAAGGACTTATTATTTGATAATTATATGATTTGTTGCGATACATGTTGATGATTTATGAGAATTCAGAGTCCGGTCCCAACAATTTGTTAATTCTATTGGTTAAATTTGGGCTTCTGCTATATATATTTTCTTTAAAAATCGATAAACCGAACTAATTGAAGACATGATTCCCTTGTATTATACAAATGTGCATACACACTTGATAATTGACATACTAAGTTAGATGATGCGAGGTTAGATGATGATATGAGCCTGTCAAGATATAAATGCATCTATCACCCAATTAATCTTTTGAATTTGCATTGAAAGCATAAATGCATAATTAATCCTGTCTAGAATAGTTTGAATTTTGTTATAATGCTCCACGGTATTTTAGGAAAGGAAATCAGGTATTGCTGTAAGCTTATGTGCTTTCCCAAACAAGTACCACTTTCTGCCTGGTCATAGTTTATTGAAACTACATAAGTGACTAGTTGAAAGTGTTACATATTGTTTCTTTACCTAATTGCTGGATTATTTGTAAAGATAAATTGAAAACAAAAGATAGGCTGCAAATGTGGGGTATGACTATTACCAGGACAGCTGACATCAGTTATATGCAAAAGTTCAGAGATTGGAAGGGAATCACGCTTGTACCCGTCTTGGGGTTATCCACGGATCAAACTTTGGAATCAATTATAAGGGATAGGGCTCAAACATCAGGCTTTAAGATTGTTACTCAAAAGGATAGTAAGGGAAAACAGGTTGTCTCCTCGTCCTCCTAGTTGACTAGTTGGATATATGATCAACTTTTCTTCGTTTGCTATGTCCATGCATATTATACTTGTCTTTGTTTCGTTTATTTTCCTGTTTAGTGGTGTTCCTTTTTTAGCTAGTAAATTACTTTGCTCTGCTCTACTGGGTTTTGGATTAATGGTTTCCAATTTTAGGGAGGAATATGTCCCCATCCCTTAATAAATAATAAATAATTGAGTGTTCTACTCTACGTTGGCCTTACTCTTTTATGTTTGTTTCCGCGTTTGATTTTTTATGTTTGGACGTTTTACCCTTATTTCTGCTTTAGCCGTTTACGACGGGTTCTTTAATTTGTGTGGCTGTTTACGTTTTTTATCCCCACCATGACAAAACCTTCTTACTTTTAGGGGGAAAAAAAAACTAAATTAGGATTTTTTTTTTTGAAAGAATAAACGTGCTAAATTATATTGTCGCATTTATACAAGTGGAAGTGAGTTCTTTAGTCGTAACTTGTAATTTATGAACATGGCTCCTTTCTAAGGCATTCTTCCTTTAATTGGATAATTAGTTGTTGACACATGGCAACTGATATTTTGAAGGTTGTTACTCATTTTATCTTTGTTTAATCATTTCCGGATAATTTTTTTGTAAGATATATTGTTGAATATCCAGATCTCCTCCCCTTTCCCCGAGTTTGAATACCGATTCCTTCTGTGCTTGTATTCTAAAATAAAATAAAATAAATTAAAGTTATCTTTTTTTTTTGGTTTTAATTAAAGTTATCTATATTAGTATTGTTACTCTGATGAGATCATCCAATGATATACTACTAGTCTGTTGCGTGCCAAACACTCGAGTTGACCAAACTCGAAAAGAAGTATAATTTTCTTTAATTTATGTTTAGAGACTTTTTAAGCTTACATTTATGTATGGATGTGTGAAATTTCTACAACTATTGTAATTGAAAAATAGTTTAGAAAACGTTTAAATTCTAACAAATTCTTTTTCAGGGTGATAAGCATATTTTGATAGGTGCATTAAAATATTCTCATTGTTAAGTTAATTTACATTACCTATTAAGTTTAACTACATGTCGGGATAAACTTTTGAAAAGAATTAGTAAGCTAATTTTTATAAATAGTAATTCTGTAATAAAGGTTTCAATATCTACCAAACTAATTAATATATCCACCTTACGAGGAATGTGTGATTTAATTGTGAAAATAAAAAGAGTTAAAAGTAAACTTTGCATAGTTTAAAATAACTCACTTCTTCCTTTCTTCCGCATCATCGTTTATGTAAAAAGTCCCCATCGCAAACCTTCTCTTTAGCGCGAATTAATTCAACTACTTTTCTCCAATTCATTAGAATGTGACTTTTCTTCGGATGCTATAATTTTCATGCGTTGTTCTCCTAGTTCTCTTCTTCTTTTTCTTATTTATTTATTTAATTAGTGGATACATTAAATTAATATTTCATTATTTAACCCCTTCGTTTATGGCAATTTTTAGACGCTGATAAACTATGAATTTTATGGCTTGGTTTTATTTAATATAAAATAGAAACAAACATCATGACAATTTATCTCAAATATGGTTCATATAGAATAATTGTGCAATGATGACTTTCTTATGCCTATTTTTCCTTAAATTAAGCATTGAAATGCATGATATATACCTTACTTTCAGTTTTAACTTCACCGACTGGTATAATATTTAAATTATGTGAAATTCTAAAACTAAAATTGATTGGTACATCTAATTATCAACGAAATCAATTAATTTGTCCTTTTCGTATAATCAATTTAAGTTCGTATATCATTTTATCACTTTAAGGCAAAACAAAAATTCATTAACGCAAAATCAATAACCTATTAAATCGGGGCATAACTGATATGGTTTGTAGATTTTTTGTATGATGAAATATGTTGGTGCAAAAAACTAGAACAGGTCTGTCTCGACCACACAGTCAAGTGATCAAATGATTGATGCAATCATTAGAGTAAAAAGAACTGAACTAAAGGAGACAAAGATGTATATAGTAGATTCGCCTCATATGAAAATATGAGTTAGTCCTCCTCTTGTGAATAGAGTTAGGAGCTCGGGCTACTTTGTATTACGATAAATGAGTTTATGTTAGAAGCTGACAAAGTCTCCTAAATATCATATTCTTACAAGATTACAATAAAGATATTACTAAGCCACACGAGTTCTAGACTCTCTGTCCTATAAGCTGTGTCATAGGCCTTTTTTAGCTTTATCTTTTTTTATCTTTTTTTCTTATGATAGAAGTTTAGTTGTTTGAATCTTTTTCAGTTGCTAACTGTTTGTTGCTCGATTACTTGGTTGGTGGAAGAAGTAAACGATTCCCATATATATAGTCAAGATAAAACGTGTAGGAGAGCTCTCATCATGGTTCAAAGTCGCGATTTCGGTGCGTAACTCGGGCACTCAATTTTCAACTCGGATATCGGTATCGATTTCGGCGATATGGATCGATTTATTATTTAAAAAGCCTAAAAAATTACAAAAAAATATAATTTTTTTTAAAGTATAAGATTAATAAGATGGATTAATTAGATAAGCATAATAACATTATCTAATACAAATTACATATTTTACATCAAAATACCATCATCTGTCGCATTTGATAATATAATATTACATCATAATTCAATAAATATATAACAATACAATCTTATAAAGTACAAATATCTTAAATATAAGTTCAATTAGGTTTAAAATAATGATATAAATTATAATTATCATCATTACTCAAGAACTCTAGTGATGAGGAATGAGGATATAAAGGAGGTTGGGAATTAGCACTTGTGGGGTAAGGATGAGATGAATGGCTAGATGACCCATAGGGATGAGATGAATGGCTAGATGATCCATAATCAGGAAAATTTGGTTGACCGTCATGATGATAGTACCCAAATCCCCGATAATCGTTGCTACTTGAAGATCCATCATGATACGTTCCACGACCACTTCCATAATAACCACCACGAGCAGCAATAGTATTATTTGATCCCCCACTACTAGCATAATCTTGTGCAGAATCTCCATAAACAGTGCCAAAACCATAACTAGATATTCCACCTCCGGATATGCTATGTCTATGACTATCATAATCATAGTCGTATCCATGTCCACCGTAATAGTGTTGGCCTAAGTTCAAGCTCTGTAATTGATCATCGATGCGATGATAGCTTTATGAATAAGGATCATAGCCACTAGAATACTCATCATAACTAGGGAACCTAGTTAAATTTGCTAGATGCCTACGCTGCTCACTTATTCTAGGTCGATATCCGTGATCTGTGTCTTGTGTGGCATAATAATTATCATCTCCACGCCATGACATACCACAATCATGTTGGTTATCAGTATCAGGATTGTAAGCACCACCTCTACTACCACTATTAGTACCTCATATAGCACCACTACCTAGCCCACCTCCACCATAATTATTAGCATCATCATCATCATCCTCTCCGTCGTCATCATAGTCATTACTTGAGAAAACGGTAAGTTTTTTAGGCTGCTTACGACGGAGACCACCCTCCATCTTTTCTTCGCTCTTTTCAATACCTTCATCCAACCATACTAAATCATCATATTCTAAAACCCCTACCTCATTCTCCCTTACCCACTCATCAAATATATTTTTTAGGTCGACTGGGTTATAATAATCGTCTGCATCACTCATGTACATCAAATTTCAAACTTTAAGGCGCATATTATAGTGCACATACACTAGTTTATGCAACTTTGTCATTGCTAATCGATTACGAAGTTTTGCATGGATTATTGACCACGTGCTCCAATTTCTTTCACAACCATGGCAGGCTTTTGGTGTTTTTTCTTCATTATTTTGCTTTTTTTCTTTTCTTTCTTCTTTTGTTTTATTGTTTTTTCTTTTCCGTTTATTTTTCTTGTTTCTTTTCTTCCTTCTTATAATCTTTTTTTTTTTAGGATTAAGGTCATTAAGCCTATTTAATTAAATAAAAATTAATAAATTACTTTGGAACAATTGAACACATTAACATTTTTTTAATAGTTATCAATTTAATTAAATAAAGATTAACAAATTATTTTGGAACAATGTCAGCATTTTTTTTTCAAACATGGAGTAACCTTTTTTTTTTCAAACTTTAGTCACTTTATTCAATATTAGTGAAATATCGGCAACTCGGCGTGATTTCGGTAAAATATTGATGATATTTTGAAATACCGTGATTTTAATCGTATTGGGTCATAATAGCGGTTCGGCACCCCCTATTCTAACTCGGTATCGACCATCTCGGATCGGTTTCGGTCGATACTTTGAACCATGGCTCTCATAGTAGGTTGATGCCATCCTTGGACATCACCAACTCTGACTTTACTCCTCCATGAATTCCGGTACATTAAATGCAGTTGTTATGTATTTAATGAAGTTAATGGAGACTCTGCAATGTTGGTGGAGTTGGTAGCAATCGTTCATATCGTCTGTACTCTTTCTGACATAGTGGTTGGCTAAAGAGTTTCAGAGCTCGTTGTGAGAACTCTGGTCTTCAAGCTCTATATCTCGATATATGAAAATGATCATTGTTGGCCCAAGCTCCCCAGAGCTAGGGTCAGCAGGTGGCACTCAGGCAAAGCTCTCGAGCTCTTTTCACAACGACATATTCGACTGCTGACGTGAACGGCTACATGTTCGTTTGTGGTTGACAGAGCAGATTAATTCATTAATCGGCGCCATCAAAATATTTTTTTATCAAGTTTTATAAGAATAATGTACTGAATATTAAGTTAATTCTGTGTGTGTGTGTAATTTTAGTTGAAACTTGAAAATTAAAAGTGTGATACTTGAATTTTAATTAAAGCATAGTAAAAGTTAAAATACCATTGAATTTTGATTTAAAGTATAGAAGAAAGTGATTAAGTTATGCATAACGGCAATATTTAAAGTTGTACTTAAATCAGGAAACTTAACAAAAATGTAAAAGAAAAAAATTAAAATTTAATAAACTAATTGGCAGGTGTGTAAACGGACTTGATACTACACTATCCATAATCCTTATCCGTATTCCTTCGGATAGTAGGTTCAACTATTCTTATCCCTATCTGATTTCTCGAATTCGGATAATTACCCTATCCATTTTTTTATATAACTATAGATATATTGTTGAATAATAGAATTCTGCCTTTGTCTTCACTCTTGCATGAGGGAAAAAGGCAAAAAAATGTCAATTTCAAATCGTTGATACTTTTTACATGAAATTCTCAACCGCTCAAGAGATTGACTCTCTCTCTCTATTTATGTAATGTCTTTATTTAAGTTGAAGAGTAATTACTGATTTCTGTTCTTCCTTTTTGGAGCGGAGATTCCACATGCAATATTGGTGATCTAGAGAATAAGGTTAGGTATTAGGTAGACATGATATCAGATTAGCCAGCACATTTTTCTTGAACAATTATACTATGTTTTTCCTCTCTTATTCTGTTTCCGCTCCTATGTTTTGTTAGTGCAAAAATTTAAAACGAGCTTAAAAATATATTTAACTATTTGATTTATTAGTTACGACGAAATTTTTTGCAAATTATAACTCGAGAAGTAAAACGAAACATTTTAAAACTTTTTAAAATAAAGAGTTATACATTTTATAGTAAATTTTAACCCGATATAACCCAATAAGATTCATATTAGATTATAAAATAACTACCATAAAAATGCAAATAATAAATCTAAATTGAAAATCATTACCATTTAAATTTGATATAATCTCGAACCTTTGATTCTAGAAATCACACACACACACACACACACATATATATATATATATTATAAATACAACTTAGGTCTTTTCTAAGTTTTTTTTTTTTAATTTAAAAGATTTTGGTGAATTGGGGCAGCTTATGAATACTAAACTAAACATGTCCGATTTTTTTAGGGGTGAGAGAATATATATGTATATATATTAAATTATAGTGGATATCCGATAAATATGAATAATCCATCTCGAATACGGATTATCCAGGTCGAAAACTATCATTATCCATATTCTTATTCATTTCTTCGAATATTTAAAAACATTATCTAAATCATCTTTTTCAAATATCCATTCAAATAAATATTCACAAAATTCAAATTCGAATACATATTAGATTCGAATTTTCGAACATCTATTTACACCCTTACTAATTCGGCAGAAAACTTTTCAATTTTTAAAAAAGTAACTTTAAAAAATGTGTATTTAAAATGTGTTGAAAGTGCACCAGGGTACTACTGAGGTGGACCAATTCAGAGTTCGTTTTAGTATGAATGCAAGTTATTCCGGTGAGCTTGATAGTTGGATTAATTTTGCAGCTGAGAAAAGAGTTTGAAGGCTTGAGTTGAATCTGTCAACCACCTTCGGTTTTGGTCACTTTGATCCCTATAGTTTTCCTAGTGTGGACAAGCTCAAGCATTGTCCTCCATATTTTACCGTCTTAGCATCCCTTTGTTTGATAAATGTTGATGTGACCGAGGAAGTTCTTGACTATGTATTGGCCAATTGCCCTTCTCTCGAGCAACTATGCTTGGAAGGATCAAGTACTCTAGCGAATCTCAAAATTTGTGGTGGTGCATCCCTCAAGTTGAAGCACTTAGTCTTGTACCGCTGTGAACCATTGGAAAATTTGGTGATTTCTGCACCAAATCTTGTATCATTTACATACACTGGGCCAAAGAAGGTGGTGCCTTTTAAGAATGCTCCCCTCCTTTCTGAGCTTTGTTTAGGAGATCAATATTGCCACTTTTTCATTTTCAAGGCTTCCCAGCAGTTGGATTATCTCTCTAAGATTCAGAAGCTTACATTAATCCTACCTGAAAAGGTTGCTTATTAAGAAAAAACTTGTTTAGTATTTCGCTTGGCTTCATTTGTAAAAATGCAGATAATCACTTTGTCTCTTTTTCAGGTGATTATAAAAGGTGGGTTCATCCCTGCAGATCTTCCCAAAATTTTTAATCTCAAGCAGTTGGAATTACATATTTCGTTAGACCTGGGACACCCCCTCATTTGTTTTACTACCCTATTAAAGGCGGCTCCTTCACTGTCTAAGTTTGTGTTGAAGGTGAGTGCTCTTGTTGGTTTGCTTCTTTATTGAAGAATGTGTGCTTTATTGTTTACATATATACACAGTAATGAAACTAACATTTAGATGACTATGTTAGCATCTGCAATGTTCTGGAATCTCTTACACAGGACATTTTGTTTTCGATGTGTTTTAATTATGTTGAGTCCCAGAGTTTGGGACTTCGCTTTTAGAGCATATTTGTCCCTTCGTTTGTTAATTTTATAGAAAGTGGAAAGTTAATTTCCTTCATAGTTGGAAGATTATAGCAGCCGAGTCAACATTTTTTTTCAACCCAGTCAAATCCCCCTTCCCCCTCTTTCTCTTGTCTTCTCTTCAGACATCTTCTTTTTCCATTATCGTGTTAAGAATTAAGATAAACCTTTTGAAAAACTCAAAAGTGAAATAAAAAAGGAAAGGGGGACTCCGAGTTTGACACGTTCTAAGAGGGAAAAGGGTGAGTAATTTTCGAACAATATGGACAAAAACGAGAATAATGAAATAATAAGGAACTAAAATGTCACAGCCTTCGAACTTAAGCTTTTGACTTCATGTTCCCTATTTTAACCATGCAATGGGCTTTGTGGGTCTCCCTTGGCAACCATAAAGGAACTTCTATATGTTCTTCTACCACCGTTTGTAGTTATTGCTAGTCCTTGAACAAAATTTATTGTTTCATGAGTTGCTTTGTTGGATAAACTGTTTATCAAAAGGAATTGAAATTGGCATGAAATTGACATAAGAATTGACACGGTATTAGAGTTCTGTTAGGTCAATCATGTCTATTCATGTCAATTGTATCTAAAAGAGAGAAACTTTGTTTCTACTTGTGTTAAGACGTGCCTATTACGATGCAAAAATTGTAGTAGTCGTGCCTTTCAGGTTGTGTCGTGTTTATGTGGGTCATGTTCGTGTTAGCTAAAAATAAGACGAACTCGTGTTTGTGTTCTTGTTTTCTTTGTAATGTCAGGTCAGCTCAGGCAAGAACATGAATTTCCAACCTTACATAAAAGCACTGACTTTTCATTTCTCAGTTGTCTTGTAAACATGTGCCTTGTTGTTTCTGAAGACGCATGTTGAGTACCCAAAATGAAGTTACGAAAAGGCGTATACTGACTTAATTGTATTCCTTTCGGGTAGAAATGAAAAACTAGTAGTTTTCCATTTCGAGGAGTTCCGTTTGGATAGGAAGGCATCAAAAAATTTCAACTTATCAATTTTCTTGCCATTCTAATACAAATGATACATGTACATAGACAAGACTTTATGGCTAACTACAATTGTGAAACTGCCCATAAATCCAAGTGACGTTTAACTACCCCATATATGTACACACTAACTCTGAGAGACACAAGCATTAAAGTAGTATCAAGGCCCCTTTTTAAAGTTTATCTTTTGGGGATGGCCCGAGGAAATAAGGTGCACATTATAAATGACATAATATAGTATTGTTATTGTTGTTATTCAGCATTTATTACAAAACAAATAATAATTTGGGCCTTCTTTTTTTCCTTTTTCCCTGTTGCAGTTGAACTTTTCGGGGGCTTTATCACAGAAGGTATGTACTGCTCGGTTTGTCTCTAAGATGAACGTTAATATCATACAAATAATATAATAGTACTAGTTATAACCGGTGTCAATCATTGAAAAAACATTTTAGATCTCAACACTTAGAAAAACATATTGCAATCTGAACCATCCAATGTTTTATCCCTAATATAAATTGTTAAGATTCAAAAACCTTCTCCCTTGTTACATAGATTATCCGTGGTTATAAATGAGCAGGTCTGTTTATGTTTTTCAATTAACAGTTAGCTTCGTTGATGAACGATAAAGAGAGAGTAGAATTGCACCGGAGAAAACATTCTCATCGATGTTTGAAGTTTATAGAAGTTGTTGGGTTTATTGGGCATCAAACCGATTATCAGTTTGCATTGCATTTACTTAAGATTGCCAAGGTTTCACTTGAAAAGATTACAATTGATACTCGCCAACCCCGTTCTCTTTTCGGTCCTAATGTTGCTTTTGTCGACGTCAACCCTTAAGAAACGCACAATAGGGAAGCAGAAGAAAGTGTGCCCGAAAGTTGCAACCAAAACTACCTCGAGGCCCCGGGTTAGTAATTATTTAGTTCGAAGAATTATATATTTTATTTATATTTATTATGTTTTTAGTCAACCATGTTTGACTGTGAATATTTAGGATGATATTGTTTTCAGTTAATTAATAAAACGTCATCTTAACGTATACCTTAAGGGGTACATGTTACGTACTTATAAATAGAAGTAATTAAATTTTAACATGCATTAGATGAGATAGAGATTCTCATGCAAAATATTATTCTTTCCATATGGTTAACATCTGTTCTTGGCTACATGTTAACGTATTATATATTTATAAAACAAAATGAATGTGACTCGCATTTAATAGCGCTAAAACTCATAACATGGGTAGGAATAGACGGATTCATTCCAGGTGAGAAATAATACCAGTGAGTCCGATGCCAACATCATAAATCACAAGTAGAAAATTCATAGAAATAACTCTTCCTTGTCCTGTGACGAAGGAATGCTTTAATTCACACGGGTATTTTTTTTTTTGAAAAAAATACTAGTTAGTAGATAAATATGTGGTTCGAATCGATGGATAGGGGATGGAAACTCAAACTATGATTTACCTTTTTTTTAATTTTTTTGGCCTACGAAGCCTAAAGTGGTCTGGAATCTAGAGTTCTTAATTCTTGACAATAAATATAATATGGTATTTAACTTTAAAGGGTTAAAGTTATTGTAGTCGATTAGCTTCGTTAACTCGAATCCAAGAGAAGTTCTAAGTATGTGTTTTATTTAAGATGGGGGGATTTTTGTTATTATTATTTTAAATAAAAGAGGCTTAAATCTTCCTTTTAAGAAAAATAAAAATAAAAAAATACACTTCAAAAAATGTGAATATCACAAACTTGATTAGATATGATACACTGATACGGTTTATATGAACTTGCTATAGACATCTCTCAAGTATCAATACACAGGCAAACATTTGCTCCACTTTATTTTCTCTTGCTTTAAGGTTGACAAAAGTCATGTATTTTTCTGAGCCATTTTGTACAAATCACAAGCAAATTTTATTTTATTTTGATAATCATACGTATAAAAGGAAATTTCAATTAAGAGAGCAGTTTTATCTTCTTTTTACGTCACTAATCACATGAACTATACCATATGCATCATTAACAACTACTTACATAAGAGGTGGATATATCACCAACTACATGTATCGACAAAGGGTGGATAAATCACTTTATTAAGTTCAAATACCTTCTTTCTACGTCTCCAACCACATGAACCATCACGAACTATACCATATACATCATCAACAACCACTCACATAAGAGGTGGACATATCACCGACCACCGGTACCAACAAAGGGTGGAAAAATCACTTTATTAAGTTCGAATGCTAAGTTTATATGTTTTAAACATGTGACCTTTCTAATACAAGATCAGAAATAATGCAACTAGACTATAAAACCATTAGCCAAATCACATGCAATTTATATAATCCGAGATGTGTAAAATGAATGTGATTACATTGTAGGGGACCTTATTACTTGGGAATGGACTGATCCAGTAAAACCAATTTCTCAGAGCCTTCGGTGGAGTGTCCGAAATTTCAAACTTAAGTTAGGGAAGATAGATTAAAAAAATCACCATTAATTTGATGTGCACAACAATTTTTTTACTGCTGATTTAATTTGAATTTTGGTGTAGTACAAGAATTTTGAATTGAAATAGTCCTATTTAACTCATGACATAGTTTTGAGTCGTTGGATATCATTCTTTTGTTGAAATTCAAGCATTATACGTGAAATTATTAATTTCTCCTATTTGAAAGAAATAAAAAATACGAAACAAACAGGTACTAAAAGTCAAATGACTTAAGTGCTAGGCATCACCTGGACTAGATTGAAGATGATTTTAAAAATAGATTACTATTGACGTAAAGTTGACTTGGTATTCAAAGAATGATGAATCAAAAAAAAAAAAAAACTAGAATGAAATTTTGTTATGTAACAATAATTGTGGGCAATTTCACTCACCAGTATCTTAACGAGAGAGATTAAATATGTTATGATACATAATCATTACAACTCTGTAATAAATATTTACTCTTAAGGAATTATAAGTTGTGACTCAGTGGTTTAACCACCATTGATTTCGAGTTTTGGGGTCAACTGGGAACTCCCCAACAGCAAAATAATTATGGCCAGTAGCATACTCAAATTTGTGAGTGAGGATTAGTTGAAATGTGCGAAAGTTGGGTTGGACACCTCATGACGTAGATAAAAAAAAAAGGGAGCATATTTACTCTCAAGGATGCCACCATATATCATGCACACGAATGAAGAAATGAAAATTAAAAACAAAACAAAAGACATTGTTTGTTAATAATTATGATTAGTAGTGTAAAAGGATACAATAACTTTTTCCTAGCTTTTTTAGTTATTTTCTTTTATGAATACTCGACTCAAACTTTGGCTTTAGCTGGGAGTCACCCATTCGAACTTGGGAGCTCATCAAGGTAGATTTGGGAGGGATTTTAGTTATTTGTGATTAAAGAGAACGACTCAAACCTCTTTTAATTTTTTATATTAAAAATATATAATGACATTTGGTCTAATTGTAAGTGATGTGATATTCATTTTCAGGAATTTTTTGCATTGAAAATATATAATGACATTTAGTTCAGTGGTAAGTATTATTAATTTTGTTTTCAGTACATATATAATTATATATACTAATTTCTTAAGATATTTTTTCTCTTTCTTATTTCTTAGCCCATGATGTATTTGTAGGACTATAAAAACCTTGTAGGAGACGCAATGTACATAAACTAATTATATAGAGTTTTTATTAACCTTGCGGACACATTCTACCTAAACTAATTTTATCTACTAACCAAACTTTTATTACTTTGAAATATCTAAACACTAATCTATAGTTTTTCTTTTATCCTTCATTGTTTTAAAACCAAACACGACAGTTTGTTATTCTATATTCACAGTCCAATTAAATCTCACTTATAAGTCCCTGGACTTAATGTAGAGTTTTTCTTTATCCTTCATTATTTTAAACCAAACATAATATTTTGGTATTCTATTTCTAAAGTCCAGTCCTTACAATCAAAACTCATCATCAATTTGTTGAAAACATTAAAATCCCAAGATTTATGTTTATTTAAACAAAGAAAATATTATTTAAGGTAAATAATTATTACATTCGTGCCTAGAGTTACTTTTGCTATATCTTAAATGAAAGGCACACTTTTTTGCTGATCGAAGGTATTTAACCTCTTTGGTATCACAAATGAAATCTGGGGTCCACATGTAACTGTGAAGGTGAGTATCAATAGCAAGCTTTTCAAGTGAAAGCGCAACGCCAAGTAGGTGCAAGGCAAGCTCATAATCAGTTTGATACCCAACAAATTTAACAAATTCCATTTCCTTTTACTTCCCATTTCAGACTTTTATTTACGACTACAATACTTATGACACGAGATACCACAGATGTGGAAGCACATGCATAATGCAAATTAAGCAGAAGTAGGAGCATTCATCTTTAATTATCACAAGTTTAAACATTAATAAAGGAGGTGATTTTATTAGGAAAGTGAAACAAATTAAAGACGAGATAGATTAGAATAAGTTATCTTCACGTACTGCCTGCCTAAGATTAAACATATATTGTAGGAAAAATTTAAAGAGAAACACGTAGATATCCCTAAGGATATATAAGAAAATAAATTGCGTTACTATGAATGAATAATGAAAAGAATGATGAAAAAAGAAAACAAATTTCTCTTCTCATTACCAAGGTATTATTAACTAATGGAAGGTTTTCAAGCCGAGAGATAGCTCGAATACTAGCGCGCAACATACATAACTCAGAAAGGAGGGTACATTCTTAGGGAAGCTAATTTTGTTTTTCTTTATTATTTAGGTAGATAGCTACGTCACAATACTCGGACCACGCGATCAAAATGTTTGATATGAGTTTCTTTTTTGGATAGAAATATATGCTAGATAGATAAGAGTTTATTTCATTTTAAATCAATCATTTTGTGTCCAACCTCTTTGTTTTCATAACATGAAGGTCACAAATTTAATTTACATGATATAATATCGGCACTTATGTTAAACTCAACATATAGATAATTATCTTGTTAAGTATTTACGAATTAATTTATAATAGAGTATTAGACGACTCACTTGACCGTAAGTTTAAATAATTTAAAGTTAAATTTTTTTAATTCACATTCATACTTTAATTATAAATAAATATAAATTATAATTTTTTCAAGAATAGAAAGTGGAGAATCTAATCGGAAAAGGGAGGTTAAAATAAGAATTTGAATATGAAAAGAAGAGAACTTTTTCCTTTTTTTGGTTCAAGGGTTCTCTCACTAGATGTTCGGGTTTGTTTTTGTGCTAAAATGTAAACTAGAGATTTTGCACTAGTCAAAATTCAAAACGTGAAACTCCAATAAATCTTGATATTCTCCGCTAGTCGTGACTGAGCCACACTCCGGGTCTAATAAATTGTTCCCAATATATCGATTGAAATACAACCCCCCCCCCGGCCCTTTGAATCTTAGATTTTTGACTTAGGGGTTATTTTATACCTGCTTCTCTGTTAATTCCATGCAACGAAGCACAGACAGGTGCCGAATTTGAGTGCGATGTAATTCTGGTGCAGCGATTCAAGAATTTTCAAAAAAACAAGGTGCAGGTGCGGCGGGTAATAAAATAATAATATAAATTTACATTAGTTAATTAGATTGCATGTTTAAGAATGACCTATAATCAACAATGATGGAGATGAACTGATGAAGTAAGAAGGGTTTGCTCGCTTTTCCCTTTTGTGCTTGATTGCGTTTGGTGAAGAGTCGTATATGAGAAGAATAGAAGACTGAGAAAGTTACGTGATCTTTTTAGATATTTTGTGGGGTAATTTTTTATATATACATATGTATAATATTAAAAGGATAAAACTTAAAAGTTAAAAATACTTTTTTTTTCTTTTTTTAAAAAAGTCAATTAAAATATCTTCTTCCTTTTTTGAAAAATAAAAGACGAGAAAAATGATTCTTCCGGAATCCCTCACGAATCCCTCACGAATCGAAAATTAAAATTAAATAATTAATTATGATCATATTCGGGGCCGCACCCGATTCGCACCCAGCTGAATTTGCTGTGCTTCATAGATTCCACGTGTTGCTACATTGTGAGATTTTGAACGTTGTATCGAAACATAATTGTAGGAGTTTGTTTGTTGCTGCTTGATTCTCACATCCCAATTTGAGTACTTCTATCCTTCTCTTCTTTGCTGAGATGACAGAATACAAGAGGTCATTTCTCTCTAGAATTTTTTGACCGTTATTAGTTATCAACACCAAATTATATAGTCTTCACGTAAAGATGGTTTCATCTTTCTTATCCTTATTATGATAGGACTTCACTTGTGATCTATTTCCCTACCCAAAAGAAGAAAAACATAAATGGCGTGGCTTTTAACTGCTTCTCCTCTATTTTTAAGTCTTTCTTCCAAGTTTGTTTTGGCTGCTGCTATTGCCACTCCACCATTTGTTTGGTTTCACTCTCCTGGCGCATATGCAACAAAATGAATGAATATGCACATACCTGCTGCATATACGCAAAGCCAATATACATTTTTTTGATACCCAACAATAACTCATAACATATAGAACAAGTATATGCCTAATCAGTCAGTATATATACGCCGAAAGAGTGAAACCAAGCATATGGTGGGATGGCAAGTGCAGCCACCTTTATTTTCATGCCTTTATAAATTTATTTATATCTTTATGTGGCTGGGCTGGGCTGGCTACAAAATCACCAGAGTGATGAGAATGGGAGAGATACTTACCACGATGATCGAAGTAGTGGATTACCAGATGAAGTTATTGTGCTGATTCTGTCTCGGTTGGAACTTAAGGAAGCGGTGACTACTAGTGTTCTGTCACCAAGGTGGAGATATCTTTGGACGTTTATCACTAGTAACTTGAGTTTTACTGGAAAGCCATTCTGTGACCAGGCATTCGATGAAGAGGAATTTCGCAGAGATATATTCAAATATAAGGCAAACTTTGTTGCTTGGGTGAACCATGTTTTGAAATTGCACCATGGTACTACAGAGGTGGACCAATTCAGAGTCTGTTTTGGGTTGGGTGCAAGTTATTCCAGCAATCTTTATAGTTGGGTTAAGTTGCAATCGTGAAAAGAAAATGAGAGCTTGAGTTGCATTTGACAAACTTCGACAGTTTAATTTAGGCAGCACCTTCCTTATACTTTCCCCAGTGTGGAGAAGTTGAAGTTGCTGCCTCCGAATTACACCTGCTTAAGCCCTTCGCTTGACGAATGTTGATGTGATGGAAGAAATTGTTCAATATTTCTTGGCCACGTGTCTTTTCCTCGAGCATCTATGCCTAGTACAATCGACCACTATTTTGAGTCTCAAAATTGCCGGTCGTGAATCACTTAAATTGAAGTGCTTAGACTTGTACCGCTGCAGACCATTGAAAATTTTGGAGATTTCTGCACCAAATCTTGTCTCTCTTGCATAAACTGGGCCAAAGACAAAGGTGCCATTTAAGTTTGTTCCTCTCCTTACTGAGCTGCGTTTAGGGGATGAGTATTGCGACTCCTTCATTTTTGAAGCTGCCAAGCATTCGACCTATATATCTCACAGCTTGAAAACATTACATTAGTATTACCTCTAACGGTTGGTGATTACAAACATGTTTCTTAGTTTGGTTTATTATTTTATTTCATTTTTTCTAATCCCCATATTGTTTCTATTATTTTGTTCGTAGTAACGCAGGTGATCATTTCTCACTTTAGGCAAGCGAAGCTGTGCTCTTCCTATAAATCTGCCCAAATTATTTAATCTCAAGCAGTTGGAATTATGTATTGGAATAACTCATGGCTATCCCCTCTTCTGTTTCACTTCCCTCATAAAGGCGGCTCCATTATTTTCCAAGTTTGTGCTGAAGGTGGACGCTCTTACTTCCTCCTTTCGTTTTAAGCATGCATGTTTCTTACCTGGCTCCCAAAGTGTGAAATACTTGACTTGTCTCGCCTCATTCTGCGAAACAAAAGTAGGGAACTACTACTTGCTTGCGTAAGGACATAAAGTGGGGTTACCAATCAATTCTTCACTAAAATACAAACCCACGAATTGACCCGTTGGATAAAGTAACTAGGATTTAATCCATCGCTTTTCTTGATTTATAAATTCTGCCTGGTTTTGCTGGTGCATGTCACTAAATAAAAACTAGGATGCACAGACGACTCGATATTCATGGTAAAGCTCTTGCTATATTGATAGCCTATTTTGTTGGAGTACTTGCATGTGTAATTCTCCCTCCATGCCAAATTATGAGTCTTATTTGACTTTCGCACATATTTAGAGATAACCCAAATTTCAGCGTAATCAATGGCCTGAAACAGAATTTGTCTATTATAGATTTGGTGCACTGATTATAGCCCAAAAGGAAAACTCGATTCTCAATTCGGCACATCCTGAAGAGGAAGTTAGTTTGGGAGGGGTTGGGGTAGTATTTTGTTTAGATCCTACTGACTTTGTGGGGAGACTGGCTGCTTATTTAACGCATATAATGCTTACAAAAATACTTGATTTAAATTTGGCCATTTTGATTTTACCATGTATACCCTCGTGCATAAACACCACCAACCAATTCCTTTCTGCCTGCCTGCCTTCCTTATGGCAAACCTGGTGTCTCACCCATTTTACGCTGGCAACTACTTTTGTAGCATACCACCATATTAATTTTAAGCATATTCATCTATTTTATCGAGTAGATTAGCTTCTCCCTTGGCAACTATGAAGGAAACTGTTGTTTCCCTAGTTAGTTTTTGCTAGTCACATTGAACGAAATTGATTGTTTCAACCATGTAACTAGGGAAGTAGCCGCCCTATAAATACCGCAGTGGGTTGTTGTGACTTGTGAATATGAGCCAGTGGTGATAGTATAAAATAAGGTTTTGAACTAACTCAATTAACAAGAAGACTTTCCCCAAAAGCTATTCTTTGGACAGTGTGCGGCTCATCCTCTCTGCTGGTCATAAAACATGCAAGACACAATGATGTTTTTTGAAATGACCGAGATAATTTTTAAATTCATTTGAAAAATTGTTAAGTCCATTTAATCTCGCACCAACTGTAGCTTATTGCTGCCTTCCAGCACTTTTCCTCCCCCTCCCCATGCACGGGAAGACGTGAAGAGAGAGAGGGGTTAAAGGTTAAACTCGTAAATGGATGAGTACATTATAGGAAAGCAAAATGGATTTGGCTTTCTTGGTTTCTTTTTATTTTTCTCATGGCAGTCGGCATTTATCGATGTTATGCCAGAAGAAGCATTTAGTGGAAAATGGGACCAGATTGATACAAAACACTCTCATCGGTCCCTGAAAGAGATGGAATTTGTTGGATTTGTTGGGCATCAAACATATTATGAGCTGGCCTTGCACTTGCTTGAGATTGCTGTTTCACTTGAAAAGATTACCGTGGATGCTAGGCATCCTGGTTACAAGTAGGGCCCAGATGTCTTTGCGCATAGAGAGGCCAAAGACCAAGAAGCAGGAAAAGAACGTGCGCAACAGTTGAGATCAAAACTAGCCACAGGCATCGATTTAGTTATTGTGAGGTTAAATCATATTTATTTCTTTTAAACAAACTTGTTATGTGAAATGTCTGATCAGTCAAGTAGCACTTAGCTATCCTTTGAACCTTTTCTTAAAGAAGATTGTTGTTGAGAAACAGCTTTATTGGAACTAAATTCCCTAAACTTTCAGGAATTTTACCGGAGAATCTATTATAAGAAACATCTAACAGACCCATATGATGAATTTGTCCTATTTCAGCTAGATTCTAGCCGATGAAACAGTTGTGTGAAAAGATAAGTCGTGCCTAGTGTTGGGAAATACTAGACGCTGCTAGTATTTAAATACAGATCTTGGAATGAAATGACAGAAAAAATATATTTGACTTGCACAATTGAAAAATATTATTTGGCACAATAAAACACACCAATAGCACAACACAAAGAATTACGTGGTTTCGGCAAATTTGCCACTAGTCCACAGAGCACCCCAAATATTCACTATATCAAAAAAAAGGTTTACAAGACTGGTCAGCAGACCTATACACGCACACTGTGTATCTCTCAACACTTCAGAAAAATAGACACCGCAAAAGTTCTCACTTAGACACTTTTACTTCTATTTTCTTTGACCATTTTTCTCTCTAATTTTGCTCTCTCTGCAAAATTATATTTGCTCTCTGCAAATTAATTCTCTCTTTCTCTATCTCTACTGCCGAGAGATGTTGTTGTGCTGCTATATTTTTTCTCTTCTCTCCTTTCTCTATTTATAGAAGAGAAAAAACTTTTGGATGATGTCATCCATGACATCATCCTGGTGGGTGGCTTTGTTTGATTTCTTCATTGGTGGGCTGCTTTGAAAAAATCTCCATTGGCGGCTGATCAAGTTTGGCTGCTTTGCTTTGTCTCCAATTTTCAACAATCTCCCACTTGGAGACAATGCAACAAATCTTCCACCCCGAACCGTTTCTTTTCATAGTGAATATTTGGTGTGACTTATCTCGTTTATCTTTAGCTTTTAAGACTGACAGAAACTGAACACAACTTTAGTTCTCTGTCGTAACTGTCTTGGTTAACATGTCGGCTGGATTTTTGCTTCCTTGAATCTTTTCAAGTTTCAATACCCATCTTCTAGGAGTGATCTGACGAAGTGATATCGAAGACCTATATGTGCTTAGTCCTCGAATGAAATGCCGAATTCTTTGCCAAATGTATTGCACTTTGGCTATCGCAGTGTAAGACATTCTTCGTCTGCTTGAAACCCAATTCTGCCAACAAACCCTGTAACCAGATCATCTCTTTACTTGCCTCAGTTATGGCTACGTACTCTGCCTCTGTAGTGGATAAGGCAACTATCTTCTGTAGTTGTGAGAGCCAACTGACTGCAGTAGCACCTACTGTAAAGACATAACCAGTAGTGCTTCTTCTGTGATCTATCTCAGCAGCAAAATCTGAATCTACAAATCCTTGGAGTCTCAGCTCGCCTCTGCTGAAACATAAGCATTTGTTGGTGGTACCTCGTAGATATCGCAATATCCACTTAACAGCATCCCAGTGCATCTTGCCAGGATTTGTCATGAACCTGCTCACAGCTCCCACTGCATGAGCAATATCTGGTCTTGTGCAAACCATAGCATACATCAAACTTCCAATGGCTGAGGCATATGGTACCTTAGCCATGAAGTTTTCTTCTTCATTATTCTTGGGAGACTGGTCATTGGATAGTCGAAAGTGACTAGCCAAGGGTGTGCTAACTGGCTTAGCATTACTCATGCTGAACCTCTTTAGAACACGGCTAATATACTCAGCCTGAGACAACTGCAAGATGCCCCTTTGTTTGTCTATATTTATCCTCATCCCAAGAATCTGCTTTGCTGCACCCAAGTCTTTCATGTCGAACTCACTCGACAACTGTTTCTTCAACCTTCTGATTTCATCCATATCTGAACCTGCTACTAACATGTCATCAACATAAAGTAACAAAATGATGTAACTGGATTGAAACCTTTTGAAGTAACAGCAATGGTCAGCGTTGCACTTGTAATAGCCATTCGTTTGCATAAACCCATCAAACTTCTTGTACCACTGTCTCGGAGCTTGTTTCAAGCCATACAAGCTCTTTTGCAATTTGCAAACTAGTTCCTCATTTCCCTTAACTGAGAAACCTTCAGGCTGCTGCATGTATATTTCCTCTTCTAGATCACCATGGAGAAATGCAGTTTTCACATCTAACTGCTCAAGGTATAAATCTTCTGCTGCAACAATGCTCAAGACTGACCGAATAGTAGTCAGTTTTACAACTGGCGAGAAGATATCGGTGTAGTCAATTCCCTCTTTCTGCTGAAAGCCTTTGACCACTAATCTTGCCTTGTACCTTTTGGAACCATCGTGTTCCTCCTTCACTCGATACACCCATTTGTTGTGTAGAGCCTTCTTCCCTTCTGGTAGCTCGGCTAGCTCCCATGTCTTATTCGAGATAAGGGACTTCATCTCGTCCTTCATTGCAAGCTCCCACTTGCTCGCATCCTGTACCTGACATGCTTCATCATAGCATTCAGGTTCACCTCCATCAGTCAGCAGCAGGTAATTTAAGTATCTCATATTTGGTACATGAGGCCGGGAAGACCGCCTAAGTACAGGAGTTTGAGCTGAAGGTTCTTCTGCCTCCGTCTGTTGCGTATTCTCCTGTTGTATTGCTTCCTCAGTCTGAGAACTTTCTTCTGTCTGTTCTGTCTGACTGCTTTCTGGAATATCACCAATATCGGCATACACAGGATTATGCTGCACTGAATTACTTGAATCTGCTGCGTCTCTGTCCTTGTACATCATCTTCTCATTGAATATGACATCTCTGCTTCTGATAATTTTTCGGTTCTTGTCATCCCACAATCTATAACCGAAATCATCTCCGCCGTATCCAACAAAAGTACACTTCTGTGATTTAGGATCGAGCTTGCTCCTGGCTTGATCACTGATATGTACATATGCCACACAGCCGAAAACTTTCAAATGAGAAAGTTTTACTTCTTTGCCACTCCATACCTCTTCTGGTATTCTGTGCTCCAACGGCACTGATGGCCCCCTGTTGATTAGGTAAGCTGCAGTACTGACTGCCTCTGCCCAGAATTGTTTAGGCAAGCCTGCATGTAGACGCATGCTTCTGGCTCTCTCAGTTAGTGTTCGGTTCATTCGTTCCGCCACGCCATTCTGTTGCGGGGTCCCTGGAACTGTCCTCTCCAGCTTGATTCCATTCATGTAACAGAATCTTTTGAACTCACCATCTTCATATTCTCCACCATTGTCGGATCTCAGTTTCTTGATCCTTAGGCCTGTTTCATTCTCCACCATGGCTTTCCATTTCTCGAACACTTCGAACACCTCGGATTTGTGTCTCAAGAAGTAAACCCACACCTTCCTGGAATGGTCGTCAATGAAAGTCACAAAGTATGACTTCCCGCCAATTGATGAAACTGGAGCTGGTCCCCATACATCTGTGTGTACTAACTCAAGCTTCTCATGCTTTGGAGTTCTGCCACCTATACTGAAGCTAACTCGTTTCTGCTTCCCGTAGATGCAACTCTCACATAAGTCAATGTTCGTTGACTGAAGCCCTGCTAGCTTCCCCTTTGAGTGCATGACCTTGAGTCCCTTTTCACTCATGTGACCAAGTCTCTGGTGCCATATATTGGGATCGTCTTTGCTTGCGGCAACTGCAATTGACCCACGCGCACCTGCCGTCATATAGAGAGTACCTAACATACTGCCCCGAGCAATTACCATTGCACCTTTGGAAACCTTCCATGTATCCCGGCTGAAGGTTGTGACATAGCCTTCATTTGCTAACTGGCTCACCGAGATTAAATTCTTCCTCAAGTCAGGGATGTGTCGGACATCATTCAGCTTCCACACGAACTCATTTAACTTGATATTTACTTCGCCTTTGCCGACCACGTCGCATGGCTGATCATTACCAAGATACACCTTTCCATAGTTTCCTGGTTCGTAACTTGAGAAGAATTCTCTGCTTGAGGTGGCATGAAAGGATGCTCCAGAATCTAACACCCATGACTCCGTCTTGCTTTCCATGGAGCATATCAATGCATCTTCTGGCTGTTCTGCAATAACGTTTGCTTCAGTCCGCCTTTCTGGAGCCTTTTCTGCTGCTCGACACTGGTTTTTGTAGTGTCCAGTTTTACCACAATTCCAACACTCAATAACCTTTTGATTATTTTGATTTTGAGATCTGTTGAAATTCTTTGGAGCCCTTGACTTTGACCGGCCGTTCCTCGATCTGTTTCTGTTGCCTCCATTTCCTCTTGTTGAATTTCTGCCTCTTGATTCAACATTTAAGGCTGAGCCGGAAGTGGACGGTTCACCGGAATCTCTTCGGCGAATCTCCTCGTTCAGAATCAAATCTCTGATGTCAGTATATTTGAGCTTTTCTTTTCCGGTAAAATTGCTCACTGACGTTCTCATAGCCTCCCAGCTATTCGGTAGCGAGGCTAAAATTATCAAGGCTTGGACTTCATCGTCGAACTTGATTTCGACAGTAGACAACTGGCTGATGATGGTGTTGAAATTATTCAAGTGTTCTGCCGCTGAAGAATTTTCCGCCATCTTCAGATTAAATAATTTCTTCATCAAATGCACTTTGTTGTTTGCTGAAGGCTTTTGGTACATGCCAGATAACACTGACATCATTTCTGCGGTAGTTTTCGCATTTGCGACGTTAAACGCCACTGTTCTTGATAATGACAGACGAATGACTCCTAACACTTGCCTGTCAAGTAGTGCCCATTCGTCATCTTTCATATCTTCTGGTTTAGTGCCAAGTAGGGGAAGATGCAGCTTCTTCCCGTACAAATAATCTTCAATTTGCATTCGCCAGAAACCAAAATCTTGGCCGTCGAATTTTTCAATTCCTTTTCCTTCTTCCGCCATAACTCCCACTAGAACCTGACTTCTTCCGGATCGTTTCTGACTATTCCTGCGAACCACCGTGTATTAGAACACCTCCGTCGACAAACCGATATCGCCGGAAAAATTTTACTATTCACGGAATTCACTATTCACGTGAACAGTAACCTTGCAGAAAATTGACAGAAATCACCACCAAACCCTCTGATACCAGTTGTTGGGAAATACTAAACGCTGCTAGTATTTAAATACAGATCTTGGAATGAAATGACAGAAAAAATATATTTGACTTGCACAATTGAAAAATATTATTTGGCACAATAAAACACACCAATAGCACAACACAAAGAATTACGTGGTTTCGGCAATTTGCCACTAGTCCACAGAGCACCCCAAATATTCACTATATCAAAAAAAGGTTTACAAGACTGGTCAGCAGACCTATACACGCACACTGTGTATCTCTCAACACTTCAGAAAAATAGACACCGCAAAAGTTCTCACTTAGACACTTTTACTTCTATTTTCTTTGACCATTTTTCTCTCTAATTTTGCTCTCTCTGCAAAATTATATTTGCTCTCTGCAAATTAATTCTCTCTTTCTCTATCTCTACTGCCGAGAGATGTTGTTGTGCTGCTATATTTTTTCTCTTCTCTCCTTTCTCTATTTATAGAAGAGAAAAAACTTTTGGATGATGTCATCCATGACATCATCCTGGTGGGTGGCTTTGTTTGATTTCTTCATTGGTGGGCTGCTTTGAAAAAATCTCCATTGGCGGCTGATCAAGTTTGGCTGCTTTGCTTTGTCTCCAATTTTCAACACCTAGTGCCGCACACAATTGATATCTGTTGAGATAGTTCTATTGAGTTGATGAGGAAATATAACGGGATACTCTTTTTTAACAATAATTATAGGGGATATACAAACTGGACACATTTCAGGAACTGGACACTAGCTCTCGATTTCATTTTCTTCTTTCAAGCCAAGCCCTTCTTAGAAAGCACTCACCAAGTCAAAAATAATAATAATTAAGAACTACAATTAAATTTAAAAAACTAGTATTTCTACACTTACTAGACTAGGACCAAATGAAGACATGGTCCACGTGAAATTCTGTCAGTAAAATAAAAACTCAGTAGCACTCTCTCTCCCCTCCATACCCAATTAACCACCCTCCTCTCTCTCCCTCCCTACCTGCCGCCACCGACGATCGAATCCCGTCCAAATTCGGGATCGGGTAGAGGCCTTAAATCTTCCTTAAATTCTTCCTTAGTCTACCCTTAAATCTTTCGTGAATTCTTCCTTAGCCTTAGATGTCCTTTCGTAGATTCTGAGGAACTATACGCATGGACAAGGAGAAGGTCCATGCTATCACTGACCTGGGTTGAATATGGGGAGGGAGAGGGGAACTTGAACCTTAGATCTTTCTAACTAAGGAGCTTTTACCACTTGATCTACAAGTTAAGCGTAAAATTTTAATTTAATTAGCTTTGATGGTGCTAAAAATATGTTTGCAATTAGTGTAAACCATAATATTCATTATTCGATACTCCCTCCCCCAAATTGAGTTGATGCTTAACATCCAAACTTGTGCTAAAAATATGTTTGCAATCAGTGTAAACCATAATATTCAATACTCCCTCTCCCAAATTGAGTTGACGCTTAAATTCCAAACTTGTTTAACTATACATTAATTTCAAAATTATTAATATGAAGAATCCTTTACCGAATCATTCATTTTTTTTTTCATTTCATAAATTTAATAGCATCTTCGTTCATTTTTCAACCTCTTTAAAAACACCTTAAGCCCTTCAAGGCTTCAACTTTTAGATTGTTCATATAATTTACAAATATTTTTCCTTCATTTTTAGCCCTAAACCAAACATAATATTTGTGTATTCTTTAGTCCAGTCCAAAATCTCACTTGTAACGTCCACTTAGGCCCCATATCCATAAACCAAATACCAACGTTTTGGTATTATTTAATGGAAAATGATAACTTAGGACACATGTTAAACATACTATGACTAGAAAGAATAATTCCATGTAGGAGAATCCGTACTCTATTGTTCACAACTCAAAATTACTTCCCCAATAAATCAGAATTCCAAATAAGGCAACTAAACGTTTCACATTAAAATAGATGTTTATTTACAGAGTCCGAATATGTTGACCCTGGCTCAATTAAGGTTACTATGACCCTCTCTTCCTATTGGCATTCGCATCATATGCACATAAGCACTCATTTAATGGGCTAGGCTATATAGAGGGAATCCCTGAACTTTAGCTAAAAGAAGGGATGTATATTTGGAGAGGTAAATAGATGAATTTTTTTTTAAAAATTTTGTAGAGATGATTTGATGATCATTGCACCTACTTCTAGATGTTGAATTTTTTAATGAAATTTGGTAGAGATGATATATATTCATAATATAGATCATCTATACAAAATTCCAAAAAAAATATAAAAATTAATCAATTTACCGGTTTAAATGAAAATCCCTTCTTTTTCCCAAAGTGATAGAGTTACCTCTTTATAGCCTAACTCCTCATTTAATTTTCGTTTAAGGGTTCCAAAAGGACTTCAAGCAAAAATATAAAACAATAATAAACTCAAATAATTACTAAATCCACACCCGCAGGTAGTTTTGATTTCAAATGACGTGCACGATCTTTTGCGGCTCGACAGTCTTCGGCCTCTTTATGCTCAAAAGCATCACAAACCACATCTGGAGCCCCCATGTAGCTGGGATGGCGAGTATCAATGGTAAACTTTTCAAGGGATACCGCAATCCCTAGTAGGTGCAAGGCAAGCTCGTAATCAGTTTGATGCCCAACAAATTCTATCTCCTTTAGGCAGGGATGTGAATGTTCTGTACTTATCCGATGCTGTTTCCCACTAGTATATATCTGTGATCGACTACATAGATCTGGTATTAAAACCTCGCCAAATGCCAACTGCCATGAGAAAGGAAAAAAAGAAGAAAAGCCCCATCAATTTTGCTATCCAATGATTTACTAATTCCCATTTCCAACTTTCTTTTCATGGATGTTCCCGAATCCCCATTGAGAGTAAACTTTGAAACCGGTCTTCTCAAATATTAACTTTTATGGTACTTATGACATTGAGATGCCATAGATATGGAAACACATAAGACGTTGTAAATTAGACTTTTCGCCCTTAAAGTTTGAAAAGGTTACATTAATAATGTACTCTTAATAAGTGAAAGTCAGAGCATTTACCTTTATCACAAATTTAGACAATAAAGGAGCAACCTTTATAAGGGAAGTGAAGACAAAAGAGGGGATAGTCACATCTTACAGTAATACGTAATTCCAACTGCCTGAGATTGAATAATGTAGGAAGATTTAAAGGGAAGCGCGTAGATATTGCCTAAAAGGAGGAAAAGATCAACTGCATTAGTATGAATGAAGGAATAAGAACAATAATGGAAAAAAGGACAAACAAGACAAAAAAAATCTGATTACCAACCCTTGGAGGTATTATTAATGTAAGCTTTCGAAGCTGAGAGAGAGAGCTCGAATGCTGGAAAGCTTAAAAAACGAAAGAGTAGCACTAGTCATATCCTATACAAAACTCAGAAAGGAGGTGAGAGAGAGAGCTAAAAGGCACCTTCGTATTTGGAATGTGTATGTAAATTGCATTTAAATTTTAAACGAAAGAGTGGTTGACCATACCACACATAGTTGCCCGAGAAAAGGACAATTGACTAAGAAATATAGAAGAACTTCTTCAGTCACATCAACATGTATCAAACAAAGCGATATTATGCGGGTAAAACTCAGAGGCAGCAGCTTCAACTTTTCCACACTCGGAAAACAATAAGTATGGCTCTGACTACATCCGTGAAGCTTGTCAAATTCAACATAAATCTTTGAACTCATGCAAATTTCACCCAACTATTAATTGCACTGGAATAAGTTGCATCCAAACTAAAAGAAACTCTGAAATGGTCAACCTCATTACCTTTGTGCTTTTTCAACACATGGTTCACCCAACCAACAAACTTTGCCACATACTTATCTTCGCGTCTAAAAAATACCTCTTCGTAAAATGCCTAGTCCCCAAATGGCTTTCCAGCATCAAAATTCAAATTACGAGTGATTGACGTCCACAGATATCTCCATCTACGTGACAGAATGCTAGTATTCGCTGCTTCCTTAAACGTCAACTGGGACAGAATCAAGACAAGAATTGCATCTGGTAATTCACTAATTCCATCTTCTTGGTAAGTAACTCTCTCATTCTCATCACACTGGTAATTGCAAGCAAATAAATAAGTATAAAAACACACGTTGAGTTTTTACGATTTAAAAAAGGAAGAGAAAGGAGGAGTTTTTAGTATTGAAATTAATGAATTTACCTTCTTTGACACAGAACTAGAATTTGTCTTTGTTTGTGTTGTGAGTCTGATATAACAACTTATAAGTAAGAGAATATCCACACACAAAGATCAAATATACTATAGTTGTATACAAACTTACGATAAAAATTGACGTGGGACCAAAAAGATAGAAAGAAATGAATTTACAAACTTTTTTAAACAAAGTGATGTAACACCTATCACATAGAACAAACAACAAACCAAACATTAAGGGTTCGTTTGGTTCACGATTTTAGTACTCTGGAAAGGAAAGTCTTTCATTTCCTTTGTTTGACAAGCACAAATTCCGGAAACACTTTCCCGAGAGAGGGGAAAGTAGGGGTAAAACCATTCCTCTCAAAACACATGAGATTGATTTTTCCATGTGATTTCCGAGCATTTATTACAAAAAAAAAAATTGAATAATAATAGTCTTACCTAAATACTTTCCATGCTTTACTAAACACAAGAAAAGAAACTTGACAGGAAATTTAGTTTTCCTCCTCCATGAGAAAGATAAGAGAAATGATTTTCCTTCCGTAAACCAAACGAGACCTCCACAAATTCATTTGATTAGACATCAATTAGTATAAAATTGTATAACAATAAATTAAGGGTAACATTGATCTTGTATATAAATACTGAAGCAAATGCCACGTGTGAACTCCCTTTTTAGTTTTTATTGTGTATAAATACTGAAGCAAATGCCATGTGTGAACCCCCTTTTTAGTTTTTATTGTGTATAGACGTCATTCAATTTAACATGACATACATAAAAAAGAAATTTAATGGGGGCTCAATGGTAAGAAACTGCCCGCCTAAAGCAAAACTCCAAAATTTGTGTCATAGATAATTGTTTTGGAAGTTACAATGTAGATTAGCCATATTAGCTAGCAGGTCATACATAGCATGTGTTAAATATATTATCAATTATTCAAAAATTATCGTAAATCTCAATCACACATTTCTTTATTTCTTGTACATTTTTAAAAATCAAAATAATTGCACCCATATTATATAGATGGAATTTGGACTCAAAGGGTAACCTTTTTCTTTGGTCATAATCAGAAGGGTCCCAAACAAAACCAGATGTCAATGGCTGTGAACTTGGGATTTGAGAGAGAGGAGATAAAAAAAATCCACAAAACCTACAGAAGTTTATTTCTACAGGATTAAAAGTAAAACAAAAAATAATGATGGATAAATTCTAGGGAAGATAAATTGCCTCTTGTATTTTTGCATGAAAAAGGTAAACCTTTTCCAGATGAATAATAGATTAAAAACTTTAACTCTGCAAAAATCTACAATAAAGCTTCTAAAATCTGCCTGCGAAGAAAAGAGAAAAGACACACCGCGTTAAGCATTTAATATTTGGTGAAATGGAATTGGCGGGCGAAGGAGGACTGAAGGAGAGAACTCGATTTGTTAATATAATAATAATATAAATGAAGAATTATTTTTGGTGAGTCAAATTTACTTCTTCTACAGCTACGACCCTAATTACACAGGTTCAGGCCCAATTGTTTTTCTAAGATGGGCCACGGCTTGATCAAACCTGTCGCTAAGGACCTGTTAAAAGTTGGGGCTACATTTCCAGCTATCACCGTATTTATTTGCAAATAATGACGCACTCTTGAAAAATTATTTCTTTTTTAACCGTCAAAGAAAATTTCTTCTTAAAAAAAATTACAAAATAAGAAGACATATCATCACATATCTTAACTTATTTTTCAACTTCTTACAAAAATCAACTGTTTTATTTTTCTTTTCCATGTTGCTATCAAATGAGACCCTTAATGTCTCAATTACACAATTTTTATATTTTAATTTATAATTTTTTGGGATTAAAACCCATTATCCCTATATAATATATATATATATATATATATATGTCATTTTTCTTAAGTTGGGTCACCAACAATTCAACTTTGTAACATTCCTCCTACCTCACGAAATTGAACTAAGCTCAGGTCTAATATGGTACTTTTGATACATGTATCTCATCCTTAAATATAATCTGTAAATAAGCTAATAATACTAATTTTAGAAATATTAATGGTATTGATATGTTTTTAATTTAAAAAAAAAAACATAATTCCAATTTTATGAGCACAATTATATATTTAATATCTAAAGTACGAACACTAGTTTTATGAAAAGAATTATCCATTTAACTCTCGAATTAAATTTTTTTAGATGAAATTGGACCAAAAAGGTATTGGAGAGGAGTTGAAGTCCCAAAAGTATAACGTACTTCATTGGTTTTTTATTTTATTTTTATTTTTGACAGTGAATAAATTTTTTCTTCATAAAATATCCAACTTTTTAATAGTTTTCACTTTAGTCCACCGTTATATTTCCCCTCAAAAAATTAACGAACTGCAGTCTTTCAAATTTCACATCCACATCTATTAATTATATGTTAAAATTGAAGTTTTAAGATAATTGAAATCTTTTAATCAGTTTCATTTTGTTCAAATCAATACCTAAATGCGAATACAAACCCAAATATTTATCTAAGTACATACATGCTAACTTTAGTGACTCATCAAACATGAAGCTAAATTCTAAGGTGGTATATCTTTTATCAAACATTTAGCACGTGAAATAATTTGCCCAAATCATAAAAACAATGTACAAATTGGAAAAACTTAATGACATTTTACAATTATACTAAATAGGAACAAGAAACAAATACAGAAACTAAATGTGGATATATACAAATTTTTCTTTAGGATCAACTATAAGGATGAATATCTCTGCTTCGCATGTAGGTTAAAAATTGAGAAGGTAATTCTGCTAGAAGTGATTGAACAACAGATATCTCTCCACCTACAATACAGAGCAATCAGTCAGTCACAATCGACATAATGCATATGAGAATGTAAATAACAATGTAAGATATAATTGATGGACGCTTACTCTGCACATCACGAAATGGAATAAATTGAACTATATCACGTGAAGCAACACGTCCAGTTGTGCTTTCAAGCCTCTCTCCTTTATCCCCGTCTAAAACCTGCACAAAATCATAAATCACAATGCAGAATAGCATGATTGGCCCTTCAGAGAGACAATATACTCAAGGGTGTTGTTTCCAGATTCCTTTTTAGCGAGTTATCAATGTACTATATATCTCAAGACAGTAAATAAGTTTATTTCTAACTAAATTATATCATGTGAAAGTCAAACTGGACTCTTTGTTTGGAAGGGAAGGAGTATATAGAAATCAGATCTTAAAAAAAGGCACAAAAACGAGTGAAGTACCTCCATTTCCTTAAAATCAGCTCCTCCAACTCCCACAATGAGGATTGACAATGGCAGGTCCGATGCATTCACAAGTGCATCTTTCGTCTCTTGGAGATCAGTTATTACCCCATCCTGAGAGAGTTCTAATAAGGTGAAAAATGGAAAATGGCATAAAAACAAAAATAGGGACAAAAGATTTGACAAGGACTTTCAAAGATACCAAACAATAGAAAATGTAGGTAGTATTTGTGGGATTTCTTGGAGTAGATACTCTAAGAACTAAATGGTTTCGAGTTTGTGCTTTCCTAGAATGATGTTGGTCATTGCACATATAAAGTTTGAGCTTTAGCAAAGGAATTGACAGTCTATATTCTAACACTTACGTTTACCAATTTAGTATTCCTATAAAGTAGGAAAACTCAAACCGAACAAGCAATTAGAAGAAAAAAGTATGTCCACATGCAGATTCCTCAAATACCAAAAAAGTAATGTACGACATTCCCTGTCTAACTCTTACCGTTATAATTAATAAAACGAAGTACTTATGTTGATTATTGGCAAGAGCCTGGCTGGCCATCAGAGAAGCAGCGCTAATCACAGGACCAAAAAGGGTTGGCCCTGCAAGCGAGACATTAGAAAGGGCACTTGAATATGCAGTCATAATTCCTTGGATTCCTTCAACCTAGGACGAAAGGAGAAAGAACAAACATCAAGAAAACAAATTGAAAGTAAATAGAAACAGGAGAATCTCAGGGTACATAATGAAGGCAAACCAAGACTACAAAGTAAATCTTTTGAATATAATATGTTTGCTAGAGTTCCACCTCAGAGTAATTACTGCTTCCATTTAAGTTAAAACAATGAGAGACAGGACCGTCGATTGGTCGAGCTCCAAAACCCCAAGCAGGAAACCGCTTGTCTGAATCATAGAACTGCAATACCTCTCCAACGTCTAAAATTGCCTAAAATATGGATCAATGTTCAGAGGTTTTCTAATAAATCAAAAATTTTAAGAAACTTGTGAAAGATTCCTCACTTTTTGGTATGCATTAGGTCGTCCAGAAAGGTCAATATAATGCAACGAATCTGGCAGGCGAGGATTTCCATTTGATGCTGGCCAAAAATGATTAGAGGTTAGTAAGTTCATGTTCCTTGCCATACATAACATTTGAAATGCATGAAGAAATACCAAGAGCAAAAGATTTTCCTTGTTATTGTTCTTTTCTAAATGGAAGAGTAAATTTCTTTCAAATGAGACAATATTAAGCATAAGATAATGATAAGGAACAAAAAATGATAAAAACTGATTGAGTTATGGAAACATAACTGAAAATCCAACCAAAAATATTAAGGTGCAAAAATGTAAATACGATACCAGTAAAATCAATAGCCACCATGAAGTTCAGCTCACATCCACCACTCAAGTAATCCAGGAATGTATGTTGAACACTCTCAGAAAACTTGTCCACAAATAGCTGACCCTTTAAGATCTGTGCTAAAATTACAAGCATGCTGATTTAAGGCAAAGATTTATAACAACTCAGATAGTATGACTGAAACTGATATGGCTGTTAAGACCTTGTTGTGATGATTATTTCCAACAGCAGCGGGTAAAGATAAATGCTCTCCCTTCCCATAGGAATGCAGCTTTTCTAACTCTGCCAAGGATTTTTGAACTTTTCTAGTGACCCACATACAAAATACCAAAATAAGTATTTCATTCAACATAGATCAGGAAAAGAGGAAGACAAAAAAAAATGGTCTCCATTTACCCAAGCAAATCATGTTTTCCGTTGCTATTAAAGTTAAAGCATTCAATAATTAATGGTGTCTCCTGCATAAATAAAATAAAAAATATTAGCGGAGAGCCTACCAATAAATAAGCAAGGAATAGCAATATTCCGAGAAAATACCCCACATTAAATGCATTATGTTGACATGCAACAAGATGATAATCTTAGGTTAAAATGAGTCATGGAAGAGTTCCCAATGCATAATTCAAATTTGCCCTCCAGTATAGGAGAGAAACAGGGTACTAACATATATACAAGGGATGACTGACTAGGGAGTAAGTTACCCTACCATAAAGGTGACATCATCTGTGTCTACAATATGTATATATATATATCAGTATCACCCTCAAACTCTGTGAAGTAAATTTAGTTTGATTCTCCGCATGCATCCCTCAGGGCAGAGCTGCAAGGGGGATCTTTACTAGGACAGGAAACTTCTCTAATAAATTCAAACTCAATCTTCTGAAGAAAACTCGTTGATACCTTACTTCCAACTTGTTGAATACTTAGACATACTGGTTTCCAAGTAGGGCTGAGATCGTTTTTCAAAACTTCAGTTTTGTAAACTGGAATTGGGATCCCACTGTCCACAGTTTTGGATATCAATAAAAAAGGGTCCTGCGTGAAGTCATAGAAATATATAAATAACACATTTTGTTATCATCCAAGAAGAAGAAAGGAACTCAGCAGGTACATTCCATACACTTTTTGAGAAGAGATCCTTTGATTCTAAATCCAAACACCTCAATATCAACTCTGTTGTAGTCTTTGAGCTAACACTTTCTTCAGCGCGAACAGTAAGCTGACCATAATTTTTGGGACGGGTAGATCTTGTAGAGTCTTCTCTACGTAGAAGATCTAAGGTCAATGAGCGGTTTGATTTGGTGACTATCTACATGCAAAAAGTTCAAAAAATTATATATAAATATATTAGATTTCAACTTTCAATAGAATTGTTAAATAGTACAATGAAGGCCTTTTGTATAGTCTCTATTTCCCTATCAACCTTAGTACAAAACTACAAACTATGCCCACATGTGCGCCTTTTTTTTTGGTGTCGTTGCGGGAAAGAATCAAATTAGTACCCCATTTAATCAATAGTTGAGGCCAATTTTTAACTTAAACTCAATTGTGCATAAGAGAAATATCATTTTACCTAACCTAGTTTTGAACAGCATATGAAACAAAGGGATATCACCATGGAAGTGGTCACCTTGATGTCTGACACCACTTAGTTAATAGTGGAGTCAGATTATGAGAAGAAATTAAAAAATATGAGGCCCAAGCATACCTTTCATAGGAAATGCTATTCAACCCAAAACATGTCCCAAGCATACTTTTTTTTTCAATTGATATTTAAGTCATTATAGTTGGTGTGTGATTGGTGATACATTATTGAATGACCCCATTGGTCAATTTTTTTGGCTATGCCACACTGCATATCATGTGAATTTTAAGTATTTAATAACCCCCAGCCCCCAAATTTTACCTTTTTGGTGTAGCACCATGGAAGGTGTCATCGTTTGTTAGTAAGATCTAAAGTTGGGCTAGGCATTTAATACCTCAGACAATGTGCAAGTGGCCTCGCCAAGAAATTGCTGTTCATCCAGCTTAAGCATCTGCATGAAACAAAAATCCAATAATGGATTGAATGATGAAGTATTTCAGCTTGCAAGAAGCACTTGAATGAGAATCAGTGTATGTCCAAATCATACCTATGTTTGCAATGATCTGATAACTGAGACACCAAACACAACAAAATAACCAATACAGGTAAAAGGTAAAAGCAAGAAAAACACCAATTTCATCATCCATTCACCCAAGTTTGTCCAGCGTGGCCAGAAATTATGTAAGAAAATTCTTTTCCTGTGCTTGTTTTAGGGACATGAATATCTTCCATAAAGCATAAACTGCACCCAATTGTTAAATTGGTATTCGAATCGTCAATAACCCCATACCCAAGGACTTGGGGGTCCATTAGAAATTATGATTTCTGGGTACAGAAATTGGATGTCTCTTTCCATGAGCATGGTTTCATTTAACACCAAATTATTATTTTGATTTTTGATATATCATTTAACCAAAAAATTTGGAAGTTTGACGAAGTATCAACTCAATAAAGGCCTCAGAGAATTGGGTAAGATGATTTGATGACACGTAGAAATGTTCCTCTCCACCCTAATCTACCAAAATCAACCCCACTACTTCAGACGTACAACAAATTATCCATATTTGGAAATGGCTATTATATGTATCCGTAAGTAAAACTATGTTATATATAACAGATCCCTAGTTCAACAGATATGAGAGTAATAGATTAGGAGATTTTCAGTCATGTACACAATAATAAAAATTCTTCAAAGACAGCATTATATAATATACCTTTACTTCTAGACCGTGAAACTGAGTGTCAACATCATACACACGAAACCTGAGATAGAAGGCAATTTCACAATGTATATCAAAAGTGATCTAGTCGTCGACCTGATAAAATGCAGGATGAAGTTTGAGAACTTACACCAAAGTCTGAACCTCCTCAAAATGATAGGCAATAATTTGCTTTGTGATCCACTTGGGATTCAATGAATTTAGCACTACTTCAGTACGTCCAAGCTCTCGAAGTGATCCATCTCTTCCTCTTGTACAAATTACTCCCATAGGATCACTCTACAAACAAAGGAAAAGTTATGAGATAGCAGGCTAACATTTTAGCAGTGATGGTAAGACTCATACAATTTTAGGGGTAAAGAGGGAAGAACGTGAGAATCCACAAAGAAGCGGTCAGTAAAATTGTAGAACTTGAAGGCAGATGGGATAGTTTGAATACATTGAAAGAGAACAAAACCAAAATTCAAAATCCAAACTAGTCGCAAACCTATGTGTAAGGGTTTTTCATTATCCATAACTTTTTTCTTATTCAAATAGATCGCCAACCTTTCTTTCATCAAGATGGAAAACAATTCTAGATAATGGTTGGTTGCTAGGCTTAGCTCAAAAGTGAAGTAGAGATGACAGCTCAAAGAAAGTTAAGCTATCTATTGATTAAGATGAAAATAGTCCAGAAGCACTTTTTTTTCTCTTTGCAAAGTAGAAATAATTTGAAACTGTTAAATGCGTGTGCAGCATAGCTCAGCAGCCTTATTCTGTCACAGCACCAACCAACAAGTCTTACTCTAAATATGGGTCAATCACATGAATATTTATTCTTCTTTGTCTACGAGCAGCTTGAACTGTTAACCAAGAACTCAGCACCAGTTTTGTTATTATATAGTGCAAACTAAGCCCATGCTCACCACCGAATAGCACATCAAAGTGAAGAGTGGCAAGTGTTTAATTCTACTTGTGCATGTGTAATTCCATTTCCATGCGACTTTAATATGATATACATTTCTAAGAAGCCTATTGGGGATTGACTGATGCAACTCTTCAATATAAAGCTAAGGAGTTGGGAATAAAGAGTTAAGGATGAATATTGAAAACCCTAAACTACAAACTACACTGCAGCTCATGATATTCAGTAGAAAGTGATGGGATTAACCTTGGAAAGCACGTCGCGGTCACGCAAGTTTGAAGCAGATAATGACAACTGCATACAATTATTGAGAAAATTCAGTATTTTGAGGGGAGAGAACAGACTAAACATCACAATTTAATTAAATACTTACTTGTCATGTATGTAATGTAATGAATAAGTTAATAAAGCACACGAACACCATACGATTAATACAATTAGACACGAGATCACGAGTCACGTAAGTAGAAACGTATTTTTTCTCCCATCAGATACTCAACACAAACATGACATTACATTGTGTCAACATTTCTAATAATAACACAACATGCCGTGCGAATTCCATTCCAATTCCAATTTTTTTTATGCCTTGTTATCTCTTCACTCCCAAAATTCCACCCCTATCATTTATATGAGCTAGGGTATTATAATGTTGCAGGTCAAGGACAACAATGAGTGCTTGCAATCATAAGAAAGTCATTGTTCACAAATTCTCGAACGTGAATCTAACACATACTTGACATGTATGTAATGTAATGAATAAATTAACAATTCCAAAAACTCAAAGGACATTCTAGAACATCTTTGAATGTGTAATCCGTAAAAATTGCATATTGAAATGTAACTTAAAGTAGTTAGTAGTATAACTAATAAGGGATTCGAGCTCAATTCATAATTGAAGGAGCCTCATACTCTCATTTAGTCAGTGTGACATATAATTCCTTCCCCAACATAATCCACTACTCCGTGTTACATAGTTAAGCAATGTTGAATAAACACTTCCAGAGTACATTTCTTGCAATTTGGCGAAAAGGAAAATGTTAGGCTTACTAGATTTATGTACAAACTGATATGCCACCACTCAAATGAACAGGCGGAGCCACATATTAAACGTGTACGCTTTTCTTTTTATCTGATTGGTGCCACAAGGGTTGGTATAAAAAGTTCATACAAAAATCAAGTTTAGCAGCACTACTGTAGCGTAAATTAAGCATTCAAAAACCGTTAACCAGAGCCTGCAGAGACTCAGCAGTTCAAAACATTAGCCCAGAAACTCAGAGATATCGCTTACATTGTTTATCAAAAAAAAAAAAAAACCCAAAAAACCTTCAATTGAACTGTGATAAACACATCTGTATGAACAGATGGTAAACAAAATGAAGCTCGGCGAATGGAACACGAACCTCGATCTGAGAGAAGAGGCCGTGGTATCCGCGAGACTTCAGGAAGCTATCGACGGCTTCGTTGGGACCGTCGGTCGGAAAACCGCGAGAAGAGCCGTCAATGGCCGATTGGCCGCCAGCAACATCGGAGCAGCAATTTCCCATCGCAAGCTAGCCCAATTCGAACACAAAGACTAGATAGATATAGAAAGAAGAAAACTGAAGTCGAAAATTGTTTGAAGATTGTTTGTTAAATAAATAAACGTAAAATTGCAGCAAAGAGAGTATCGTATCGAGAGAGCTTAACTAGTGGGCCCACTTCTTATTTTGCATTTGATTTTAGATTTTGGAAAGCGCGTTGATAAATCCCCTGTAGAGTGATTCATTGTTGGTTTATCGATTCCTCCAATCCTATTTCGCCACGTCAGTAAACTAAGTGCTGAGTAGATATTAGTGTAAAATATTATTGGACAAGAGGATGGTTGTATATTTGAACTTCCGGGGTTCATCCCACTAAATAAGTTCTTCAACGCGCTTCCGGACTCATGATTTCCTAATCAATACGGAGTAATTTTTATTTTTTTTTGGTGAAACCTGTGGGCCGCGACACTGTTAAAATTAAATTTTTTACAATTTAATTATTTTAGGTGGTATTAGATAAAAAAATTAAAAACTAAAAATGAAAAAATTATTTATTTAATTTTAAAAACTATATCTGAAAAAATGTTATTTATTTGAATATAATACATCTAAAAATTAAATTTTTTTTAGTATGACAATTTTATCCTTAAGAGTTAAAAGTAAAGTTAAAAAGCTATTAAACAGTATGGTAATTTATTTAAATGTAAGAGAGTAAAATATGTATTTTATACTCTTTAAAATTAAGTTTTTAATTTTAAGTAAAAAATTTACTGCTTAAAACTTTAAATGAAATTTTTTAATTTTAAGTGGAGAAATTAAGTTAGCACTTAAATTTTTTTTGTTAACAAACAACTTTACAACCATTTAAATTTGAAAATATTAAGTTTTTAGATTTAAGTAGTATTATCAAACAACAATTTAATGGTTAAAAGAAAAAAAAAAAAGTAGTCACCAACGGTGTGTTTTCTTGCAAATAATATGTAGATGTGTGAAATGTGCAAAATTTAACACGAATACTCTTTGACTTAAATAAATAATTATTTTGAGAGAGACAATGTCAAGTAATAAAACATTTTGGTAGATTTCACTTATGTCAAAAAGTTTTGGTTTAGTTTGTAAAATTTGAATTACACTGCTAGCAACTTTTTTTGGTGGGTGAGTGATTTAGTACTATAAAAGTTATCAATATATATTATTCATTGACATGTTACCAATGTCTTTCTTAAATATGTGTGTAAAAATACTATTTGCTAATTATATACGAAGTTAATTAAAACCAAAAAAACAAAACAAAACAAAAAAATTGTGGTTAATCAAAATTATATATGTTTTTGGTGTATATATATATATTAGTTTATCGTTTTAAGTTTATGAAAAAAAATAAAAAAATTACTAGATTTTAAGTTTGAATCACAATGCTCCTTCACGTAGCTTATAGTTCTCTTTTCCCTCAATTTAAAACTTATATTAAATTTATTATAATTCAACCTCACCACGACAATTACTTTTATAAAGAAAACCATATATAACAAAAATGAATCTGAATTTGAATGCAATGATAAAATAAGATCTAGCATCATAAGGTTGGAGTATAATGGCGGAAGGTTAAATTCATCACAATTCACATGCATGCCTAGCTTGTTTTTAAAAAGTAGTAATATATTTTATATTTTACAATTTGTGGATGATCGATCATGTGTGTCTTGATACATCTGTATGTATGCATGGTTGGTGTTTTCAAACTTTCTCTTAAGATATATATATATATATATATATAGTACGTAACAACTTTCCAGTAATTAATTTATTAACTTTAATAATTTAAATTAAGATCCACATGGTATAAAATAACAACAACGTAATAATATTAATAAGGGTTATATTAATGTATATTTTAATGGCACATGTTATGTATTTATAAAAAAAAATTATAACATGCATTAAATTAAGTACAAATTTTTATATAAAGATATATATTTTTTATTTATAATATGATTAATGCGTGTCTTAAGAATACATATTATAATTTTTTTAATAATAATAATATAGAAGACTAATAATTAATGTCCGCTGCTCCACCAGCAATAATCTAACACCTTTATATAATCTTACAAAAAGACTGTCAATATGCCACTGAATATGTAATGTTTTTAAGAAACATCACTTTTAGAGGGAATCATTAATAACCCTTAAATAACTGTACGTTTAAGGCTGTACTAATTAGCTGACTTCAATCGCAGTGCTGTGATTTTTTAGACTAATAATATATATTGGATTGTTTATTTTTTATTTTTGGTAAAATTTGAAACTATATAATTACAAGTCAAACAAAACCACAAGTTAGACCTACAACCCACACTCCCACTAAACTATACAAGAATAATTTGATCATACATGGCCCCCATTCTTTGCACATAGACCAATTTCCTTAGTCTTTCTAGCTCTCCATTTTCATGAGACATAATGTTTTTAAGATTTTATTTACACCACCAAAAATATTTGAAATCACTCTAAATCAAATATATATATATATATATATATATTAAAAAATATGTGTAGTGTTTCAAGCAAAAAAATATAATAATTAATTTGTGATAGAATTTAAAAGATATTTGTGGTGTAATAAGCACATATAATTATATTATATTTTAATGTTGTTTATGTTTATTAGCAAAATATTGAAATATTTGTATATATATTTTGGTTATTTCATTATAAATTGTTCAAAGATTAAAAATGTAGTATTTTTTCTTCACTTAGTCATACAATACTGATTTGGTACAAAAACCAATTTTAGTATGACATTTTGGCATTGGCTAATCTCTACCAAATTATGTATCTCATATTTGGGAATAAGTTATCGAAATATCACACTAGATTAGTAACCTCGTCGCCAATTTATTGTACCAAATTAGGTACTGCATGGCCGAGTAAACAAAAATAACCAACACAATCAATCTTTGAACAATTAATGACAAAATAATCAAAATATATGTACAAATGCTTCAATATTTTGCTGATCAATAACCTTAAAACATATATAATCTATATAAATATTTAATTTGAGGTTTTACTTTTAACCTTGTGCATAGAGGTTTGAGTGAGAAGAGAGCCAGAAAAGAGAGAAAAATTAAATTGTTGAATTTATTTATTTTTAGTTAAAAAAATTGTGGTGCATCATTTTGAGAATATTATTACAATTTTTTGATAGTTTTAAGTATATAACATGTTAAAATTAAAAAGAGGAGAGGTGTTGATCTAATTGTAGGCAACTTTCACCCTTACTTTGAGATCAAGAGTTTAATTAATGGGGGCAGGAAGGGATTTTTCTTTATTTGTAAGATTAAGATGGAGATTTAGACCTTCCTTAATTTAAAAAAAATATATTAAAATAAAAAAAAATGCAGTGTAATTGTGTAAATAAAATTTGTTTGCATCTAGCACATATTCCCAATTATACCTTGCATTTTTTAAAATCTTATTGTTTCTCTCCTGCCAGAGACCAGATGAAGTAGACTGCAGTCTCCAGCTGCAGCAGCAAGGGCACTAAAGCTGTCTCCTTTGTTCTCCATCACAGCGCAATGTATTGTTGATTTAAACGTAGTGTAAAATTAGCTCGTTTGAAGTGTTTTGCTTAGTCAGTTTTAAAATTTATTCTCCCTAGCTATCATACAATTTCTTGGAACAACTTAAAAGCTGAAAATATTAATAATAAAGGTAAGTTTGATTTAAAAGTTATAAAATGATTTAAAAACACGGATTATTTTGCGGAAATATTTTATATCTTTTGCTTATTTTTTATGAAAGTAATTTATCATTTACTATCAAAATAATTAATGGAAAATCGAAAATATAATGAAATATATCACCAAATCATAATCTTAATTTCTAGTTTCTTGTAAATTTTAATTAATTTTTGTATTATTTTTTAATCTACAATCAAACACACTTTAAAGATGCAATAGGATACAAATGAAGTAGAAAAATCCGATTACAGCATTTGGATTTGGGTTGAATTCTCTTTATTCTTGCTAAGGAGTGATTATAGGACTTTGCTCCTCTCCATTATTTTTTTGGTTCAATTTTGTTTAATAAAGTTGAGTTCGATAGTTAAACGAATGAATTTTTTAATAAAACTTGGTGGAGATCTCTATAATGAGTATTATCACCACAAAAGATGACCCGGTTGAACTATTCTTATTTCAAAAAATCAGGCTCAACTGAGAATTATCAAGTCGAGTATCGACATATGCAAAATCTCTAGTGGCAAGTGGTTAACACCCTCCACAAATAAAATTAGTCAAAATACACAAAATCTAACCCAAATACTATTGACATAGACCAAAAAAAATTTAAATATAATAGTGGTTTTCTCTACTCTCGAATTAACGATTCAATTAAAGAACCGAAAAGGTAATAGACGCAGACATAAAATTATTCATGCCCTTTGCTTTGGGCATGTCAGTCACACGACAACCCCCCACACACCCAGGATGGCCTCCCTACTTCCATCTTTCAACAGCATATATAATATTGTTTAATAAAAAAGAACATATAATATACTTTCTTTTCCATAACCACGGCCTTTTTATCAAATTTTTTTTTAAGAGTTCATTCTAGCGGGGAATTCATGCCAATTTTCAGTGGAAAAAAGGTGCGAACTTATTTATTTTCCATAAGCATAGCATAGCCTATTTATCAACTTAAACTTAAAAAGTTGGCAACGGATCAGGTTTGGCCAAATTCAAACTCGGTCCACAAATAAACCCGACTCAAATAGTATATTCATGAACACATACTTGCCCTGTCCCATAATAGTTACACAATATTATAAGGGAATTTAATGGATAAAATGTTATATTCGAAATGGGACATGTCAAACAGGTTAATTTTGTACAAACTCGAACTCGCACCAGCACTAGCACTAAATTTTTGTTTTAAAAAACAAACCCGCTCCAACGTTTAAAAGAAAACGCCCCTTTCAAATTGGATCGGGTAAAAAATCTGTTGGATTAAATTTTATTGCCATCCTTACGCAGTGCGATAAGTATCCAAATTAGTGGAACCAAAATCAGCTAGTGATATTTTGCATTGAATTTCCACCTAAAGGCGGATCCAAATAAACTGAAAAGGATGTACTCAAGTCAACGAGCACAAAGGTCAAGTGGTCAACCACTAAAAAAGAGAAAAAGAAAAAGAAAATGGCCTAGAATAGAATAGACTATTTATGGGTCGACACTTCCCAGTAGGATCAATTCAACTCCACTTTAAATTCCACTCTACCAAGTTTCAATTGGTTAGTTTTAGAAGACCCCCAAGACTTCTTTCTTTACACGATTAAACGCAAACAAGTCCCCTTGTAATTGCGTTGACTCCCTCAAGGTCTTCGTTAATGGAAGGGACTACTGGATTTCAGGCTCTTTCCAATACAGAAGTTGGAAAATGATTAAAAATTAATACTACTAAATTCTTCATCCTTTTCTTATTTTCCATGGACAATTTCTTACCCACCACCCAAAGAATTTATTCCATCAAAAATTCAAAAAGTAATACGACACTTCATCAAATCTCCATCTTCTTTTTTTCCCAACTTCTCAAATCTCCTTTTTTTTTCCTCTACTTCTCATAAAAATTACAAGTGTTCTCAACCATGATTATAGCCACATTCTTGATGATTTTTTTAAAAAAATATGACACACTAAGACCAAAACAACAATTTTTTTCTCTTTTAACTTTATTCCCACAATCTATTTTTCATTTCATAAACTCCTCCTTAGTAGAATTTGTACTTTCTTGATGCACTCATCGAGACATATCAAACCTCAAACATGACAGCCCCCACGTCTAAGTGAGAATAAGCTACTAATACAGGTCAAATAACAAACAAATCTCTCCTCCAAAGCCATAATTGCAATTAAAAAAAAAAACTTCCAATCAACTACCATCAATTTCCCCATTCTCAAATTCATCAACTCAATAACAGGGAAATATCCTAACCCCAACATCAAATTCATATACTTCTACAAAGATTTGTCACCTTGTTCATAGCTCATAAGATTTTGCTAGCATGTTCAAAAGACTACAAAGACAAAGCAAACAATACTTACATTGCACACGCATTATTCTCCAAATACACAAGTGTCAACGATTTATCTGTGTGGCCCCTGCAAAGGAGTAATAGGACGAGATTGGGACACTCCCCTCTCCCACACCAGTCCTTCCAGATGCAGGGGGGGTCCGCAGTTGCATAGCTGATAGACCACGGTAAGGTGCTGTGGTCATCCCATAGGAGTTGTAGTATCCACCTGCCTTATTCTGATTGGGAATAGCTTGTGGATCCCTTTGGATAGGATATGGCTGATAGTTATTCTCCATCTCCTGCCCTGCACTGTACCTGTGATGGTAGCAACTCACAGGTACCATTAAACATCCAAGTCTCATAATAGAAAGAAATTCAAAACAAAAGCAATTCTTGTAAATAAATAAAAATAAAAAACTAGCAAGTGGCAAGTAGCAACGGTTAATCTTATCAATCAAAACGTATTTAGCTAAATGCAGGGTTTATGAAAATGCGGGTAACTTCGACAAGTTTGAAATCTGCATTTTTACAAATAGAATGCATATTTTTCTCCAAGGGTTATTGGTAAATTCGTACAAGCTTAGTAATCACATCTTGATCTTTAACTTGAGACAATGTTATTCAAGATGGTCAACAGATCCATAAGAAGGCTTATAAATTTCTTTTTCAGAATGCCTTGGAGATCAAGACCTGACTAATCCCTACCGGACGCCTAATCCCTCCAATCTGCACCGTGAGAGTTTTGCAGTAAGTGTGAACATGATTAGATCCTTTTCCTCTATCAGAGCAAGTGATTAGATATTAGAACACGTAATGCTGGTTTAATATATAAGAGCATCCACAGCAGTTTGTCTTTGTGCAGGACAGGTAAGATGTACTTATCAAGTAACACTTTGTTGTAAAATAGGCAAAGGATAAATTTACGCTGAACTAAGTTCCTTATCATACAGCCAACTGTTAACCGTTTGAGTTTCAAACATATAACAATAGCGTGTTTGGGTTACATATGACCAACTGTTGTCTGTTTGGAATTTTGCTTTTGATGAAAAACGACTCCGTTTGGGCAACATTTATCCTATACCACTGTGCAACAACTCAAGTAGGATAAATCTATTGTATCACACTTGACAATATCTAAACCATAATGGAAACTCTAACGATGAATTAAAAGATGGTTAACAAGATTACAATCGAATGAGATTTCATTACTACAGTTGAAATTGTTTCCTTTATCGTTTCCATTTCAGTTTACGGTTACAAGGATTGCTTTGGTGCTATGAAAGCACTGACACACTCTTGGAACCAACTGGTATTGGACACCAATACTCTACAGTCTGCACTTGCAGACATATAGAAAAGGTGTCTATCAAATTTTTTTTTTATTTACTTTTCAACATGATATGTAATGGAGGCTGAAAACTAATCTTGTAATTTTATATCTAAAAATTTGATGTGTATGTGTTGCATGTCCCTCGTTTCTTTAAAATGTATACATGTTTCTCACTTCAAATCGCTGAACTGGGTAGCTTACAAACTGCCAGATCAGTTTATATACTAGATTTTTCTGTTCTTCACTAAAGAGCAAGACAAATTACCCAGGATAAGGTTCCTGCACTTTAAGGGCAGGGTCTTCAGAAACGTAAGGTATTCTAATTTCTGGATGATAATATGGAGCATTAGGAGCTGGGAGAACTCTCATGGTCAAGCCACCAATCTCCATGGTCATGCCAGAACGCTCAATGCTTCCCGTTGTTCCATACCATCCTTGCTCCATGGTCAAGCTGGGAAGCTTCTGTATTGGTGGTGCATGACCACAAGGAACCTCCATGTTTGCGGGGTGATCCATACCATCCATGCTGTGGAGTTGGCATCCTTGGCTGAAGAAATTGAGGATCCATTGTTGGGGCGAACCCATGCGGCATACCAGCTCCAAATGGATCCTGCTGGAAATTGCCCGGTTGAAAATGCCCGCCTAATGCTGCAGTTGCATGGCTCGTGGTGGCCCAGCATTTGGAACTGGAGGAGGCATGTGTGCAGATGCGTTAAACGGACGGAACAATGACAATAAATTTCTCACCTGCATTGGAATAGTAAAAATCAAAGGAGCATGAAAAAAGTAAAATCCAATAAGGACGTATTTCAGCTTCGTAACAGCAAAAAAGACCAGCAAATAAAAAGCCATATCTTACTTGTTGGTCACTGAGTTCTGGTCTGAACTTGTGGCCCTGGTAATTGCCCTGTATAGCATTTTTAAAAGAACTCTCATGCAATGGAAGACAATCCTTATCAATTTTGAACCTTACCTGATCGAAAAGGCTAACAATGTCAAAGCTTGAGTACATACAGAAATCTCCTATAGCTCTGAAACAGTGAAAACTTTATAAATCCAAAACCCTCTATCTAGACAAACCACGGAACCCCACATAGGTGACGTACTCATGGCCAATGGGAACTTGAACACTTGAACCATGCTTTATGAGGCGTTTTTCAAGAACCCCGTGCAACAGAACAAAAGAGTTGTAAAATTAGCAATACCCAGTTGACATAATTCTACATAATGTGCATGTATTATACACATCTCGTCTAAGTCCTACTGTAAAGATGTCAACTAGAAGCATTGCCAGATAAAAATGTATTTGAAGTTGCAATATAATTCAACTATAGATTAACAAAGTGTCTAAGCTTATGAGAATTACAATTGTACTATCAATATTCATATTCATAGAGGTCAAAACAGAATTTGTAGCAACAAATAAATAGAAACCTCAAAAGACAGAAGAGTGTGACTACAGTCCAGATAAGAGAGGCCTACAAGCCACTCTCTTCTTTGCCCCTTTTCTTTGTGATATCAATCAAATCTTGGATCACAGACAAGAACCACTTAAGGGCAAGAGTTCAAAATAAGGACGACGTAAAGCTTACCTGTGCAGGAAAGTTCCCTCTAAAAGCGCCTGGCTCCAAGTTCAATCTTCCGGGGGAGGATGCTTCATAAACACCATAGAGAAGCTTCACGTCAAAATCAAATAAGAAAAGCTTTGTTCCTGGAACAATCTTCTCAACAGCTTCCTTGTTTCCAGCAGGAAGTCCAAAAACACGGTATTGGTAGCATTCAGGTTTTGTTCTCCCATTGCACATAAAAATAAAACCGGAGGGTCGCTTGTCATTCGTGTTTCCGAATAAAGCAGTACCACTGTCATTAGTGGCTGCAGTAGAAGCTTGTGCTTGAGAAGGATAAGAAATAGTGACATGGGGAGCAACTGTATAAGTAGAGATAACCTTTGGATACATCTTCTTCTTTATCTTTTTGTTGGCATTTGGCTGGCTTACAGGCTGCCCTTTGTTTATGGATTTCTTGCCTTTTTTTCTCTTGGGCATGAGTAGAACTGTTGAATTACAAAGCCCAACAAATGACTTAACTAAACTAAAAGCAGGACTATGTCCCAGAACTATGAGATAAATGCGTGCAAATGTAAGAGTTAAAAGCAGTGAAATATGCATAAGAGTAGATGTGATTAATGCAGCACAAAACAAAACAAAAAAAAGTTACTGTAAATCAATGGACTCGGTACAACATAATAAACATTAACCAAACTACAAAGCTGCCAACCCAGAAGACAAAATGGAAAGCGCAAATAACCAATGTAAGAGGCAGGTCTAGTGATCCATGTTGTCATATGATTGAACAAGTCCAACTCTCAGTTTAAGCAAGCTAGTGCTAGAACTCATGTCACTATATAATACATACTCAATTTAAATTAATGCATAATGCCTTTGACAAGGGCTACCCCTAGTATGCATAATACTCAATTCAAAAAAGGATCATGTTTATACCTAAACATAAAGGGAACATTTCCCATACATACCAAGTTTACGACTGAGTTATTTGAGGAGGTAACCGGATGAATTTTTGGATGATACTTGGTAAAGATGATCTCGATGATCATGTTTATGGGAAATGTTCCCAAAACATACATATTTATTTAATACTCAATATGCCCATGCTTTACAATTTTTTAAGAATGTCTAGTTGGTAGCCAATATTGCAAGGTCATAACATTCAAAGTGAACGATGATAACATATACATGCATATGCTCACATTAATCAAACCAGCGAGTGATATCATGATTTAGCTCAATATATCCGTCTAGCCGGTTTGGTTTCACTTATTAGGAAATAACTTGCATCCGGAAGCTCTTTTGCTTGAATCTAGATCCTTGTGAGCGGTTGATGCATCGGTGCAGGCAGAATTCCCCTTTTCATATGTCCACAACTATTTTTCAGTTTAATTCAACCTCGAATCTGGGTGAAACAAATTCTAATTCGTAAAATGCACACTTTCCATCGAGATAATTTAACAAGTTCTTAATCAAACTTAGCAGAATTACGGAAATGCATATACGTGAGCAACCTGGCGCACAAATAGAAGAGATATGTAGTACTTTATAATTACCTAATTTTCGGTTGGTTGAAAACACACCGAGTCCAAAAGGTAGAACAATCTATCTACTACTTCAGATCGCCTACTGAAAAAAAAATATATATATATTATATATATATAGGATTAGGGTTAGGGTTACGTAAAATAAGCAATTGGAGGAAGAGATAAATACAACGGAGACAGAAAAGGAAGTGGCAGTGCTGAGTGTGTTTAGAAAGTAACCTGAGACATTAGAGGGAGTCAGAGAGATAAAAGGAAGGGATCAGAGAGAGGATTTGAGGATCGGGTAAAAGCGCTACGCTTCAATATTACCGCCCGTGGTCTAGGTTGGCAATTTTGAAAACAATACGGAAGGAAACGAAATGGGTTTTGAATATGAAATTGCCGTGTATAAATTTTAGAATTTTTTTTTTTTTTTTTTTTGAACAAGATATGAATTTTAGAATTAAATTGATATAAAATTAGAATATGTTGTATTAATTGTATATATTGTGTCTGAGAAAAAAATAATCATTTTCATTTGTATAAAATATATTTATTTTGATACAAGATTTGTAATTGTATCAACAAGTTTATATAGTGTTTAAGTAGATCGTGTTTATATTATTAACTAAAAATAATGTATCACACTGTTAATGTCATTTTTTTCTTAATGGTATCGAGCGTGTTAAATAAAATTACAAATTGCCACCTGCGCACGTATTACTCACGCTTGGCCCAAATCTTGGTCCTGATGTTTATGGGGCCAATAAAAAGGGTCTGCTTGCGTAACAGGTTCGTGAGGTTGACATTGGTTGATATTTAATTATTTATTTACGTTATATATATAAGTAATAAACCAATACCTCAGGGATTAGAACCACCAGAAAAAAATAGATGTGGTTTGAGCCTTTACCAATTGATTAATCCACCAAATATTGAGATTTAAAATTTAAAGACCTATCACTTTGCTATTAAAATCCATAAGTTTTACTATTTTAAAAGAGTAACGCTAGACAAATAAATTGTTATAATAAAATATAGTCGATAAGTTAAGAATAAGAGTATTCATCGGATGGAACGGATTGTAATTACCTTATTTGAAAAAAAAATCCAAAAATTTCAGAATTCCAAATATCTTTCTAATTTCAAAAATTTTGGAAATTCAAAAATCGATGAGTTTGGAATTTTCTAATTTCTTAAAATTTTGACATAATTTCAATAATATTTGAAAAAATATATGATGGATTGTATTTTTTTTAACGAACCATATTGTAATAATCCACCACTACAAAATAACATAAATAACATGCTACTATCATTATTAAAAGTTTAATTATACAATAAAACACTAAATACTAGTTAGTTAGTATTCTTTCATGCGTTATTATTAAATATATAAGTTTAACCAATGTACTAAATCTTGTATCAAAAAAAAATTATAACTATCCTAAGTTGAAATTAATGTTTTTTTTGTTAAAAAGTATAAAAAGTTCAAGCGTTACTTTAAGTTGAGATGGATTGAAAGAATACTTAAAAAATATAAATACAAAACTACTAACATTATATAAATATATCATCACTAAATTTAGAAATAACCAAATCATGCATTTTTGGAATTTGGAATTTCAAAAATTTGAATATAGTTTCCAATTCCATTCCAAGTTTCTTTAGAAAAGTCGAAAATCGGTAAATTTTGTAATGGCCCAAAATAGTTCACATTAATAGTGTAATGGAAAGGTCATTGGTATACTATATATGTGAGTGCAATGACCCTAATTTACAACTTGTACTAGCCATTTTGAAAGAGAACCCAAGTAGTTACAAATTTGAAAATCGAAAATGCTATATCTCATACCAAATTTGAAACAAAATGGATTAAATTTCAGAAATTTCGAGAGTCTGAACACCCCTGTTATGGGGTTTAAACTCCCGGGACCCAACTAGTCATGGATGTTGTCACCCACAACGGTGATTTATGGTGTAAAATTCCCAAATTAAATAAAAACCTTTAAAGGAATTACTTAAATCTTTAGTTTAAATTATGACTTTTACTAATTGAACTAGAGTCCGAATCTCATATTAGTGTACTTTTATAGAACTATAAAAGTCAAACATGCTCTTAAACTAAGAAATTAGTATTATAAACCCACAACACAGACGGAAAATGCATCTAAAGTAATAAGTGCTAATAATGTTATCTAGATTTCGAGCTACACACCGTTGGTTCTAAATGGCACAATACTTTACTTACCCTTTAGAGGTTTAGGCATTTTCAACTCAAGAGCATATTCCTCATTTATTTTAGTACCAGCCTAGCACTAATAATAGTACAGTTTCTCATAATAGAATCATTATAGATATATACATACACAATATACTGAAATTACCAACGACCTCGATAGAACGCCGATAATAATATACACAGAACTGATGCTTCCAGAAAATCATCAGACAATATAGAGATTCTTATATTGCCAATATAATATAATTGATAAGTTCTTATTTACTTCTTTCAATCTCATCATCATAATATCACCAAATACACTGAGTCATGAACACAATATAGGGCACAACCAAGTGTCACGTGTCGTGTCATGCTATGCAATACATTTTATTTCATATTTTACAAAAAAAAAATTGTACAATATGCAATATCTCATTTTTCACACATACAACATTTTTACCAAAATCTCTTTGATCATATCAATTAAATATCTATTGACAAATTATGACGTATAATCATTTCCAATATCCAATTTATATAGTTTCACTATTTTCCTTTAAAAACTATCACTTTTACTAAATATCTCAAAACTAGTATTTTAAGAAAATTTGTGAAACCTATATATAAATTGATATTATTCAAAGTATATCATAATATGCCCACATATAAATTACTATAATATTCCACAACTAATTAATGCAATAAAACCAATATATCTCAAAATATATATCTTTTAACAATAATCATTGCAAACTTATGTAACTTTTATAAAAATATTGAATTAATAATCGCTATCTCAATTTTTGTGGAGCATATAAGAGATGGAAACCAAGTTGGTCCATAAAGTCAAAATTACTGAATAATATTCGATCTAAATTACAGCCCTTGATGCTTAAAACAATTTTTGTGAAAAAATCTTAAACAAATACCAAAAACTGGAGCTTTAATTTAAACTATGAATAATTTGAGATTTAAGAGTTTTGGAGAATGAAAATTGATGACAAATTCTCGGCCAAAAATCAAAAGAGGGAGTGAAGAAGCTTTGGTTAAAAACAAGCTATGTTGGTTGTCTTAAAAATCTATATGTTAGAGAAATTATAATAACTTATCCTCCAGTTTTATAACTTTATTATTTTAATTTTAAATTTTTAAAATTTTATATTTTAGTCTTTTACAATTCAAATAAAGGTATTAGTAGTGGCACTCTTAGTTTTAAATTTCAACACCCTTAAGCACCTAAATTTATTTTTTGATTTAAAGCACACCTCTAATTTGAGCACCCTAATAAGAAAACAAAACCATTATCTTTAAGAAATGATTCGATCATAAATATAATATAGGGTTTTTATTTTTATAAATGTTCCTTTTACTTATTTCTCAATCATTTTTTAAGCAATGGGCTATCATCGCATTTACGCTGTCGCCTTCATGGTGGAAAATTTGATGAGATAAAATACATAAAAAAAAAACCGGGTACTTTCGTTAGTGTGGTTTATGTGAGGCATTTCGTCGAACCTTTGTGAATCAATAGTAAGATGATGACGTCTATGCAGCAAGAAAGGAAGTGATGCTTACTGCAATAAAAGATTTCTTGGACAAAGAAGTAAAAGGAACATCTATATAACTCTCCACTTTCTTCACTTTGAGAAAGAACTAAAAGGAACATCTATGCTACAATAAAAGATTTTTTTTATTAAGGTGTTCAAATAATTAGGGCGTTTTTTTAAAATTAAAAATTTGGGTGCTAAAACAAGAAATCAAGGGTGCTAGCACCCTTCAAATAAATTATAATGTCTCCAAATCACTTAAAAACAAGTTCTTCATCAAACCTAAGTCTAAAACAAGTTCCTCATCAAACCTAAGTCTCAAGTTAGATACTAAAAATATTTAAACACTTTCAAATATATATTCCAAGATTTTCACGTATCAATTCGTCTACGCACCAAATAGTCACCACAACAAATTTGCATATACCATATGCAACTCAAATACAGTATAAGCATATTTATATCAAGTAAGACTTACAATTAAGCCTCTAGCATGTTATATTAATATTTAGCAATAAAACACATGTGTCATTAATCACATAACAACTTGTCGACACAAAAATAACACATAAGACAAGTAAAAATGTTACTACTCACTTTCTATGATCAACACAATCATATATTAATTTATTAAACCCAACTAATATGCTACTAACACGTGTTACATTCTAGTTACAAACTAGTCACCATATCTGGACTGGTCAAATCCTAATCTAACACATGATCCAAACACTTAATCTTACTAATCTATAATTAACTCGTAATTAAGACACAAGGTGTCACGTAATACATCCAATGATTGACAACATGAACCTTCATACCTTTTCAAGAGAAATTTAACTTTGTTGACCCTCATTCAAAGAGAATCATTGTGATCCTGCTTTATCATTAGTAGAGTTTTCATCCAAGTGTTTACTTGTGGCGATGACTCTGTTTTAGATGATTTGACATTGCATAAATATATAGTAACTAATTATTAAGTAGGATCACGTGACCCTCGACAAATTTGGACAGGACACATAACTCAGCAAAACAAATGGCATTCAGAGAAAAGGGAGTTAAAAGAAAATCAACACGTTTCACACATCTAGATCATAGGGAGTACAAGAGATCCGGGGTCGGAGAGTGGTAAAGGGGTTGCTTTAGTACAACCCTTCCCAAGTTCGAACACACTTCGTTACGCATCCTAACACTAGAAAAATAAAAATTGGGGACTCACTGACATGTCAAAAATGTAGTTGATGAAGTACATAATATGCACTTCATACACCAACCAATGCAGGTCTCCATCAAGGGTCTATGTAAAATTACCGTTGTTTACAAGGTGAGAGGAATTCTAAAACTAATTTCCTCATCAACTAAAGATACAAAATTTCCCAAAACAATGGGACAAAACGAGGGATCAAAAGTTTTAAGTGAACTTGTGCAATCCAATGTTCAAATCTGAAGATATGGATATTAGAAGGGGGAGTGTATGGTGCCATACAGCTTTGAATACGCGCTTCTGGTGAGCGCGTATTGATTGGGAAGGATTGTGGGCGTTAAATCTGATATCGAATACGTGGATCATTGGATCTGCTGAGCCGGAAGTTATGTATAAACCATCAGGCGACCACGCCTGGTTTATTAAGGCAGACTGAGATTCACTGCTTTCTTGTTTCCAACCAAATGCATGGATTTCATCCTGCTTCAACCTTATATCAAACAAACGAAGCTGCCTCTCTGGAGACCTGAAAATAGGAGGTTTTTGTAAGAAAAAAACTTAGTAGGAATACGAATTATGAAATGAAGGTACTTTCACAAAAACAGACGCTTTATGATTGGGCTCCTTTAGAGTCTACAGTGATTTTGACAGGTAGTTCTTATCTAATTGAATCCTCATCACTATTTGTAAAAATCTAAGCCATCCAATTCAATTTTAAACAAATGGTAATTGCTCTACAGGAGCCAGATCCGAAACAAACAACAATTTTAAGGAATCTGACTTCTCATGATCAATTGAACCATCGTAGCTATGTTAAAGATCCTATATTGATTAAGTGGCAGGTCTTGCTAAAAAAAGGCTGTTAAATACTTACAAGCTACATCCGTCAACTTAACTCAGAATCGTTCATGAATTGAATCGTAAGGCAATAAGGCAATCATCTAATAATTAGGTGGCACACTTTCATGCATATATGCATGCTTCAAGCAAACAAGCTTTAACTCCTAATGGACCATTGACTTCCTAAACTAAGACTCAATTAATCCCAATAGAATAATGTGCTGTGCAAATTCCATAATCTAATACTGATAAAACACTTGTTACGCAAGTATTGCCAAAGGATAAACATACGGTTGATGATTGTATCCTAGGAAGATTTTGATAGTAAATTTACCCTGTCTGAACCATAACGAGATTGAAGTCGCATGGATTTGGTAGAACGCTCATGCATTTGCTTTCTATTTGATGCTTGTAATCTGCTCTCTCAGCAAGCAAATCAAACCCGATAATCCTTTTGTCAGCACCAGCAGACATTACAGTCTGCTTATGATGAACCCCGGCAACTCCCATTACAGCCGAAGAATGCACACTCTTGTGCAATAATTTTGGTTTCCACGAGTTCTCGTCTTTCTCAGTCCAGATAACTACAGCATGATCACTTCCACCAGTAACGAAATAGGTATCCGCCCATGGCATGAACACTATGCTGTTAATAATTCCCTTAACGTGAGGCTTATCCTTCAAGAAACTCGCAGGTGTTCTCTGTCGATGCACGAAGAAAAGACAATAATGGATATTATCCACATATGTGACCATTAGCACAAATTTATATATATAAGTGAAAATTGTGTAATGTGCCATTGATCACAATGGGGGCAGTTTAATACAAATGAAGCTCCAATAATTATTAGTTGCAGCAATCTCCATAGTTGATAACACCTACCAATAGGATAGACCGCAAAACGACAGTACAACACTAATACAGTATGAACAGAATAGCATCAAAACCTTACATTTACTTTGACATGATTAAATCAAAAGATCAGTTTCAACAATTCACCAGGATAGAATTGCCAAATAGTTTGAAAAATAATATATAATATATTAAAAAGTAACAGAACAAAAAGAGAGAGAGAGACCACATGGCCAGTGCCTGTCACCAGTGTCCAGATATCCAGTATAACTTATATTTTAATCATGATCTTACCTCAAATTTTTGGTTCAAATCTAGGACTGATATCTGAGAGTCCCCACCATCAGCACTGTAAACAGAAAATAGGTTTTTTCCGCGTGGATGCCAGGCCATATCTTCAGGCCATCTCCTCTGCTTGAGGGATGCACAATCACTACTACTTAGAAGAGTGGCACTTGATCTGCAATTTCAAAATAACAAGCATAAATGCCCCAAGTGATCAGCTTAAAATCAAAAATAATAGTTTGGACATTTAAGAAAAATAAAATGAAAAGACGTTCCACCCCCACCACAAAAGTGGGGAAATGTCCAATTACTTGAATAGATGACAACAGGACAAGTATATTCTATTAAAGCATACTTTTTTTATAGACAATTTATTTCGATCTATTTGATAAATTTAAAAACAAAGCAATAAGAAAAGGCGTTTGATGCAAATATAAAAATTGAAGCATAGAAATGAATATACCCTCTGCCTTCAACTTGCCACAAGTTGACAACTCCATCCAAAGCACTGCAAAACAAACAGACAACCATGATTGAGGTTGTGAAAGAGGTATGCTATACATATAACCAATTATAAAGGTAACATGTTCTGTTGATTAAGGAGGATGATCTTGTAATCATTGACATTGAGACTAACACGATGAGTAATAGAAACATATGTTAGATGCTTGGGTTTATTATTCTCCTGACCCTTGCAGAACTACAAATAACGACTATATGGGCACATGATACCAGCAATTAACCAAATTTCTGCCATTTTAGATTTAAGAATGTTGGAGATATAAAATATTGCAGTCTCCATTGTTCATGGCTTCCTCACTCAGAATTTCAAGAAACCCTACCTGGTCACAAAAAGCTTATCATTTGTGGGACACAATACGAGACTTCTCAACTTTCTCTTGTGTTGACTAGGGATGAGAGAACCTGTTTCACAAATGATTTTCCGTGGTGAGGAGCGGGTAGATATCAGCGGAATTAAATCAATGCCTTCTTTCTGCACTGTAATTTCACAAGGCAATCATAATAAATAACGATCTCAACTTAAAATAGAAATATGAAAAAGTAGGTGACAAGCAATAACTGAAATGCAAATTCAAACAAAAATGTCAAATACACACAGAAAAAGGAAAAACTGATAATGGTAGGCGATTTGAGAGTTACCAAGCTTCCTTTTTGTCCCTTTGGCTTCAACTTCCATAGTTTCTTGCTCAGAAGTGATTCTATAAGACTTCTCCCCTTTCACTTTCACAATACTATTAACATGGGTAGACGGTGATGTACTAGATCGAGAACCAGATAAAGTTGAAGCTTTAGGGGAAGGCTCTGACGGCTTCATAGCTTGATATTTTTTTACATTTGCAGCGGGAATTACAAGTTTTGGTTTAGAGCGAGCCTGGTGTGGGGGAGAAGCAGAATCCTCACTGATTTGGATAGGACTTGGTGATCTTTGCTCAACTTTTATGCTTTTCAAACCATCTCCCTTAGAATTTTTGGATGACATTACATTGGCTTGGTTTCTGAGACGGACCAATTTAATTTGTGAATCCTCCAACCTCCTCTCTGCTTCATCAAGCTGCATACTTTTCCAAAGTGAGGGTTAGTTATGATTCGCCAGTAACCAGTTTAGTGCATAAATATGTATGATTTCCAATTTATCAAATGATCAACTAGTCACAATCAAAACTAAACTTCCTCTTGTAAGCAGTACTTGTGAAAAGGATCAACAAACAGTAACCAAATATTTCAAAGGATCTATGCTGTCCTCCTCCCACACTGTGAAGACTAAGAAAACACTCTATGCTGCACATCAAATAAACTGATAGAACACTGCTGCAATTTTTTTGCCATGATCAAGTGAGAGTCCACTTCAATCTATGTGGCAATTGAATCTGTTTAAAACATTTCTACCAGAAATAGAAAAAGTCCTCTATTCAACCTTTGCTTGTGAAAACACAAACTTTTATTTCTGTCAAAAAACTTCAGGTAATTTTTTCTTCTTCTGTGTTGTGAAAGTGATTGCAAGATTTTGTGAGATGGTATTCTCAACAATTCAGTTGTCGTTACAAAATTAGTGGACACAGTTAAGAAGTCCTATAGATGGCAAATCTCTCCACACAAAATGTATCGTGGATCCAGCAACTGATAACCTAATAATTTGCAATTTGCATACACAAATTTTAAAGTTCTTAGGGTGCCGAAATAAGGTGTTGAGTTGTTACTTATTTGGTGCTTGGCCAAATGAAAGAAGCAACCAAGAATTATTACTTATTAGATTATTAGATTACACCATTCAGAAACAATATAAACCATAAACATTTCGACAAAACTAGTAAAACAACACATAAAACATTGAAATTGAGACCACCTGTTTGATCAATGGAACAAACACTAATAGAAAAAAGTACTGGAAAAGGGGAAATATGAACCTGGGCTTGATAATAGGCGATACGTTTGCGTATATGTTCAACTTCTTTGGTGCGGTGTTCGATTAGAGCCACGAGGGCTTCTTCCTGGTCATCTCTACTGTCTCCATTATCGTCGGCCATTGCCATGGCAACTCTTCCTCCTCCGTTGGAATCTTCTCTTCTCTCAGTCTTGGGTTTCTTTAGCACCGGAGGCGAGCTCATTTCTCTCATCTTTCTCCTCGACTTCTTAAATTTTTGGGTTCGGGTAACCTCAAATGTTTTCGAGATTAGCAGTTTAATGACGGATAGTTCATGTCCATTTCAAGGTCTCAAGTACTCTTCTCCCCCTAATTTCACTTTTCCCCCTTCTTTTTAAAGGAATACGCGGGTTTGTGGCGCTGGAGGCGGATTCGAATACTCACATTCTTTTCTTAATCAATCTTATGTATCCCGGCTAAATGATAAATTTGATAGACGAATTTTATTATTTTTTTTAACTTAGTCACTAATTTATTTATTTTATCTCAAAATTCACTTAATTTTCAATAACATTTTAATTTGACCCAACCATTAAACAACGTTAAAAAAAATTGTGTAAATAAAAAATTGGTGATTTTTCCTTAAAATTGGTATGCATGATTACTTTTATATGTTTTTTCCTCGTTTAAACGAAGAGTTCTGTTTTAATAAAGGAAAAATATGCGGACTTTTTCAACAAAACTCAACCATTGTTCTTTCAATTTAAACCCTAGACTCACTTAAATCAAAATATGTTGAAGAAGACGATCATCAACAAAGCTCAAAAAAAACATATAGAAGCAATCATGTATATCAATTTTGAGGAAAAATCAACAATTTTTATTTACATAAATTTCCCCTAATTTTTCTGTAAACTCTTATAACGGTGTTAAATGGTTGGGTGGAATTAAAACGTTATTAGGAGTTCAGTGGATTTTTAGACAAAAAAAAAAGTTTAGTGACCAAATTAAAAAAAGTGATAAAGTTCGTTAGTTAAATATGTCATTAAGCCATATATATATCAAAATAAAAATTAAAAGGGAAACGATTTTCTAATTTCAATTGAATGAATCACCAACATATAATTTATTTATTTTTAATACAGGCATTACGAGAATATACATAAGGTCGATTAGGGAGCAAGGATAAGGAAAATGGGGTTTTCGTGCCTTGAACCTAGGTTGAAGATTGAAAAAAAACTCATTTGTTTTTAGGGTGGTGTTATTTATACCTCTCGTATTTATCACAAACACTCCTAATGTAAATTTTTAATTACTAACGCTGCCTAAAACTCAGCTAATGAAAAATGAGTCCAGTTACGCACACTTGCTTCACTTTTAGAGAGTTTGTTTGTAATAACTTGCCTAATATCATGCAATGTATTATTTGAGTGTTTTTTAAATAAGACTCGTCTAAGAAAAGGTAAGTGCACTTATATAAATTCAACTCACATGATGAGAGTGTGTTGCTAAGCACTCACCTAATATCAAGCAATGGAGTGGAGTGTTTGTGATAAATAATGTGGTGTTAAAATGTATTTTTAATTAAATTTTGAATGAAAGTGTAAATAACATCACCCTTTTTTATTATACTATAAGGGCATGTATATAATTAATCTATTTTTGTAAATTTGACATATTAATTATGTCACGTCTATATAACAAAAGCAACAATTTTTAATCCTAAAAATTATATATGAGGTAAAAAAAATTAACTAGAAGGGGGCAAAAATAAAAAACCCCTAAATTCCCATTCCATTCAACTAGAGTGCAACAGATTAAAATTTCTTACATCATAAATTTGGGAGACCTAGTCTATTTAGTTTCAATATACCCTTCAATTTATGAGACACGGCTTGAAAACTATCAAAACTCATTATATGCCTCTTTGTATAACCCATGTTAGCTAATAAGCCACCTCCGGCATTATTCTCCCAATGCGTGTGTGACAACTGAAAATCCAAATTGTCCAGCAACTAAAACATACTTTATACCAAATTGTCCAGCAATTAAAACATCCTTCATACATGATGTTCCAAAGTAGGGGTGACAATTTCATACCACGAATCAAAAATCGACCGACCATTTTTATTAGTTACCGTGGCTTCGGTTATCAACCATAGGTAGTTGCGGAAGCAGTTTCCAACTCTTATATTGTCAATAGGCTTAATGACATATTTGATAAACTTGCCGTCGTTGCTTTAGTACAACACATTTCCACTGCCAGTAAGACCAACCATGACCTAGCTTTCTTTCATTTATTAATATATATATATATATGCATATATATATGGCTTTGTTTCATTTATTGATTTATATACACATCTCCACTGCCAGGAAGATTGCAGAGCTTGAAGATTACATCGATATCTTTCTTTCAATGTCGGAGGAGGAACGGACGGAGTTTGTTGTCCAACTACTTGATAAACCTTCTAGTTTTTAATGGCATATGTTGTTGGAGTGGATGAAACCTATATTAATTTCTTTCTTGCTATGAAGATTAAAATTTAGACTATTTAGTTTTTATTTTGGCGTATTTTGACATTCTCTATGATTAGTTATCTTATTTTATGTTTTTGCAATTATTTAATATTTTTTTCTTGAATTTAGTGAAATTCTTATAATTTACCTTGTTAAATGCACAATAAGGGTATATAAGTAAAACTGGTAAAACAATAATCCTATCCAGCACATTTCAAACACTAAATTGGATTATAATATCCTATCCAGTTATTTAATTTGAGACTACGTCAAATGCAAGACTGGAATAAATATTATCCAACTGATCCTTATCATATCCTATCCAATCCATATTTTATCCAATCCAACATTTTTATCCGACACATCAAATGTAACCTATTTAGATAGCATTTGATTATGTGTATATAATAATAAAGAGATTTATTTGTAAGAAAAAAGCAAAAACAAAAGTAGTACCTCTAGTTCACGTTAATAACTCAGAACAAAAAAATAGTGAAGTTAGATATTCCACCAATTACCATGCCAACATACCAACCACACATTATTTTATTTTTATAATAATTTTTTTTCACAAAATATAAATATAATTTATGCTATGTTTATTCAACCTTTTCACGAAGATCTCTTTATATTGTACACGTTTTCTTAAGCGCAAAAAAATGTCTTACAAATAGTTAAATGCTAATAGACTCGATGTGAATCAATTGCTTTTGATTTTTTGGCTAAATTGTAATTTTTTTCCCTCTTGTTTTCTATAAATTCTAGCGGCACGTGTGCGTAGGGCCAGTGAATACTTTCCCGCGCGGTTCCTTCAGCAGTTTCACTCCGTCGGAGGAGAAAAGCGAGGAGAGACAAATCAATCAGAGAGAATTTACCGAGAAACCCTAAAAAAATAATCTAAAAGATGGAAGGAGGAGTTATGGGAAGCGACGATTTGGACAGAGAAGAAGACGAAGCAGCTTCCGACCTTTTGAGAGATCGATTCCGACTCTCTACTATATCTATCGCCGAAGCCGAAGGTTTCGTACATGTCTAACTGTAATCTTTCTTTTGAACTCAATTTAGTTTTTCTTAATTTTGATATAGTAATATTGACAGTTGATTTGATTTGCCCGAGCAGCTAAGCAAAACGACATGGAAATTTCTAGACCTATCATGACCTGTATCTCTGATTTAGCCTTCAAATATGCAGGTATACAAGCTTGCTCCACACCTTTCTCTTCTACATAACGCATATATGCATATATACGTACGATTAAGGGGAGAATAGTCGCTGTTTAAGCACTTTCGATGAGCATTCATTCTTCTATTCCTATTCCCTCATATTAGGAATTAATTTTTAACATCAAAATTGGTGTACTTCGATAAGGGATAAAAAATTGGACGACTCAGTTGAGAGATGCCTTTCTAAGAGTAGAGTCGAAAGATGCATTGAGAGTGAAATTAGACCCTAGTGGCGTGTCTTACAAGTACTGTAGAATGTAGATATATATCTACAGGATTGGGGCAATGGTTTTTGAATCTTAAAAGTGTATAAGGGATAAAGAATTGTGTGGCTCAGATTTAGAATGCTTTTTGAATGGTTGATAGTGCCTTTGTCATGAATTACAATCTAGTATACATATATTGTTCGTTAAACTTTTTGCCTTTTATATCCTGTATTAAATCTAAAATAAGGTTTTTGCATTCCATGTGCTAGATTTGATTAACTCATTGATTTTAGTGAGCTAGATGATCATTACTTTTTCTTCTTCACATTGCAAAAGAACTAAAAATTCACACAAAGGAAACCCTAAGGGGGTTGCCTGCCGTCATGTGCTCTTACATCAGTAGATGGCTGAAACTTCTTGAGTCCACCTCCCATCGTGTGTCTTGGTGCATGCACATTTGACGGTCTAAATGCACCATTTGAAGGATCTTCACCTCTGTGAGCATGTCTCTAATAGGAAGATCCTACAACCTAATAAACTTCAAGAGAGACTCGTTTCCATGTAGATATGGTTGCACTAGTCCTCAATTCCTTGTCTTTTGTGCTCACTTTGGTGCATGGCTGACTGTGCATTGGAAAATGAATTTAGCCAAAGCTAGATTTAGATATTGTATTTGTAGGGCAATTGGAAATGAAGAGTGATGGCTTATTCAGTTGAGGATTTTATCATCTAGATGTCGCTTATCTTATACTCCCTCTGTACCGTTTTAGGTGTTCGGTTTTGAGTTCGATACTTTTTGAAGATACACTAATTTCAACCCAATCAATGGTTGAGCACAAACTTGTTTAGCACCACAAGATTTCATTCATTGATTATGTCCCAAAAGGAAATTGGATTCTTGGTTTGGGACGTCCCAAGCATCCACTTGAAACAACACTTAAGTTTGTGACATGTTTCGTAGTTAAAACAAATAGATAAACAAAAAAGCAACACTGATGCATATCTAAGAACTTTAAATATTTTAAATGCCCAGTTATACGGAAAAAATGAGTTTATTATGTGTTTGCATGTACATGTCTTCTGATAATAGGTAATAAATCTTGAAAATTGTTTGAAAAAGATGGCTTGGACTAATAAAGGCTTATTTGTTGAAAAGCAGAACAGTTGGCGAAGGACCTTGAGTTATTTGCACAGCATGCAGGTCGCAAGTCTGTAAACATGGAAGACGTGATTCTTTGTGGTGAGTTTGTCAATCTTTTAAGTTTCTAGGGAGCTTTACTGCCATTGAAGTAATAAAAGACTATCGGTTTAATCAATTGTTTTAGCAGACTATCTCATTTGTCATTTAATATGCATGCAGTAGCAGCGACAGAATACTTCATTATGGTCAAATTTTATGTAGATAAATGTGTATCTATTTCTCTGTTCCACTGGCATAAAAGAATCGCTAGAAGGAGGTAGCCAACTGAGCTATTCGAGCTGTTTTTGTTCTACAACTGTTCATTTTTATAATAGTTCGAATGGAGGTATTTCAACAATAAACATGGTGTTCCATGTGTATTGAATAATTATACTCTCATCTTTATCAGCTTATCATTTTTGGTGATTTTTTTGAATCTTGTGGCACCTCAAAACCGCTTAATTTTTGGCTTCAGCGCATCGGAATGAACATCTGGGTGCATCACTGAGGTCTCTCAGCAACGATCTAAAAACAAAAGAACCCCAATCTGAGAGGAAACGGAAGAAAGGCCCAAGAAAGGATGACAAAGCTGCTGCTTCTGTAGTCCACATTCCCGATACTTAGCCCATGACTGGTTAGTAGGGCTTGTTAGTAGATAAATCAAAGCATATTATTACAGATTAGTTCTGAATACGCCTTCCTAATTTGAACTGATGTTGTAGTTCTTTTACAGAAATGAAAGCAAGCATTTTTTTTGTCACAATTGAGGGCGAAATATAGATGAAAACAAAAATGGGTCGCTAAGTTTTCTTTTGTTTGGTAGGAAGTGGGTGAAAGGTAGAAAAGATGGTTTCCTCTCCATTTTATCCCCAATAAAATGTCATTTTACCGTCTATATCAACTTAGGGGCGACTGGATATATATATATTTATGTTTTCATTCAAGACATTAATAGGTACTCCTCTTCGAAATTTATACTTGATTTAGGGCTCCTTGAAAGAAACATGGAAATAGGGACGTAGAGAATATCTATATTGTGGAGGTAGTTTGTAATTCAGATCTTTCTTGTTCCTTAATTTAGGAAGATTTTTGGGCCTTTACATTTTTATTTCCGTTCCACATTTTATATGCACGTCAGGCTTATATGTTAAAGACTCACTCAATTCAGTCAAGAAAAATGGCCAAATAACAAGTGAAGGTTGAAGAGTTTCATTTGTTTCACCAATTCACATTTTACTTCAATAAAACCAAATTACAATCTCGTTTCCAAGTGTAGCCCATCTCATTTAGCATGTTCTGTCAATGTTGTTCAAATTAAAAGTCCACGGTATATGAGCAATTTGAAGTTGGAAATGTCAATACAATCACGAGTTAAATGAAATGAAAGGAAAAAATTGGTGAAAGTGAATAAAAGAAAAAGAAAATAAAAAGTAGGTAAAGGAGTGGAATAGATGAAGGTGAACTAATATAAGAAAGAGATGAGGGTTCGATGAGTTGTTCCATTCCTCTTCCACCGTCTTCATCTTCTCTTCTTAAATCATTCGCTGGAGTTGCAGGGAAGGCTCAAAATGTAGAACTTTCTCAAAGCACAGTTGGGCAACACAAAGAGGAGCCAGCAGTTTTTTTTCACTTCAGATGAGATTGCTAAACTTTTGATTCCGTTTTAACACGCTTTGGTGGGGAAGCTCTCTCATGGTAGACCATCACTGGATGAGATTAGATCAGCCTTTGCTACGATTGGATTGAAAGCGATGTATTCCATAGGGCTATTGGATTCTAAGCATATACTGATTCGATTTCATAGTAAGGAAGATTTTCTTCGAGTGTGGTTGAAAGAGCAATGGTATCTAAAATGCTATCTAATGAGGGTGTTCAAATGGACCAAAGATTTTCGTGTTGATATTGAGGCGGCGATAGCCCCGGTTTGGTTTTCTTTCCCTCAGCTTCCAGTTCTGTTTTTTGCTAAACAAAGCTTGTTTGCAATTGCTAGTATGGTAGGGCATCCATTATGTATGGATAATGCTACTGCGCAGTTAACTCGACCTAGTGTGGCGCGAATCAGTGTCGAAGTGAACCTTTTGCATGAATTACCTTTTTGAATTTGGGTTGGTACATGAGAAGGTGGATTCTGGCAAGCTGTGGAATATGAAGTTGTTCTTAGATATTGCTCTCGATGTTTAAGACAAGGCCATTCTAAGGATATCTGCAAGATGGAAAATAATGCTAAAATTACAATGACTCGAAGACCTATTAACATTGTTACTCCAGTGGAGACTAATCAAGTTATGGGTCCAAATATTGCTTCAGTGGAGGGCATTCCAGGTGTTCGAGGTAATGCTTTGGTCATTTCTAGTGTGGCTCCTGTTGAGAATGTATCAAATGTTGGTAAATTCGACGCTTCAATGGTGAAGGCAATCTCTTCTACATTAGTAATTATTCCAATGCACAAATAAGCATCGTTAATAATTGATAATAATGCTGTCCAATGTAGTAAAAGGGATATTGATGATGAGCATTTGCTTAAATGGATCGAAATTGAGCAAGGTAAGAACACTCTAGGAGATGCAAGTAGTTCACACATGGTTCCTTTAATCTTAGAGGAAAAAGAAGTAGCAGCAGAAGGAGAGGGAGAAGGAGGAGGAGGATAAAGAGAAGGAGGATAAGAAGAAGAAAGAGAATAAGAAGAAGGAGGAGGAGAAGAAGGGGGAGGAGAAGAAGAATGAGAAGAAGGAGAGGAGGAAGGGGGGGAAGAAGAAGAATAAGAGAGGGAAGAGATGTTGAAGATGATAAAATCGAAAGTTATTAAAATTTTGATTTGTTGGTTGAAAGTTCTAAAAAAATGACTATTAAAATAACAAGAGAGACAACTAATGGAGATTTATATGATTTAACTACATTTTTTAATGAGGTCAATAACTACATTTCAAATTGTAGGTCTGGGGGCGGACGATAAAGATGGTTTCATGGAAGTGTATTCTAAGAAAACAAAGACAAATTGGAAAAATCTATATAAAGAGACATCAACACAACTTCATTTGAATCAAGATGAATCTCGTCTATTAAATTAAGTGCAATTTGGCTCCCCAAAGGTTCTTCGTGAGCGGACAAAATAACATATTCGAAAACTGGCACGATTTAAGTAGTATATCCCTAAGTTCGAAAATGATTTTGAATCTTTAATATTGAGCATAAGTCAAGTGCTGCATAAAGGGTGTTTGATTGAAGTCAAATTTATGCTGGATGAAAAAAGGTGCTACAGCCTAAACCATGGATGTTAGTTAATTGGTGCTGTCCTGAAGCAGGTAATCATCAAGAAGACTATATTGGAGTCCCTTGGGCCATTGTATATGTTGTTAGATCTAAAAATGTATCTTGTTTTTTTGTGATTTAATAAAATTCTAAGGGCTTTTGCCTCCTTTGCTTTAAAAAAAAAAAAGTCCACGGTATATTAAGTAATAGAGTTAAATACATGTAACACTTATAAATTTTACCCCAAGTTACTCTTTAGTCCATGATGTTCCGATTTACACTCATGAAACTATAAAGTTTCAATTGTGCCTTACTTTGGTTTAAAAGTGGATGTTGGCTTTAAGAATCCTAATGGAATTGCTCAGATTGTGCTTGTGTGAGGGGCATAATCGGTATTCCACTTTATTTCTCCCAATTTCTCCTTACTTTTACTAATTTCTTTAAGTACGACATGTATTTCTCCAATATTTCCTCTCACTTGTTTTTTGGTTGAAAATAGTGAGTTTAGATGGATTAGGGCTAATGAAGTAAGAAAAAGGGGTGAAATGATGAGGAATACTGGTGATGCCTCCACATGTGCATCACACAAGCAATTTCATTAGTTTATTTTATTTTTAAAGCCAATTCAATTTTGGACAAAAAGTGATACAGTTGAAATTTATAATTTTATGAGTGCAAATTGAAACATCATAAACAGAAGTGTAACTCGTGGTGAACTATTGAACTTCATAGGTGTTATATATATTTAACTCTAGAAAGTAAGAATTTGGAATACCATTTTAATTCTCTCTCTTACCGTATTATTCTTTTTTTAGTATAATGCATTTGTAGGTTTCTATCCATCACTTTTTCAATATATATTATATTTGCGATGTGCGTTCTACATTTTTTTATATGGACATCAAATCTAAAATGTGAAAAGGTCAAAAAGAAGTGTTACCTCAATGGTAAAAGTCATATGTTTAAGTCACTACACTTTCATGCTCATATTGTTTTTTTTTAAACAAAAAAACAAAAATTGTATAAAACTATGATAAGAACAAAAATAAAAAGCTACACTAGGCTTTTACAATCTTTTTGGGCCGAAAACATCAGGCCTAGGAAACAAGTTACTACTATCATGATAGCATTCCATTAGTCTAGCCAATTCCACCTAGTTTCTTGTTTGATCTACTGTAAGCGTAAGCAAGCAATAGCATCTAACACCTAATATCATGTGGTCTTTAATACAATATATATATATATATATATATATTAAAGTAGTTAAAATGATATAAAAAAAATTAATTATTAATAGAGCAAATATTTTAATGCAAATGCAATACTAGAAATCTTTCATACAATCCTCTTTTATGTTATACTTCAATCATCTCTGATGTTCATCAAATCACTTGGGGTTAAATCGACATTTAACATTACGAAACTTGGGGTTAAATCGACATTTAACATTAAGAAATAATTTTTGAGGGAAGTCGTGATTTTTGGGTTGACAAGGTCGTCTTTGAAAGTAATGCTCGTCGAACCTTCTCATTAGGTTAGGGCCGTAGTTATAAATATTTTTCCTTAATTTGAGCTCATCTACATTGAACTCCTTTTCATTAGATCCCACATTTTTAAAGAATTGAATTTCGGGTTGAATAGAAAACTTGGCTTGTATATTTTTTGACCCCACACTTAAAGAAGATTGAACTTTAGATTGAAAACAATATTGTCCAACGATTCTCTTACTGTTTATTCAAAATTTATTTATTACCATTTTTTCAAAATTAAATACAAAAATTAATGTTCATTAAATTAGGGGTTCAATTTATACTATATATATAAAAAATCAAAAAAGAGGGGAGTCAATTTCGTTAAACTGATTTTCATCCTCTTGCTTGCACTAATTATCTTCTTTAAGGACCGTCATTTTTTAGAGGGTAAACGGATGATTTTTTCATGAAATTTGGTGGATATTATCTCTATAATTAATAGATTATCTCTACCAAATTTCATAAAAAAAATCAATCAGGAAGTGGGTTAATTGAAAAATTGATATATATGCGCATTTCTGGACGTTAAAATTTTAGATTTTTAGTTAACCCACTTTCCATTTGATTTTTTTGATAAAATTTAGTGGAAATAATCTACTCATTATAGAGATCATTCTCACCAAGTTTTATGAAAAAGTTTAACTGTTTACCTCTCGAAATGGACGGTTCTTAAGTTAGCTAACTTAATGACAGTCTTTAAGAGAAGGAGAGTGTATATATATATATATATATTCTTTTGGGAAAACTAGATTACATTTGAAAAATTTAAATATATGATGCAGCTAGTTACATTTCCCTGACCCTTTAGATACATGGCCAGTAAATAAGAAAAAATGTACACTGTAGATACAATTCAAGATATGACATTTAAAAATTAAAACAAGAGTAGGGGTTTCAACCACTTGGGGCAGTTCATTTGGCAGTTAAAATACTATTTAAATCTGAAAATTTAAAATTTTCAGATTTAAGTAGTTTAAAAAGTTGTTTAGTAACCAAAAAAATTAAATGACTACTTAATTTTTACCATTTAAAACTTAAAATTTTCATTCAAAATTTTAAGTGACAACTTTGCTACTTAAATTTGAAACTTAATTTTAAATGGTGTAAAATGTCAATTTTACCTTCTTTCTTTTAACAAAATTACATAGCAGGACCTACAACTACCGCCTCCGCCACAGCCACCGATTACATAGCCACAACCACCTCCTCCTCTTCCTTTACTTCCACCATCACCACATTATACACTGCAACAATTGCATAAGCAACTGTAGCGACCTTATCTCACGGATAATTACCGCAGCAACGATCATGGGCCTTATATTGAACGTTTTCCTTTCCTTCTTCATCCTTGTTGTCATGATCAATCTCACCCATCTCATTTTCTTCTTCACTATCCTTCTTTTCTTCATTACTACCATCACACTCAAACATCACCATAGTAACTAACATAAATAATTGACAAATCAGCAAAAACCCGACATAAATGGCCGCACCATCTGCACACTCTGCGTTTTTGATTTCATACACGCATCTGCATACACACATATAGACACATATACATATATTATATATATTCATGGAACTTTATAAAATAATAAGGGCAAAATTGTTATTCTAAAAAAAATTCAGTTTTTAGATATGTTATATTCAAACAAACAACATTTTTTCAGAACTAAACAATCAGTTTTTTTAATTTTTAGTTTTCATTTTTTTTACTAAACGCCAACTTAGTTAAATTAAATTTTTATCGTACATTTTTTTTACTGTTGGATGCTCGTGGCCCACCAAATGTGCCCCTAGTCATAATAATAATAATATAAAATAATTATAAAGGATAAAAATGAACTTGTCTTTAAAATAAATGACACTTTTTTTTTCTATTAATTTACAAGATAAACTAAAGGATCTACTTTTTAAGTAAGGACAAAATATTAATTATTTAATTATTTTAATTAATTAAGTTGAATTCTAATACTACCATTCTTAAAGATAAATATAATAAAATTAATATAAAATTAAATTCAAAATTAAATCAATAAAAATAAATTTAAACCAATTCAAATACATATCACAGCAAAACCAATTAAGAAGATAAATATAGCAATTATTCAATCAAAGTCTAGTAGGAGAAGGAAGTCCGCTCTCTAATTCAATTATCTCTCTCTCTCTCACCGGAAAATAATGTCCAGCACCTTCTCCAGTGATGTAAATCAAAGCCGTACTTCCATATTTTTTTTCAAATGAATACTTTGGTCATTGACTTTTCTTACATTTTGAGGAACCCAATTTTTATTTGATATAGATTTTAAAATGCCTCGGAACTCTTGTTGTAGTAGCCATATCCATTATTTTGTTGAACAAATCAAATAAGATTTTCTTTTAGTACTTGGGCAAGTAGGAAATGATCAATTTCATCGCGTTTTTGTTTGATTTGGGTGGGCCAAATCTTCCGATAATAAGGATAAAACAACGTACATAGGCTTAAGAGGTGAAAGAATGTTGGTGTTGCTTTGCTGATCGCTGAAAGCGAACCGGAGATCGGTGGAGATTGCATTTGGCTAAGGATTGCGAAGCTAAGTGAGGTTTTATTAATTAACTGTGGTCCGTTGAGGAGGAGGCTGAGATTGCATTGATATTGATGAATTTATTGGAACCATCAAATTTGTAATTTCTTTTTCCCTCTTTCTCGTGTTAGTACCCACTATTAAAAAGAAAAACAAAAAAAAAAAAAGCAGCTAATAGTAAATTAATATGTACGTGAGGAAATTGTTCCATGATATGTTTCTAAGTACCTTCCTATTTGTATTAATTATTTAGAGGATCCGTAATTTAATATGTTTGTCAAAAACTAATTATAAAAACGTAACTTAATATGTTTGTTAGGCATTTTTCTAATATATTATTTTGTAGGTATTTTTATATCCTTGATAATTTTGCAGGCATATTAACTAACAAGTCAACATTTTATTTGGTAAGCACTTTTCTAACGTATTAATTTGTATGTATTTTTCTCTTCTTATTAATTTTGCAGGCATATTAATTGTAGGTGCAGTATTTGTGTATCGAAGTGGAACCATAGTAGATCCGGTTCAAATTGGTAGAGATGGTAATTGGATTGAGCTTTATGATGGGGTTTTTATCAATTTCTCTCTTCAGTTATCTTGACTCTCCACCCTTTTCTATTTATAAATCCCTTTTTCATGCTCTCCAAGTTAGATTAGGTCACAAGTAAAATGACCATAGAAGGTATACCTTGTGGTGCTTGTGATATTCATCTCCTCCTTCCATGTGAGAGGAGCACATCTGTTGTAACTAACTTCTTTGCACTTTACACATGTCATTTTGTCATTCGTTCTTGCAGTAAGCATTTATCATATTATATTATTATATGTGTTATTGTCTTATTGGTTAGGACGCTTATGTTGGCATTTTCTCCATCTATAGGCCTGTAATTCTTCTTAGGTCGATTATTTTTTACTCGGTGGTTGTCCTTTTTTATTTGGCGGTTATCCCTTTTTACTCGGCACGATATTGTCTCTTATTTGGCAAACATTCTGTATTGCCCTTCGTGTTGTTGGGCCTCATTCGTAATCCGTTATCTTTCATGATAATTGGATCTCGTCCTTCCCATTCGGCCCATAAGAGAGTGCTAAAATCATGTCCCCACATTAACTAACAACTACAATAATTTATTTTGTAGACATTTTTTAAAGATTTGTATATATTAAAGTATTGAGTATTATAAGCATCCAAGTTGGTATGTTTTTAATTTGTTTATTTATTTAGGTGACTTTATCGCTTTAGATTTTGAAAACTCCACTTTTTGAAATTATTTTTCATTTGACTGTTTTGAATTATTCTTGTGTTTATCATTTTTGTTTTAAAATTTTTTATTATATGTTTTTGAATTTATTATCACCGACTTAATTTCATAATTAATTTTATATTTAGTTTTGGGTATTTATCTATAAAAAAGGTAGGGTTAGAATTCAACGTAATTAATTGAAATAATTAAATATTTTGTGTTTTGTCTTTAATTAAAAAGTTATCCTTTAAATTAATCTCTTAAAAAAAGTGTGACATTTGTCCTTTTTTTAAAAAAATCTCTAATAATAATGGTATCATATTTAAAATTTTAAAAAATCCCTAATAATAATGGTATCATATTTAAAATTTACAGTAATTAGTTGTTAGCAATTTAAGTTGCAAAATATACAGGCTCTCCATGGGAATAAAAATGTTGAGAAGGCGTATGAATGAACTAGGATGAGATAACATAACACGGTTTCGAAATTCGAATCGTAGCTGACCGCAATTGTTGCTGATCCAAGTTTCCACGGGAAGATTACATTGTTTTTTTTACCATCAAATTACCTTGCTACAAAAATAAATTATTTTTTTCCTTAAATTTATACTCCCTCATATCTCAATTTAATGGATAATGTTCGATTCTCACATTTTTTAAAAGTTAGATTAATCAACATACGCGATATATGTGCTACTCAGATATATGTACTTCAAATTAAAATAAAAAAGAAAGATATTAAGTGGTTTAATAGATGAGCAACATTTTACTTTGTCAAATGTCCAAAGTTTGAACCTTCTTACAAATATATCAAGGCGGTTGAAATTAGTCATAACTTTATATAATAGTAAAGATACTCTAATGGTAAGATAATCGATAATTAATCATAAGAGCACAAATTTAATTATATATAATGATTATTTAACTTAAACAACCCATACATACCATCTTGTGCTATAGAATATGCTGTTTGCCATGCTTATTAATTACAGGTTACTTTCCTTTTGCGTGCATACCGAATTGAATGTTAAATCTATACAATTCGAAGTCTTGAAATAAAAATAAAAAAGTTTCAAAATAAAGAGGTACTAAAATTCTGTTAAGTTTCAAAATAACTTCAAGTGGTTAAATTTGTATCCTGAAATTATTTATATTTCTCTTTAACTCTCAAACTGTGGTTTTATATTTGTAATGTGAGGGCAACTTTTAAATTAAAGTCTCAATGCGACTTTCAGAATTAGCAAATCCAATTCCCTCAAAAATTAAACAAAAGAAAAACAAGTCTAAAAAGCTATTTCAATAGTATCTCTCTCCCCATGTTCATAATTTTTTTTTTTGAGGCAAGATCTTCCAAAACGAAAAGAAAAAGAAACCTTATTAGGGCCTAATAACTGCACCCTGCAATGAAGGAATCAACCTATAAAGTGCCTTAATTAGGGACTTATTGTTTTTGTTGAATTAGGACACCCCTATCCACCCACTACAGATATATTGGATACTTGCTGTTTCAGGCCAGAGCAAGGCAGTAATAATCTTTTGACCTACAGAATATTTGCCCTTAAAACTATATCTCGTAAGTCCCATTCAAGGGAAAGCCCATAGTAATGGCATTCACATTTGCCAAAAGGTGATAAACTGGTCTTTTCCTAGATGAGGATAATTTGCCTTCCAATTTCAGTGCCCAAACAAGTGAGCAGGTTTGGATGCAGATACCCTAGAAAAGTGCGTGACAGCAACAACATTCAAAATATTTAAGGTCAAAATTGTCCGAATGCAATTCAAGCGCGTCACTCTATATAGAAGGACAGGCCACTAAAGAGTCCTTTTGAATTCAAAGCCTAAACAAGGAAAGTAATGACCTTCACAAGGTAGTCAATTTTACCAAAAGGGAGGATTGGGTACCCTTTATGGTAGATAAGATTAATCCATTAGAAAAAGAATGTAAGCCCCAAATGATCCCTATAAAAAGAACATAAAACCTTTAGGTTCTCTAATCGTTACCTACCCGTATCACAATCCACATACTTGACCCCGTTTGTTTCTCCTCTAACTATACATTCTATTAAGTTAATGGCACCAGAGCCGAATGACAAGTACGAAAATCCTAATTCTCTAGCTAAGGTAGCTGGTGATGGACAACAAGCACCTGTTGATGGGACCGTTGATAAAAACAAAACATCGAGACACTCTCGATGGACCAGACACGAAACATTGGTCCTTATCGAAGGCAAGAAGGTTGCAGAGGAAAGAGGTCGAAAGGGTCGAAGATCCAGTTCAGGTTTCGGGTCGGATCAGCTTGAACCCAAGTGGGACTCAGTCTCTTCGTACTGTAAACAGCGTGGGGTATACCGAGGACCGGTCCAGTGCCGCAAAAGATGGAGTAACCTAGTTAGTGATTTTAGGAAAATTAAAACATGGGAGTCTTCTTTAAAACAGGAAGGTGAATCATTTTGGATGCTGAGGAATGATTTGAGAAGAGAGAGGAAACTGCCGGGTTTCTTTGATAAGGAAGTATTCGATGTGTTAGATGGAAGGGCATTTACTACTGCGGCGTATCAACTGGCCCTTGTGACAGTAAGTACGAGGGCAAAAGATGAAGGGGAAGAAGTGCTTGTGACTGAGGAAGATGAAGGCGAAGAAGAGGAGGAAGAAGCAGAGGGAGAGGCAATTTTTGATAGTGGACGACATGATGATGCTCTGTTTGTAGAGTCTGAAAAATTGGTGCAAGAGGAGAGAGAGAGGAGCCCAGGTAAGGAAAGAGTTATGACAGATAGTGCAACAAAGACCATACCTTCTCCCATGCCTATTTCAGGCAAGTTAAGTTTATGTCAAATTTGTTCAGTTCTTTTCCCTTTTCAACTCAGTAATACACTTTTTTCATATAGTTTTATGGGTGTCTATCTTTGGTTTATATAAATATTTGTTGGCCAGTATTGGACCGAGATAACAAATGTTTCAATGTTTTATGTTGCGAAGCTTGCTTTGCAAGTTTGCCTGCTTCTTACCAATTTTTTATGCTTATATCTGGCATTTATGAGCAGAGAAGCATTATCAACCACTCCACCAGGCGTACCCTAATCAAGGTAAAGTCCATCCACATGGACCACATGTATATACATTCTTGATGTTTGAATTCCCAGAAACATTATGTTATTTTGCAGCTTAGGGTGAATTTTACTTCAAGTAATTAAGCTGGGTCCTAGAGGCTCGAGCCAGATCATTTCTTAATCGTTATTGCATAAATATCTCAAGTCCGTGTAAATTTTGTTTTGATCGTATACCTAAGGTACTGCGAAAGAAAAACAGCCAGGATTGCATTTCTGGCAAGGCTCTGTGTCTCAGGAAGGATGTAAGCGGAGACGACTGTCAACAGATGCAAGTGAAGACGCCAATTTGGAGGATCGATTGATCAACGTTCTCGAGAAGAACGCTAATATGTTGAATTCACAACTCGAAGCTCACAACATAAATCTTCAGTTGGATAGGGACCAACGGAAGGACCACAATGACAGCTTAGTTGATGCTCTTAAGAAGGTTACAGATGCTCTAATAAAAGTAGCTGATAAGTTAACTAGAGACAATTGAGACATTTGATATCTACACAAGAATCTTGGCAAGGGCCTACTCTTTAGGGTTTTGAAAATTATATTTTCCAATTATTTAATTTGCTTCCTGTTTTCCTTTCACACCGCTGGTATTCCTCCCCCACTGCTCTTCAACATTCTCCATCATCTTCTCGTATTGTTTGATGTCCACTTGTTCTTGTGGACTATTTAATACATACTGTTTGTTATTGTTATTTATGTCTTCATTTATTTTTGGTCTTATTATGAAAAAGTACGCAATCCGAATGTTGAGGACAAGACGACATTAAGTTGAGAGCACCAGACTCCGCAGAGTTGTTTTAATACTATTTCAGAGAGAGAGACAGACTACAGAAACCAAGTACTGTCTACATAATTTTTTCATTTTTTGGTCTGCTACATAAATTGAAAAACATAAACACTTGACAATGTATGCATGCACACAACAACACAGATGAAAATAAATAAGTGGATTGATGTCATCAAATGGTACAATGTACACTTGATAGTTGATACAGGCTGAGGAAAATCACAAGCAAAATCTGCTAAGATGCCATCAACAGTTGGATACATGATCATCTAAATCTAATATAAAGCCGTATAGATTGATGCATGCAGGCAAATGACAAGATATACAAAGCATCTCAAGAGATTCCTACCGTCTAATGACTGGGAAAGAAAAATTACACAAAGTCGAATCTTACCTCTCTTCCATTCTAAGCAGGCACAGCTTCAATGAGCTTTGCAAAATAAAACTGCGTGGTGGTTAGGCCTCTCTTTCTTATTCTCCACCCAACCTTTTGCAATGCCTTCTCAACATCCGCCTCTGCGTGAAGATACGCCCTTGTTGCCTTTGAAGGACCGGGGAACAACTCCCCAACCCTCTTCAACAGATCATAATAGAGTGTCTTTGGAGCAAAACTCAAAATTAAGCGATCCTCGGCCAATGAAGCTAGATGGGCAATCATTGCGTCTGCTTTACTTTGAGGATAATGTATCAAAACGTCTAAGCAGACCACTGTGTGGTATTTACCATCTAAGCTCTCTAAGTCCTTCACTTCAAACTTTGGTAACGCTGGTGCTGCTGAGAGCTCATCCTTTCCAGTCAGGAGCTCTTCTCTTGCCTGCATGAGATTCAAACAGCGATTTCAGATTTTCAAATTGCCTTTCGTTCAATCTTCTAATATATGCATAGTAATTATTCACAATTTTAGGAGGATAACAGGGTGTAAAATAATGTCTATGGGTTATGTATACTCTACTGTACAAATTTAAGATGTGTAAATATGCATACCTTAAGGTAAGGTCTTTTCAACTATATCTATTTTTGTCTGCAAATGTAAAACAATTTATTCGATATTTACACTTAAACTTCAGACTGGAAAAATATTTATACTAGAGCCCGATTCTATCTGAATTTTGTCAAAATTCAATAAAATCGTGCCAATTTTGGAAAAAGTTGTTGAAATTGAATCAGTTCACAATTATCACTGGTTTTGAGAAAAAGGATTATTGGCAAATTGCAGTCAACCTCTTAAGCCTATAGTTCTATTTCACTTTGTCCAGTTAAGACCGTAAAGTTCCCCCAAAAGTGCCTTGGACAATTTAACCTATACATTTAGCCCAAATCTGTTGAATCCGTTGGACACAAATCTTATCTTTTTACGGAAATCAGTTCAATTCTTGAATAACTTCAAGGGAAAAAACTAGATTATGCTTAAAAGCGAGTAGTTCAAAAATAATTTAAGGTAAGCTTGCTGTTATTCCATATATATAAATAAATGAAGAGATATTAGGCAGCCAGAGAGAGCCAGAGAGAGAAGAGAATATTAATTGATGGACCTGCTTCTCAGCTTCAGCAACCATAGCAGCAGAGATATCACTAGCGGAAACAATAGCACCTTCCTTGGCTAATGGAATGGATAAAAGTCCGGTCCCACAGCCTGCATCACATACAGTAACACCTTCCAGACTCCCTTCATCCTTCAACATTTTCATCACACTCTCCACAGTCTTCGCATGTCCAATCCTTATATCCAACTGCACCCTATTCACCTCATCAGTATCTCCGTAAATCTTCTTCCACCTCTCGAATCCATTATTATTAAAATACTCCCTCACCACCTCCTTGTCCCCTCCCCCAACTTCAGCGGCCTGGCTCCGCCTCCTCATCTCGGGGTCTGCTATCGACAGCACGGCTGCTAGGGCGGCGACCGATCCTCCGCCGATGACAGCCAGTGTGGTGCTGTCGAGTGGAGAGGTGATGGCGGAGAGGTCGGATGCAGTGGAGAGTGGTGGAATGGCGGATACGATGAGTGTTTGGCGGTTTGGTTTGTATTGTTTTGGAGATAATTTAGGGCTAGTATGGATACAGGCCGGAGATAATATCGCCGACGAGTACGCCATTTGTATTTCTCCACTGTCGAGTGGAGAGGTGATGGCGGAGAGGTCGGATGCAGTGGAGAGTGGTGGAATGGCGGATACGATGAGTGTTTGGCGGTTTGGTTTGTATTGTTTTGGAGATAATTTAGGGCTAGTATGGATACAGGCCGGAGATAATATCGCCGACGAGTACGCCATTTGTATTTCTCCGGACAGTGAGAACGAAAAATGAGTTGTCTCGTCTTAATGATACAATATTGATTGGGGAAGGGGATGTATAGTTGATAATGTAATCCAGGATAAGGATAGTATCCGTCCGCCCATTTATTCTCGTGGGTCCTCCTCTCCATGGTTCATAGTCGCAGTTTTGATGTAAACTTCGTCATTCAATTTTAATTCGACTATCGGTTTCAGTTTTAGCTATACGGATTGATTTATTATTTAAAAAGTTAAAAAAAGTTATAAAAAAAAAATATGAATTTTTTTTAAAGTATGAGTTTAATAAAATGTATCAATTACATAAGTATAATAATATTATTTAATACAAATTATATAGCCTACATTAAAATATTATAATTTGAGGAATGAAGATATAAAGAAAGTTGAAAATTGGCACTCGTGGAATAAAAATAAAAGAAATTGCTAGATGACCAATAATTTGATTGACTATGGTGATGATAGTTCCCAAATTCTCAATAACTGCTGCTACTTGAAGATTCATCATGATACGTTCCACGATCACTTCCATAATAATCACTACGATCAGCAATACTATTATTTGATAGTTGCCAATTTACACTCCAACTATTTTTTTTTCAATAATTGTCAATTTACACTCCAAGTCTCCAAAATCTAACATGTAGCAATTTTATTTTTTTTTTTTTTTTTGTAACTGTCCAATTATGTCACTTTAGTCACTTTTTTTTTTGCAATACAGAGTAAAATATTAGTGAAATATCGACAACTAAATGTGATTTTCGATAAAACAATGGTGATACTTCAAAATATCGCGAATTTAATAATATTAAGTCATAATAGTGGTTCGGCACCTCCTATTCTAACTTAGTATTGGCCGATACTTTGAACCATACTCCTCTCTTTCTTAAACAAAAAATATTGAGTAAACTTAATCATATTGTATATTAGAGTATGCCCATATCCGAGGACACGAAATGACAAGTAAAATAACAATTATAAATAAAACAAAAATTTATAAATAAAGTGTACTTTTTGATTTCTCGGAGACAATTGTAATTTTTAGATTGTAAAAGTTATCGGTCAAATCAGTAAATAGTAAATCTCTGATTTGTATTACAGATATAGCTCGTAATAATGTTTTATTTAAACTTGCTACATTATTTTACATATATTGCAACTAAGAAACATTTATATGAAATTTCATTGTCGAGGAACGCTTAATTCTTTTTTCAACAAATTAAGTATTGGTCCAATTATAAAGACCAGTTTGATTATAATATATAAAAAAAATAATAATTGAATTTTATGAAAAGTTAAAAAGAAAATGTGGTTCAGATGGTTTTTTCTTACTTTGTGTTTCTTTTTAATGATTTTTTTTCTTTAGTGATTGAGGGAAAAAAATTCACAAAAAATAATGAGCATGAGATGCTTTATGAAAAACATCACATCACATGCAAACTTATTTTTCAACTTTTTACATAAATCAAATGTTTTTTTATAGTTGGAAAATTAAAACCGAGAACCGGAGAACCAGTCCGACTCGAACTGATAAAATCCGGTTTGGTTCGATTCTTAGAAATATGTTAATTTTTTTTAACAGTTTGGTTCTCATAAATAACTAGTGGTTTAGTTAACGGTTCTTGATATCATTTATTTTCAATAACCGTTAAGGAATCGTTATTGAATTTCCCTTATAAGCTATATTTCAATGCTTAGGAACCAAACCGTTAGAACCGTTATTTCTTTACAATAACCATTAATATTTTAGTTTTTTTCTTGTTAACAGTTAACCAATAAATCGGAGGAACCGAACCTTAAAATTGGTTCGGTTCTTAAACCGGTTCTTCACTTTTTCGTAGTTAAAATCAAACTGTTATGATATAATCGGATTCGATTAGCGGTTCTTCAAAAATTGCCAAAGAACAGAACTGATCCCAGCCTTATGTTTTTTGTTTTTTTTAATCATTTTTCACATTGTTATCGAATAGAGCCCAAATAACTAGAATAACTTTGTGTATTGTAAGGAATGTATAAGATATAAACATTGATTATTACAAAAAAATGTTTTAGGCATACATATCGCTGTAATTCACATTTAAAATTGAAACATTTATGAACAAAGGCTTTTTGTCTATGAAAATATGGTTGTAAAACTAAAAAAGATTTGCATTGAAATAATCTTGAACCCCATTGTGCATAATTATATTTATATGAAAAATATAAATAGTTTTTATTTAGGAAAACAACAAAACAAATCTTGAAGTTTGATTTTGCTCCCAATTTCTTAATTTTGGCAATTTATCCCTTAAAGTTTTAGTTTTGTTGCAATTCAAACCTTGATGCAAACGGGCGTGACGGAATGCTGACGTGGTTATCGGAGTTCTAACGTGGCGTCCAACGGGGCATGCCATGTTAGCTTTCTTTTTCTTCAATTCCTTTTATCAAACTTTAAAATGTAATCATTTTTAAGGGGCAATAAAAAAAACTTATTAGAGAAAAAATAAATAGAATAATTTAAATAAAAATTATATATGACATTGAAAGCTCCCAACCCATAAAAAATACATTATGAATGGAATGCAAATGAAAGTCTATATTCAATATGAACTTTGCACTAATTTCACTGCAATGTGAACTTTGCAGTCGATATTTTTAGTGCAAATTAGCTCAATTTTATTGCAATGTGAACTTTGCAGTCAATTTTTATGCAAAGTTCATATTGCAGTAATGAACTTTGTATTTTGGTAAATTTCATAAAAAGGGGTATTTAGGTAATACATAAATGTTTTTATTAATTAAAGATATTTAAATTTATTCAAAAATTCATTTAAAATATAAAACAAAATAGGCCTCTTACACTATTACCAATTAAAAATAGGCCCTTCATTCAAAAAAATATTATTCATTGGATTTTTGGTAAAAATCAATGTATAATAAGCCCTTCTACCTAATTTCTAGAATGATTAATGACGAAACTAAGGCTTTGTTCACTTGCCACTTAATTTGTCACTTAAATCTGAAAACTTAAAATTTTTAGATTTAAGTGGCTGTGAAAGTTGTTCACTAACTAAAAAAATTAAGTGGCTACTTAATTTTTACCACTTAAAACTTAAAATTTTCATCCAAAATTTTAAGTAGCAAAGTTGCCACTTAAATCTGAAACTTAATTTTAAAGAGTAGAAAAAGTCTACTTTACCCTCCCTCTTTTCTCAAAATTTCACAAAACCCACCCTCTTCACCCACGCCGCTCGTCACTTCCGCTCTCCACCCACGCCGCTCGTCACTTCCGTTCAACTGATTTCCACCGTCGTCGTTCTCCACCTCCGGTAAGATCTCTCTCTCTAACACAGACGCACACACTCGCACAGATTGCACAAATCGCTCTCTCTCTCTCGTTCACACACACACATAGATGCACAGATAACACGGATTGCTCTTTCTCTCTCTCGTCCATACACACACAGACACGCATACAAACACACGCACAGACACACACACAGACAGGGCAAAATGGCCATAATAATAAAAATTTAATTTTCAGATGTGTTATATTAAAACAAATAATATTTTTTTAAATACATTTTTCAAAAATAAACAAATAATTTTTTCAGTTTTCGGTTTTCAATTTTTTTCCTAAACGGCGCCTAAGTTTTCAAAAGAAGCGCGAATTGTTGATAAGCCTTGTGGAAGTGAGTCACTGAAAGAGTCGAAGCAATTTGTCCGTATGCAGATCGATCAACTTTCTCTTATAACGCAAAAAATACTCCAAAAGACCATCACAATTTCTAAAACGATTAATCTGTTAGTTCAATCTCCATAAACCCCAACTAAACCATCACAACTTGTAGTGCGATTAACCAGTTCCCAAGTTCAATTTTGATAAACCCTAATTAAACTGATACTTTGAGAAAGAGATCTTTTGGTTACCATTCACCTAACTTTGTTTGATATATGTAATTATACCAACAACAACTTAGAAGACAAAAGCAATTGCTTGCCTTCATAGTCTATTCCGCTCAAATGATTCTCTTTGGCAGTTAATATATATATTGCTCAAATGATTGTTAATATATATATATATCCTGTTATAGAGCTTGGAATTCTTGGCTAACACTTACATGGCGATTTTGTGGCTGTGTTTGTTACTTATTGTTGTGAGCGCTTTGCTGGCGGAACCCAAGTATATGGTTTATAACACGTCGCCGAGCATTGTTGATTGGAAGTTGAATGTTCAATTGGTACCTCACACTCACGATGATGTCGGATGGTTGAAGACCGTTGAACAGTACTATGTTGGTTCCAACAACTCCATTCAGGTATCATCCTTTTGTGTATCTATGTACACACACTTATATATTTGTACACACACATATATATATATATATATTTATATATTCTCCGTCATCTTAATTCAGAGTTCAGTTTGACTTCACAATTTTGTAATATTACACTAATTTTCACATAATCAATAGTTAACAACAAAAGTTGTTTAATAAGATGAGATTTGGTGTATTGATTATATCCCTAAAAGGAACCTGGTTTCTCAATTTACAACATCCTGTTATGGACCATGAATGGGGATGGAGGTAGTATATATATGTATATAACTTGCTTTGATCATTTTATTTCTAAATTTTTGATGTGCTTGCTATGCAGGGAGCATGTGTCCGAAACGTACTGAATTCATTGATTCCAGCACTGCTAGCAGATAAAAATTGAATGTTCGTATACGTTGAACAGGCAACAATTTCAATCTGTTCTGAATTTAGTTACCAAGATACGTGGAGAGAGAGTGACATACTGGAACTTCATATGATGTAGATGCTTTTGCTTGATTATTTAGGCATTTTTTAAGCGGTGGTGGAGGGACCAGAGTGAGGAAGTTTCTTAGTTCGGGTCAACTAGAGTTCATGTACAAAATAAGATAAACTCGTTTAATTCTTTTAAAAAAATTCCCTGGCAACGAAAAGGAACTATATTAATTGATATAGTCACAAGTAACTATGTTGGCTAATTCTCTTCATTTTTTAAAAAATATTAAATTCTTCAGATCTGTACAATTTTTATTTTATTCTAGTATTCTAGCTAGAAAAATAAGACACAAAATCATTAGCAAATTCTGATTGGGATTATTCACTCTTTTATTTATGTAGAAATGGTGGTATGTGCATGCATGATGAGGCAACCCCACATTACATTGATATGATAGATCAGACAACTCTAGGGCTCCGATTTATTAAGGAGGTGTTCAATGTGACTCCAAGAATCGGTTGGCAAATTGATCCTTTGGGACATTCCTCAGTGCAGGCCTACCTACTGGGGGCAGAGGAGACCTCTTGTATGTAGATCTTGAACTAGTCTATATATTCATCAAGTAAACTTATCTGTATCAACCATCCATGATTGATACTTTCAGAAATTTCTTTTTGTTCAAGGAAGAAAAGTTGCTACAAACACTATCAATTTAATATTTATTGACCAACAGAGAAACATTGCTTTACATTAATATCTCTAAATTGAACCCAAGACTGGTTGTTTTAGGTTGGATTTGACTCTCTTTTCGTTGGGTGAATTGACTACCAAGATAGAACTAAGCGGAAAGGGGAGCAGAATCTTGAGGTTATCTGGCGGAGTTCTAGGAGTCTTGGTTCATCTGCACAGGTGAGTCTTACATTAATTGTATTATTTCACACAAGACATGATATTTCAGTTTTTCCATTTAAATTTCTTTTATTTTCCCAATATTCATTGGTTAGAATGATTGTCTCCTCATGGCCTTCAATTTCTGCAGATTTTTGCTGGTGAACCCCCAGATGGTTTCTATTTTGAAGTAAATGATGTTTCCCCCATTGTCCAGGTAACTTACTAGTAACTCATTGTAAACAGTCTCTTGAGCATGTACCTGGGCATAATGACGTCTGTTTTCTCTATGAATTGAAGGATGACATCGATTGGTTCGACTACAATGTCCAAGAGCGTGTTGACGATTTTGTAGCTGTGGCTTTATCACAAGTTATCTTCTTGAACTTCTTTTACTCGCTGCATGTGCAAATTTATTTTCCTTTCTCCTGCAAGTATGCTTGTTGCTGACCTGCTGTTAAATTCTCATTGTCTATCTTCAAAAAAGGCAAAAGTGGTTGTAAGGGTGGTGTTTTTATGCGAGTTTCTTGATGGTCAACAGCCAATCTTTTTTATCTTTCAGGCTAACGTTATGCACACAAATCATATAATGTGGACCATGGGGACAGATTTCATGTATCAATATGCTGAAACATGGTTCCATAATATAGATAAGCTGATTCATTATGTCAATCAAGTTAGTTTTTTAAACTATCGTAATGATTTGTTCAGGTATACCTGAATCAATTTTTCTCGTTATTCCATTCTCCAAACCAATTGCCTTTCCTGGTGCTCTAACACTATCAGAATCCTATTCCTAGAGCTACTTCGGGCTCCCAGATTTTTATGTAAAGTATATCTGCTCGTTATTTTATGCCATTTTTCTTTATAATCACATTGTAAAGAACCTTTTCCTGTTTCTCTGAGTTCTCAAAATTATGCATTTAGGATGGTCGTTGTATACAACCCCATCTTTTTACACTGATGTAAAATATGCGGCAAAGGAGTCATGGCCTCTCAAAACAGGTGACTTCTTCCCGTGAGTTCGTATAATTTATTTTACAGTTTGAGTAAATTACACTGCCATTTTCTTACTTGACCTGTATTAAGGATTGGGGCAACAACTTATCAGATATGCAGACCATGTAAATGCTTACTGGACGGGATATTTTACAAGTAGGCCTGCTCTGAAAGGCTATGTTAGACTGATGAGTGGCTATTATTTGGTAGGTGATGTAACTGTTACATTTCTTAAATAATTTCAATGTTGGGATTCACAAAAACCAAAAAAACAATTCAATTTTTATTCTCAAATAACTCCGATAAATGTCTAGGCAGCAAGGCAATTAGAATATTTTAATGGAAGGAGTAACAAGGGGCCCACCACAGACACATTGGCCGATGCTTTGGCAATTGATCAACATCTTGATGCAGTTAGTGGTACAGAACAACAGCATGTAGCTTAAGATTATGCAAAGCGGTTGTCGATAGGTTACAAGGAAGTGGAAACTTGCTCTAAATGTCCCACACTTAGTTATGATTAATACTAGAGACAAAAATGTGCACAAAGATGTGTCAAACATGTGACTGGTTCGATAATGGGACCCAATGTGCAAGAGATGGGTCCGATCAAAATACTTGACCAATCACTTATTTGACACATCAGGTAAAAAACTTTTGAGCATATTTTTGTCTATACTCTCTAGCATTCCTTGTTAGTTATTTGCTCTCCTTTCCAATGTGCCAAATGATTTGACATTAACGTACTTTTTCTTGCAGGCGGGAGAATTAGTTTCTGCTTCACTAACTTATATGGTAGAATCAACATCACAATCTGGACGTGGAAGTTCGGCGACTACGTTTCAACAGGCAAAAAATGATAGATGTTTTACGAACGAAAGTGGCTGCTTTTACTTTCTATTTGTAATAGAACCCTCATCATTTACATTTCATTTCTTGTAGATCAAAACCCACTTCATGATAGTAATGATACATATAGGCTTTAAGTCCTTCATGTAATCTTAAATTGTATAATACTGAGATGACTTCGCACATAGAATTTGCTACTTTACAATCATTAAGTTTTTCTTGAACATTTTTCTTGTTTTTGTTCTTAACTAAGTTAATTTCTCTTTCCATGAACTATCCATCATCCTCTTAAACTCTGTAAATGAAAACTTCATTTGCATATTCATTTAAAATGATGCATGCATTCACAAGGTGTTTAGGTAGTTCTTGGAAAACTGGAGAATTAATGCATATATTGCAGGTGTTTAACCCTCTATTAACAATGAAAATCTTTTTAAAATATTGATGAGCATTACCTATTAGAGTTTAATTTTTTTTTGTTTATTCCTCTGTTTAATTAGCATACTTTCATCAAGTTTGGCTGTTGACTTAATCATGCATGTATTCGTTAAAACTGAAATGAAGTGTACAATGAAGTTAATAGACTTTTGTTTTCCTTTTCTAGTGTTCCCTTCTGAACATAACTTTTTGTCCTCCAACTGAAGTTGATCTGTCTCTTGGGAAAAAATTGGTAAGGAGATATTCTGATAAGATATATATCTCTTCTATATGCTTTTGCATCACCTAGCTATTAGGTATACGACTGTTGAAAAATAAGAGAACATTCACTAGTTGAAAAATAAGAGAACATTTACTTAAGTATTCTTCTAGATTTGGATTATATATCTGACGGTGTATATTTTACAGGTTGTTGTTGTCTACAATTCTTTGGGCTGGAAAAGACTGGATGTTATAAAAATTCCGGTAAGTAATGTCATCATGTTTCATGCCATGATAATTAGCAAGCCTCTATAAATAGAAAATAGCCCTAGAATTTTTTATGCTTTTGTGGCCTTTGAGGATCAAGTATTGTCAGTTTGTCACCATAACTGCAGTATATAAATTGTCTCAACTGTCTATAGATTATCTTAGCGGATTATTTACTTGATGTTCAAAGTCATTTACGCTACATGCTAATATGCAGAGTTGTTTTACTGTTCACACCTAAATGCTAGATCTCACTTTACTGAACTGTACATGAGATTCCTCCCATGTCGTAGGGTTAAAACCAATAAAGATTTGCTGTTTTCTCAATGTTTCCTCAAAAGATGATGTATAAATTGGTATTCCGCAAGACCTAGCCACACGCGGTTGACAAAATTTTAACATTTTTTGCAAACTGTCACATTATTTTATTGCATAAACTTCCAAGAAGTTATCAATGAGAATGTCACGGTTCGGGATTCTGTTGGAAATAAAGTTGAATCACAGCTTCGTCCTATACTTGATGCTTCTATAGACCTAAGAAAATATTATGCTACTGCATATATGGCTAGATCCCCAAGTGTGACCCCCAAGTATTGGCTTGCATTTACGGCATCTGTTCCACCTCTGGGTTTTAGCACTTTTGTTGTGTCCAGCACTAAAGGGGCAGGTTAACCATCTAATTGCCATATCTTGGATCTTTACATGCAAACCTGAGAAGTTGTCGAATTAATTATACATTTTATTTTCTTTTTTATATATTACAGATGCATCTGCTACTTTAGTGAGTCAAACATTATACAAGTCTGAAGGGAGTGAAAATGATACTATAGAAGTAGGGTGTGGAAATTTGAAGCTAATATATTCTGGGATTGAAGGAAAACTTACTCAATATATTAATAACATAAGCTCGGTATGTCACTGCCATTAATGTTACATAAATTACCTTTTCTTTAGTATGTTAATCATATTATACTATGTTTCCCTTGAACGAGAATATAATCTGTTCAAGTCTAACCTAGTATTGGTTCAAATTTGAAGATTGAAGCCTCTATAGAACAATCATACATCTATTATTCTGGAAATGATGGAACCGGCGATCGTCAGGTGATTAATCCTTTTCCTCTTCTTTTTTTCTTGGACTTCTGTTTTTAATTTTTTTTTTCACCTATCTTGGATACTATTACGTCCTTTTTTAACTAATTGTATTATATTTCAAATCAACTGCATACATGAAAAAATCCCTTTTACTTCTTGAAGGCCGCTGGAGCATACATTTTCCATCCATTCCGAAGGACAGGTATACAATGCCTTCGAAGGAAACTACAGCTTGCAGTCTTGCATGTGACCTATCACCTATACATTATCAGCAAGATAATAAACTAATGAGCTGTTTACTGCAATTACAGAGTCCTTTAACAGTTCTGCGGGGGGCCACTATATGATGAAGTCCATCAGAGGATTAATTCATGGATATATCAGGTGGTGTTTTATTGGATAAATAATGAAACCTGCCACTTACTTTCCTCATGAAATCTTCTCGCCACTTTTAGCATGCCGTCTGTTGAATTCTGTAAATAATATATTTTAAGCAATGTGGTCTCTAGGAAATTCCAGTTTCTTTCAAATTCACTTATGTAAAATTGCACACATAGGCAGATCACAAGAATTTACAAGGAAAAGGAGCATGCTGAAGTTGAATTTATGGTAAGTTGATCTTCTTATTTTTTATTTCTGTGCTTGAGCTCCTCTCATCAGCGATATTCTAAATTTTCAGGTCGGCCCAATACCTATTGATGATGGGATAGGGAAAGAGATTATAACTCAGATTACAACCACTGTGAAAAGCAATAAAACATTCTACACAGATTCTAATGGACGTGATTTCCTTGAGTGGGTATGTCTTATACTCAATTATAATGCATCTTATACCTTGGTAAATTAGAGGTCCTTCATTAAATGACATAATGGTCAACATATTCAAAATAGATTGTAAACATCTTTAAACATGCAGACATAGCAAATGTCATTGAGTAAGTGTGTATTGTTTCTCTCAGGTTCGAGATTATAGAGCTGACTGGGACCTTGAAGTGAACCAACCTGTCGCAGGAAATTACTATCCTGTATGTTTGTATAGTTGGAACCATTTCTTTCTCATTTCACATTTTACAAAATGTACTTCTTAAACAAGTACTCAATTTCACCCATTAGTTGTGATCAAAATGTCACTGACTTTGAAATTTAGCAAATGATGAAAGCACTGGATTGACCCCTTCTACCTCGTGATATTAACATTATTATCACACGGAAAAGATGAATTTGCAAGAAAAAATTCTTTGGATCTGTTTAGTGACTGTTTCATTACTACACGAATTGTGCTTATCAGTATTTTGTGAAGAATCTATTTGTCTATGAACAATTCCGTACTTATTGTTGCTCATAACCTTTTCTTTCCCATTTTTCCAAAATGTACGTCTTAAAAAAGTTACTTAATTTTACCCACTCGCTGTTTTCAAAATGTCACCAGTGACTTTGAAATTTAGCAAATCATGAAAGCACTGGATTGACCCCTTCTATCTCATGATATTAACATTGTTATCACTTGGAGAAGCTGAATTTTGAAGAAAAAAATTCTTTGGCTTCATAATGATTATGTGCATGGGCGATTTGTTTGGAAACTATTTTGTTACTACACAAATTGTGCTTATGAGTATTTTGTGAGGAGTCTATTTGTCTATGGACCATTCCGTACTTATTGTTGCTTAGCTTCCAACCCATAACCAACTATGAGTGAAGTACCTTAGAATCTTAAAAACTGTGCTGAAAGGCTTAGAAATTCTGATTTGGGATTTATTTTCGGAACAATTATCTATTTGATATTGATATATCAAACTCTATCCTGTTTTGCCTTCAGATTAATCTCGGGATTTACATGCAAGATGACAGCGTTGAGTTCTCAATCTTGGTAGATAGATCTGTAGGGGGATCCAGCATTGCCGATGGGGAATTGGAATTGATGCTTCATAGGTTTGTCGTTTATCTCAAATTTTCAATGAAATAGGTCTCTTCGTACAATCACAAAATCATACATTTCAAATTAGATAATCTGGATAATGTCTTGTTATGTAGGAGATTGCTCCATGATGATTCTAGAGGTGTACTAGAAGCACTAAATGAAACAGTTTATACTCCTGAATGATGCACAGGATTAACTGTAATTCCACCACCATTTTTTATTCACAAAATATTTGTGGTCATTTTAGTGCTGCATGTCATCATTATGTCAAGTGGTGGTCGTGTGAAAATGTTATACTCCCTCCGTCCCATATTAAGAGTTCACTATTTCTTTTTGGGATGTCTCATATTAAGAGTCCACTTTCTGTTTTAGAACACAATCAACTTACCAAAAGTCATGACATAAACAAGTTTGACTCTAAACCATTGATTTTGATGAAGCTAGTGCATTTTTAAAAATCGTGAACGTCAAACATGAACTCTTAATTAGGGACAGAGGGAGTGTTTCATACAACCGTTTGTTACTTCTAGTGATGGCTGTCATTTTACTTCTGCAACATATAATTGGCTTGAAAATATAAATGATACAGATTGTCAGATCATATGGAAATACTATCTCAAAATCGTTCCCATTGGAGAGGGAGCTAAGTGGTGTTGGTCTTTTGGGCAAGAGATATATTCTCCCTTTCTATTAGCCTTTACTGAGCTGGTAAAAACCTTGAACTGATCTTCTTCCCTACATGGTAAATCTTTTAATTGTTCCATAATTATCCACATTTTTTATTCAGGAGGGAGAAAATTTGGCAAACTTTCAAGTACCAATCTTTTCAGGGTTGGACCCTTACTACAGTCTTCCTGATAATATTGTAATGATAACCCTCTAGGTTCACATTTAAATTTTGTGACTCCTTGAGGAGTTAGGCGGTTGGTGTATGTATATCTGAGGTACCTAAAGGAGGATTTTTTTAACTCTTGGGACTCTACTTACCTCTCTTGTGTGTATTGCAGGAGCTCAAAGACAGAAAAATTCTCTTTCGATTGGTATAAGAGGAGCTCGGTGGGATTTGGATGTCGCTAACTATGCCAATGTAAATGCTTTTTGGAAAAACTGTTAGTGTTGCAGAAAGTGCGACATTAAAGGTTCAACTTCAAGATCAATCCATGTAGTAGTGTGGCTCAGAAGCAGCTCCCTCAATTGAACCAAATCAGTCCACATACATATATAGTAAGGTCGATCTCACCTTAACAGGGACAAAACCATTTATACGAGGTTCTTGTTTAGTAGTCAAATATTCTAGAGAGAGAATGAATTGTATTACATTGGATAATGATTAATTGATACAGAGAACCCTTTATATTGGGTTTGAATGATACAAAAAAAGGAAACTAATTAACCCTAACCTCCTACTCAAGAAAGGAAACATAATACAATATGAAAGCTTAATAAATAAGGAAACTAAATAAATAATATATTCTAACAATCCCCCTCAAGTTGGTGCATATATATCAAACATGTCCAACTTGCTAAGTGAGTCATAAAACGCTTTTCTAAAAACTCCTTTTGTGAGGATATCTGTAAGATGCTCTTAAGTAGAGATGAAAGAGAGCTAACAAGGTTGGCATCTATCTTCTCATTTATAAAATGACGATCAACATCCACATGCTTAGTACGATTATGCTGCATTGGATTCTGTGATATATCAATAGCTGCCTTGTTGTCACAATACAATTGCATAGCATTTTTAGGTTCGAAACCCAAATCACACATCAAATTTCTTAACCACAGCAATTCACATACTCCATGAGCCATCCCTTTATACTCAGCCTCAGCACTAGATCTAGCCACAATTTTTTGTTTCTTGCTCTTCCATGTAATAAGATTACCTCCTACAAAAGTAAAGTACCCTAATATTAACCTTCTATTAGTGATACTCCCGGCCCAATCAGCATCTGTGAAGCCACAAATTTTGAGACAGTCGTTGTGTTTAGAAAACATTACTCCTTAGCCTGGAAATGATTTCAAGTATCTTAAAATTCTAACTACAACATACATGTGACTCTCACTTGGATTGTGTATGAATTGACTTACCATACTAACGGAATATGCAATATCTGGCATGGGATGGGTTAAATAAATTAACCGCCCAACAAAGTAGGCATAGTTTTTTTCATAATACCGAATGAAGAATGTCCTAACCGACGATGCCATAACCAGATTACACTTAATTTGTCAGAATTCGAAATCAAAGCGGCGCGGGATGGTACTCTTGGTCTCTCTCTGACGTATATTTAATCTAGATGAAACAATTTTCCCCTCAGATACCCCCATCCAATTACCTCCCTGGTTAGAAGATCCTGAAAAATGACATACATGTGATAAAAGGTCACAAAACATTGTGATTCAATATTCAATTGAGGAACAAATAATTGGTGATGAGACAAGGTAGGAATATATAAAACATAATGAAGTTCTAAAGTCATGGTAATACGGACTGACCTTGTTCTTAACATAGGAAATGCTTCACCATTTGCATTGGTAATAGAAGATACTGGTGGAAGAAATAACTCAATAAAGTAAGATTTATCATAAGTCATATGGCCAGATGCGCCAGAATCAATAATTCAAGTATTGAAATTAATAAAGTAAGAAACCTTTAAAGTCGTACAAATTTCGACATGCTATAGACACTGTGGGAAAACTAATACAATTGAACTTGGTACTTCTAAAAGAGTCTCCTTCCGAACTTTAAACATACACCTCAACCTTCTAGACCTATGATTTATTTGCATCCCCCATGATGATACGTAGCGGGATTAATTGTGAGTTGTCTAAAACGTTTGTGACTTAATCTGTTGAAAACTGGAGGTTTTGGGGCCAAACAGAAACCTTTGGGTAAAATTAAAAAGGATAGAAACTTTTTGGGTCAAAATACAAGTCAAAGAAACTTTTGGGGGTCAAACTGGAAATGACCGAAACTTGTTGAAATTTCTGGATCAAAATGCAAATAACCAAAACTTATGGGGTCAAACTACAAATAATCGAAACTTCTGGGGTCAAACTGTGAATAACCAAAACTTCAAATGTCAAATTTTAATTAACAAAAAATTGGACTAATGCAATTAAAACTAACGGTAACGGCGGATAACGCCGTTAACTAACCCGTTAAAGTTAACGGAAGAAGTAGTGGCGCGTGGACGGAAAAACCAGAAAAAGAAGCTATGCGTGTAGGTGCATGGCATGGCTTTTTGGGGTGTTTTTTGTGGCAGTGTCTTCGTCTTGAAGAGACAAAGAACATGGTGTAAAGAGTGTAGATATTGGACTACTTTTGGGTTAGATCTGGACAATTAAAAATTCGAGGATTGCAGCGGCGCGTGAGGGCTCCAATCGAGATGATTCGAACGTTGGATTGATCGTTTTGGGAAGAGGAAGCTTTTGGTATAGGTGTTGTGGTGTTTGGAAATCGGTGGTGGATGAACAAAACCTCAAAAGGTTGCGAGATGATAAGATTGAAAACAAGAAATGAGACGGTCGCTTTTGCGACGAAGTCGAACTCTTTGACGAACCTTAACAATGAGGATTTGATCCCTTTGATACCAAGTCAAATATTATAGAGAAAGAATGGATTGTATTACATTGGATAATGATTAATTGATACAGAGAACCCTTTATATAGGGTTTGAATGAAGCTAATTAACCATAACTTCCTACTCAAGAAAGGAAACATAATACAATACGGAAACTTAATAAACAAGGAAACTAAATAAATAATTTATTATAACAGTATCTCATTGCGTGTTCCCTACATAATTTTTTTGTCAAAGAAATAGTTTCTACAATTATAGTAATGCATCTTTCACAAAAGTTCTCACTTGTGTAATATAATTATCAATTACGTCATGATTCTCGGTAGGAATTATGCAACAAAAGCTAGAAGAAAAACATACACATTAAGATTCCCATTTCCAAAAGTAGGCTATAAATTAATGTGATATACCCAAATTAACCTTTCATTAGAAAGTAAAGTTCAATCTAATGACACACACTCTCTTTGCCTTATTTTGGATCAAGGGCGGATTTAGGATTTTTCGAAGGGGGACTGTTACTAAAGTAGAAAATCATAACAAAATAAAATTTGTTTTTTCAATTACAATATTAAGACATTTTTATGTCAAAGCATAGTAAAAATGACAAAAATACTTATTGAAGTTGTGTATGATGAGTCTTTAAAGTTACAACAATCAATGAACACATGAATAATAAAACTATTTATTAATTATAAATTTATAATAATCTATTTGAAAGTTGAAATAAAAAAAAACAAAATTTCTATAAACAACATACAACAGTAATGTGCATAAATATTATATATGCTAGGTACGAATTATATACAGTACAATTATTCGTTAATTTTTGTTTTGAGAATTATTTCTAAGCTTCAAAAGGGACTTGTGTGTAGAAAGATAGAGAATTAGATGGGGTGGTGGGGATAAATGAACAAAAAACAAAGACAAAAATTAATTACATCTTTTTTTTTTGAAAGAAAGGTCTTAGATTAATAGCAAGAATCAGCTGCTAACAACGGAAAAATGAAAGGAGGGGGAACATACTCCCAACACTCCAAGCTAGAATTAGAACAATAAGCTCTAGCAAGAGCATGAGCCACTTGGTTGCCTGACCTTCTAATAAAGCTAAACGAACATCTAGCTATATCATGCACAAGGCTTTTGCAGTCACTAATAATCGTACTAACATGAGAATAGTCTAGAGAGTCGCTACGAAGAGCGGTAATTAATAGTAGGGAATCTGACTTAAAACACACATTCGAAAAATTCTTTTATTTGATCCAGCTAAGAGCTTCACGCATGCTGAGAGCTTTGGCGAGAAACGGGTCATCACTGGCTTCGAGAATGGCATTTATAGTTGTTAGAAAGAACCCATCTGAATCTCGACAAACAAATCCAAAGCCGATTTTACCCAAGCTTGAAAAAACTGCAGAATCGGTGTTACATTTAATATAACCCACTTTCGGTTTGCACCAAGAAAAGCTCCCATGCCCATTTTCAGATCCAACATCACCAGAGAGATTCGTTTCTCTGGCCACCGTCCACTGAGAAAGCCACCTCTGAGTTCGACTCACCACCACCGACTCCCTCAATCTTCGATTGTTCCATACTAATTCGTTTCGCCTAAGCCAAATAGACCAGAGAATCATCGCAGCGAGCTGGGTCTCCTCCTCTCTCATAGAGCCGGTAATGAAAGACCACCAAAGATTGAAATTTGGCGCTCGAGAGGCATGGTCGCCGATTAAAGAGCATCGCCACACCTTCTTTGCTTCAGAGCACTGGATCAGAGCGTGATATGCATCTTCATACTCATAGTTACAAGAAGGGCACAAAAGGGAAACGTCGACATGTTTTTGAGCTAGTGCGACCATAGACGGAAGACAACCCGAACCAACTCGCCAAAGAAAGTTTCTGACCTTTGGCGACACATGTAAAGCCCAAATTTGCTTCAAATTTACTGCACCTGAAAATTGATTGGATGGGATTGTTTGCTGGGTGCTCCTATACCCGCTCTTAACTAAGTATATACCATTCCTTTCTCCTACCCATGCCCAGCTATCTGTCTGAACAGAAGTACTGAGGGGAACTTTTTTAATCTTTCCAATATCAGAGCTATCAAATAACTCTTGTAGTATCACAAGATCCCAGTTTGTACTGTTAGGACTCCGGAGAGTGGCTACTGAGATATTCTTTAATTCTTCAGGTGGATTCGTAGAGATATACGGGTTACTATCCAGCAGCCATGGGTCCTTGAATACCAGAGTATTCGCCCCTGATCCAATTGTGCGCCTCGCCTTAGAGCTAATAATATCTTTGGCCTGGAAAATACTGGACCAAACAAAACTAGGACAAAAACCCAATTTCGAGTTTAGAAAGTCAGTGTTTGGAAAGTAACGAGCTTTATAAATCCTAGTCATTAACGATTCAAGGGCGGTGAGGAGACGCCAGCCTTGTTTCGCTACCATTGCCTTATTAAACTCAAACATACGGCGAAAACTTAAGCCTCCTTTAGATTTTGGAACACATAGTTTCTCCCAAGCCTTCCAATGAATACTCTTCGAATCTAAGCCATTAGAACCCCACCAAAAAGAATTCATCATTTTCTCGAGATCGTTGCATATGGATTTAGGCAGAAGGAACACTCTTATAACATATGATGGAATATATTAAGCCACCGATTTCAAAAGCACCTCTTTGCCTGCTATAAAGAGGAATTTCCTACTCCAACCTTGGATACCAGACCGCACCTTATCTTTCACGAATCCTAGCACCTCCTTTTTGTTTTTTCCAATAACAGACAGCAACCCTAGGTATTTACCTTTGTTATCCGACATAAGAACATTTAAGAAAGAGCATAGTGCAGCACGACAGTCTGCTTTTACATTCAAGCTAAAAGAGATAAAAGATTTTTGGAAGTTAATCATCTGGCCGGAAGCCTTTTCATAGATCCTCAAACATTGCTTAATCATAGAAGCTTCCTGAATATTAGCACGAAAGAAGAGGTAGCTATCTTCTGCAAAGAAAAGATGAGAGACAACTGGAGCTTGCCTCGCCACTTTACAACCGTGAATTAACCCATCGACTAAATAACCATTCAAGAGCTTTGATAGACCTTCGGCACAAAGAATAAATAAGTAGGGGCTTAGAGGATCACCTTGACGGAGTCCATGACTAGGGATAATGGGGCCAATCTCTACCCTAGGTATTTACTATTGCTCTATGTAATGTTGGGTACAAAATTGTGGCTAAGGCAACAATTACATCTTTAGTTGTGTTTGCATGTAAAAAAGATAGAAAATTAGATGGGCTGGGCTATGCCTTAAAAAGATTACTATTCTAAGTGATATTTTTTTGGGGGGTGGGTTGAAGCCCAATTGAGCCCCCCTATGCCCTTGCTTTGGATGAAGGCTAATTATTGAAGCCCATTATAATTTTAGGAAAATGATAATTTGTGCTCTTATGGCATATATTAATTATACTATGAATAAAAATAATATTACTTTGCATGAGAATCTATACCTAATTTAATGTATGTTATAATTTAATTCTTTCTATTTACAAGTACATAACACGTGTCCTTAAAATACATTTCAACATGACCTACGATCTTAATAAGTTTAACTTTGAAAGCGTGACCACTAACTTGAGATGAGAATGAGGAGAAAAGTATTGGCGGATTGTGATTGTCGTAGCTGTTCACCAGACATCAAACTTGGTGCTCATTCAATATAAATGTTTTATGCTAGGTTGAATTCGTTTATCGTTATAAAGTTCTTGCTGTTTGGTTCAGCATTATAAACTAATTTTTTAATTTATTTTTAAAATTATCATGTTTGATATAAATTTTTAAAAGTAACATTATAAAACTTATTTCACAGCAATAGTGCAACTTAAAAATTATCATGTTTGGTTCAGCATTACAATTTTTTTTTAATAACCAATTCTGAAAATATAAAATTAATAATTACTCAGATTAATAAAAGCCAATTCCAAAAATATAATAAAATATTTTTATGAAAATTTATTTATTGATTTTAAAAAATAGTGTGCCAAACACAAATCGATTTTAAAAACTATTTTTAAAAACACAACTTCAGAAACTTTTTAAAATTTCAACTCAGAAACTTAAACCAAACACTAGAACTTTGAAGTTATCTATCCAGAAGTGTGCATTCTAAAATTCTATTTTTAACACTTTCGTATCTTATACCAGATTGGAGAAGACAAGGATCTCTCAAAAATGACAAGAGTAGAATTGAAGAAACTATTCCCAAATAGAAAGGTAGAAGCAATTTGCAAGGCAATATATCGTTTTTCTTTATCGTACCTATTTTGCTTTTCTTTTAATGGTTTTGTTTCCCTTTCAGATAAACAAAGTTTCTGAAATGAGTGGATACGCTAATCAAGAAGGAGAGGAAATGGGGAAGAAAAGATTAGTACGGAGAGCAGAAGGCTCTGAGGATGAAGAATCTAATGTAATAAGAGGTGGTCCTGTAGATCCTGCAAAGCTGGCGGTGGAACTTGCCCCAATGGAAATACGGACATTCATCATCGATTTCTGTTACGAGCCCACCTCCTGAAGGTAAAAAAAAAGAAAAAGAAAAGAAAAGAAAGGAAAGAAAGAAACTTTCTTTAGTTCCTCATATATGTCAGAAAGGATTGCAGTAATTTATTCATTGATTTACCATATAGGTAAGATGTTTGCCAATGCATTGGTATTTTTCTGACGGAGATTCGGTGCAACCACAAGACTGGTTTTTTTAATAACGTATGGGATTCGCTTCAGCCTTCAAGTATATCAACCAAATCTATCAGATGCTATTCTTTTTTAGGTAGCACACACATGGCTGATGGCCCCATGTAGATGCAAAATCATGATGTGAAATATTAACCTTTTCTCTGTCAACCAAATGACTGGTTTTTTGGGTTGCATGGTTAATATTTTCTTAAACTTTCCAAGAAAGGGAAAGAAATAATGGAGTTTTGAAAACTGTGATACATCAATTTTCGTGGCAAAAGGGGGACCCTTTATGGCGCTCTTCAGAAAAAAACCATGCAGAATTACAAACTATTCAAGCCGGTTTCATCTTCTTGATTGCAAAAGGTTAAAAGAATATATGGGAATCCCTAAAATGGTTTTGTTTGGAATTAATTTTCATGAAAACAAAAGCTTAGATGGAAGGTGGTTCTGAAATTTTGTAGGAAGAGAATAACTTTAGAGCCCCAGCCCAGGGGTGGCCAGATGGTAGAGAGAACTATCTCATCCCCGAGTCTTTCAAGTTTCATTGACCACCTTCCTCTATAGCTTACTCAAAAAGAAAGAAGAAACATGAATCAGTTAAACTAAAACAAATTGTTCCACAAGAAATGATTCCTGGAAAAACTCAGTATAAGCAAATATCACTAAATATGAACGACATTAAATCTTGCCAAGAGTGCAGTAATCAGATATAATACTAACCAAGCAATGGTCCCACTGTCCCAGTAAGATGTATAATTGAAGATCACAGCAACAAATGCTCCTGGCAAAAAATTTCTTAGCAGTCATAAATCATTAGTGAAATTTTCCTCAACACTTACTAAAACGCTAATTTACATTACTTTTGCAAAGGGCGATAATGAATAAAACCTACGTCTCGTTACAACAGGAGTTAATACCCAATTTCAACGAATTACAGGCCAAAGCCGAATAATACAACACTATCATTGCCTCAGATTTACTTTCCATGGTTAGGGGGTAAAGCATTAGGTTCCAAATGCCAAGAATTTTCCGGGATTCCATGTCGTCCAATACCAGGCACTCTAAAAGCTGGAATTTGATGAGAAAAACTAAGCATCTCATTCTTTGAAACTGCACGAGCCATGTCAAACCCATCAAGCTGCTGCCTATGGAAAAAAGTAAGACAACCTTTAACCTCCTCAAGCTTAGCTACCATCATTTTTTCTCCTTCTAAAAGGTCTGATAGAATTTCAACAATGCAACATTCACAATTCTCATAACTAGTGTCGTTGCACTCACTGTTCCAATTTTGGTACATAGCCCAGATTTCCCCCCTTCTGGGGAAAATCTTGTAGATGGGCCTACTTGTGCTCTGTTGGCACTTTACTGGATGGGAAAACTGCCACATTTCGAGGTTGACTGTTGTTTCGTTAGCTTCAAATATTCCGCAAACAATGTCTAGGTTTCCTTTCAAGTTAACCTTAAAATCAAAATTGGGTTGTGGTTCTAAGAATGTGACACATACTTGATGACCCCGTATCACGTTGTCTACACGGGCGTATTGCCTAGGCATCAAATCTTTACCCCAGTATACTGCCCATACTTGACCTGTGGCAAAGTCATTCGGGGACCAGTTGGGCCCTAATGTGGTCCTCCTCGAATATGGAGTTGAGGAAGTATGTTGGTCTATAGTAAAACGAGAACTTTCCGAGTTTTCATCCTTGGGCATTGTTTGGCTGTCTGTATCTTCTCTCGTTTCATTTCGTAGGGCCAATTGGTCGAGTTCAAACATGCCGCTAACAACTCCGTCAATTTCTCCCCCGGTAAATCTATATGCTGGAACATTGTGAGATAGCATGTACAAGTTACTTGGGGATATGTGAAGAATTACAGGGTCCCCTTCTTCGGTTTGTCTCTCAAAGACGCTCTTGAACCCATCGACCTTCACCAAAGACGCACATTCTGCACCCAAGTATTTTGAAAAATCCGAGAGGAATTCCACTAACTTGAAGTTTTTTCCTTTGACCATTTGAGGATTATAGGACCACTCGTCAAGGTCCCAATCGTCGTACAGAGCCCAAACTTCGTCTTTCTTGGGGTAAATTTCGAATTGTTCTTGTGCAACTCCAGGGACCCAAGAGCAATTATATGAAAATGCCATTGGCCAGTTCAACTCTTCCCCCAACTCTAAATCAAGCCAAAAGGGTCCACAGGCAACAGGCAAGCCTGCACTACACCATCTTCTCTCCCCTTCCGTGACAGGCACTGGTTTCAACCATGTAACACTAGCTGCAGACTGCGACAGGGCATTAATTTGAGCATACCGATAATTTTTAGGCTCATCTAATCGGTGGTGAACTGCCCATATTTGGCCCGTTTCAAAATACTCCACTGCTCTGTTACTTTCAAAGTTGTAGAAATCTTGATCACGCATTTTCGGTACTTCTACTTTGGATGGATCCCCCTTTGAACTAGTATGTTGCAGTTCCGACGGTGAATCCATAACATCAAGAATTGTAGATCTGTCTTCCCCCGAGTGTGCTTCAGAATTCAAATCAGAAGAAAAAGAACTGGTTTCTCTAAGGGTTGTATCAACATGTTTGGCAATGTTATGATCAGCTAGTAACTTAGGTCCTAATTTTGGAAAACCTGCTTCATTGCTTCCACTTTGACCCGAAGAAACCCTTTGGAAGCACGATGATTCATAATCTGCCCAGCTAGAACCTCGCATTGAATCAAACGTTAACCTCTTGTTTCTGTCAGAAAGCACCAAGGATGCTTCTTGTATAAGCTTAAGAGCCGACTCGGTGCCTGGAAACTTGTTCTTTATGGGTTGCAACAAGGTGACAAGTTTTTCGCATCGATATTTTATGTCAGATTGGCTGCATGAGGGCAAAAGTTGAAGAACCCAGTAGTGATCGGTGCCATAACCAGGGATTTTGCTTTTGGAGGCCGAGAGTATGTCACAAACAGTCAGCATTGGAACAATGTGATCGAGTGATGGAAAAAGCTGCTTCGCTTTTAGTAATCTATCCCTCGCACTGACATAATCATTACTAACAATCAGTTTTTCAGCAACTCCTTTTTCTCGGAGAGACTCTAGTTTGTTATACATCTCTCACACTATATTTTTCTTTGAACTTCCAAACATATAATGAACTATCCAAGGATATACTCGAACGAGACGACAACCACCCTCTAGCTTTGGGTCTTTTCCCCTATTGCATCAGAGCTGGAAATTCGAAAGTAATTAGAGAACCCAGTAGAAAATTAAAAGTTATATAAATACAATTTTTGTGAAAGATCAACTCATGGAAACATTAGGCAGCTAATACAAGTAATGGCGTAATGCACATAAGGCCCTTGGATCGAAACAACAAATGGGTCTTTAATTACGTAATAAGAATTAGGGATCTAATATTTCAGAATTGTGTGCGAATGAAACTCAAGTTTTACTAATCTGCATGCAATTACTGAACATAATGGCAGCATAATTTACTCAAAATATAATGCAAGATAGATACTTCACAAACCTAATAAACATAATTTGATTAACAGATAAAAATCACTCATTTGGTATGTTTCAGATTGGGGCCATAACAAGGCAAGCCCCCAAAACAAATTGAAGTAAAATAATAAACAGAGAAGAGGAAATAAGATGTTTAATTAGCTGAAAATGGAGACAATGAAGAGTTGGAAAAAGGGGGGGGGAGCAGTACATAAGCAAGCAACAAACAAAAATTCATATTTGAAGCGAGAAATTTGCAAAATTAAGGTTAGGGTTTTGAATGTTTGAGCAAAGAAAAGAGCTTACCATGGAGTTAATCGAATGAGGAAAAGACCCGCGGACAATTTAGAAAGTGACAGTCGTTGAACTTAAGCTTCAACGAGAAAAGAGGGGGTGAGACAAAAAGGGAAGAAGAATGGCTTCAGTTGAAATAAAATAAAATATAACCCAAAAATTAGAGAGAGAGAGAGAGAGAACATGCAGTGGCGCAACAGCCACCAACCAGTGATGCCACGACAAATGGAATTTCCCTTTGGGCCGGCGGCGGCGGTCCAACAACACTCCATAAATTGGTTAACCTCCCTAGGGTCATATTAATACTCGTAAAGCCCAAGAGCTTTTGTATTTTCCAAAATACTAACTTTTTTAAAAAATTAAATAAAAAAATCTCGTAAAAGTTTGCAAAGAATGCCGACTAAAAGCATCTCCAACCAATTTTTTAAAAGTGATCTTTAAAATATATATTTTATCGATTTATATAATAATTTAAAAAGTGACTTTTGAAAAAAAAAAATTCACTAATCAAATTTGAAGAGATATAATAACTCTTCAAAATAGATAGTTAATTTTACTACTTTTGTTGGAGGCAATTTTGCTGATGCGACTCTTCAATTTTTTTTTTGTACTTTAGTTATTTAAAAGTTTGTTAAAAATACTCTAAGAGCATCTCCAACAAGCTTTTTAAATATGTACTTTGTTGATTTATGTGATTATTTGAAGAATACTTTCAAATGATTCTAAAAAACTCTTTAAATAATAATATTTAAATATTTTTCTTACTTTTAGCAATTAATGAGGTTAGTGTCTTATTTGACAATACAAACTTTAATCAAATATTCATTTATTTTTTTTGAAGAATGCTTTTTTCACTAGCCAAAAATGACTCTTCAAAATAAAGAGTCAATTTTGCTACTTTTGTTGGAGCCAATTTTGATAGTGTGACTCTTCAAAAAAATTGCATTTTAATATTTTTCAAGAGCTTTGAATAGCTCTTCAAATTTGTATTTTGTTGAATTATGTGCCAATTTGAAGAGTGAGTTTTGAATAGCACTTTAAAATGACTACAATAAGCTATTCAAATGATGACATTTTAATATTTTTCTTATTCTTAACAATTAATTAATGATGTTGATATCTTGTTTAACCGACACAAACTTTAATCAAATAAAATATTAAAATAAATAAATTTGAAGAGTACCTTTTTACTACCCAAATTTGAAGAGAGAATAATTATTCAAAATAGAGAGCTAATTTTGCTACTTTTGTTGAAGCCAATTGTGCTTACGTGTTTCTTCAACAAATTTGCAATTTAATCTTTTGAAGAGTTTGTTAGAAATGCTCTAAGGCATTCATCCGAGTTTGAGAGATTCTATATCAAGTGTCAGCTAAAGTTAAGAGGGGGTGAATTTTTTATTTTTTTTTATTATAATAAAAAGAATACATTTAGACTTTCTTTTATTAAAAAAAAGATATATACAATTTATATGTAAAATTATAAATTACACAAAAATCATACATAATCAATGTACTAAGAATTATCGAGAAATGGTGTCTCATTGTTCAAAATGTTTTATTTGACATAATAAATATACAAAATTTTACAATAAAAATAACTGTCATTACGTATTAATTATTTTGAAATCAAATTTTTCGCTATTTTTAACTCTATATTTGGGAGTTTCACTTTGGAGAGGAAGAGAAAGAAAAAGAAAGGGAAAAAAAAGTTTACCTTTTCTCCTGCTTGGAAGTTTTTTATGGAGAGAAGTGAAGAAAAAATTAGTTAGAACTTAGTCTTTTTTATTATATTGACTATTTTATCCTTACAATACATTAATAATAATAAGAAAAAAATAAAAAAATCTATCTTTTACTCCTTTTCTTTTCAACTAAAAAATACGGTGGAGTGGAAGTCCTTCTTAAGCTTCCAAATGAACGTAGAAATAATTTTTCTTTCCCTCCCATTACTATTTTCCTTCTTTCTCTCCTAAACTCAGCAAACACAATCCAAAAGAAAGAAAAATGAATTTGAGAGGAGAGGAGAGAGTGATTCTTTTTGGGAAATAACGTACAAGCGGATGGCTTGCGTTGGGAAGTAAATAGATCGACAGCGTGAAATCGTTACAATTAAGAAGGAAAGAAGAATTACGGGACGGTGAGAGATCGAGAGAGAGAGAGAGAGAGAGATGAGCTACGTACCAACCATGCAACATATATATATATATATATATATGCCTTCCCCAGCTCGTCCTCCTTTTCCGTTCCTATATATCTATATATGATTTTTTTTAGCCCCCCAAAAACAAAATAATACACCCATTCCCTCTTTGTCTCTCTGCTTAGTTTCAAATCAATTTCAATTTACGCACTCCTCCATCATCTTATTATTAATTTTCAAAATATTGGGTGAGAAAGAAAAAGCAAAATATAATCATGTTTTCACTCTTCTAGCTAATTGTTTATTAATTTGTTGCATGTTCTGATTATAGATTGATCAGGTTGTACGTGCATGAGAAATTGTATATTCATATGAGATCGATATATTAATTAGGTGGTTCCAGCTACCTAATATATATATATATATATATATATGTATGTAAACTGAAAATGATTAATTTTTCTCAGATGCAGGAAGGAAAAATGTATTTCGGCAAACTCGAGGATTCCCCCATGTTTCGGCAACAGGTATGCATATATATATATATGGATATATCTTTGCAAATTTTCAATATTGGTCTATCTTCCATCTACAAATTGATGATACCACCCGGTCCATTGTGAAAATGTGAAGTACTAGCCCCCTTGCTGTATAATGCCATTCTGTATATATGTTTGTCCGGCCGGCCGGCCGGCCAGTTATATTTTTACATTCTAATTAAAACAATTGTTAGTTTAGTACGTGCAAATTCCATGGTACGTTCTACATGCTTGAAACACGCATCCTGCTTTAGAATCAGTCTCTAGATACTTATACATTATGGCAATCACCTTTTGCCATTATATTAGACGTACAAGTTTTTATCAACTTTCATATTTTATTGTTTGTCATCCGGATTGCTATTAACCCAAGTACTAATTAACTACTTGTTTTCATGGGGCACACTTGATGTGTTTGCAATTTATTTTTATTTTTATTTTTGAAAATTATATTTAATTTGAACAAATATATTTTATTGCAATTACTATAAAAAATTACAACAGATACACAAAGCAAATCATCCTTAATGTTCCAATATTTGACAGCTCCCATAATAATCTCTATTCGATCACCCTCCCATTCCATGCAGCGCCACTAGCACACAGCACACATTCCTCATCTTGGATGTACCCCCCTTGCACCCTTGAAAGCTAGCCAAGTTATAAAAGCCATCTTCGGAATATGGCCTTTAAAATGTACAACCTTACACCAGTCAACCTTCTGATTATGCCTTCTAATTGTCTCCTTGGCAGATGCAGTACTAAACATTTTATTGGCATTTCGCAGTATGAATCCATTCAACTGAATCCTCACTTTGTATGATCACAATACTCGAATCTGCCTGCAAAACTTGCAGGCCCTTAGAAGCTGGAACAGGAAAACTTCACTCACCATTCACAATAAAGTCACTCAGTTTTGCCAATTTAGAAATTGCACAATCATACATAATCCTCTCCCAAATCTTCTCACCAATGGACCCACAGGATTTCAGTAATCAAACCAAACATGTATGCTATTTCCAGTGCCAAATTTGTACTTTATAAAATTCTGAAAACTCTCTCAATTTCATAATTTCCAACCATGTCCAAGAAGCATTGCTAGGCCATTTACATTCCTACATGCTCTGATTCTTTATCATATACAAGTGGCACCATTTAACCCATAAGGAATCCTTATGAGCTAGGTCCCACAAGTGGTTAGCTAGTAGCTCTATTCGCTACTATAATATCAAGAATCCCCAACCCCCCCTTCATTTATAGGCACAAAAAAATATGCCATGCTACTTTAGCCACTGATTTCTTCATCTCAGCTCCACTCCACAGAAAAGTTCTACATATGGCATCAATCTCCTTCAGAAGCCTCTTAGCTAGGTAGAATAAAAATTCTACTCGCATAGGCATGAATACTAACGTACACAAGATAAGCAACTTAACCCTACCAGCATAAGAAAGCAATTTGGAACGCCAATTCTGAACTCTCTTTAGGATTCTATCTTTCAAAACAACATAATCACTATACTTAAGCCTACTTAATATCAGTGGGACTCCCAGAAACCCAAATACGTAATATATAAATTAGGGTTACAATAACTCTTCGGATTGTAAACACGTAAAGGAAACATGTGAGAGTCAGAAAATGCCAAGACTAGATAAAGTAGTGGTTATAGCCTTATAGCAATGAGAAGAGTTGGAAGTAAATTCTGGGTGGTCAGGGGAGGGAAAAGAAAGTTGTTGCTTGTAATTCAAGTGCATATCTACCACAACTTTTCCTCTCTATTAATGTATTGCAATAGAGTTTGTGAGTATACTAACACAAATGATGGATGATGATTCATGCACGCCCAATGTAATAGCTTAGGTTGACTTTTAATAAGAATTGCGTTTTAGAATTGAACAATCATTCAAGTAATAAAGTTGTAGAGAGTTAATCAGGTTACTGTTCTTTTTTTTTTTTTGGTTCCCCACGGGGTGTCCGGGCCAGCTTTCGCGCACCTCGACTAATCCCCGCTCGCTGTGCGTGGCTGCAGCTGGCCAAGGATTATTTTGACAACACCGGAAATCAACCTTGGGAGCTCCAAGGCGACCCCAAGGTTGTCCCAGTGGTAGCCTTATACCACTGGGCCAACAGGCTTGGTTATCAGGTTACTGTTCTAATTAGTTGTTCTCATACACTTTCCTTGCTTTTCCATCGACATATCTATTATGTTTTTGTCCTTGTGCATTGCTCTTTAAGGTTACTTGTTGATTTTTAAGCAGAGCATACAGACTTTGGTTTTGTCTTTTAAATTCGGTGTGATGCTTTGAGTAAATAATTCTTACTAGTAACTAGTAATATTGCAATATTTTGTATTAATGACTGAAAGTTACATGATTGATGAGTCAGATTCAATGTATGGAAGAAAGTGCAGAGTCATTGAGGGAGAGAAGTTTGAAGTTTTACAAAGGATGTCAAAAGTACATGTAAGTTTTTTCTTTCTTTCCACTTTTTGTTTACACCATTCAAGGACTGCGATGCCTTGACTTCATACTTGCTTTAAAGAGAATGCCTCCATAACTCATTAATTTCTTGATCTTCGTTAGTTGCGTTTCATGTATTGGATTGTTAGTTTGGCATTATCGAGTATTTGTTTACAGATAACTTTTTAAAATGTGTAAAAGCCTTTTGTAATGGAAGGTGAATTTTCTGTAGATACTTACATGTGCATTTTGTAATGAGCTCTTCATCTTGTCATCCACTATCTTCCCTTGGAGCGGGGAAAGGAACATTCTATGAAAGAGAGATACATGGGAGTAAAGGCAGTTTCTCAGGAGTAAGAGTGGTGGATTAACAAAAATTTCAGTTGGCAAAGGATAATTGTATTTTAAAGCATGTCATGCTTGCTTTGATGGTACAATGTTTCTAAAAATTTTTGCTGAGGGGGGACTTTGGGGAAGAAGCGCTTGGGTAGAAAAGAGCCAAGTGTTAAGGTGAATCTTTGGTGAGTTTATAGGAATCTCAACATTGGAAAATACATTATCAAGTTCTTTTTTTTTTCCCCTTTCAAATAGATGATCCTGCTAGTGCAGATTGCAGAATTCTGAAACCTGGCTGGTGAGTCAGTAACAAAAAGAGAAATTAGTCCCTTGATGTTATATGCACCATTTACTTGGTCATGATATCAGGGATGTAAATGTTCTGCGACCACTTTTGATTGGCTACTGGAATTTTTTCCATGTTCTTACTTGGGGGAGCCAAACATAAACCCATTTATTTTTTCATATCCTGCAATTGAGAGGCTCGAGAGAAGAGAAATTGGGTGTAAAGTGGAGTACCTAAATAAAACACGGCCATCTCACAATGATCAAGAGTACTTTGTCGAGGCCTCTCACACATATTTTTTCACCAAAAAAAATATACACATATATTTGTCCCTCCCAGGTTGGTTAGAAGAAGGTTGGGGAACTTTGATAAGGGATTTCTTTGGAGAAGGGAATGGAAATAATGACCTTGGATTTTTTTTGAGGTTGTTTTTGTCTCTAGAGAGGAAGCTCTACCTCTCGAAGAGAAAGTGAAAGCAATGATTGAGGCTGCTTATGCATTTCTTGTGTTACTACCAAGGCTTAAACCTTTTAGATTAGAAGTTTTGAAATCTTGGTATGGTTTCATAAATTTTCTTACGGATACTTATTTGCCTACCATAGAGTAGGACAGTAGGTTAAACGGTGGGTGAGAAAGGTTCTGTGGTTTTAATGTTATTGCAAAATGCGCAAGTCTTTAATTATTAAGTTCAAAGTTTATTTCCATTCTTAACCTGAATAAGTTCAATGGTTGTTCTCTCATGGCTTTTGTTACAGAGATGGGCTTGTAGAAGGGTATGATAGGGACATTGCTTTTGCGAGTGCCCTTGAAACTTTTGGAGGAGGGCACAATGATCCTATTTGTGTTTCTTTTGGAGGTATGTCTTTTTTATATTTCTAATCTGAATTTAAGTTTTATGGCAAGAGGGTGAGCATAGGCATGGTGTAGCGTTATTCCAATATTTAATTTCTTTTCCTGGAAAAGTATGAAAATTATATGTATATATCAATCAAAAGTAAGGAAAATATATAAAGATGACGATCGTCTCATGTTAACTTAGAGTTGGCCTTGAGACCTATCAGATTATCTGAATGTATTATGTTTACTCCCTTTTATAAGTGAACATTTCCTTGTCTGAAATCATGAACTCTGTGAGACAAAGGTTAACCATTTTAGTCAATATGGATAATCGAGTACAAATCCTGCCACAAGGCTTATGTAAAAGCTTGGCTTGCTGGCCCCATTTACTATTATTATTTGACATTTTTTTTATTATGATATAACGTGCATATCTTTTAATGTTGGCGTGCAAGTTGATGGTTAAAGATGATGGAAGCATTTAACAAATTAGAGAGCACTAGGAATTGAACCCTAGAATAATCCGTAATGGATCTTAATTCATACTCACGAAAAAACTGATTGTTTAGTTGTTGTACATCATAATTCCTTGAGTTCTGGGATTTATCTTTATTAGTGGTCTAAGACTTTGTTGCTAGTTTTATTTTCTGATTGTGGCATCTGCAGTAATTTCATTTCCTATATTGCAAACCTATTGTTAATAAAAAATACACATCACAGGCTTAGTTGTAGGCCAAGCCAAAATTCAGAGGAGTTTCTAACTTTATCTGGGAGCGATTAATTTTATTGGCTTCCTTATGGGAGTTGGCCATGGGAGCATTCAAGGGGAGTTTCTTCGTCAACATTCAACGGGATTGTATTGCAGTTATTCATTTAATTTTTTCCCTTGTTTTCTGTGCTTTCTCTATTTTTTGCCATCTTGTCCCCTAGATATGTAATTTTTGAATCTTAATAATAATTTTCTCATATCCAAAAATTATAAAGACGACAACAACATAAATCAACTTAAATTTTGAAAAATATGCTATCCATTCCTCATCAATAATTGGCTCGTTTTCTAGATTAACCAGTACCTATGGTGCCTTTTTTTTTTTGGTCTAGACCTATGATGCCATTTAATCTTGTTTCTCACTCTGTTACACAATTCCATATTCTATCCTTTATACTCGAAAGAGGTCAGCATTTCTGCTGTTAATACTGATAAATTTGCTTTTGCGTTCTTAGGCCCCGATATGAACAAATTTGCACTTGCTTTGAGGGAAATTGGAACATACAAGGAAATTCTTCGAGCCCAGGTCTCTATCTCTTGCTTGTGTTATCACAGCTCTTCTAGTTATACTTTTTTCTGCAATATATCTGGGCCTTGTTAATCCTGATGGTTGATTAAGTTTTTAGTTCATTGACACAAGAAAAACTTAAAAACCATTCTGGGAATTGTTTTTAAAGCTAGTCAAGTCAAGAAATCAGATACTCATTAATGATTTTTCAATCTGTACTAAATAATTTTGACCGTGTCTTGTGAACTGTCTATTCTTCGCACGTCTCCTTTTGCTTCTATGAAAATTATTTAATTTTATTACATTGGAATTCCAGATGACTACTATAGTACCAGACTCAACAACTCAAGATCTCTAACTAATCACCACGGTAGAGTTTTTCTGACTGAAAACACATGATGAATGCCTTCCTACAGCCAAGGCTTTTCCTTGAGTTCTTTCAAGGAGCTAAAATATCCAAGCCTTTATGTTCAACCCAGAAAATGGAGAGAGGTGTTTCTAATGCACATTTTTATAGAAACTCCGTGTATTCCACCCACAGCTTTCAGTAGCTCTTACAATATGCAATACCATTAGACAACTTAGACCTAAAACAAGATGGCAAAAAGTAAATATTTTAGACCCAAAATATTTTATCTTTTTCAATATTCCCCAAAATTTTAGATGGAGGTTTGCTTTACTTTCTGCGCTGACATTCTCCAATTACCTTTTCAGGTTGAGAACATACTAAATGATAGGTTACTATACTTTGCGAATGTTGAGCTGCAAGATGTCAAGGTACCATGTGTTACTGTTGCTTTATATTTTTATTTGCACAGAAATTGTATTGGTGCCACGAGAAGCTCGTGGGGTGCCAGAAAAACCTTTTTACGTTAACAAAAAAGAATTGTGTTGGTGCAGGATGCTCGGAAGCGTTTTGACAAAGCAGATGTAATTTATGACCAGGTAATATCTCTGCAGTTCAATATTCAATTGAAACTTTGAAGTTTAGTGGATTTTATATTTTTATTTTTTAATAGTTGGTGTGCCATTTGCTTGAACAATTATCGAATTCCCTCCTCCACTTTTTTAGCGAAAAATTGTGGGAGCAATTAAAGAGGTGAATCATCCTATACAAGAATAACAACCCACGCTGTGCCAAGAGAAATCAAAAGCATACTTACGCAAAAATATCTCCACCCAAAAAACTACAAATGCGAGGAGACCAACGTGGATACCCTCTTTACACCTGTAAAAATGAAAAATTCAAGGAACCAAAACGAAGATGTTCAATAAAGGGGGAGCTTATCTTTGTCAAAGCATCTTCATTTTCTTTCCCTCCAAATAGACCATAAATCAGAAACCTCAAGGAACCAAAGAAAATACACGCAGGAAAGTAAGTCCCATAAATCAAGCCTTAAATCACGACTCGCAAACATGTCAACCATTCTTTGGACCCACGGGTCACACCTAGTTTATTCAAGAATGTGATGGAAGACTAAACAATCTATACTGTCTGAGCCACTAAAGCAAAATAATGATAAGCGAAGAGGATTCATCCATTAGTAGGAAGGGTATAAATCGGAGAAAATGAGATATGCAATTGCAGAAAGAATAGAGTTTAGAAGTCATGATGTGAAACCCCAAATTCAATCTCTGAGTAATGGGAGATATACCTCAAAGAGAAGGTCCAGCCACACTTTTATGAACTGCAGACAGAGCTTATTGCTAAAGCACTGGACTGATTTGAAGAAGAGGAATATAGCAGTATGATTAGACTGATTAGTCTAAGTGCAATTAAGCAAAGAATGAAACTTGCAATCCCATTCAAATCACAAGTTTTGTCGCATTGAAATCCCATCTTTTCAGATCAATCAAAAAGCCTAGAACCCCCACGGGAGATGCTATCGACAATTACTTCGGTTTGTTTGATATTGATGCACATTATGTGTCACAGGTTCGTGAGAAGTTTCTGTCATTGAGGAAAAGTACTAGGATGGATATAGCTGCTGCCATAGAGGAGGTATCAAGTATTAGTTCTCCCCAAAATTTGAATGCACTTATTCTGGTGCACTAATTGACCTGATAGTTTGTTGTGGGTAACCACTATCTTTAAATTCTAATTTGGTAGAGAGCCGTTCCAGGAACTTCGCAGTGCTAGATCAGCATTTGAGCAGGCCCGCTTTGATCTGGTAATTTAATTTTTTCTGCAGCTATTAATTTTATACATATTCTCATACGTTTGTTTTACCTTACACAAGGATGTACTATGCTCACTAAGGATAAGCAGTGCAGCACTAGAAAGGGTTCACATTTGGCTTACCTTATCAAATTCAGGTTGGTTCTCTTTCTACTGTTGAAGCAAAGAAGAGGTTCGAATTGTTGGAGGCTGTTGGTGGGACGATGAATGCTCATCTTCGTTATTTCAAACAGGTATATGACGTCATGATGATTCATAGTTACGCTGATATTCATCATTACAAATATGCTGCTTTTAAACCTTTCTTTACATGCAGGGATATGAGCTATTGCGTCAAATGGAGCCTTACATTAACCAGGTTTGTTACTTGTACTTTAGTCTCTAATATGTAAAGTGCGGTTCAGTATTAATTGAAGGATATTGGATCATTACCAAACGCTTACCTCCACCTGGAAACAGTACCATATCTACATAATATGGAAGGACTGGTTTTCAATCTCCTACATAACTTTTGGCCCCCGTGTAGGACATGGGGGTGAAAAGGGACTTGGATTGAAAGTCACATCAAAATGGGATCTCATTTCCGTATATGTAGTTGCATATGTCCAGAGCATTAGATTCACTACCAGATTGTCATAAATATTATATTGGCTGACGACTGTGGATAAATCTTATGCTCCGTGATGATAGTTTGGCCTTTTCCCAAATTTTCACCCTTCATTTTCTTGAAAAGAAAATATAAAATGCTTCCTTTACGTCAATTCTACTTGAATTGAATCTTTATCTGAAGAGACTGTATTTCAATTTTCAACTATTGAATTGTATCTTAGCTTGATGTTGATATTTCAGTAAATGTCATCTACTTTAAGCCATGAGAATGGATTTGCACATGACATAAGAATCCATGTGTTTCATCTGTTCACAGATTTTGGCTTATGCGCAACAGTCGAAAGAAATTTTTAACTATGAGCAGGCATCTCTCAATCAAAGGATGCAAGAGTACAAAAGACAAGTTGATCAAGAAAGTACACGGTCTTTTAACGGGTCTCATGGTTCTTCACAAGGAGATAACATACAATCCTTCCCTAGAAGTTCTCATAAAGCGATAGAGGCTGTGATGCAGACTGCTGCAGAGGGGAAGGTATTCATTAAAAACATTATTTTCTTCTGCAATCATACAACTTCTGTTCCTTACAGTTTTTTTTTTTTTTAAAAAAAAAGGAACATATCTGATTTTCATCTCTGTTGCTGACACTTCTATAGTTTAGGTTCAAACCATCAAACAAGGTTATCTCTCAAAACGTTCCTCTAATTTAAGGGCTGACTGGAAGAGAAGATTCTTTGTTCTTGACAGCAGAGGGATGCTGTACTACTATCGCAAACAATGTATTAGGCCATCTGTAAGTGAAGGAAGATTATCTATATATACTGGTACAGCTGAAATGCTTTGCTTTCTTTTGACTTGCAACTGCTCACTAGATTGTTGACTTACAGGGATCTGGGAGTCAACATTCTACCCATAGAAATTGTCCATCCGAACCTGGTTCTGGACTGCTTAGTCGATGGTTGTCTTCTCATTACCACGGCGGTGTACATGATGAAAAATCAGTTGCTCGTCACACTGTGAACCTATTGACATCAACAATAAAGATTGATGCAGATCAGTCAGATTTGAGGTTCTGCTTCAGGATTATTTCACCCACAAAGAATTACACTTTACAGGTATATACTTTAAAAGTGTGCCTTGGTTCAAGTTTTAAGAAAGGGATCAGTATTATTTGTTGAAGAGCATTATATATGTTGTTGGTTCACTACCTAACAACTTTAGCTTTTGGGGCAGATGATTCTTAATGTGGTATCAAAGCTTAGGCTTGCAGCGAGATAAATGGTTAAGACGGGATGTATTGAGAATAACTTGCAAATATTTTATTAATATAAAAACAGTTTAGTTAAATTAATTATTGTGGTGTAATATATTATTAAATATTAATTTATTATGATGCACAAGAAAAAATACACTTACTTGGGTAATTTCGTCAAAAATAAAAAATATAAATGAAAGGATTCCAGTGGATCCTTAGCTTCCCCTCATTAAATATGGGAACGGATGAAGGGAGTTCTTCTTTCCTGAGATATCCTGGATTCCTTTCTCAAACTCCAACTAAACATTGGAGTCTTGAATGACGGGAATTTATGATTCCAGGAATGATACAAAGAAAAAAGAAATGGAACCTAAAGGTCAGACTGATCATATATGTAGTTGCTTTTGTTTGTGACAACTCTAAGACATCTTATCCTTTGGTTTCACTTATACTTGTTTAATTTTGAGATGTGCGATTTGTAATTCAGGCAGAGAGTGCAGCAGATCAAATGGACTGGATTGAAAAAATAACAGGAGTGATCACTTCCTTGTTGACCTCCCACTCACCTGAGAGGGTAAAATTTTAATAATACTCTCATTACCTGCATATTTTTGATCTTTTCTGTCATTTTAATAATCCAATTTTATGTCAGCATATTTCTGCTTGTATGACCAATAAAAGTAGTTCCAGTGGAGGTCTCTCTGGTGCCAATCCTAATAGGTCAATAGAAGAGCATTCCTGTGAGAAGGACCTTGCTTCTCGAAAAATACGTGCGTGTAGAAGTTCACAACAGCTCCACTACAGTGTGAAAGGTGAGAAACCAGTTGATGCATTAAAAGGATTACCTGGGAATGATAAATGTGCCGATTGTGGTGCGCCTGAACCAGACTGGGCTTCCTTAAACCTGGGTGTTCTTATCTGCATAGAATGCTCTGGTGTTCACCGTAATCTTGGAGTACATATATCCAAGGTTAGTTATCTTAGGTTTGTTTAGTGTCTGAAAAATTAAACTTAATAGTTAATACTGTGTAGCAGCTATATGCAAGTTCATTAAAGTATTGTACGGTACCTGGTCAATAATTCAAGGCAATTTCAAAAGAGAAGATGATTTACAGCATTCTTCTCTAGTTATTCTTACACATGCATACCTGAAAATGGAAAGAATTAAACTCTAAAATATAATTGTTGCTCGATGGGCTCACGTATTGTAGGGTTTAGTCTCTCAATCAAGTTGTATATATATAGACGTATGCTATAAAGAGGGAATCCCTCACCAAAAAGAAAGGATGCTCATTTAGAGAGTAGATATATTTTGTGTACCATATAATTTTTTTCTCGACATTGTGGTTTTATTGAGCTAAATAAGTTCTCATGATTGGATACTTTTACAGCCCATGTATGAACTTACAATGCAGGTAAGATCCTTGGCACTTGATGTCAAAGTGTGGGAGCCTTCTGTCATAAGTATGTTTCTGTCACTTGGTAATGTTTATGTGAATTCAATATGGGAGGGACTGTTGCATGCAAGAAGAACTTTTCAGGCTGATGAAATACCAATCAAGTAAGTATATATAACCTTAATAAGGTGGATATATATATATTGATGGCTCATAAATTATAATCCGTGTTCTGTAGGTTTCTTGAACCTGACAAACCCAAACAATTTTTCAACAAACCCACTCGTGATGATCATATTTCAGTGAAGGAGAAGTTCATATATGCAAAGGTATTGCTACTAAGTAATGAGTTTTTTTTTTAAATAAAAAATAAAAAATTAAGGGAGGTAAAAGTCTCTCCCTTAACCCCACAAACAAGAAAAAAAAACCTCCCACCCCCATGAGTCGAACCCTAACTTCAAGACAAAGGTGAAAGTTGCCTACCAACCCTCTCCTCTAATGAGGTTTCTCCCTATTGTATTTTCATTTGTTTTCTTAAATGCTAATATTGTCTCCAGGATAGTCAATCGTGTCTGCTGAATTGGCTTCTTTCTACTTTAACTTCTGAATAGAGTAGGTGTTTTATCGTTTATACATTAAAACACTACGCGTTTTGCTTAGTGCAATACTCATCTTAGCTAAAACAAAGGCAAACTGATAGTTTCACGACAAGAATGATTGGTTCATCAATTCTGTCATCTCTTTCTTTGGTACCTCGTTTTCAATTCGTAATGCCCTCCTTCAATAGATTTCCATCCGACCATAGTCAAGCATAACCTGCGAGCTTTGTGGCAATGAGATGGAACCTTTTCACCCCATAGATGTTTTGGTAATCAAGAACTTTTTCCACTGAATTGAGCCAGTCAATGAGAACATTTGGGTCCATCTTGCTATGGAAGGTGGGTACCTTGACTTCATGTTCCCATGTTCAGTTCAAATTAAGGCTTGAACTAAAATATTCGGATCATGAATATCATAAATTTGACCCCAAAAAAAAATCATAAATAGCCTGGAGCTTGAATAGCAAGTAGGCAGCAGAATTTGAAAGCGAATTAACTGAGTGAGGAATCTGAATTGAAGTGAAGAGGAGGGAGTGGAATCTGAAAAGAAAATGAAACAAGTGGGATGATAAGTATGAATATGTGTATATATATATATGGATTTACATACATTAATACATATAAGAATTACTTGTGGAGGTTTTCCCAATAAATTATTTCATCTATGTAGTCTCGGTTGGATAATAGACTTGATAATTCATAGTAAATAGGTCTCTTTTCATTGCAGTACGTGGAGAAACGTTTTGTTCAGAAAGTGAAGGACGGGCAACATCTTCTATCAGTTGCACAGCAGTTGTGGGAAAGTGTGCGTAATAATGACAAGAAAGCTGTTTACCGCTATATTGTTGTGTGTGAAGCGGATGTAAATGCTATTCGTGGGCAAACGTCAACAAGTACATCTTTAACTCTGGCTACTGTGATGCGATTGCAAGAGCAGCAGCAGCAGCAGCATCAGCATCAGCAAACAAAGCAACTTGATCATAATAATACTTGTGACTGCTTGGGAGGAGTAGGTGGTTCTTCTTTCGAAAAGGTCTCCTCATTGAGCTCACCAAGAGATACAGGTAGTGGAGATCATCATAGGGTATTATTAGACGAAATTCTTGATGGATGTTCCCTGCTTCATCTCGCCTGCCAAACTGCCGACATTGGCATGGTAGAGCTGCTCCTTCAGCATGGTGCGAATATTAATGCTTCCGATTCTAGGGGCCAGACACCATTGCATCATAGTATTATCAGGCATAGAAGCGCAATTGCAAAATTGCTTCTTACCAGGTATATGCATCATTACTTGTCCTTCATATTGCTCTCCATTTACTTGTATTTTGAAGAAAAAAAATCAACTATAAGGTACGATACATTTTTATTTTTCTTTCATTGTTTCCTAAAATCCTTATTTCTATATCACGCATAGAATTACATATATATATATATTAAATTTTATATCTCAAATTAAGAATTTTTGTCTAATTTTACACCTTTTTGAAGATACGCTAGTTTTAAAACAAAACCTAGTCAAGAACAAGCATGTTTGCTATGTAATTGGACTCCTAACTGTGGACGTCTTGAAAAGCAAAATTAGACTCTTGTTTCGGGATGGAAGATTTACATTCTAACTATATTGTACTTGACTCGGAAGCGTGCGCACATGCCGTTTCTATATGCAAGCGCATCTTTTAATTAAATATGAAAAATGGGCAAAAATAAAGAACAAAACATGTTGGCTTATTTGTGAAAACCCATTCTTGCCAAATTAAACGTCATGTGTTCAAAACTTAAATTTACATCATTTTTAGAAACAAATGAAGATAGAGGCAAAACCCCAAAGGCACCATCTAGTATCTACTTTTAAAAAAATATCTTCAATATCAACCACAATTTTTTTTATCCCTTCTACATTTTCAAGATTTAAAAACAATTGTCCATTATTATATAGAGGATATAAGCAAATCCCTATGGTGCACATTTCTGCATGTTTCGTTTACTTTGACCCCACCAAAAATCATGTCTCGAATCATGAATCTCATTTTGATTTTTGTACTTTTTATAAATATTAACCTATCAATGGTGAAAAATATCACATGTTTTATTATGAGTTTCGGTACATTAGTTATAACCTAAAAAGAAAATGAGACGTTCAGAAAAGGAAAGTTGATTTCTTTAATTTGAGAGGAAGGATTGTTTACCATCTGACTACTATTTACTGACCCCACCATCTTTTCGATGTATTTCTCAGTTCACACTGGCGGTCTGTTTTTATATTATGTATCATTCTTATCATACTTGTTGGATACCAAGATCAATCTTATTTTGCAAATGTGGTTTGGCAGGGGAGCCAATGCAACAACAATTGACTGGGAAGGCAAAACCCCTATTCAGCTTGTCTCTGAATCAGGCCTTGACGATGTCGAGTTCCTTGCTCTCATGAAAAAACACAAATAGATAAGAGCGCTTCATGCATGTAACAATCAAGTCTTAGAAGATTAATTAATAGAATGATGATGATTTTCCGAGGAGCCTTTTTCTGAGGTATTTGCTGTGTTCGATCTAGTTTATGAACTCCTCCGTAGATAAGAGCTTCTTCTTCTTTAAGAAAGAAAGAAAGAAAGAAACCAAGAGGTTGTTGAACATAGTGTTACTTTAGCGTGAAGATGGGAAGCTTCTTCTTATGTTAATATAATGGCTTCAACGGAAACAAGTTCAAAAAAAAATTAAAATTATCAATCTTGTGTTCTTGGTCCGAATTGTCAAGCTAGTTGGGACTAAAAATATTATTCTCTGAGCACACTCCCCTGCCTCCACTATATTATCCGATCTCTAAGCATTGTTGCAGCATTACAGACGAAACAAATGCGATGGTACGTAATCTTCTCAAGCAGCTGCACAACGCCAATCTCAGCATATATGCAAATTCTACCATATATCTTGAGGCACTGGTGAGAGTGTTTTGTCCTTAATTTCTCGTTGCCATGTCGATCTTTCCTCCATCAGCGCACGTACGTAGTTATCCCAGAGAATTACTAATAATCTTACGGTCTTAGCTACAACCGGAAAAATTAATTTATGTTCGTGCATTAAAAAGAAGAAATCAAACAAAAAGAATTGTCCATTATTACGGGGAAAAAAAGGCGTAATTAATAAAGTAGAGTCAGTAGACTTTAATATATCAAATAAACTGACTTGTCCAGATTTCATGTTCTAGTAAATTAAATTGGCGCTATATATCATTTCCGTTTCTATCCCAAATAATTTACCACGAGTTAACATACATTGAATATTTAACAGTTAATTTTGCAATATCTTTAGTTTTATGGAAAATAAGATTCTAACATATTTTCACGTAAATCTTATTACGCTAAGGGCTATGTTTAGTGTGCTGGATAAGAAGGCGGGATATAATTAAATATTTTTACCTCATGTTAGTTGTAACTCTGGCACTGCATAAATTATTTGAACTTGATGGCTTATTCTACAAAACACCAAATTAAATCCCACCTTGAAATTCAGATTATTTAATCCGGTGTTTTATATCCTATCCCATAATTTAATCCAGCGTGCCAAACGGATGCTTCTGTGCAAAGTAGATAAGATGGTGTAAAAGATTAACAAATTCCAATCAAACTTTAGATCGTAGAAGAAATGAAAGTTAAATCCCTTAACTTTACTTAAGAAATAAAACAGATGCTTTCTATTTGAGTTTTTTGATGAAATTTGGTGGAAATGATATACTCATTATAAAGATCATTCTCACCAAGTTTCATAAAAAAATCATTTGTTTACCTCTCGAAATGGACGATTTTTAAATTAATTAATTTATAGATGGTCCTTAAGAGAAGGTGACTGGATATATATATATTACAATATCCGTCTCAAATTGCAAAGCTCATTATGTTTTTTGGGATTTATCAAATTGCTAGTTTCATTTTTTTGAGAAATCAAATAATCAATGTACCAAAAATCTCATTCCAAAAGTAATTGTGGGATTATCAAATTAAGATGAAAGAGAGAACTGAATAAAAAAAAAAACTTAACACACAAAATGATCAGGATAATCTAATTCAATTCATTGCAGAAATGGAGCTTTTAGAAATAAAAGTACAGTCTCCACTGGATATAAAATAAACTTGAGCATCTCTTTCAACAAAATAATAAAATAAATTAAGGGTTCAACAATTAATACTCGAGTTTTGAAGAAAATCGCTCGAATGCAAGAGGGTACCTTTACAGTTGGTTCACCATCCATCTGCTTTGATCAACTTCTCTTTCTCCATAGTAATCAAACCCATGGATCATAGCTATTCCCCTTCATTACTTTGCATGGCTGTCTAATTGCTAAAGGGAACTTCAGCCAATTCAAGAAAACCCAACCAAAAAACTGACTTCAACTTTTGTAGCTTAGACTGTGAAGTCGTATTATTAATTCATCGTGAGCAATTAATTTAATATAACGTAATACAATTAGATTTGCCAAAATTCATGCATGTATAACAATTCAACATGGATATCATATATGTTGTGATCCATCTTACTGGGGAGTTGTTCTAACTGTAGATATCTTACATTGAAAAAATATAAAACTCAACGTGAATTTATATGACTACATAGTAATAAAGTCTTTTGAGTTAAAAAATCCACCAGATGTTTAAGTTGTAGATAATATTCTTACTATATGCGTGGACAGATGGATTCAGAAACAAAATTGCATACTAGCAACAATTTACGTGGACAGATAAATTCAAAAACAAAATTATATAATAGTAACAATTTACGTGACGCTAAAATTACATACAAGCTTAACAACATTACTCCTGATCTTGTCGCACTAACTCTTTTACAACCGTCATCACGTAGCTAAAAACATACTATACTAGCTTACAACATTACTCCTTACCACTGCACTAGCTTAAAACATTATTCCTTATCACAGCACTAACTATTTTACAACTATCATCATGTAGCTAAATTGGGCCCATATTTTCTCTTTTTTACAACTATCATCAATGTATTGACAAACTGTCTATAATCATGCAGTTAAATTGGGCCCATATTTTTTTCTTTTTTACAACTATCGCATCATGTACTGAATGTTAAATAAAACAATTTACATGACACTAAAAATATATAAAGTTTAAAGCAAGGATCGATATATTAATACTTTAAGAATTGAGTAATAGACATCTTATTCAATTGCAAATGATTGAATGAAAGTGAAAGTATTACCAAGAGATATTGGAGGTGCCAATATCACCACCTTAAAACAAGTGGCTTATCTTATTTAGAGTAATGATTTCGTAAAGATTTGATATTATCTTCTTCTTTTTTTATCTTGTTATTTTTACGGAAAATTTAAGTTTTTCCCTTTTAACTATAAATAACAAAAATCCCCCATCTTCATTCCATGTAAAATTCAAACTCAAAACCTCCAAGTGTTCAAGTGAAATTCTTACCATTTGTATCATCATTCAAAGTATGTGGTAACTCATCAATATTGTTTTTATCCACACTTACATCATGCTTTCATAAACTCCCACGTAATCAAATTTACTAAGAAAATATCTAGAGTGAAGCTAGACACGTGTTATTCTTTCGTTCACTTTCAGTTATTTCTCCATCATTTAACAAAATCCAATCAAGAGGAATATGGGCACTCAGCTTATGAGTTACATCAGACTTAATTGGAAAAATATCATATAAATTTACCCTTCCACACATGCGGTGTCAAAAACTTTCATCATTTACTTTAATCCATGTACACTTTAGTTTGATAACAACATTAATTCATGTATTCATGATCACTATTAACATCATAATTATAATTGTTGTTAATATCCAACAACCAGTGGTTTGGTATTTTAAAACATGGACAATACTATATATATAGTCTTTGGGCTTAGCTCATTAAGAAAATTACTTGTTGAGATTTGCTTGACACCGATAATCATTTTAAATATAATGACACATATGTATGAACTTGTGTTTGGTCATTTATAGCATTAAGCACATTTGCTACAATTCATTTTAATATTCTTTAGTTAATAAAGTTCTCACTGTTACTTAATTTACCAAGTTAATTATTCGTATTATGTATGTCGCATTTCACTAAGATAATATCAAATAAGTATTAATTTAAGGGTAGTGATAACATGCATCATAAAAGTATATGTTAAAAATTTTATAAATAAAAATAATTAGATCTTGTATGAAAATTAGTGTCACATTAAGTGTATATTAAACTTTTATTTTTCCTATATTTAAATATTTATTATGTGCCATTAAGACACATGTTAATATTACAAATTTAATCACTTATTTAAACTTTTTACGGTATATTGTTAAAAGTAACTAATACAAATATCCACCATCAGGATTGACTTGCAACATGTGTTTAACATGTAGTGTTCTTTTCTCTAACCCATAATTCTGTCAGGCTGACTGTAAACCTAGCTCTAATATACGTTTATGTTCATAATTAATCAAGACTAAATTATTTGGATATTAATTAATATTGTCACCACTTGTATTCTCATATACTTTATATATAAAACGGAGGAAGTGTACAATATTATGCCACGTGTCAGCTATTATTGCTTGATATAGTTAATTGCTTCCTTAATATCTCTGTTAATAATCTCTCCATCAAAATACGGTCTTTTGTTCTTCATTTCTTTTCGGCGCTTACTCGGGCATTCCATATTTCTCCCTCTTTCATGGGGACTTGACTCCTCTCTAATTTTTCATTATCTTTTTTGTACAATAGAATTGAGTTTTAAGGTTAAACGGATAAATTTTTTTATAAAACATAATATAAATGATCTCTATAATAAGTAAATTATTTACACAAAATTTCATTCAAAAATTTAAACCGAAAGTAGGTGTGATAAAAATTTGATTCATATGTTTATTTTTCGACAATTAAAAGTTTAAATGATTATCTCACCCACTTCTAAATTGAATTTTGTGATAAAATTTTGTGAAAATGATTTACTTATCATAGATATTATCTCCACCAATTTTCATGAAAAAAAAGGGAGTTTTTAAATGCACCCACAATAACATTCTTCTCACCCCAGTTTTAGGAAACTTGAAACTTACCCCCACCACAATTTATCAATTTCTTTCACCTCACCCCGCCTATAAAAGTAAGACATTATAGACGGATTAGATGCATTGTTGCAAATCAAATTTCTGGATCAATTGCAATCTGGATCAATCGGGTTCCTTGGCAATCTGGTTTCTCTAAACCTTTAAATTGAAATCAACTTTTGGTTAGTTTTGTTTGACCAATCGTTGCACATATTTGATGGAATCAAGAACATTTTTATTGCTTAAAGTGGCTTGCTATTTCATTAAGGTGAATAAATGGCCAAGATATGTCATTTTCAATTTGCTCTGTTTGATGCAAGGGCCTCCCATTTACAGATGTGACAATTGTACTAGCAACATAGCAAGGTCATTCATAATAAAGTTTATTAATTCATTAAACAAAGCCTACAAATGAGTCAAAGTTCCAGGAGGCTTCCTAAAAGATATTGAATGCTTAGATTTGCAAACTCTAAATGAATACGTTTCTTAATCATTAGTTCCGATTGAAGATGAAGAAATCGATGAGTTAACCTTAGATTCTTGTCGTTTGCTCCTTATCTCTCCCATCTTTCTTTCGGTGACTTTTTCGATTGATCATCTTAATAATAGTTGATTGACACTCACCACATGCAAGGGCTTGTTTGGTAACATGTTCTTATAATTAAAAATTTTAGTTGCCCATTTATTTATCTTTCGAATTAAACCCATTAGACAAAATTTGACCGAAAGATAATAGAGATGAGCCAAATCACTTTTAAGGTATACATTAAGGACTTGTTTAGTTGCGTAAATTACCTTATTTATAATTATTTAATCATAAATTATTTAATTATTTATAATTATTTAATTCTTTCCACATAAACTTGTATGATGGGAATATATATCCTTCTCCATTAACTCTTATTCAGTTATTCTTATTTTAAAAAAAAAATTGAATTTTCTATTCTCCACACACATGTGCATATAAATCTTTTATCCATCTATGCTTATTGTAATCCATCGGAATATGCAATATCCTACGTGTTAACATAAATTGTGCATTCCATTTATTTTAGTTGACTTTTGTGTATCTATATTTAGAAGATTGTGTATTATTATCCTTCCTTATTTTTTGTATCCTTCTTGATCCTATTTAAAGGGTCATCATTATACACAGTGGAGATTATCAATTATATGCAATACTCTTTTATTTCTCTTTTCTCTTTAATTGTTAACATGGTATCAAAGGGTCATTGATTCTCTTATCATCAAAACCTACGACTTCTGTAGCATAATAATACACAAACCCCATCAACCCCTACCTTTACCTTTTAATCTAAAAGCTCTAAACCATTATAATTATATAACCAAAACCCTACTGGCCGGTTAAAACAAATCCGTCTAAATCTAAACCATTACACCAAAACCATTTACTGCCAGAACCACAACTGCCAAAATCCAAGCACCATTCCAGAATCGAAACCCTATTGCCCAATAACCAAAACCATCGCTGTCAAATCCAAAAGAACCCCAATCCTTATAAAACAAACACCATCATCTTCATTTTGCTAAGACGATTCCAATCATTAAAAAATAATCCAAAAGGCTCACTACACTCGTTTTTACGTGCTCAAAGTAGAAACAACTACAATTCACGCATGTTCCATTACTAACGATCTTGCAGAAATGTTTAAATAGGTTTTATCTGACCTATCTAATGCCATGTCTACCACTTCAGGTAATTCTTAGTATTTTGATTCTAGCAGCTGCAACCATATAACCTTTTATCCTATAATATTTATCTGTAAAAACTTTATCCCACACACATTTCTAATTTATCCCACTCACATCGGACCCATATCCACATCTAATTTATCTATTCCATCTACTTTTCGCATACCTAAGTTGACTATTAATCTTATATATGTTGGTCAATTATGTGATCTATGCCTAAATGTTATTTTTTTTCCTCTTCTGATTGTCATATACATAATCTACGAACGAGGCAGGTTATTGGGATATGCCATAAAGTTGGTTGCATGTTTGAGCTTGTTCACCTCCGCACACCTCAAGATCTCATCATCCCACATCACTTTACAGTTCCTGCCATTTCTACCATATCTTTAGAATTTTGACATTCTTTGTTAGGTCATGTGTCTATCAATAGGCTTTAAGTCTCTTATAGCTACAGGTACATTAGGAACAATTAATTTAGAAAGTATATCATATTTGCCCTGTTAACTTAAAAAACAATCAATATTATCTTTTAATAAAAGTGAATCTATTTCATCTGCATTTTTTGATCTTATACATTCTGATGTTTGAAGATTATCTCCTCATACCACCATGGGGGGTCTAAATGCTTTCTTATTTTCATAGATGATTACACTTGATTTACCCGGATATATTTCATGAAAACTTGTTCCGAACTACCATAGATTTATTACAACTTTGTTCAAATTATCCAAATTCAATTTTATTGGCCGCTCATTAAAAATTTTCGAGCTAATAATACCATGGAATACAAAGAAACTAATTTTCTCAAGTTTATGCGTCTATAAAGAACAATTTATCAATATTCATGTCCTGATACATCTTAACAAAATGACTGTGCCGAATGCAAATATCGCCATATTTTAGACACTGTTCGAACCCTTCTTATCTAGTGAGTGTTCTAAAAGTTTCTGCTTAATGTTGTTTACACCATTAATCGTTATCTCATTCCTGCCTTCTAAAATCAATTTACCTATGCAAGGCTATACGGTAGCTCACCTAACTTTAATCTTCTAAAATTTTTTTGGTGTGTCTGTTTTATCTTGCTCCAGCCCCATGAACATTTCAAACTTGAATCTCGATCTCGTCTATATTGCTTTTTGGGGTATGGGATAGAACATGAAAGTTACAGGTGCTACGATCCTATTTCAAAACGACTTTGCGTGTCTCATCATGCTATTTTTTTGAAACACAAAATGTTTTCATCCATTTCCAAATTTCATATCACTATCAATACCTCATTTCCATTCTTCATTAGCTCCTTTGCTGATCTCTATCCCCCTGTTTTACCTGTCCCATTTTCAATCACAACAAAAAATCATAAGCCAACTACTGAGACTAGTTCATCCACTGAACCCCGCATCCATAGAGTCTAGCCCATCTACCACCACTACCGAATCAACAGTTGACTATCCTAATAATGCTGACTTGCCTAACGATCTTGTCAACCAAATACCACATCCTCGTCAGTCTACTCGGGTAAGATAACTGCCTCATCCCTTTTGTGATTACCATTATTATTCTACCATATTTTTATATCATAAGCCATCTTCTTATAAATAGGCTAATTCCAACCCATTATAGCAGCAAGCTATGTTTGCGAAACTGTAGGCCTTAGAAAAAGCTTAAACTTGAGAATTAGTCACATTTTCCCAAAAAAGATAGCAGTTGGTAACAAATGGGTCTACAAAATCAACAGATGGGTCCATTAATCAATACAAAGCCTAATTTGTAGCAAAATGTTTTAATTAAAAATACGGCAACGATTATGAAGAAATTTTTGCTCCTGTTGCTCGGTTAACTATAGTTATAAGTCCTATTGCTATTGCGGCCGCTAAAAAATGGGACCTATTTTAGATGGATGTAAAAAATGCATTTTTAATGGCAATCTTTTTGAATAAGTTTATATGAAGCCCCCGGATGGGGTTTCACATCTCAAGTTTTCAGACTTTGCCCTGCCTTATATAGTCTCAAGCAAGTTCCATGAGGTGTTTAGTTTAAGAAATTCAGTTCAATCGTTCATAAATTGGGTTTTACCTCTAGTTCTTATGATTATGGGCTTTTTATTAAAAAAACACAGGCTAGTATCACATTTCTCATTCTCTATGTGGTTTATATGATTATAACTGGGGATGATATTTCTAAAATTTTTAAATTTAAGCAATCTCTCAGTCATCACTTTGAGATGAAGGACCTTGGTCGCCTGAACTATTTTTTGGGTTTTGAAGTTCTCTCGGATTGTATTTATTATTATCTCTCATAGGCTAAATATGTTTCAGACATTCCCACTCGTGCCGACCTCACATACTCCAAAAACTACTTTTACATTAATGGAAATGAATCTCCCACTTATTCCTTTTGATGGTACTTCTCTAAGTGATGCAACTCAATATCGACAGATAGTTAGTTGTTTGGTTTATCTCACTATCACACGTCCGGATATTACTCACACTATCTAAATCGTCAGCCAATTCATGTCTGCTCCACAGTTTGTTCATTGTTCAATTTTTCTTTGCATTCTTCGCTACATCAGAGGGACCTTGTTCCATGGCTTTCATTTTCCATCCACATCCTCTCTGAAGCTACGAGCCTCGACTGGGCAGGAGATCTTACCGATAGACATTCAACCGCAGAATACTGTATCTTCTTGAGAGACTCTCTTATATCCTAGCGTAACAAAAACAATTGTTGGTCTCTAATCTACAAAAGCTGAATATCGTGCTCTCGCTTACACTACTCAGGAACTCGTCTAGCTCCACTAGTTACTTACACTACTCACTGTGAACTCATCTAGCTCCACTAATTACTCTCAGACATAGGAATCCATCAACATCTTCAAACTTAAGATGGTTTCTCATTTACCACCTTATGTTTGAGGGGGATGTTAGCATATTGTGAGAATTGACTGTGATAATCAAAGTGTCATTCAGACTGTTCACAATGATATTTTTTATGAACGAACAAATTCCGCCCTTTCGGTCCTAGTGGTCTTATATGTTTATTCTATGTTGGAAAACTTGGATGCTTTTACTGATATTCTACTGCTTTCTGGAAATCACCTGTTTTTCGAGCGCATTAGAAATCTACCACAATCATGTCGCTACTTCGCTTACTAGGACGGGGATCGAAATACAGTTCGTCTACAATAAAACTAATATACAAATATCTTATTTAATTACTAGAAGAGACTTTATACCTTCCCACTTTTGAAGATCGACCTGCAGAAATAAATGTTATCGCAGATGCTTCCGGAGAAGGCTTAAAGATTAGAAAATATGAGAGAGAATAAGGAATTTTAGTACAGAAATTCATTCGACTATTTATAGTGTTCGTCGCGCGACATTCCCCTGAAAGGGCAAGTGTCGCGCGACATTTTCCTTTGTCGCGCGACAAACGGCTGAAGTGATAGGTTCTGACACTGTGATGTGTCAGAAAGTGGTTGGTCGGGTGCAGAGAGGGATTGTCGCGCGACACAGCAGGATTGTCGCGCGACATTCTCAATGTGATATGTCGTGCGATAATCCTTCATGAAAATGTTCACGCAACAAACCCCCTGAGTTTCGGGTTCTCGGGTGGGTTCCGGGTAATTCTCGAAGGTCGTTAGGGTTCTTGCGGGGGTCACGGATCGGGGTGTCTACACATATATTGTGCATTCCATTTATTTTTGTTGACCTTTATGTATCCATTTTTAAAAGATTGTGTATTATTATCCTTCCTTATTTTTATATCATTCTCAATTTTATTTAAATGGTCCTCATTGTACACAGTGGAGATTATCAATTATATTCTTTTATCTCTCTTTTCTCTTTAGTTGTTAACACTACGACTGAGTTTTATAAGCAAAGGCATTATTATATTCAAGCCCTTTCGAGCAAATCTGAGTTTTTCAAAAAGTTGATATCCATTATCATCAATAATATAATGGCAGAGTGGGAAGAATAATTTTTACTACTTCTTTGTAATTTCATTCTTTTGGGTTCTGACAGAGGGTTGAATTAGCTGGTTTCTTTGTAATTTATGCTACATAAGACTTGTAAGGCAAAAAATTGATGTTACACTTTTACCATTCAATTCTTAGAATGTCTTATATATTTTATTTATAGTCTTTTCTTAGCAAACCCGCATATGATCTTATTATATTAATGTTAAAGAGTAAGATAAACATAGTTTCATTCTTTAAACTAGTAAGACAATATATGCATGTGTGATGTAACCTCAATCAAATAATGTTTTTATGTTACACTTTTTCAAAGGAATCCTTGGCGCAAGAAATCTTTCTGGTCTAGACTCCAAAAGACTCCAAAGAGAGATATTGTTGTCTTAAATGATGTAGGGAATTTTTCCCTCCACTTGACTGTGTTTTAAAAATCGCTAAACGTTTCTAAAGCAGCAAAGGGAAACTAGTGTCTAGGAGATTAATGAAGTTATGAGGGATCGACTACCATGGATTAATTGTACAAATGATTTTCATATTATTAATTAGACACAATATAAATAAAATTTAACTTTACTTTTGAAAATGTCATTGAGAGCTCGTTAAATAAATATTCATATAATTCAAATATGAAAAATAATAGTTTTTAAAACAAAATGAAGTTAAAGACACTATTATTCTTGCTAAATCATCATCTCGCAAGACTAAGCGGTATCTGGCTAGGCTAAGCAATAAGCCATTGCCTAGTAAGCAGAGACTAATTGGCCCTAAGTGAAATTTTTTATAACACTGTTACCTGAATCTATTAAGGATAAACCAATAAAGTTACTGTTTTGTGCCAAATGGAAAAGTCCAATAAACATCCAAATTTATTAAAAATTCACCTATTAACTTAAAATTTGATATTTATTTTTGTTATATCATCGTACGTGTGATTCCGCCAATTTTACAAGTAAAGAAAAGAAAAAAAAATTGGCCTTCGTGCTATTGAGATTACTTGATAGGGTTGGCTGTGGAGCAATTAAATGCAGTATTAATGTTGATTAATCTCAGCATTTTATTGAAAATGAAAGGACAAGATGGTGACACGTCATTGGCAAACCTAAACAAACACCAAAACTATGTAATTTTAAAGGGTGATTTTGTTTCTATTCACCAAATCTTGCAGTTAATCCACCTTTAAATTATAAAAATTTTAAATGAAGTTTCACAAAATTACCCTTTTTAAAATTGATTAGTATATCCACCAATTTCAATTAAATTATAATTGTATAACTTTAGATTCCTTTTTTACTAATATTCCTAATCTAAATATAATTCCTTTTAATTAACTTTCCTAATCTAAATATAATTCTTTTTAATTAACTTCATATTTACGTTTAAAAATGTTTGAACGGTTTAGGGTTACTTTTGCGCTTGTGTTGATCGAATAGACGACATTCTGTCTCTCTCTCTCTTTCTCTCTTTCTCTCTCTCTCTCTCTCTCTCACACACACACACACACGAAAACAGAATGAAAGAATGACCAAGTATATATAGTGTGTATTATATACATATAAGAGCGGATGACCAACTTTTTCAGCTTGCGTTGCAAATAGACCTTGTCCAGTAATTTACATTTTTTTTATTCATTAATCTTTTGGAACCCCCAACATTATAATTAATAATTTAAAATTTTTTATTCATTAATCTTTTGGAACCCCCAACATCATAATTAATAATATAATTATTTAGTCTAAAAGTTAGACATGATATAAGAAACTTGGTATAATTTAAATTTTTAATCTTCCGTATTGTGAGTTAGACTTACATAATACAAAAATCAAATTAGTTCAAGATTTTTGAAATTGTGGGTGTAGGTTTTTAAGGTTGGAATACAGATTTAGTGATTTAAAGAATATGAAACTAATCTAGGGTTTGTGATCGGATGAAAAATACGAAGAAAAAAGAAGAAGAAGAAGAAAAACGGTGGGGAAAGAGGGAAAAAGAAGAAGGCTGGGGAAAGAGTGATAGTGGGAAGAAAAAGAGACACTGGGAGAATCGTTAAAACCATAAGGGGAAAGGGGTTAAATTTTGTTTTTGTTATTTTATTGCAAAGTTAATTAAAATTTACCCATCTAAAATTTTAAAGTGGTTATACTTATTAATTTAGTAGATATTTGAGATAATGGGTTATAAGGTCTCGCTCCGTAATGTGTTATAACTCTAAGGACTGATTCATGTTTAATAAAGGGAAGTAGTACTAATTTCATAATTTGGTTTTACAATAAGGACACTTTTCATAATTTTAATTTATTTTAAGGAAAATGATAAATGTTGATGGACAAAACTATCCTACTATATCATTTATTCTAATTATACAAAAAGGCATATTATTCTCTCTTACATATACATAGTTTAGAGAGAGAAAACAAAAAATAAGAGAAAAGAGAAGTTGTCTCACCACCACCACCACCTTACTCTCCGATCGTATCTCCGAGAGGATCATCGTTCTCATCATCATCATCATCTTTTTTTTTTATAGATCTGCAATCGTAAAACATATATAACTTTTGATCGAACTGTTGAATTTGGCTGATTTTTTGATATGTTGTTCGGAAGACAAAGTTACTGTTATTGCGCAAAAAAATAATACGATCAGAAGTCGTTTTGCTATCGAAATCGATCAATTTTGACAGCCCAGCGGGATTTGAAAAAAAAATATGATTGTAACTCTTTTTTTTTATTTTTTTACGAACCCTACGTCGATCCATGTCTATATACATATAAATAAATTAAGTGGATGTTGATCTCATCAATTTTGTTGTTCTTTATTTTATAATGGTATTAAAATTATTTTAGCACCTTCTGATTTGTTGTTCAAGTGGTGTTATCTTATGGTTGTTGTTCAGAAGGTGCTAAATTGTTGTCTAGATGGTGCTAAATGCATGTAGCACCCTTTGGTTACTGTCCAGAGGGTGCTAAATGTATTTAGCACCTTCTGGTTATGGTGCATAATGTATTTAGCACCTTCTGATTGCTGTCCAGAGGGTGCTGAATGTATTTAGCACCTTCTGGTTATGGCGCTGAATGCATTTAGCACTTTCTGGTTGTGGCGCTAATGCATTTAGCACCATCTGGTTGCTGTCCAGGGGGTGCTAAACGCGTTTAGCACCATCTGGTTGCTGTCCAGGGGATGCTAAACGCGTTTAGCACCCTCTGGTTGCTGTCCAGCGGGTGCTAAACGCGTTTAGCACCCTCTGGTTGCTGTCCAGAAGGTGTTAAATGCATTTAGCACCTTCTGGTATCTTTTGATTGTAGTGCTAAATGCATTTAGCACCCTCTGGTTGCTGTGCAGGGGGTACTAAATACATTTAGTACATTTTGGTTGCTGTTGGTGTTATAATGAGACGATATTATAAGGAAGGGGTATTAGTGTCTTTTTTGTATAGTGTCCTTAATTTACACAGCTAATTTTTAAATGTCCTTTATAATTATATTATTATTATAATGAGCCCTTATACCTAATTGCCTCTAGATATTTCCATATTAAATTATTATTTAAAATAATATTTATAAAATTAAATTTATAATATTTTTTTGTCAATTCATCCACGTTCGCGGATTAACTTAATATGTAATGCGGATTAACTTAACAATGTGGATTAACTGCAAGATTTGGTGGATAAAAATAAAATCACCCATTTTAAAATGTGGCTTACAATAGCACCATCTAAAGGTGATTCTTCCGTAATTTTAAAATGTGACTCAATTTCATCAACTTAGACGGTTTGTTATAGATGAACGGATATATGGAGGATGAGCAGGTGGCCCGGTTATGGTGGTTGTAAAAGATGGGTGGTGATTAATTTCTGGCGTGGAGGTGAATGGCAGTAGCAAAGTTGGTGTTGGCCTTGCTTAGATTTCATTTGGAGAAATGAGTAAAAACAGAGTTTGAAAAGATACAATGGAATTGATGAGAGAGAGTGATGTTTGGTTGCTCGTATGCTAAGATGAGGTCGCTGCCTATTTTTGTTAAGAATGACAACACGTGTCGCCATTTTGAGTTTTCACTTAAATTAGAAGGCTGAGATTTAATCGACATTACCATTACAGTTAATTGCTCCACTTTAGAGGAGCCTAACATAGGCGGGTTAAAGAGTTGGCACCGTTAATATCTATACCTAGTCTTACGACTTCACAAAAACATATATTTTTTGGTAAAAAATCCCCCAGCTTGGTCACTGTGATCCTCTTTTTAGTTATAAAAATAGGTAAATAGGAGTGGCGTCCTACTAAGAGACAGAGTAGGAATTAGACTAAAGGGGAAACAACTATTACAAAAAACAAAAACTAAATTAAAAAATGTAACTAAATGAGGACAAAATAATTAATTTATGTATATTTTCTAATTTTGTAAGGTAATTTATCACTAAAATACCGAAGTCTGTCTCCCTCTCCCCCCACCCCCCACCCCGGCACCCCTCCACAAGTTGCCCTAGAAAAACGTTGTGTTCGGCCCTGCGAGGTCGTTGACCACTACCTCTGCTTCTCTGCACAAACACTTTGAATCTACTCTTTTGAAGCCTAAATCTGCTTCCCGGCCATGATGAATCGGACCAATTTAAAGCATTGGCAATGCTAGTTGCAAAGTAGAGAAGAACAATACTAAGATTATTATTTTTTCCAGTAAAAAGCAAATTTTATACGCACAAAACAAAGAAACAAAGACTACAAGGGGCATCCCCCCAAGACAGACAACCAGAACCAAACGAAATAAAAAAACAAACAAAAAAAAACTCTCGTAATTTTAATTTTAATCTTCATATTGCTAAAGTTGCTCACAAAAAAGTATGTTGTTGCTCCATTTTTCTTTTCACAAATTAGTCATTATGAAAAGCCTAACGTCACGTGCTGCCAAATTTAAAACGGATTGGCGTACACGTCTTAGTCACAAAGCGATGAACCAATTTGTAAACCATCCTAGAATTGTAAGCTCTCTCGAATATAATAAAAAACTTTCTCTTACTTTTCACACTTGTGTGAATTACCTTTTCTTTCTTTGAGTTTTCCAATAGCGTCTTTAACAAAAACCACCAACTTCAAGAAACTTAACTTCTTGAAGTTTATAAAAAACTCCAAGAAATTTCCAACCAATACTAGTTCATTTATAAATTTCCGATAGCCTCTAACCTTTTCACATTTAGAAATTTCTAACCAATACTTTACATTTAGAAATTGTGAAGAGCTAAAAGGGTTAGAGTCGATGTTTGGAGTGCCAATGATTAAACGTTGTACGAAAAAGCAAACATTTAAAAGTATTATTTAGAGTAAAAAATAGAAGAAAATAGAAAAAAAAAATTATCTAACCTTTTTGTTTATGTTTACTTATATTTATTGAAACGAATATTCTTTCATATATGTAGGCTTGGCTATGGCACAAGTTAATAGCCAAGTTAATCAAAAAGTGGTTCCGAGTTACTTTCTTGCTGCAATCTTTACTCTTCTGCGGTTTTATTTGTATTCATTGAAATCTTTCAATTCAAGCTTTAATTCGTACTTCATATTTTTTGGTGTAAAGCCAATTTTTCTCTGCCTGAAAAATTGCACATACACTGATATTTTTAATAGGGACTAAATAATCTTTTACAGTGTTTTTACTTCCTAATTTTGACCTTTTTTTAATTGCTTGAGCGTTGCTCTCTCTGTGTGTAAGAGTGTAGTGTGTCATTAATTTCTTCTTTTGTTTACAGATTAATACGATACAATTCACTTAGTGTATTTTGAGGAGGACCAGAAGTACCGGAACTTAAAAATTCCTCATTTGTAAGCCATCCAAGAATTATAAGGCATTCTTAAATGTAATAAAAAGTTTCCCTTTCTTTCACTTGTGTGTTTCCTTTCTCAGGCTTACTTAAACACTCATAGAAATAAATAAATAAATAAAGGCGTGAAAACAGACATTGAAGAAGATGCAATTAACACTTTACCCAAAAAAAAATGACAACTAATAATAGAAAGAAAGATAAAATCTTTACACGTTAAGGCTATAAATTTAAGGATCAAACTAAAACGAATAATGGTGGAATAAAAATTCTAGAGTGGAGAAGGGAAATTAGCCCTTAGGATAGAAAGAAAACGAAATTACCCCTTTTATTCTCAGCAAACAAAAGAAAGAGAAAATTTTCCCTGTACTTTTGTTTTGCTGCAAAAAAACATAAATAAATAAAAGAAATTGAGCTATAAATCAAGATCGAAATTTTTAGAGAAATGGTGACATCAAGGTCGAAGAGGAACAATAAATAAAAAGGGGTGCTATTGATACACATCATTTCACTCTCTAACACTCCATAAGTACACATTCTCTCTTCCTAACACTTTTAACACTTCATCTAATTTTAAGTTTAATTAATATTAATCTAAAAACACTTCTCTATTTATCTGTATACAATTCAAATAAATAAATTAAATCACCCCACCCACCTCACAAATCTCATCTTTAATCTTCTTCTTCCGACTTATTTTTTCATAAATGAACCGATCATTCATGGCTTAGTTAAATGCAATGCTACTATTAGATCTTATATTTACAACCACTTTTGGCATGGACTCATTCATTTCCTTGTGTGTAAGAGATAGATTATTCAAAAGGGTGATTATGAAAGTTCACTCAGTTCTGCCATGGACAAAGGTTCACTCGATTCTTAAGAACTAAGTGATATTCATCATACTTGGCCCAAAGGAACCGATTAAAGCACATGTCACTCGGTCTTAAGGAACTGAGTATAATTGAAAAAATGACCCAAAGCTTAACTCGGTTTCTTAGGACCAAGTGATGCGTACTTTACTCGATTCTTTAAGACCAAGTGACGTGTGCTTTACTTGACTCTTTTGGGCCGAGTATGATGAACAACATTCGATTCTTAGAAACCGAGTAAACATTATTCGTGCTACGTTTCTGTATTTTTTTGTTTTTTTACGTTTGTCTATATCTAATGATTTATAAATGAAATGAAATGTAAAGAAGCAACAAAAATATAAATATCATACTTCTTTTGGAGAGGGGTAATAAATTGGATGGTGGTGATGGAGGTAGTGACGGTGGTGGTGGTGGTGGAGAGGAATAATGAAGACGAAGAAGAAGATAGTTTTAATTAATTGTGTTAATAATTAATTTGGATTTAAATGATTTAGAGTTATTAATTTAAGTTTAATGTTTTAACCATTAATTAAAAATAAAAAAATTGTGTGTGTCAATAGAATAATTATACCTTTTTAAAAAAAAAGAGTGTTAAAAAGTCATATGATGCATATCGGCCCTAAATAAATTTTGTTTGTAGTAGTGCAGGATAGGAGAGCACAAATTTAGGATGGGCCTGGATTTTATGCAATATGTTATGGGCAGGCCCAATACTGTAAATCCAGGATGTTTAGGCGACGGTTTAATGGGTTTGGTGAGAGAAAAAACAATTTATAAAAATTATTTTTTTCGTTCCGGATACAAAAAAAGGGTGGTGATGTTGGCACCCCACAATCACTTGGTAACACTCCCACTAAAAAAATAGCTTCAATTGTTATTTTCACCCCACTTGTTTTAATTTAACTTAAAAGTTAATTAACCCACTAATTATATAATTATCTCTTCTCTATCTAGCAACAAATTTTGGTAGCATCAAAACAACAAATAAAACCTCCATTAATGCAAAACTCTAAGTTTGGGAAGAATGGTATAAACAAAAAAAAAAACAAAACCTCCATTGATGCAAAACTCAAAATTTGAAAATAATGATAGAAAAAAGAGAAACTTTGTAATAAAGGAAGGAAAACAAGCAAGAAATAGTTAATGAAAGAGAGACATACATGTTTTTATTTTGTTTTATTGTTTATATGATTTTCATAGCATACACATCAATATATATAAACAAAAAACACAACTTTATGTTTGAAGCACGAAGAAGATTTACTCGATTCTCTGTAATCGAGTTGTAGGTTTATACACTCGGTTGCTCTCAACCGAGTATGAAATCCCATAAAATGTAATGCTGTCGGGACCTTCATTCGGTTGAGAGCAACCGAGTGTGATTAGTGCCACTCGGCTGCTCTGAACCAAATGAAGGTCAGAACTAAATGAAGGTCCAGAGAGCATGACATTTTATGGGATTTCATACTCGGTTGAGAGCAGCCGAGTGTATAAGCCTGCAATTCGGTTACGGAGAACCGAGTAAGCCTTCTTTATTTTTTAAACAAAAAATTTTATTTTTTGCTTATATATTTGATGTGTATGCTATGAAAATCATATAAACAATAAAACAAAATAAAAACATGTATGTCTCTCTTTCATTAACTCTTTCTTGCATGTTTTCCTTCTTTTATTACAAAGTTTCTCTTTTTTCTATCATTATTTTCAAATTTTGAGTTTTGCATCAATGGAGGTTTTGTTTGGTTTTGTTTATACCATTCTTCTCAAACTTAGAGTTTTGCATTAATGGATGTTTTATTTGTTGTTTTGATGCTACCAAAATTTGTTGCTAGATAGAGAAGATGGTAGAGATGGTAATTTTGCTTGTTTGAGAAGATAGTAGAGATGGTGGAGAAATTTTGGGGTTAGTTTGGGGTAATTTGTTTTATGTTATTATGTAGCTAATTACTTAATAATGTTATTAATTAATTAAGTACGAGATTAATTTCCAAAAATAAATAGGAGTGGTGGGAGTGGTAGGTATAACATGAGAGTGTTATTAAGATAAAAGTGTAAAAGTGGGAGTGTTAGCAAGACTTTTTTAGGGTGCCAACATCACCACCCAAAAAAAATTAGTAACCGCTGTCCGTTATAACAATTTTAAATTTGTCTGTAGATATTGTCAACTAACATCATCCACCGTGGGTATTCGCCGGAGTTTCGACCAGGTCATTAAATATTTTAATATTTTACAATGGACGGTGGTAGTATGGGGTGTCGGCAGAGGCTTTTTAATATTTATATATATCTATACTATGGGCAAGTTTTAAGTACGCCGGTGTAAGATTAGTAATTTTACACTCAATCATAACTTTTTTTTCATATTCATAATTCACTAGTTTTATTGTTGGATTATCTATTTTTGTTGTGTTTGTTAAGAAGCAAAGTTTTAAATTAATCAAATATTTATAATCATTTAATCAATATACTTAGTTTTATTTCAATTTTATAAGGCTTATAATTTAATATTTAATATGATTATGATGAGAAATTTTTACAATTTCAATTATTATTGTATTTTTTATTTTTACATGCATTTTTAATATATAATACGATCTAATCTAACTAATAGCTTGATGGACTATGAAGTTGGAAAAGAAAATTATTGATGGGTGTATCATATATGTATATGTATTATATACATGTACTAATAATGGGTTGGGGTTTTATAGACGTAAAACTCTTGAGTGTGGGTGTTTGAGTGGGTTGGGGTTGGAGTGTATGTGCAGAAATAATTCTCTTGATCAACCTGCCCAATCAGGAGCTAATCCGCTGTGGCTTTTATTTTCTAAAATCCAAACCCCTTTTATTTTATAAAATCCAAACCCCTTTTAGAGTAGTATAAGTATAAACACATACTCGTCTCGTGATAATTATACAATATTATAAAAGTTATTGAATGAAGAAAATATTATATTCGGGGTGAAGTAGATCAAACGGATTCTTTTTGTGCAAACTTAAACTCGCGACAAATTTTTATTTTAAAGCCCAAACCTGACTCCATATTTAAAAAAAAAGGCTCCAAACTTGCCCCATTCGGGTTTCGTCGGATCAAAAATCCGCAAGATTAAGTTTCATTGCCATCCGTATGCGCATTTAAAAGTGGTGTCATGGTGTTTGACTATTTGTGGGGTTGAGTGTGAGCGTGATTGAGGGTTGAACTTATTTTTAGAACTTAATAAAAATTAGGGTGATTTTGACTTTGGGTGCCGTTTGTTCTTACATATTAGACGTTGGATGCCAAAGTTTTACATAATAGGTGTTTGGGTGTCATTTCCATTAGTCAACGTGGTCAACTGTTAGTTCCATTAATTTTTTACCCAATTTACCTATTTTATCCTTAGAAAAAGACAAAACATATTGCCATTACTTACAGGTAAAATGGTTAAAAAATTAACGGAGCTAACGATTGACCACGTTGACTAACAGATTCCGTCCAAATGGCACCCAAACACCTATTATGCAAAACTTTGACACTCAACGTCTGATATGTAAGAACAAGCGGCACCCAAAGTCAAAATCACCCTAAAAATTAAAATTCAAAAATTATACTCTCCAAATTTTATTTTTTTAGATTGATAATTTTAGAATTTTGATAAAATTTTAAAATTATAACTTTTTGATATATTCAAATAATGAATTCTAAAACTTAACTCCAAATTAAAGTTGTCAAACAGATATTTAATATTTGAAGAAGTATATATTTGGAATTTTTAACAAGCGCGAAGGGAGGTAAAAAGAAACCAAATATACTAAAATATCTTCGAATAAAGCTTTGGCCTGACAAAGATTCCTTTGTTGCTTTTAGACCACACACGGGAGGACAACAGTGTGGACCATGTGGTCCTGTCACCTATGGAAACTCTATCGTTTAACGTAACCCCCCCTACTTTTTTTCCCTTTTTAGGTGGAATTCTCAATAGGTTGGTTTTATTTGAATTTTTAGATTTTGTTTAATAACAAAATATAATATAAATAGATATGTAAATATATAATTTAGATAAGAATTTAAAAAATGAGTTAATAGATGTGGTATATAATATATATTTTTTGACTTTCTGACTTTTTTTATGACTTTTTTTTTTAGATGACGGTGAAGAAAAAATTTCACAAAAATAAAAGAATGATGGAAGTTTTCTAATTATAAAAAATGAGTATAAGAATGAGAGCATTTAGCCATGTGTCTTGACTTATTTTCTAAATTTTTACACAAAATAATTATTTTTTATATTATTATCAAACGGAACTTAATTAATTTATACAATTGGGATAGCCTTCGTTAACAAATGCTTGATTCTTTTAATTATTTTTGGTGGTGTTTTAAATTTTAACTAAGTCCATTTTTGTGAAAGGTAAATAATAAAATTATGTGAATTAGAAGTAATGTGTTTGTTTCACTCTCTAAGGAATTAACTAAACTAAATGTTCCTACCCTGCTAAATCTTGTTAAAAGTGGATAATAAAACAAGAGGAGGAGTTGTTGGATTTGAATACTGCCATGTCCCTCAAAGGATAGCACCTGTCGACTTCTAATACATGAGACGACTTAGCCTTTTCACTTATCACAAAAGCAAAGGTTGATTTTACTTTAAAAAAAAAAAAGGCAAAGGTTGATGATGTTGTTAATGGTATAGATTTATTTCATTAATCCCATTGATGCATGAGACTTGGCCTTTTCATTAAATTTTTATTTGAGCGAATGGGCTAACTTGTATGAAAAATGAGCTCTCCTAAATTTTTTATTTTTTAAAAAAGGGAGGTTTAAGTCTCTCCATTTTAACTACAAATAACGAAAACCCTCCCCATCTCCGCCCCATATAGGATTCGAACCCGGGACCTCCCGGAGTTCGGGTGAGAGCCTTACCACTAGGTTACACACTCTCACTCCTAAACTTGAAAATATTTAAATTCGAATTTCATATTTGTTATTTGTGAAAAAAAGATAAACTTATGGCTCGTTTGTCTGTGTAGATTATCTCATTTGTAATGATTTCATTGTAAATTATCACATTGCAAAAAAAAAAATTCATTTCTTAAAAAACAATAAAATTGTGGTGTGATTTTTTTTGTACGAACTTGTATGTTGGTTATAAGTTATGTAATTTCAATTACGTCTTTACGTTTTCTTATTTAATTCTTAGGCATTAACTTAAATTTATGATTTTATATATTAGTTCATTTTTACAATCAAACACTTAAATTAGATAATTCATGAATTAAATAATTTTAAATTATATCATTTATAAATTGGACGACAACTAAACGGCCTATTAGAAAATCATCTTTCCTTTTTCTTTTTTCTTAGAAGAAGGCACATCATATATTACTACCAATACTAAATATATAGTTAGAAAAAAAATAAGGAATGTTTAATTGTATGTAGATAATAATTTTTCAACATTTGATTTTTAGCTCATGTGGTTGCGCTTGCCTACAATAAAAAAAACAACACGTACATCTGTCGAGAGAAATAAAGACATTAAGGCTCCGCTTGATAGCAATATGAAAAATAAAAAAAAATAACTAATTTAAGTGAGAAGATGTAAAATAAGTTGAGGACTGTAGTGAGATTAACTCTTGCTTTTTACTTTTTACATGAAATTAAGAGGATCTCACCATATGACTCAACTTATTTTTCATCTTCTCACCCAAATTAATTATTTTTATTTTTCATGTTACTATTAAACGAAGTCTGAATGATAATATTTTAACAACTATGTTACACCTCTTTTTTTAATTAAAATAACAATAATTAAAAAAAAACTCCTATTTATTAACCTTTTCAACTCTGTGCTGATTAGCACTATCACATTATCACAAGTGATGGTCACGAAGGCTGACGAGTGACGAAAGCCTCCACCCACGTAAGTGCGTGCTTCAAAATCCAATACAGTTGAAAGATTTTATGTTAAGCAAGTAGGTTAATTTAATTAAAGAGATATTTATTTGGTTGTAGTACTATATCATGTTGAAACATGGAACTACATGTATCTTTAATACTACAAAATAAAACTCCATTAATGTCACCATAATAAACAAAATTCAACATTCAAAAATTATTATTGCCAATTCAGTGGAGGAGCTTTCATCCACCTCCTTTTTTTCTTTTTCGCTCTGCCCTGAGCACTCGTCCCATTTTTTCACCAGGCAATTTCCTCTCACCTAACATCTTTATTTTCTCTTACTTTTTTTTTTTTTTTTGGTTTAACGTCTTATATAATATAATATTTTTATTTTCTTTGATAAGGCATTATCAACATGGATTTAAAGTGTTATTTCATAGTTTGCAGTATTATCTACTTTTGATTCTAACTTAATACTTTTTATTTTGAAACGTCTTAAATTAATAATTTTTAATTCTTTAGAGACAATTCGTATACTAAATTATAGTTTTATTTGAGTTCATAAAACATGGATTTGAAGTGTTATTTTATAGTTTGAAGTATTATCTACTTCTGGTTCTGAATTAATATTTTTTTTAAAAAATGTCTTAAATTAGTGATCTTTAATTATTTTGAGACAATCAGCATACCAAATTAATAGTTTCATTTGAGTTTATAAACATGAATGCAATAACGTTATTTCAACCACTCATTTAAGCTATAATTTTTAGTTAACTATTTTTTTATGGTTTGTAATTTGTTTTCAATCATCAAAATGTGAAAAATAATAAAAATGCAAAATCAACTTGCCCACTAATTCCTCCATGGTATTTACCTATCAATACTCTATTTTTCTTTTTTTAAATAAAAAATAGCTAAACAGGGAGGGGCAAAAGCTTGGTGGCTATTATAACTTTAGTTAATACTTTAATACTCAAAATCCATTATAAACTATGAAAGTTCTATTACAAAGAAACAAAAAAAAAATTCTAAAAAAATGCGTAGTAAATGTCCCCAAAAATATTATTAAAATACTTGAAAAATAGTTTATTTATTTACTCGGCCAACTACCATATACTTACTTTAATATATAAATTATTTTTTTAAAAATTTCTTAGGTCAAAGGGCCCTTATAACTTCATCTTGGCACTCCATGCTTTTAATATAAAAAAGATAAGTGAGACCACTTTCTTTTTTTTTTGGAAAAAATCCAAAATTCTATGAATAAATAACAATGAAATAAACTCTTCCACGTGGAAACAAATCGAGCGCACCATATATTTGCGTACGCCAGTGATTCTCCGTAACAACAATATTTGCTACAAAGTTATCGTTGATCATTCTATTATGCTTTGTTGTATTAGATGGAACGGGCATAACATAATAAATAATAAATTATGCTAAAAAAAATGAAAAGAAAAAGGAAAATTATATGAGCACTCCACAAAAATATTTTAACATTTTAAAATCATCTTTAGTCACTTATATGGATCTTTTTAGATACTTTTTCTATCATTAACAATAATTTTAGAGTGATAAAATATTTTTGTAGAGTGTTGATATCATTAGTATAAAAAAACAGCAGCACTATATCCACACACGTCTTTAAATAATTTTATTTCATTAATGCATACGCAATAAATGAATGAGTGCTTATATGTGGACATAAATATCTAACATATTAATATATAAATTAGTCATTGGTTATAATGAATTGTGATAAAATTGTTTTAACCAATACACAGTTGCCTCATTTAATATGTCAATTTTTATGTCCCCATATAATTATTGGTAAATGAATAGCTACATCTACATATGCATTGATTCAGTATATATATATATATATTATTTAACATTGGCTCGACGTATGTCTAGCAAATATGTACTTATTTATTTAGGGGATTAATTAACACTTCAAAAAAAGTACTACCTCCGTCCCAATTTAATTGTCACACTTTGAAAAATTAAAAATTAAAGAGACATAATGATTACTTTAAAAGAGAAAATGCTTATTTTAAAAAATGACATTTACTTTTCTCCTAATAAAAATAGGTGGGGGACTCACAATAAACAAAGTGGTGAGAGCTTAAAGGGTAATATTAAAAATAATAAAAAGTGCTCTAATTAATGACTTGCTAAGTATAGAAAGTGGACAATTATTTTGAGACATCCAAAAATAAAATAGTGGACAATTAAATTGGGACGGAGGGAGTATTATAACATTATAAAATTATCTTTAGCCGCAAAAAAAATATCCCAAAAGGTTAATGTGAAATATTACTAATAATAATTTAAAGTGCTCAAATATTTTTTTATAAAATACTAATATTATTACCCTTTATTTAAGAGTGATTTTATTTCCATCCCAAACTTGGTTTCACTCTCACTTTTTATTTGTTCCTTGAATATCGAGTAAGGGCCTATTATTTAGTTCTTGAAGGCCAAGTATAAATCTGATAATGCCTTACTCGGGTCCTAAATACCGAGTAATATGTTTATATTCGGCCCTCAAAAACCAAAAAAATATACCCTTACTCGGTACTCAAGGACCAAAGGAGAGGTGGGATTGGAATTGGGTATCATTAAGGGTGGAAATAAAATCACCTTTATTTAATAAACGTTAATGTGGTGGAATCAAGAAAAATTGTATTTTTTTTAAGCATAGTCAAGGCAATAGCCCTTAAATTTGATTGATAATCAAAATGCAAACAAACAAACAACTTAAAATCACTCTACCCTATACTTGGTAGACCACTGTTGTGTCTAATGATTCCTTAGTTCCCCTTAAAAACTAAACAAGCATTATTCAAATTGAGCAGGCTTGCAAATCTTCTGTTTTGGACTACTAATACGGATTGGATCATTATATAGATCTTGATCCCAAATAAACATCTCTTCCTCGTCAAAGGAAAAGTGAGAATTCAAATCCTTTTGTTGCTTTTTAAATTTCTTATTTTGATTATTCGAGGAAACCATGGTAAAACTTTCATCATTTACAATTCTAAACTTTAATCCTTGTGGAATTGGGGCATTAGAAGTTACCAAAGCCTTCTCTTGATTAACAAAATTGTCATGCTCCATTGGAGCGTTATTACAAACACCTTTGTTGTAATATTGACCTTTGAAACTACCAAAGGCATATTTTTCACCACTCAAGTTTCTTGCGTCAATAAAGATTTCTCTTTTCCTTAATCAAGCTGTCATTATTAGGTTTCGTTTGGTTCAAGTTTTAGGAATAGAATTGGCATTCTAAATGCCAGAAAATCTTTATTCCTAGCATCCTTATTCCAATCTATTAAGTGCTTGTTTGGTTGGAGTTTTTGGAATGAAATCGGGAAAAAAAATTAATTTTTTGGGAAAAAAAAATATTTTCGTTTTCTAGGAAAAAAAGTTCATTTCTTGGAAAAAATAATATTTTTGTTTTTTGGAATTTTTTTTTTTTTTTCATTTTCTGGAAAAAAAAACATTTTTTGGAAAAAAATATATTTTTTTTCATTTTCTGGGAAAAAATAATATTTTCTCTCTGGGATTTTTTTTTCATTTTCTGGAAAAAAAGAAGAAGATTCCTTTGGAATCCTAAGCTTTCCTCCAAAATTTGGAGGGAATAAAAACAAATGAAATGGAGGAATTTAGTTTTTCCTAAGAAAACTCATTTCCCTTCTAAAACTCCAACTAAACACCGGAGGTGGTGATGGTGGTGAGAGAGATAGAGAGAGGAAGAGAGAGCCTCGCCGGCAGTGTAGAGCCTCGCGTCAACCCGGTAGACGTCGCTGGAAGAGAGAGACAGAGCTGGAGGAGTGATGGTGGTCGAGCTTCGGTGCTGGAGAGGAGGTGATGGTGGTCGCCGAAGAAAAGCCAGAGGTGGCCGGAGGCAGCTGACAGTGCTGATGGTGGTGAGAGAGGAAGAGGGAGAGGAAAGTGACGTGGTAGAGAGAGAACAAGAAAAGGTAACGTGATAAATTTTGATTGATTTAATATATCACATGGGATCGTTGACATAGTATACCTAGTACATGTAAGTTTTTCTCCTGAAATAGAATTAAGGGGTTTTCTAATAAGATGGGTTATAGAATATAAAGAGCTTTTGGCAAAAAGAAAAAAGAAAAAAAAAACGGCATGGCAATTGAGGAAGTGCAATTTATAGACCACTTAAACGCACGCATAGGATATTTATGAACAGCGTCCTAAAGAAATGGAAGAAGTAACCATGGTTAAACTGCGCCATGCCCCAAGGAGAGGAGGGGTGTGTCAGCTTAACCCTTACCATTACCTCTTCCATCAAACTGTGCCCGTAATTAGCACAACACCACCACTTCCCTACAAAAACTGAACAACTTTCCACTAACGTCAAAGACAAGCGGCGTTACTTGCTAAGCCAATCAGATACAGACACACTTAAACGGCAAACCTCTAACAACGTTTATTACTTTCTCTCTCTCTAATTTTAGGCCGCCTTTATTAATTGTCCCCCCACAAGACAGTTTCGCTTTCTTGGGTTTGTTGCGTCCACGGGCTACTTCCGGTATGAAAGTTGGAGTGACCGGCCACTGCCAGTTTGCTACAAAGGGGTTAGAATTGACCCCTCTGGTTATCGAAAGGTTCTGTATCCTCCTCATTCGCCAGTGAAAGACGAGGATTGATATAGAGAGACATACACCGAGTTTTAATACTACTGCCGCTCTGCTAAAATATAGAGAGAGAAAGTGGAAGATTGGTGGTTGTTCCTTGTGCTCGATATTTAGAGAGAGAAATAGTGTTGTTAATTGTGCGAATTCCATGTAGGGTTTTGAAGGTGATATCTGCAATTCGACTTGATTTTTGGTGAATTCAAGGAGAATTTAAGTTTCAAATGAGAGATCTGCGTTGAGACTCGACTGAAATGGCTTCGGAGGTGTCGAGTAAAGGTAACGTGAGAGAAGAGAGTTTCTCTTCTGGTTACAGCGAGAGGAATGATGGAGGAGGAGTTTCTGGAATAGTTTTGGCGGCTTCGACTGGAAAAGGTAAATTTCGACTGGTTTAGTAAGTTTTCCGGTGAGATTTCGGCTTGATCTGGCTCTTAATCGAGTATTTGGATTATATTTTCGTTTTACTATGCAGTTGATGAGGAGACCGCGCTTTATACGGAGCTCTGGCGTGCTTGTGCTGGTCCGCTCGTGAGTGTGCCTCGCCAACACGAGCTTGTTTACTATTTTCCTCAGGGACACATTGAGCAGGTTCGTTTCCAACTATTAATATCATATTCATCATAATAATATCTCATAGTTTTCCAAATTTAATTCCAATTTGACTGCAAATCTGTTGGATTGAGTTTATAAGCACATGCATATGTATAGGTTTTCAGTTTTCTTAAAGTCGTGTCATGTTTTGAGGGGTTTAGAGCTGATAATAATTTATATTTTGCATTTGAGATAAAGACGAATATATATTAGGTATAGAAGAGGGATTTTGTGGTGTTTCTATTCATTGGCTTGTGTTTAGTCAGCTAATGCACTACTTGTATCCTTGATCAGGTGGAGGCGTCTACTAATCAGGTGGCAGACCAGCAGATGCCTGTGTATGATCTTCCATCGAAGATCCTCTGCCGCGTGGTTAATGTCCATTTGAAGGTATGGTCGTTACCCCTTAATAATGATACTGGAATTAGTAATATTTAACTTAATAATGCAGTGCAATTTGATAAGATTCACTATTTTGTGGTATATGGTTTAGAACTTTGTAATAGCAAGCTTTTGATTGTGTATAGGCTGAGCCGGACACTGATGAAGTTTTTTCACAAGTGACTTTGATGCCCGAACCAAATGTAAGTTTACTTGAACTGTAGCTGGTTTACATGGATTTAAAGCATTATGCACGTATCTGCTTTGCTAACAACTTGTTTTGGTAAATACTAGCAAGACGAGAATGCTGTGAAGAAGGAAGCAGTGCCACTACCTCCACCACGCTTTCATGTACATTCCTTTTGTAAAACCCTAACTGCTTCTGATACAAGCACTCATGGTGGGTTTTCGGTGCTGAGACGCCATGCTGATGAATGTCTCCCTCCACTGGTTAGAAAAAAATTGAACTTGCACTCGCATCTGATAACTTGCAACGTGTTTCATTTCCTTCAGAGGACTTTGGCTCTCATGGTATTTTGTCACTTGGTATTTTACAGGACATGACCCAGCAACCCCCCACTCAGGAGTTAGTTGCCAAGGACTTGCATGGAAACGAGTGGCGTTTTAGACATATCTTCAGGGGTAATTACTAAATGAATTCTTAAATCACATTTATGTACATGCTGGAGATATTATGTCATCTTCCATGAGACGTGTGTGACCATTTAGTTATATTAAGTGGGAAGGACAATACGGTCAGTTATTTTACTCCTACTGCATTCTGGTCCTAAAATTTGATGATCAAACAACTATATAAACTTCAGACTTGGAAAACATTCTCTTTTGCTGCATGAAGATTATTTATATATTTTGCATTTGCTTCTATTCGCTACTTTAATTTGGAAGAAATAATGCGAAGGATGGGACTTAGATGCTTCCAAGTTGATTCTGCTATATCTACCTGTATACTGTGAAATATACAATTTGTTCTTCCTCAGTGTAATTCTTTTGTATAACAGTGTCTTTACAAGCTTAGAGGTGATTTTTATTTCATGATGTGCTGCACTATATTTTCTTCCTAATCTTGGTTGTAAATGAAAAGATTTCATTTCATCACTGATATATTCATTAATAGTTTAAATGATCTTGTATGCCAGGTCAACCAAGGAGGCACCTGTTGCAAAGCGGCTGGAGTGTCTTTGTTAGCTCCAAGAGGCTTGTTGCCGGGGATGCCTTTATATTCTTGAGGTTTGCAACCATCTTTACCCGTTTCAGCTTTTGTGATTTTTTTTCTTAAAACGTTTTTATTCGATCCTTAAATGGGTAATATGGAATTCTAGAGGTGAGAATGGGGAGCTTCGTGTTGGAGTAAGACGCGCCTTAAGACAGCAGGCTAACATTCCGTCATCAGTCATTTCGAGTCACAGTATGCATCTCGGTGTCCTGGCAACTGCTTGGCATGCAATTCAGACGGGAACAATGTTCACAGTCTATTACAAGCCTCGGTATGTGATTGGTACAAATTTTTTAACTATGTTAATGCAAGTGGATATTGGTTAAAGTAGGATTATTTCAGAATGAAGCTTTGGGTTGTTGGTGCAGTGTGTGGATTGTGGAAGTTTGGAATGTGAAGGACTCCCTTCCCCTCGTTTTCTTCAAAATATTTTGTTGCTAGCCTTTTTGGTTCTAATGCAGTTAGAGACTATAGACCATTACTAATGTGGGGTTGTGATGCGTGTAACCCTAATGTCCATCAGCATTTGAACAGTTTGAAGCATATGGACTATGTAGAGAGAAGGGGGGGGGGTGTTGTGTTGTGCTGGCTTCCATTCTCTTTTCTAGGTTCCAGTTCAACTTCATCTTGTCTAAAATACCAACTTATTGAAATTTACAATCGTACAAACAATTTTGGCATGATTATGGTGGATTCAAGTCCTTCAGTGCCATCTCATTTTTTTGATGCTGAAAGGCGATCTTTTACGCCTTTATGTATATATTTATGTTGAAAATTGGTAATGATTGATGGATATGAAACCTTCATGTTCTGCAAACTTTTACTGTTACTTTCCTCTTTCGTTTAATGAACTATGTTTTGTTGCAGGACCAGCCCTGCTGAATTCATTGTTCCATTTGATCAGTATATGGAGTCTGTGAAGAATAATTATTCTATTGGAATGAGGTTCAAAATGAGATTTGAAGGTGAAGAAGCTCCAGAGCAGAGGTATGGCTACTGCTGCTTTGTATTACTGAACCCTACGTTCTTTTGTGGATGTTGCTCTCATTATTTGATTCTGGCTTGGCTAATTGTATTATAAATGCTTTAATCTTACAGGTTTGCGGGAACCATTGTTGGGATTGAAGAATCTGATCCCAAAAAGTGGCCAGATTCAAAGTGGAGATGTCTAAAGGTAGAATATTTGTCTTGATATGTCAGAATTTGCTTTTTTATACATGCTGAAAAAGTTTTATCTTTTTTCGTGCTCCTTTAAGGTGCGATGGGATGAAACTTCTAGCATTCCTCGTCCAGAAAGAGTTTCTCCATGGAAAATAGAACCTGCTGTGACTCCTCCTGCACTAAATTCACACCCAGTGCCCAGACAGAAAAGGCCTCGATCAAGCATGTTGCCTTCATCGCCTGATTCATCTGTCCTAACGAGGGAAGGTACATTTCTACATGCATTTTGAACTTTGTGCCAATCGTTCTAAACCTCTCACGTGGCTTGTTGGGGTCAAACAAGGTTTAAAGTTACTTTTTTTTTTTTTAAATAAGTCCTCTATGCCCTAGCAAGGGCAGTAGAGTAATAGCATAAATAAAGAAAAAGGTGGGAGATTACAATAAGGCCATCTCCAAAGCCATAAGACAAAAAACACAATGAAATGATCCAAATTGCAAGGTGGACTAAAGGAAAAAACCAATAATTCCATCAAGAAATTCAAAAAGTAAATGCATAGCATAAACATAGGGCTAGAAGACAGAGAATAACATCTACAAAGACCAAAAGAAGACCGAAAAGGAAGGTCTAAAGTTACTTGAATATCTGTACCATGATGTAGGTTCATTTAAGGTAGCAGTAGACCCTTCACCAGCAAATGGATTTTCAAGGGTCTTGCAAGGTCAAGAATTATCGACCTTGAGAGGCACTTTTGCTGAGATTAACGAATCTGATTCCTCAGATAAGCCAATCGTATGGCCTCCTTCAGTTGACGACGAGAGGAATGATGTTGTTTCTGGTGCACGAAGATATGGGTCAGAGAAGTGGTTACCCTTGGGGAGGGGTGAATCATCTTTCACAGATCTATTATCAGGTTTTGGAACCCAAGCTGCTACAACATCTCATGAGTTCTGTACTCCCTCTAGTGGTCAAAGTGCAGCCACTGCAAACTCGATGAAACAAATACCAAATCAGGAAGGCAAGTTCAATTTACTTTCAAATCCGTGGTCTAGGTACCCTTCCAATCTATCCCTTAACTTGTCAAACTCTAGCACAAAAGTTCAATCCCAAGGAAGTGATATTCCTCTCCAGACACGCGGGGATGTTAGATATGATGGTTATAGTGACCACCCCATGCTTCCTCTTCAGAGGGGAGAGCACCTACACAGAAATTGGCCGATGCCGCCTCCACTTTCCTCTTATCTTCAGATGTCAGCTTCGGTAGAACTCCACAAGGCTGTTAAACCTAGAGATGGCAGCTGCAAACTCTTTGGTATACCTCTCATCAGTAACCCTGTTACAGAGCCAGCTGTGTCCCCCAGAAACACAATGATGGAGGAAGAAGGGGATATTCATCTTGGAATGCACCCACAGCAGTCCCCTGCCTTTGAATCTGAACAAGCAAAGGTGTCAAAAATGACATCTAATATATCTGCCAGTCATGAGCAGGATCAACTAATCCGAACCGGCCAGCGACTTGTGGGAGATGGTCAGGGCAAAGTTCAGGGCGGTTCTACTAGGAGTTGTACAAAGGTTTTTACCTGTTCATTTACTTCGTTCTTTTTGTAATATAATTTCTGTTGGTACTCATGGAGGCCATTGATTTTCAGGTTCATAAGCAGGGTATTGCCCTTGGTAGGTCTGTGGACCTTGCAAAGTTCAACAATTATGACGAATTGATTGCTGAATTGGATCAGCTGTTTGAATTTGGGGGTGAATTAAAGGCTTGCAACAAGAATTGGCTGGTCGTATATACAGATGATGAGGGTGATATGATGCTTGTTGGAGATGATCCATGGCAGTAAGAACCATCTTTATACCTGTCGTTTGTAGTATTTGAATTCAATTTTATTTTGCTGACAAATTGAAAAGCTAATTGTTTTAAGCTTCTTGTCTAGTCTATGGGGCCACGTTTACCTATTGACTGCTTTCCTTCTCAGGGAATTTTGTGGCATGGTTCGAAAAATCTTCATTTATACTCGAGAGGAGGTTCAGCGAATGAACCCAGGGACCCTAAATACAAAGGGTGAGGTAAATGCAGAAGGCATGGAAGCTCAAGAAGTGAAGAATTTGCAGCCTTCATTCTCCACTCACAACAATTCTTAGGCTTTATTTCTATATATAGATAATCTCCGGTATGTTCTTCATGGTTAGTTGTTATTGTGTAATGTGTATGCATTTAGAATTTGTTTCTATGTTCACTTTTTATTTTTTTAATAAAATCTGCTAACCCCAAACTAGGGCGCATTAGAGTATCCATTCCAAAAACAAAAATATAAAAAGAGGGAGGTGACAGAAGCCCATCTCCAAGGCGTAAACAAAAGAGGAGTGAAGCCATACCAATACATCAAAAATGCTCTGAACAAAAAAGCTGATGTAGAAAAAAAACACAGCCCTCTGATGTTCCAATACTGAAAACTCATTGAAAAAATGCTACACCTTCAGCTTCAGCTGCTTCTCTTTCACTAATGGCCTCTTCAAGCTGTAGCTCGCAGTGAAATCATCTTCAAACACGGTCTTTGAGAGATTCATTTTGTTGGCTTCTCTTATGACTGCTTTCTTCATCCTTTCCTGCTTAGCTTTGGACATGTAAACCAACTTTGGATTAGAACAGTCAGAAATGGGAGCTTCAAATTGAGCATCTGCACAGGCTTATCATGATTGAATAGGTTCATCTTCTGCAACATCATCCCAGAAATTGCCAGATAGAGGAGCAACTTGTTTTGGGGTTTTGTCTGTGTGGGTTGGGAATTTTGGCCTGTGGGAGATTAGGGGATTTTCACTTTGCCCCCAATCTCTGGTGCAAAAATTGATCTAGAAACAAAAGGGAAAAAGATATAAAAGGAAAAGGATGCAATGATGAACCTTGACCAACAAATTAATGGGCATAATGATGTGTAAAGAGTTGTGTTGGTTAGTGCGTGGTCCAGTTAAAAAAAATGACAAGCATGTTTTTGACACATAGTTTGGTCTTGTAGTTTGATCATTTATATTGACTAGAACAATGGAAAAAGAAAATTAGAAGGCCGCGTTGATATGGTTATTTGTTTAGACAACTGAAAGTTGATTGTAAATCTAATCTTTTTATGTTATTTACTTATTTGTTTGGACTACTAAAGAGTGGTTTTAAATCTAATCTGTTTATGTTCTTCACAGGTTTCGGTGCAGAGTGCATTTATTGGAAAATGTTATCTCCTTGGCCAGATGACCATTTAATGAAATTTAAGCAGTAAAGTCCCATGAGCTTTGATGGTGTTACAGTTATCGCTAGAATAGATGACCGTTAGAACGTTAGCAATTTTGCACACATTCTGGAGCTAGTTATGGTGTTATGGTGCCATATATATATATATATATATATATGCATAGTATATATACGTATCCATATTTTGAGCGAGGCAGCCACGACCTTGTGATTTAAAACCGTCCCACCTTGTATATAGCCCCTCCCCGAAAACCCCTTTTCCCAGCTTTGGATGTAATTAAGGAGTGAGTTAATACATGGGTAATGTAATTCTGTTTGCTTCATTAGTAGTTGGTAGATTTTAGTCGACTGCAATTGGTTAACTAACGTGTGATACCAATATAAGCCTATTATCACAATGGCAAATTGAACTACTACTTCCTCGATGATACATCAAACGTGCAGCTGGGAGCACCAACCAACATTTGCATTTAAAGCAAGCCTAATTATTTGTCGATACCAACTCTAATGCAAGTCATCTTTTGGTTTTATTGTATAAAAGCTACAGAGCATCTAACAATTTTAAAGGAACTAGCTTTTCAGCACACGTGCAACATTACTAATGGGTATTTTATTTTTATTGTTTTCAAAGAAAATAGATTATTTTTACTTTTTTTTTATTAAAGCTAATTTTATCATCCAATATAATCATTTTGTGAATTCTTATTGAAATTTTCACCATTAACATAATTAATTCTGTGTACTATTTGATAAAGTTACTAATACATCTAAAAATAAAATAAAAATTGGATTCTGAAAAACACAACAAAAGTCTGTAATAGTATATGTAAAATAAAATTGGTAGTAGAAAAAGGCCTGTATTTTTTCTATTTACATGTATAAAAGGAAAACATGCAAAGGGGGTCAATTCAAAATAATTATCTTTCAAGATTTTAGAACTTCTCCGGTTTTAGTTTATAATTTTGTTTTGCATAAAATTTATACACTTAATAATATTTTTTTTTATTTCCGCAAGTCTTTTAAAAATGAGTTATGCCCTTAAAGCGTAAAAACGCACTTAATGAGTTCATGTAAGCTTTCTCACTCAACTTTTTATAAATCTGTAAAATGTAATAACTTTAAACACCAAACATGAACTTATAAATCAAAATTCATTGTGATTATAATATTATATATATATAATTTCAAGAAAAAAATATATATATATTTTTATAAAATAACATGTGACATTTGTTCGTATCTTATTAGTTCTTTTCAATTTTATACAAAAAATTACAAAATTTCAGCTTGAGCTTTTTTAATTTTATTTTTTTTCAAGTTTGTGTAAAAGTTGGTATTGACATAGTATATAAATCAATTTTTACACAATCATTAAAAGTACTCTTAGAATTAAAAATCAAATAACCAAAAACTAAAATAGTACCTTCATCTCTCCTCTTAGCAACTTATATATATTACTAACTATAATAATAGAGGAGAGGGGTTGGCCCAGTGGTAGGCAACCTCCACCCTTATCTTGAGGTCAAGGGTTCGACTCATGGGGTTGGGTGGGGGTCCTTAGGATTAAGGGAGAGACTTAGACCTCCCTTAATTTTTTTTTTAAAAAAAAAAAAAAACTATAATAATAGATCGAACAACAATAACAAAATAATTGTTTAACAAAAAAAAAGGGTTAATTACAAAAATATACAATGTACTTCCATCCATTTTAAACTTTGGTCATTGTACAAATTTTTCGACAAAACTAATAGTGTACTTTGTGTTTGTGTTCATTTTGGTAATTCCGTCTATCGGAGTTAGTAACTATGTTAACAGCGCGCTAAGTTGGCAAACGGCGGGCTGAGTTGGCACTAACGGTCTTATGTGGCATCCCATGTGACATCCTACGTGATATTTACATCAAATTATTTTTATAAAAAAAATTAAATTTATTTAAAAAAAATTTAAAAAATGAAAAATGAAAAAAGGGTATTCATCTTCATCTTCTCCTCTTCATCTTCATCTTCATCTTATTCTCTCTCTCTCTCTTCCTTCTATTGCTCTTCAATGGTTGCTCTCTCTTCACTATCATCTAATACACAATTGATGGCTGCTTTCTCTTCCTGAACAAATCTGTACCTTTATAAGCTTCATTTTATGAAATCTAATATGTGTATATGTATAGATCTATGTATAGATCTGTTAGTGTACATATGTGTACATTTATAGATTTGCGTGTATATCTATTAATTTGAGTGTATATATATATGTCTATATCTAACTATTTGTGTATATATATATATGATTTCTCTCTCTAAATTTCTGGTGACCATCGGAAGAGAAGACTCTTTTCATTTTTCTTTTCTTTTTTTAAATGAATTTAATTTAATTTTTATATAAAAATAATTTGATATAGATGCCACGTGAGATGCCACGTAAGACAGTTAGTGCCAACTCAGCCCGCCGTTTGCCAACTCAGCGCGCTGTTAACGAAGTTATTAACTCCGATAGACGGAATGACCAAAATGAAAACAAACACAAAGCATACTATTGATTTTGTCGAAAAATTTGTACAATGACCAAAGTGTAAAATGAGTGAAAGTAAATTGTATATTTTTGTAATTAATCCAAAAAAAAAAAAGAACAATGGTAACCTTATATAACTTAAATACAAGGGGAGAGATTGGAAGCTCTTGATAAGTGGATGTGAAAAAACTTTTTACGATATAGAAGAAATTGGAGTGATTGTTAAGAAATTGAAAAGGCTGCCTGTGTGATCCAAGCTGGTTAATATCTATATATTTTGTCGTTTGTTAATATTAATATTTACATGCCTGAAATACGTATTTGAAAGAGTAAGCAAGGTACGATATGTTTTCAATTTTAAGAGTCCTAATTGGTGTAATAATTTAAGAGTTTAATTAATTGAGATATGATGTAATATATATTATACTCGATGTAAACTTTGATTTTAACGCAAACTCTTATAATAAGTTTTTATCAATCGTAAACTTTGATTCTAAGGTGACTATTATTAGTTAAACAATAAGACATGTTAGATTTGTACTTTTATATATATAGTATATGTATAGATAAATGATTATCTGATTTCAGTCTATTAGACCTCTGTTACTTTGTCCAAGGCTTCTAATCACTTTAGTAATTAAGGTTAGGGAAGATTATAACTGGAAAAAAAAGAAATCACCGTATTAGCACTAACTGTTGATAATAATTGTTTAAAAAATGGGCCATAAATTATATATATATATATATATATATATATATATATTTGAATAAGGCGCGGCCCATAAATTATATTTGAGGCCCACGCGTCTGCTGTATACGGACTAATATAAACTTTTTGAACACCAGCCAGAAGTAAACTTTGGGTCATCACCGGAAAAAGAGGGGCAATCAACTAACATAGGCACCTCATTTTGAGTGACTGAGGCCTACTTTCTCAATATAGGCACATATTTAAGAATGCTTTTTAAAAGACATAAAAGGGAGAGAGATATTAAAATGACGCTAATGCTAACTAGTTGGTTTGAACAAAAAACTGTGTGTAGTAGTGTAGGCATGAACAAACAGGATCTTACTACAATTGCATGATTGTTAGTTTGAAGAGTACAAAACACGCAAGTCATAGTGGGAACTGATCGATCTTCTTTAATTTGCGATGAAGAAAGCTACAGCGTGCCAGCTGAATCCAAGAGTACTGATTTGATTTGCTCAGGATGCACATCTCGTCCTTCGTTGCATTGCTGTCAATTTTAAACTCATCCATAATAGCGCAAACGGAAAGTCATGCATATACGACCATAGTTTATAGCGCATCAATGGTGAGAGATAGGTATTGACAATGTTAAAAACCAGTCCACTGCCTCCCTAGGTACGTGGCAGCCAACTAGGAAGGCTTGGCTGCCTGAATTTCTTACTAGTTATTTCTACCGTATATTTTTAACGGCTACACTCCGAGGTGAAAACTATGACAATAATATATAACATGATTTAACATTTGGTACTCTCTCTTTCTTTCTTTCTTTCTTTCTTTCTTTCCTCCCTTCCTTTCTTTCTTTTTTTCTTTCTTTCTCTCTCTTTTTTTTTCTTTGTTTGAGACAATTTATATACAGTATGTCTCGACTTTGTAAGTATCTATGTTGGCGTGAAACTTATATCATGAAGAAAGATGAGACAAAAGGATTACCTCTGCGTGGAAGATATCTAATGCAAACCCATTGAAGCAGCTTATAACAGCTTGTTGGATATCTAGGCCAAGGTTATCTAGAGCCGTCATTGTTGAGAGCAAGAGACCCGGCCTGCAGCCACAAAACATGTGGATATTTACACCTTTTCCTTCTCCCACCGTTACTTCAACCTACACAAAACGAAAAGTGGGGATTTCTGTTTAAATCCTCTCATTAGTCTTATATCATAACACAACTACTGAACTAACTAGTCATTGTGGACAACTCATACCAATTGAACACCTTGGGTTCGCTTGGTTAGTTCTTTTGAGCTTTCCCATAATCCTTCTTTTGGATTCCAAATTTCCAACTTTTGGTTGGAGTTTCGCAAGGGAATTCGGGAGAAGAGAATTCCAGTCTTGAGCAAACAACAGAAAGGAATCTCATATTTCAGGAAAGGAGGATACCAGTTCATTGCTTAAAACTCTAACTAAACAAGCCCTAAAGAAATGAACACTACAAAAACGGGACTCTTGCAACTAGAAACTGAATATTTTACCATCGCAGGATGTCCTGTAGGGCTCGGCAACAAGCTCTGACAAAGTTCTTCCTTGATATGGCCAGATATCATGGTACCCGGAGTGGGCGTTGAAGGACAGAAGCTTGTGGTAAGTGTCTGTGAAGAGCTAAGAGGGGTTGTCTCCAGTTCATTTTGGAGGTCACTGATATTTTGCAGGAGTTCCTTCAAGTAGTCAATTGCATCCCCAAGAATTGAAGCCCTATCCATCTGTCACGCAAGAAAATAACAGCACAACATGAATTTTTAAGCTTCAAACCCTCTAGGTTCTTACTAATCACCTTAATAGAGAAGCTATGAAGCATGGACACTCTCTTGGAGGCCACATGTCGGGCCCGACACTTGTCGGACACTCCGACACTCTCCGATACTTTCTCTGACACTTGAATTTAATTATAGTCTCTAATAATTGATAATTGTTTTAGAGGGCTACTACTCCTAGTGTTTCTTCATTGCAACATCAACGGAGGATGAGGCAACTAACCCACTTTTTATATTCCCATTATGTTTTTTTATCATTCTATAGAACAATTTAGTCTATATATGCTTTTTGATGCTTTAATTATGGAACAATTTAGTGATCATGTTTTAAGTATTTGGATTATTAACGCAATCTAGTTTCATTTTATTGAATTCTTAAATATTTACAATGTTTATTACATATATAATTAACTAATTAATTAATTAAGAACGTGTCCCCCCACGTGTTGTGTTCTACATTTTGGAAAAATTGTGTGTCACGTGTCAGGTGTCGTGTCGAAACGCATGTCGCGTGTCAAGTCTATGTTTCATGGTAGAGGAGACATGAAGACTTAAAATTTGATCCACAAATTGTTTCTCACAGATTTCATTTCGACTCAACAATTCTGTCTCAAGGCAATGGGAACTGACATTATTTAATCCCCAATTTTCACTTTTCTGCAGTATCTTATAAAGGAACACACTACAAACAAAATGTAGGACACAGTGAATTTGAAATTTAGATAAGGCTTTAAACTCTCCCAGCAGTTGAATGAAGATCTCCTTAATAATGTTCGTCTTATTCTCATTCCAGTTCTAGCACATCCTGAAACTTAACATAATCTGTCAACTTGGGTATATACATAGAGGCTAATTGCATATCCACTCTCCAAACATGGCTTTACACAAATATAATAATAAGAATTGCCAAACATTTCAACCTTGTGAGCATGACAAAAACTGAATATAGAACATCAATAGCGAGGGTAGAACCAATGAGGGAGAGATATGTATTACTATATGTATGTGTGTGTGCTTATGAAGATTCGGATGTAGATATAGATGGGAATGCACAAAAAGGTGTAAAGAAGAAAACCAAGAGAATTTAGGTTTTCATAGATATCCATCAATCCTTCTTTACTATATCTCAGTTTCCAGCCTTTGGTCCAACATATGTGTTTGTTTTTAAATCCACTCCACTAGAGTTCACGTGAATAACTTCAGTGCTATCTACAATTTTATTTCACTTTATAAAAGTTTTGAACAATGAAAAGCAAAAACATATGCTGCTGTAAAGAATAAATTAGATGATACCAAAAAGCCAGAAAGAATGCATTTCAAATAAGAACAATCTACACACGAATTCTTACCTTGCTAATTTTTGGTACAATAGATCTCAGCATGTAAAGCCGATCGTTGAGCTTCTTTCTTCTGCGGCGTTCGGCCATCAAATTTTTAGCTGGAAGCCGCTTCTTCCCTTTATGATCCACACCAGTAACAACAGTACTATTAGCATTTGAGTTATTCCCACTTTCTTCCAGTTCAATCTTCTCCTTAAACTCACCCGAATCAAAATTCAAAACGGGCCCATCAATGCTCAAATCGTCACAATTGCTGTTCTTCCTCTTCATTTCATTCACTTCACCCACTTTAACCTTTCCCTCGTACCCTGAAACATTAGTAGTACCACACTCTATGTCCAAAAACCCCAAAATTCCTCCATCATCGCCAAAGTTCTTCCGAAGAGCGGCCCTCTTTTGAAATAGTGTGGGTTGTGCTCCAATTGAAGCCAAATTTTCAAGCGGTTTCAACAACTTAGACCTATTCAGAAACAAAGGATTCCCAAAACCCTCCTCAAAACCCTTAAAACCAGAAGGACCGAAAGCAGCACTAATTAAACCACTATCTCCTGCCAATTGAAGCAAATGGGTAGTTGAAAATATAGGATCTGAGCTCATATAGGGAATATCCATCGGGTTTTGCATGCTGAAATCGGTGAACTCACTCAAAATCTCACCTCCCCTGCTCATGGAGCTCAAAGCTTGGTTGTCAAGAAACAGAGTTTCACAGCCTAGATCGAAACTATTATCTAATGGGTTGCTAGATAAATGTGTGAGGAGTAAAGGGTCAGCAGGTTTTGGAGGCAAAAAGTAGTGTACCTGAGATGGGTCGAGATTGTTGAACATTGAAGCTGATGATGATGGTGAACAAGAAGAAGAAGAGTCAACTGGTTGTAACAGTAGATTGTTGTCAGGGGTGAAGATGTTGTTACTAGTTAAGTAACATTCTTCTTCTTCTTCTTCAACTTGAAGCATTGATTTGAAGGTAGAGATTGAACCCATTTCGTGTTTGTTCTCTAAAAGGTAATAGCCATTGTTATTGATGTCTTTAGACCGTGGAGTAATTTGTTGTTCTTCTTCTTCTTTGCCCTCCACCCAAACAGGGGTGTTTGTACATGGCAACATCTTCGTAGCAGAATCTCTTCAGAAGGAAACGTGGGTAAAGGAAATTAAAAATGGGGTGTACGTTGAAAGAAGGAAAACGGAGAAGATGACGTTGCAGGAGAAAAAGGGCAATAACTTATTTTTTTGACGTCGTTGTGGCCCGGATAACTTGAATAAATTATTACATTATGGGTGCGTTTGGCGCGCCGGATAAAGAAGTAGGATAGGATAAAGGCCGGATATGATAAGAGTCGGATTTAGTCAGATAGAAATTATGTGAGATAGGATATGAAAGGAATCAGTCAGATAAGGATTAAGCGAGATCGAACAGAATAAGGACTAGTCGGATAAAGATTCAATAAACTTTGCATTCGATGGAGTTTCATATTACAAGTCCAAATATTATATAATACAACTTGCTTTTCTTTCAAAAATATATGCAATTTTAATTGTTGTCCACAATTTTATTAGTTGAGTTACTCTGATTTTGGATGGTTGAAAATTTTCATTAATAAATTTAATCATCTAAAAAAGTGTAAAGAAAAATATTAAAAAAAATAAAAATTATATTCATTTTGTTATCCGACAATCATGGGATAAAATAGTACCACCTATAGGGGTGGTATATATTTATCCGGTTCTAAAGGGATAAAATGATAATTAATCCCGAGTGTAATTCAGTCCCTAGTTGAGCCAAATGCGGGATAGGATTAAAATATCCTATCCACCCTTGCACCAAACGCGGGATAAAATTTATTTATCCTATCCTTTTCGACACCAAACACCGAATAGAATTAATTAATCATATCATATTTTTAATCCCGCACGACAAACATACCCTATAATATTAAGAATGCAACGGATTGGGTTTGTAATGGATTTGGTCAATACCAAACCCAATTCGCATGTATATTACTCCATTATGAATCTGCCTCAAACTCGAGACGGGTTTTTCTTTAAAAATCCAAATCCATCTCGCATACATGTATAGGAGTCCCGCGCTGCCCTGAATTAAGAGGACCGGGTCATGTTGAATCGGGTTGGGTTGACCGGGTCAACTGCTCAAACTCCCTGTGTTGAATTAAAACAAAAAAAATAAAAATTAACTCAACCAATTGCTCAAACTTAATTCAACAAATGTTAGAGTTTGTATTTAGTAAATATTAAATATATATATAGATATATAATATTTATACTAATATATTTATATATATATATATATATGTAAGTAGGTCGGGTCGGGTTTGAAGAATGCAGAACCCGAACTCGGTCCGAATTTTTAAAAAATTTATCAAACCCGACTCGAGTTTAAAAACCCCGCCCCAAACCTACCCCATCCGAGTTGGATCCGGTTGGAAACCCGCCAGGTTGGATTTTTTTGCCATCCCTGTATAATATAGTTTGATGTCTCATTTTAATCTCTCATATATCAATTTAATCTCTAAGGCCGTATTTGGTATATGTTTATTTTTTAAAATTTTAAAAACTCAATTTAAAATTAATTTTACTTTTACACTTCTCAAAATTTATTTAATTTTACTTTCACTATCTAAAAAAACTTTTAAAATACCATAACTTTAAATTCAAAAATCAAAATTAGATAAAAAAATATATATTTAAAACATACTCGTCGAAATTTATAAAATAAGATCCATTATGATTACTTTTTAAAAAAAAATTATGAGACTTTTAGTTGGTTGAAAAAAACTCAAATAAAAATCAAATTCACTTTTCAACATACTTCCAAATTCTACCGAACACCAGATTTTTAAAACTCAACTCAAAACATTAACCAAACATCACCTAAAATTTTATTTATTTTTGTGATCCAAACTTAGATGCCTCTTTATTTTATTTTTTTAACAAAAGAGGCACGTATTGCATTCGACGCCATTTGACACCATTTGTTTTAAGGGATAAAAAAGTAATATTAAATATCTACAACTCTTAAGTCATTCGTTCCCTCAATTAACTAAATTTTTGTTGGACAAACTTGTAATAAATATAATCCCAAGGGGTTGGTCTAGTGGCTTCGGCCTGAGGTTAAAGGCTCTGAGCAACCAGTCTCAGGTTCGAATCCTCGCAGCACCAACAACTTGGGGCTAGCCATCACTCATGGAGAACATGCCGACATTTAATACCAATGCATCTGCCATGGGGTTAAGTCACGTTGTGCAGTGGGGGTCGACATTTAATGCCACCGCCTGTATGAGGACTGGGGATTAGTCAGAGTGAAGGTGCGGATACCCCAGGACATGGCCAAAAAAATGTAATAAATATCCTTTGATTTTTTTAGATTCAAAAATATCCTTTAATTTTGGTTCTAAACTAACTTTTTTTTGAAATGAGCAAAACGGGTACTGCATTATATTAAATCAAAATCAAGAGCCTCAATAAGAAAAGGTGGGGGAACAGACTCCCAACACCAACAACTAGACAAAGAACTAGCTATTTTTGCCAACACGTGAGCAGCTTGGTTCACTAATTTTCGGACAAAAACAAACAAGCACTCAAAAAAACGACTAGCCAACCTCTTGCAGTCTTAAACCACAGAACCAACACAAGAAAAATCACTAACCGACCTTAAAAGGGCGTTGACGAGAAGCAACGAATCAGACTTAACAACCACATTAAAAATATTATACTCTAATAACCAGCTTAAAACTTCACGGCAACTAAGAGCTTCAGCGAGAAGAGGATCGTTTGGAGCCTCGAGTTGGCCATTCTTCGCTGCAACCAAAAGCTCATTCGAGTCACGAATCAAGCACCCAAAACCAATATATTCGGATCCGCTAAAAATAGCTGCATCAAAATTGCATTTTAAACTCCCCTCATGAGGTCTCTGCCATTTAACAATCGACCCACTAGAAACACCAGCAGGCGAATTCGAATTAGGAAGCTGAGCATTTAACCATTGAGCTAAAAAAGATAAAGCCTTGTTATATATAACCGAGGCAGGAGAACTATGATTCCTCCAAACTATATCATTTCGATTGGCCCACAACGCCCAGAGACACACAGCTGTATAACCCATTTCCTCTTCATTACAGCGGTCACAAACCACATTCCACCAGTCCCTAACCGACCCAACTACACCACTAATATCACCAACTGAAAACAACGACCACACGCCCTTAGCAATATGACAAGAAACAAGCATATGGAAAACAGATTCCACCTCCAAATTACAAAGTGGGCATTCTAAAGGAACATCAACATGTCTCAAAGCAATGGCTAACCTGGTTGGGAGGCAGTTAGATAGTAGTCGCCAAAGAAAATTCTTAGTTTAAGAATGAACTTGAATACGCCACACATTAGACCACCCAAAAGATTGATCCGGCTGCACTAACTGAAGATACGAGCCCACTAGATTACGGTATCTTGACTTAACAGTATAACAGCCCCTCAGGTCATAGACCAAAACCACTCGTCCTGCTTATTATTCATACTAAGGGGAATTTGACGCACAAGAGAAGCATCACGGCTTGATAGAATATTGTTAAGAACATCATTATCCCAACTAACATGAGAACTTGACATAAGAGAATTGACAGTAACATTATGCAGCAAAGACGGAGTAGATGTGAACACAAACGGATCATCGAGACTAGGAAGCCACGGATCCTTAAACATATAAGTATCTTTCCCATCACCTACGCGACGTCGAATTTTTGACCGGATCAATTCTATGACAGCCACCACACTAGTCCACATATAACTTGGATTGTGCCCGACTTTTGCATTAAGAAAAGAGTCATTCGAAAAATACCTAGCTTTAAAAACTTTCACCATTAACGAGTTGGGACCCGAGAGCATCTGCCAGCCTTGCTTGGCCACCATAGCCATATTGAACTCATGCAATTTTCAAAACCCAAGGCCGCCCTTAGATTTATGAACACAAAGCTTATCCCATGACTTTCATTTAATACCCCCACCAATATTACCCTTTCCCCACCAGAAAGAATTCATAATTATCTTAATCTCAATACACAACGCCTTAGGAAGCAAAAAAACACTCATAACATAAGCAAGAATCGCCTGCACCACCATCTTAAGAAGAATCTCTTTTCCCGCCCGAGACAAAAACTTCCTATCCCAGCTTCGGATACGCGCCCACGCTTTATCCTTAACGAAAGAGAAAACTTAGTTCTAAACAAACTTTAAACAACCTGCCTTAATGGAGAGAATCAATGATTTACAGGTTGCATTTGTTTTCTCCCTTTTTAGTTATAGGATATTATTTCGTGAGTGATACGTGCCTTTTCTATAAATAAAATTAATGAAATGTTCAATTTGGAATTATATTTACCATCAAAATACAACTTTAAAGGTTAAATTGTTGAAATTAAAACATTAAAAATTAAAGTATTTTGGCAAAATTTTGGTTTCGTTTGGTTTACGGAAGAGAAATCAATTCCCTTATATTTTCAATGGAGGTGGAAAACTAAATTTTCTGTAAAGATTCATTTTCTTGTGTTTGATAAAGCATGAAAAATATTAAGGTAAGGGTATTGTTATTCAAAATTTTTATAATAAATACTTAGAAATCATATGAGAAAATCAATCCCATAGGTTTTGAGAGAAATTGTTTTACTCCCTATTTTCCCCTCTGTCGAGAAAGTATTTATGGAATTTGTGCTTACTAAACAAAGAAAAGGAAAAACTTTATTTTTATGAGTACTCAAATCCGTGAACCAAACGAGACTTAAATTATTAAAGTATATTTAACTCAGGTTTTTAATTCATGATCCATATGTACAAAAGTAATAATAATACAATATGTATCTTAAATTAATTTAAATCACATATATTTATTGAAGGGCATAAAAATAATTGTTTGAGCTAATGACAAACTAGTATTATCCGAGTTCACACCGAACCCGAGCTCATTGCAGGAGAGGTCTTCTGGCCAAACCATTTTCTGGGGAAGAAGATCAATCTTATAGTGGGAAATATGTTGCCTCTAAGACCCATTCCTAAAGGTGATGTTGCTTGTAATGTTGAACATCTTGTTGGCGATTGTGGTGTGTTGGTTAGCAACACATGGCGACAGCACAGCGAGGGCGTAACCCGCATGCCCAACGGCTAGATACCAACTATCCACTACACAACTAACCTCACTTTTCTCTCCACTCCCCCCCCCCCTCAACGTGGGAAATGTGACTTATCACCTTGTAACAGTTACTTCCTTGCATCTAAAAAAGGAATTAACCCTAGTCATTTTAGAGATCGAATTCAAGCAAACTCTAACAGTTGATTATCTATTAACTTGTAACGACCGTCATCAGTATTAATAAAAATCATCATCAAAGGGTGGACATAAACCATACCTACTATCCATTGGCTAGGAGAACCATTCTTCACCAAAAATCTGTGTGCGAATTTACTTCATTTTTCTTACACTTATTCATAAATTATGCGTGTAAGTAACATTCTTCCCTAAAAAGGATTTGTTGACTTTACAGCTGGCACTGTCTGTGGGAAACAATAGTTTCTCATTTTAAGCGTAAGAAAAACCTATCTACCAAAGTCCAAAACCATAGATCCATCCCCAAACCTAAAAAATGTCTCACAACAGCAACCGTAACCCTAAACGTAACCCCGTTTCCCCTGGGGAAGAAGAAAACCTAAATGCCGCCCTATCCAAATCTAAAGAATAATTATTCTAAAAACCTCTCACCATGACTAATCACTAAAAGATAATGAACCAACTAATCGCCCACACTATCGATCCACCACTCGAATTCATGATGACGGAACTTCTAGGTGCTGAGCTTTAACCCGGCCATCCCAATCCCACCGAGCAAACCAGGGTGCTGATAGGGAGCTGGTTAAGTTCTTGCTGGAGGATAACCAACGATTGAAGGATACTCTGGTGGAACTAGCTAAAAGGTTTCCTTTTGGTTCCTCCAACCAAGGAGACTGTGAGTCTTTCACAAGTTGCTCTTCTGCAGGGTAGGATAAAAACAATAAGAATCCCCTCGTGTGCGTAGCAAAGGAGAAATAAGGACATAAAGATAATAAGAATAGCCTCGGAAAACAACCAGTGTATGCTGACAATCAGGGCATCCAACCACAAAAATCAAAGTCCTAGAGGGTCAGTGCCTTCTTATGTATCAGGCTTAAATGACAAAATCGGGTACAACTACCTATTCAGGATGTCGATCAGCCACAGGTGAACAATTATAGGACCGATGAGAATCTAAAAAATTTTATCCTTTATGCCATTCAGAACCATGGAAAGATAAAAGCCAAAAAGCAAGGGATTTAGCAAGGAGAGCTTTAGAGAAAGAAAGGCAGTCGCCATTCACAGCTCGAATTGTAAATGCAGAACCACCACGGAAGTTTACTATGATGAAGTACCCTATCTATGATGGGAAGCCCGACCCCGCTCATCATGTCCAAGCTTATGATTAAGCCATGACCCTTTGAAAACGAAACGAGCCCTCGTTGTGCAAGTGCTTCGCCGTTAGCTTGGGCGAAACAACATGTCCGTTACTTTATGTTTGAATTTTTTTTCCTTTTTTTTAACAGCAAAATAAATATATTATAAAAGGTGGGCGCTTAAGATTTTTTCCTACATATCATTGCTCGCCACATCCAAAAGAAAGAAGGAAATATGATCATAATATTTATACAAAAAAATAGGTATTTTTTATAGAATCTAAATTATATGTCATTCTGTTAACTTCTCAATAGCAAAAATTAATCCATACCGCTTCAAATTCTCTAGTTAGAGCCTGAATATCACTCACCATCTCGTGATGTATTTGTATTATCGCTTTGTCCTTGCGTAGCATTTCCAAAATAGTATATGAAGCAATATCTATATAAACTTTCTTAATATTTTGATTTCATGCCATGATTAAACCATCCCGAATAGCCTAAAGCTCGGTTAAAATATTGGATGTTATTCCAATATTTGCAGTTAACACCATTATTAGATTGCCATATTGATTTCGAATAAGCGCTCCAATACATACCATGCTCGTATTACTAAAAGGCGCTTCATCCGTATTGAGTTATATTAGCAAGTACACTAATAAACAAGAGTAAATTACCAAAATAACCATTAAACTATATACTGAGTTTCAATTTACACATTCATCTTTTTTTTTTCAATTTACCGCTCAGACTTATAAGGCCGTTTCAATCTCATACTTCTGTCTAAATTGCATCGTTAACTTTAAAAAAAATTAGTAAATTCTCAAAATAACCATTAAACTATACACCGAGTTTTAATTTACCCACTCAAATCCAAAAAAAAAAAACCCAACTAATTAATTGTTAATCGCCATCATTAACATTTTCCTCACACTCTCTCTCAGACCATTGAAACCCATTTATCTCTCTCTTAACACCACTAAACCAAAACCCATTTCTCTTTCTTTCAACACCACTAAACCTATTTCTCTCTCTCTCTATAAACACCACTAAACCCATTGCCATTGTCACCACTCGTCTCCGGTGCCTCGTTTTCACTCTCTTCATCTTCTCTAGCGCCACCACTAAATAAGCTCTAATTTCTTCCTATCTTCTCCTCCAATAGTTTAATTACTCTCTAAAAAAATCACCAATTCATTCATCATTAAACATTATAATTTTTATTTCGGTTAAACCCAATAACTAACGACAAGCAAATCAAACATAGAGAATTAATGATTTTCTCATTTACCCTCATTTGCTCTATATAATGTAGCATTGCCAAAGTTCTATAATTTTTAATCCCCAATTTCTCTTTACCTCCCCCTCTTCCTCCCCTCCAATGGTTCAATTACTCTTAACAAATTTGTTGGTCGGAAAACAACCCTAGGGGGGTTGAATAGGGTTTTATAAACTTAATGCGGAATTAAAACGTTTTTTTTAAAATGTTTAAGCAAATCAACTTAGCTAAGCAACAATATCAAGAAAATAATCAATTTCAAATAATCAATTCTAAAACAAGCAAATAAGCAATCTCGAAATACAAGCAATAATATAGCAATAAAAAGAGAGCTTGAGTTTAGAAAGATTAAACAAATTTGAAGCTCAAGAACTTTTGTCCTCACGATTCGGTTTCCTAAACCATACGTCTGCGCTCGGTTAGTTTCCTGAAAATTTTCACTATTCAATTTTCTTTGGGTGAAGATCAAACCTCAATATAAATGTTGCTAAGCACACAACATTCACAATGTAGCTATACCCACTACACTTCTCACAAGATATACTTTCTTGCTCTACAAAGAGATAAACTCTCTTTTGAAATGAAGAATGAATTGTTTGTAGTGATACACACCAATACAATAACTCTCAAGTGTATTTTAAGATTACAAATGAAGCTCACACTAGAGTTATCAATATTGATCAAAAATATATAGCTCAAAAGATGAAAGATTGATCAAAATGTGTTCTTGAATCTTTGTATATTTGAATATATGAATAATAGAGTATTAGAATAATTCAAGGTATGTTAAAACATGTCTAGGACCTCATATATATAGCTTTCAAAATCATATGGCCGTTGTGAGTGATTAAGAAAGGTTTTGGGTCAAAGGTACACATTTTCAAACTTACCAACAACTAGTTTTGATAAAAAATTCAAATTTATTTTAGTAATTTCTTTGAATTTGATTGTTGGAGCATGCTCAAATTTTGGTCAAAAGTGTTACGAGATGTTGTCTAATTACTGTAAAAATTTCAAAATGATCGAAATCCGAAAAAGCCTCCATCGTACCGTTAGATCAAAACTGTGCGAAAATTGAGCGAATTTTAAATGTAAAATAAAAACATTTTTGCAATTTAACAATTTAGTTCCAAATGCATTTCTAATTATTTGTGAATCTTAGAGATATGTTTCTAAGATACCTATTTTTATTAGAGTTTAAAATATGATCATTTAAAATTAATATGAATTTATTTTAAAACTCGGTTTTTGTAAAATGATGTTTTTCAAAGAAATTCAATTTCAAGCTTATTTGAATCAATCTTTAAAATATGCATAAATATTTTTGAGCTATAAGAATTTGATTAAAAAAATAACTTTACATAAATCTTAAGCACTCACTCAATTACTGCATTAACGAGTCTTCGAATGCATTGATTTATTTCTTCGGATTGATCTTCATTTGAAATTTTTTCCTTGAAACTTTTCATATAGTCTTTTGATCATTTGTGCTTTATGATTTGCATTGAGAGATTTGATCTTCCTTATCTTGTCCGATGATCGAATAGTGAAATAGTGATCTTTGTCATGTTTTTCTTGAATTTTCCAAGTAAATGAACTATATACTTATATTAAAAAAATATGTTAAATTACACATGATTGATTTATTGTTATTATCAAAATAAGATTAAGACCTTAAGTCAACAATTTCTCCCTTTCTGATGATGATAATAAATTAATGTGTGTTAATAATAACAAGCATAAATAGCATATAAATTTAAATAAATAATATGCTCCCCCTCAATTTTTGCAAAGATAACAATTTAAAAAACATTGCAAAACATTTTTTTTTAAATAAAGCTTTCAAAAGTACGAATTTATGCAAAGATAACAATTTAAAAAATATTGAAAATATTTGAGATAGTGTAAAAAAATAATTTTTTTTTAAATAAAGTTTTCAAAAGTACGAATGTAAAAAAAATTTAAAGTCGGTTTAAAAAATCTTACCATAAAACCAACACCTTTTACCACAACACCAACACCACATACACATTTTCACCCTCTATGTCAACATTAAAAAGGGATTTAGACCGTGCGAAAGTGGTGAATTCTAGATGCACGTGGGGGGCGCTGTATATTTTGACTTTTTAAGAAGACAGCTTTTCGTCTTCGAAATTCTTTCAGTGCTAGATGCCTCTTGTCCCCTATTTCTTGTTATCTCCGTTAAGATCCATTTTTTTCTTATAACTTTTATAAGGGGTACCTATGAGTAAGGGAAAGTAAATCACAAGTATGCCGAATACCTTCAATTGTACAGGTTCTTCTTGTGCTGCTTGCTCTTATAGACACAAGGGATGTCTGCCATGGTGTGAATATGCACAAATTTTTTGGAATGTGATTAGTCATCAGGATTATCGCATAATCTTCACTGTTTTCGGGGTAAAAAGTGTTGCAAATATTTTATAAAATATTCTCGAATATCAATATCTTGAGACTCTCAATTCATTTATTTTTGAAGCTAAGGCGAGAGTCGAGAATCCCAGTAAAAGATATACTGCACTCATTGTTTCTCTTGAACAGAAGATAGAAGAGTTACAATCACGGGTGACAGTGTTAAAGGCTTTGCAATCACGGGTGACAGCGTTAGAGGCTCAATTAGGAGAGTCTTCCAGCGCTAACCTATACTTTTCTTTTACTCCTCCTAGAGGTTCTTTAGGGCTCTTATCGTTAGAAAAAAATGTTGCACTGGATATTAATCCTACTACCGAGAATCTGCAGAACATGAGGTTCTTCCAATCGATGCTGATTTGTTGGCATCTTCTTCATCTAGAGGATTTTTAAGGCTCCTCATGTCGGCAGAAGAAGTTGCACCTGAAATTCTTCGGACTACTGGGAATCTTTTCAGACTATAGTGCTTTTCTAACTGATGTGGGTTTGTTGGCATATCCGACTCTGTCAAATTATCAAGCTGCTTTGGAATGTTATTCATCGCAATTTTCTCAAAGTAGTGCTGTTGTAAAGGTTGCCGAGCCAATGAATCCTTATTGGACAGCTCTATTAGATACGGGGCATAATTTTGTTGATTCTTCTTTTTCTAGTCTCGATGCTATTTTGAATTTTGATGCTGATGATCTTTTGATTCTTTTTCCTTTTTCTTTAAATAACAGATAATGATTTTTAGACTGCAAAATTATTGTTAGTTTACAATAACATGCAAAATGAAGACTTCCAATATTAATTCAAGTTAAGCATAATTAATGATTTTTAATTTTTTTTTTTATCAAACTAAATGTCACAAGCTCTAGTCATACCAAGTTCACGATAGATAATACAAAAACGATCGTCCGGGAGTGGTTTAGTAAAAATATCTGCAAATTGCGAATCAGTGCTAACAAATTCAATATCAACATCACCTTTTGCACATGATCATAAATAAAATGATGTCTTATCTCAATATGCTTAGTACGTGAATGTTGTATGTGATTCTTGGTTAAGCTAATAGCACTTGTGTTATCACATTTAATGGGAATGTTGCTAAGATTAATTACAAAGTCTCTAGTTGTTGTTTAATATATAAAATTTGTGCACAATAACTTTCGACCGCTACGTATTCGACTTCGGCCGTTGAAAGGGCCACTGAATTTTGTTTTTTACTTGACCAAGATACCAGTGCATATCCTAGAAAATGACATGTGCCACTAGTGCTTTTTATATCTATTTTGCAACCGGCAAAATTCGCATCGAAATAACTTATTAGGTCAAATGTGTTCTCTGGGTACCACAAACCCAAAGAACTAGTGTCGGAAAGATAACAGAATATACATTTTATAATGTGTAAGTGGGATTCTTTTGAATTCGCTTGTAATCGTGCGCATAGACAAACAGTGAACATGATGCCCAGCCTTGAAGCCGTCAAATAAAGTAAGCTACCGATTATACCTCGATACTTCTTGATGTCGACACTCTTACCACTTTCGTCTTTGTCAAGTTTCAACGTTGAACTCATAGGCGTACTCATTGATTTAACGCCTTCCATGTCGAACTTCTTCAAGAGTTCCTTCACATATTTCTCTTGATTGACAAAGATCCCATCTTTGCATTGCTTTACTTGCAATCCGAGAAAATAATTCATCTATCCCATCATACTCATTTCAAATTTCTTTTACATACAAGTAGAAAATTCTTTGTAAAGATTGTCGTTAGTAGAACCAAAAATAATATCATCAACATAAATTTGTACAAGTAACATATCATTGGTATAATTCTTAATGAAGAAAGTAGTGTCTACTTTGCCTCTAACAAATTCATTATTAAGCAAAAATAAACTTAATCTATCATACCATGCTCTAGGTGTTTGTTTCAAGCCATATAATGCTTTAGACAATTTAGACACGTAATCCAGATACGTATAATTTTTAAATCCGATATATTGTTTCACATAAACTTCCTCTTCAATAAATTCATTCAAGAAAGCACTTTTCACATCCATTTGATATAGTTTAAAACTTTTAAAGTAGGAGTAAGCAAGTAGCATGCGAATAGCTTCTAAACACGTAACGGGTGCATATGTTTCTTCATAATCAATGCCTTTTTTTGATTGTATCCTTGGGCAGCGTGCCTAGCTTTATTTCTAACAATTACACCACTTTCATCCTTTTTATTTTGAAATACCCATTTAGTGCTTATAATAGTATGATCATTCGGTTTGGGAATAAGTGTCCACACTTTATTTCTCTCAAATTGATTGAGCTCTTCTTGGATAGCCATCATTCAAGATTCATCTTGTTCGGCTTCATTTATATTTTTAGGCTCATATTGAGAAACAAATGCCACATTATTGCAAACATTTCTTAAAAATGATCTAGTCATGACTTTACTAGATGGCTCTCCAATAATTTAGTCAATAGGGTGGTTGGACACACATTTTCAACTTTTAGGTAAATCATTCGAGTTTTGCTCGGCCTTACTTTCTATCTCCTTAGAAAAAGTTTGAGCACTTGATGGTTCTTTCTTAGATGTATCATTAATTTGAAATATTCGAAACTTTTTGAATAATTTCAACATCATCATCGAAATGCACTATGGGTGCAAAAGGATTAGACTCATCAAAAACAACATGCATAGATTCTTGAATAATTAAACTTTTCTTATTGTAAACACGATAAGCTTTACTATTAGTAGCATATCTAAGAAATATTCCTTCTTCGAATTTAGCATCAATTTTTTCTGAATGATCATGATCATTTAAAATAAAACATTTACAACCAAAAATCTTAAAATATGCAATATTAGGTTTCTTGTCATTCCATAATTCGTAAGGTGTTTTATCTAACTTTTTACGAATAATAACACGATTAGTTACATAGCATGCGGTATTAACGGCTTTCGCCCAGAAATATATTCCGATAAAGAATGTTCATTTAACATGGTTCTAAACATCTCTTGAAGAGATATATTTTTCCTTTCAACCACACCAATTTGTTAAAGAGTTCTAGGTGCCGAAAAGTTATGATCAATACCATGCTCATCACAAAAATTCTCAATATTAATGTTATCAAATTCTCTACCTCTATCACTTCTAACATGTACAATAGAAGCACCCTTTTTATTTTGAACTTTTCTACAGAATTTAGCAAATACATGAGGTGTTTCACTTTTATGAGTAAGAAAGAATACCCAAGTAAATCTAAAAAAATCATTAATAATAAAAAAGGCATACAATTTGCCACTTAAACTAACAACCGAATTAGGTACAAATAAATCTAAATGTAACATATCAAATGGTCTCGTAGTATTAATATTTTTCTTAGATTTAAAGGAAGACTTGTATTGTTTACCAAGTTGACATGCATCACAAATTTTATCTTTAACAAATTTAAATTTAGGCAATCCTTTAACTAATTCCTTTTTAGATAATTTGTGAATTAAATCCATATTAGCATGACCTAGTCTTCTATGCCATAACTAAGAAACATCATTCAATGCGGATAAACATTTAACATCTTGTTGAGACTGTTGGTCGGATTACAACCCTAGAGGGGGTGAGTAGGGTTTAAAAACTTTAATACGGAATTAAAAACTTTTCTAACAATGTTTAAGTAAAACAAATTTACTAAACAAATATATCAAGGAATGTAAGCACATAAACAATTAAATAAACAATCTCAAGAGCAAATAATCAAACGATCAATAATAAAGAGATTGAGTAAGAAAGATTGAACCGATTTGAAGTCCAAGGCTTTTTGTCCACACGGTTTTGGTTTACCAAACCATAATCCGTGCTCGGTTAGTTCCCCGAGAATTTCCACTAATAAGAATCTCCTTCCGGGTGAAGATCAAACCACTACAAGTGTATTATCTCATACACTCTTTACAAATATTGCTTGACCACTATATTCACACAATAATCTATCTCTTGCTAACTTTGTGAAATTTACCTTTCACAATTTCTAAACAAGAATTTACCTTCTTGTTTTTTCTATGAGATTTGCCTCTCACAATTGAATACTAAATTGTTTGGTGATCCACACCAATTAATAATAACTCTCAAGTGTTTAAAGAATACAATTGAAGCTCACACTATAGTTACTTTATTGATCAAGATTTATAGATCAATAAGAATGATTGATCAAAAATAATTTCTTGAATCTTTGAATAATGAAAATAGATGAAAAATAGAGTATATGAATGATTCAAGGTGTCTAGAATGAGTCTTAGATAGTGTATATATAGTCTCAAAAGTGATATAGCCGTTTATGAGGTTTGATAAAAGTTTGGTACCAAAAATAGTAAAAAATCAAAAATCCAACGGCTATATTCTGAAGCATCAGTCGACTAAGCAAAACCATCAGTCGACTGATGGACCCTTAGTCGACTGAGCAAAGCTACTTAGTCGACCGATGGACTATGCTGCCCAACAGGCCACAAGGCCAAAAATTCCAATTTTTGCACTTTTGCATTTAAGCTCCGAAATCAATTCTAATACTTTGGAGACCTTAAAAATAAGTTCCTAAGACACCAATTTATGGGAAAACTCAAAATAATGATCGTTTGAATTTAATATGAATTTATTTCAAAACCGGTTTTACTAAAATGATGTTTTGAAATGATTTTCGATTCAAACTGATTTTGATCGATCTAAGAATGATATTTCAATATGTATGAGCTATATAAATAATCAAATAAGAAACTTTACATTAATTCTAAGCAAACACTCAATTACCGAATAGGCGAGTCTTCGAATGCTTCGATTTATTTCTTCAAATTGATTCTTCACTTGAAGCTTTTCCCTTTAAGCTTTGGCATATGATCTTTGATCTTTTGTGCTTCATGAAATGCATTGCTAGTATGTGTGTGATAAGGATGATCCCTTGCTAGTCCATTGCTTTGTTGACTTGATCGGATATTGATTGAATGATCCTTATCAAACTTCCTTTGAGCAATCATGTTATTCTTGATTTTCAAGTAAGAAAGCTATAATCTTAAATCAAGAACATGTTAAATTACACATGATTGATTTATTGTTATTATCAAAATAAGATTAAGACCTACAAGGTCAATATAGACAAATCATCAAGTTCAAGAGTATATATGTTATTAGATCTATAAGCAACAAACAAAATAGAATTATCACTAATATTTTTAACAATGCAACATTCGAATTTAAAAATAACTTCATAACCTTTATCACACAATTGACTAATACTAAGCAAGTTATGTTTTAAACTATCAACAAGTAAAACATTATCAATATAAGAAGATTTATTACCAACTTTATCTATACCAATGATTTTGTCTTGGGCGTTGTCTTCAAATGTGACGTTGTTTCCTTATTTAGGAGTGAGACTCAAGAAATTTCTCTTTTCTCCACTCATGTGTTTCAAGCATCCACTATCCAAGAACCACTTTGTTTTGTTAACTTTTGCTCTCATGCATACCTACACTAAAATCTTAAGTAACTTCTCTTTTGGTACCTAAAATAAGTTGGGTCCTTTGGGGTTAGTGTACATAGTCGTTCCTTTAGGAATCCAAGCAAGTTTGTTTTTAGCAAAATTATTCTCTTTATAACAACAAGGATGTGCACTATGAGTATTTCTTACACAAAATGAACAAAGATTAGTGGGATTATACGGTGTGTATGTTTTGAAATTTTTTTTGTAATCCTTTTGGTTATGAATTTGATTGTAACCTAAACTGGCTTTATCAAAGACACACATTTGTACTCTCAATAGTTTATCCAAATTATCTTTTATATTTGTGAACTTGGTTAGATTATTAGTTAAATCCTTTACTTTTTCTTTCAAATCCTCATTTTCTAGTGCAAGTAAGTTTGAAGTCTCCTTTTTTTTCCCTTTTTCAAATAGTTGATTTCTTTTTTAAAATTAATATTTTCCTTTTCTAAAGTTTCACATTTGACAGAAGTAATGGAATTTTTTTTCTTGAGACTTGTATATCTTTTTGAGAGAATTTCAAATTTAATATGTAATTCTTTAAACATGATATATAGTTCATTATATTCATTATGCTCACTTTCATTATCATCAAAATTATCACTAAATGAGCTATAGTTAGAATTTACCTCATCTTCTTTTGCCATAAGATAAAGGTTGGCCGTTTCTTCATTACTAGAATCAGCATCTGATTCTCCTTTTTCGGAATCGCTCCATGTTCCTTTTAGTGCATGCTTCACCTGTTTGAATACTTAGCTAAGCAACAATATCAAGAAAATAATCAATCCCAAGACAAACAAATAAGCAATCTCAAAATACAAGCAATTATATAGCAATAAAAAGAGAGCTTGAGTTTAGAAAGATTAAACCAATTTGAAGCTCAAGACTTTTTGTTCTCACGGTTCGATTTCTTAAACCATACGTCCACGCTCGGTTAATTCCACGAAAATTTCCATTATTCAATCTTCTTCGGGTGAAGATCAAACATCAATACAAATGTTGCTATGCACACAACACTCACAATGTAGCTATACCTACTACACTTCTCATAAGATATACTTTCTTGCTCTACAAAGAGACAAACTCTCTTTTGAAATGAAGAATGAATTGTTTATAGTGATACACACCAATACAATAACTCTCAAGTGTATTTGAAGATTACAAATGAAGCTCACACTAGAGTTATCAATATTGATCAAAAATATATAACTCAAAAGATGAAAGATTGATCAAAATGTGTTCTTGAATCTTTGTATATTTGAATATATGAATAATAGAGTATTAGAATGATTCAAGGTATGTTAAAACATATCTAGGACCTTATATATATAGCTTGCAAAAATATATGGCCGTTGGGAGTGATTAATAAAGGTTTTGGGTCAAAGGTACACATTTTCAAACTTACCAACAACTAGTTTTGACAAAAAATTCAAATTTATTTTGGTAATTTCTCCGAATTTAACCGTTGGATCATGCTCAAATTTTGGTCAAAAGTGCTACGAGATGTTGTCTAACTACTGTAAAATTTTTAAAATGATCGGTGTCCGAAAAAGACTCCATCATACCGTTAGATCAAAGCTGTGCGAAAATTGAGCGAATTTTAAATGTAAAATAAAAACATTTTTGCAATTTAACAATTTAGTTCCAAATATAATTCTAATGATTTTTCAATCTCAGAGATATGTTTCTAAGATACCTATTTTTATTAGAGTTTAAAATATGATCATTTAAAATTAATATGAATTTATTTTGAAACTCGGTCTTTGTAAAACGATTTTTTCAAAGAAATTTAATTTCAAGCTTGTTTGAATCAATCTTTAAAAGATGTATAAATATTTTTGAGGTATAAGGATTTGATCAAAAAAGTAACTTTACATAAATCTTAAGCACCCACTCAACTACTGCATTAACGAGTCTTCGAATGCAATGATTTGTTTCTGCGGATTGATCTTCATTTAAAACTTTTCATATAGTCTTTTGATCATTTGTGCTTCATGATTTGTATTGAGAGATTTGATCTTCCTTATCTTGTCCAATGATCGAATAGTGAAAGAGTGATCCTTATCATGTTTCTCTTAAATTTTTTGAGTAAATGAACTATATACTTATATCAAGAAAACATGTTAAATTACACATGATTGATTTATTGTTATTATCAAAATAAGATTAAGACATTAGGTCAACAAAACTCACTAATTCATTCATCAAGAAACAACTGAATCATTGATTTCAAATTAAATAAAGCTTAATGAATGATAAGAAGCAAATCAAACACCAAAAATTTATGACAGAATAGTATTGCCTGAAGCCTTTGAACGCGAGCGTTAGTAATAGTCTCTGTAGATATCCTTTGGAATAGGTTCTCCATTTTGGCTGTGTAAACACATTTTCGATTCCTCGGTCACTAGTTATTATTCTTTTTCATCCCTCTATTCTTCTTCATCGAAATCTTTGTTAGTATCGTCTTCATCATCTCCTCCGTTGGGGGTTTGTTCGACGACTATAAAGCATGGATACTGATATGGGTATTGGATACGACACTGCACCGATACGATGATACGGAAAAATTAGAAAAATATAGGATACAATACGTCTTGGATACGGATGATAAAAAATAATTATAATATATATATATATATATAATTATTTAGTTATAAGAATTTTATAAATTTATGAACAATATCATGAATATTCATAAAACTTAAAACAAAGGACTGAGCAATTTAATTGCATAACAACTTAAAAGTATATATAATATTTTAACTTGAATACCAGAAGAAGGATAAAGACTAAACAACGATGATTGTTGAAGAAGGACGGATTGTTTTGGTCGATCGTTTCATTATCTGCTTAAAGAGTTGACTTATTCATTGAGCTGTAAATGAAAAACCTAAGTCTCTTTTATAGGTTTCTATATTAAATGAATTATTTGTTATTTCCAAAGTAGCTCCAATAAAAAAAATTACAAAACTTACCCCGTCGTATCCCGCAAGTATCCTTGCCGTACGCCTCCTGTATCCTTGCTGTATCCCTCCCGTTTTTAAAAATGTTAGATACTTGGATACGTATCCTGTACGTATCAGGCCTATCCGTCACGTATCCTTGTAGGATACGTATCTGATACCGATATTCCTACCCTAACTGAAGTATCCATACTTTAGAGTTCGTCGACGATTAGGGGGTTTAAGATCGGGGCTTGGTCTTAGTCTGATTGTTGATCTTTGTTAGGGAAAGCCATGGACTTATGTGTAGAGAGAGAGGGGGTGGAGTGGGAGTGAAAAGGAAGAAGTGAAGGGCTTTAGGAAGTAAAATTCGGAAGTTAGAAAGTGGAAAATAGCGGCTGTGGATGGATGATGCAACAAGAAAACTATAAAACCACCAATTTACTGTTACGTGAATTTTGTGAGAACTCGAACTGGTGGGGTAGTGCGAGTTGGTGTGGCACCGGAAAAGAGGGAGAGGGTGAAAATGAGACACCAGAGACGAGGAAAGTGATGGCAATAGTAATGGGTTTAGTGGTGTTAAGAGAGAGATATGGGTTTTAGTGGTGTGAGAAAGAATGAGGAAGATGTTAATGATAATGATTAAAAATTAATTAGTTAGGGTTTTCTTTCTTTTTGAATTTGAGTGGGTAAATAGAAACTCGGTTTATAGTTGAATGGTCATTTTAGTAATTTACTCATTTTTTTTAAGCTACTGGTGCAACTTGGACAAAAGTATGAAATTGAAATGAGCTTATAACTTTGAGTGGTAAATTAAGAGAAAAAAAGATGAGTGGGTAAATTAAAATTCAGTGTATAGTTGAATGATCATTTTGGTAATTTTACAACAAGATATAAGGAATTAAGGATCATACTCCTAATTTGTGTCTGCTTAACATTCAAATAAAATATACATATATTTTTTTAAAGCGAATGGAGTGTTTGTGCTTTTTAAATTCATATTAAAAATGATTAAAATATTTTTATTCTTTTTAAGTTGTATTTAATTTGCGTTAAATTATAGGACTAACGCAAATTTTTATTTTTAATATGAATAAAATATATTATCTTTACAAACTAAACGAACATATCTATATTTACTAATATAAAAGCTAATAAATATTTTTATATATTAGGGTAGTTATGATACTAAAATTTTGACTTTAATTTGCCTATATATTTATTGTTTTGTAAAAAATTATGTTGATAAATAGATTGACATATTGGTTAACAATAATATTTTAAACCATTGATCAACAATTTATTAATGTTTATTTTTCCCGTTCTAAATTAAATGTGTGCATATATAAAATAAAACATGCACATGTATCACTTGTACAAGTCTATTCTCTTTTCTCGTTTTTTTCCAAAAAATGATCTTGGAGATTGTGTAATGCTTACTTTTAAACTTTTCGTTATCACTTGTACAAGTTTTCGAATTTAATAGTATTCAAATACAACTCCAGAAATTTATCATGCTATAGGCGAGGATATAAAATGTAATTGAGCTGGATCAATGTAACGAAGGCAACGAACTTTAGAAATGAATTTTGGACTTTTATTAAAAAATTAACCAAAATAAAAGAAAAGAAGAGGCAAATTGCGAGTACATGTATAACATTTCTGAGTGGCTATTCATAATTTGAAAATAAAATAAAATTGTGCAGACAGTATTATTTTTGGTTCCAAGTGATTCTTCAAAAAACCACTCTATAAATTGAAGTTTTCATTATCATTATCATTATCATTATCATTGTCAATATCAAAATACTAAATCTACTTCTCTTTGTTCCTAATAACGAAAAGTCGAAAATCCTACTCTAATTCATTTTATGGACCTTTTTTGAGACCTTCACGTTCGGTTTGGAGGACTGGGGGTATTGGCATCTGGAGCAGTATATGTATCTTCAAGGTATGCCACTAGACCAGGTGCGAAACCTAAATCATCTTGTACACTATATATGAGAATCCTACGAGAGCAACTTTTGGCAAAATGTCGATCTGCGCATTCTCTCTACCAACTTTTAAAAATTAATTAATGAATTACTAAATTTTAAAGATTCTTTAAGGCTCTACTTAATAACAACACGGAAAATTATAAAATAAAATAATTAATTTAGATGTGAAGATGAAAATTAATTTTAAGAATATGGTGATATACTATCTATTTTATACTCATTTTCGTAAGTACATGTTTTTCATTATCTGTTATATTTTGTGAAAACAAATTTTTTACCATCATCGAAATTTTTTTTCATGAAAGAAGCCAGAAAAACAAAAGTTAATCTCATTACATTATATTCCTTTTTTATTTTTCAACTTCTTAAAAAAATACATTATTTTTCTTACTATTTTTTATCTTATTATCAAACGGGATTTTAGAATAACAATTTTATATCTAAGCAAAAAACACTCTTCAAATTAATACATAAATCCAAATAGTGTAATTTTAAAGAATAACTTATTATAAAGAACTTCTTGGAAATATTCTTATAGGTGGAATTAGTACGTTTTAAAGCTAACGTAAGCTGGATCAACTATTGGAAACGAATTAGCCTGCTATCCAAGCCAAATTCACATAAAAAAAAACATACACTTGGTCTATTATTAAATAGACCAGTGACGACTTACCCAAGCCAAGGAAAATTCTAGTGAATAAAAATTGAAATGGCGGGTGGCGTGAACAACAAGGGCTTTAGATAAAAACAAATTTATATGGGTCCTTATTGGTGGATATTTTTCATATAAACCCCTTTGTTGTTGTTATTATATAATATCGCACACAATGAGAGGCCCTACGCGTCCCAAGTTTCACTTTAAGCCCTCGCGTCACCGCTTTCCTAATTTTTCCATCACTATCACCTTATAAATGTTTAACAATTTTTATTAAGTGAGATTATTGTCAAACTAATTATATTTATTATTAATAATATATAATTTTAAAAATATATTATATAATTTTTTAAAAAAATATTATATTTTGTAAAAAAATATTTTATTTTACTAACAAACCAACATGATTAAACAAAAAAAATATTATACTTTGATAAAGAGATTAAAAAAAATTATTTTTTTTCTTTATTTTCACGATTTTACGTTCGTACAATAAAAATATCTAAACGTCTCTTCTTTTGGGATTTTTTTTTTCCATTTTGAGAATTACTTCTTGTTTTTGGAATTCTTGTGAAAAGAAGTTATGTTGGCTTCTCACTGCTATGATTATTTGAGAAAAATAAAATTTAACTGAATAATGAGAAATTTCTTGTAGGTGGACACTAAAATATGTAGGTATGAATGCAGGTAGGCACCAGTCAAACTTTAACTATATATATATATATATATATATCTATATGACTACAAGAGGGAGAACAAAAATCGAACAATGAAACGTTTTGTTCGATGGCAATTGAAAAAGAGAATCTTCACAAATTAGGTAGACAATTCTTGAAATCACAAACCAATAGTGACAAGCCAAAGAGCGAAATAGAAAATTGCAGTTATATTCCTCCTTTCAGACATTCTAAATTAGCTCTATAAAATCCATATTATAGACGTAAATGTATTGTTTGGTTGGGTTTTTAAAAAATATTTTGAATGCTTTTTTTTTTTTTGTTAAAAAAATTGTTTGGTTCACCCATTTTAAAAACTTCTAAAAGGATTTTTTTTGTTTATTTTTTCTTTTGTATTTTAGAAAAAATTTAAGAAATGAATAAAAAATAAATATTATGTTTTTTGTAAATTATAAAAATAGTATACCGTATAGTATACAAATTGAATTGAGAAACAATTTTATACTTAAAAGTTAATTTTAAATTTAACATTTAAAAACTCCAACCGAACATAACCGAAGGTGTTATTTGGTTGGGTTTTTAAAAAATATTTTGGATGTGTTTTTTTTTAACAAGAAAATCTGTTTGGTTCACCTATTTTAAAAACTTCGTTCAAGTAAAAGTAATATTTTTTTGTTTATTTTTTCTTTTATATTTTAGAAAAATTTTAAGTAATGAATAAAAAACAAATATTATATTTTTTGTAAATTATAAAAATAGTGTACCATATACAAATCGAATTGAAAAACTCTTTTAAAAAATTATTCTTAAAAGTAAAATTTAAATTCAACATTTAAAAATTCTAACCACCGAATATTTGATAAAATAGTTAAGAATATGTTTTAATCATGTAACGTTCTTATTATATGAAAAAGGCATATTATTTTTGTGCGTTAGAATTAATTAGAAGTCTTTTCCTATTCCTTTTTTTAAAAAAATTGAATTTCGTGAAAAAATAGAAAAAATGAATTAGAACTTTATTAAATCATTTATCTCTTGTTTCAACCCCTCGTACAAAAACTAGTAATATTCTAAATCATTTTTCAATTTTTTTTATCAAACACAAACCCAGTATTATATTATTTGTGACCAGTCGATTCATTAGCTTAATCAGTCGTTTATCAAGTCCTAAATGATCACTAGACCCAGTTTTAACAATTGTTTGCATGATATTAACGTTGAGTGTTTGGACGATGCAAATTACATGTAGATAAAAAAGTTGGGATGCTTTTCCAATTTCAATTGTTAAAACAATATTCTTTCAATCTTAAATTAATAATTTTTCCTTTTGGAAGCTACAAGAGCAAAACAATCGACCTATTAATATTGGAAGACCCAATAGATTCTACCAATGTAGTATTATTTATGGGGCAATGAAATTCATATTATAGAAAGAAACCCTATCATATAGATATTTTTTCTTGCAATCGTATTTCAATTATAATATGATATAGAAAAATCGCTACTACAAAAAGTATTAATCCTTTAATCTTGAAATATCAATTGCTTGTTGAACATTGCGAATTGCATGAAAGTAAATTACTTCAAATTTGGGGATCAAAAAGTTTCATAAAATGTTCTTGGTGGAAAAAAAATATGAAAGAAAGATTCTAATAAATTGAATTGGGTCTATGAATCTAATAATTAGTGGGAATTTTTTGAACTCTCTAATATCTCTCTTAATTTGAAAATCAAGGGTTTGAATGAATATCGAATCACTTTATCTTTACCTCCTCCCCTATAAATAATATTCAAAAGAAGTTAATTTCTTTCATCCCACTTTGATTTTTATAATTTTTGATTGAACATACAATAATTTTAATTTATTTTATATTGTGACATTTGAAACATTGATTACATGTCTTAATATATTATCAACATAATACCTATATATCAAATTTTGTACAAATGCATATATATTATGGGACTAGGCCTAATTTGAGACAACGTGTATTTTTAATTTTTTTTTAAATAGAGATTACTATTCAATCAACGAGATAAACCAATTACATCAAAGTCCAAAGACTCTTCCAACAATAACGGGAGATCTTTGAGCCAAACAACATAATATTCAAGTTTAATTTGAAATTTCAAGTGTAAACTTGTTTTGTTAGTAAAGATTTCAAGTTGAAGTTTCACGAATTCTAAACTTTCATGTGGCTTATAAATTTGCTAAAAAAAAGATACCTCCAAAATCTAAAATATACTTGATAATTTAGTTTCGTTTTGACAGATATTTTAGTTCTCGAATAAAATGTTCATATTCAAAATGAACAAATTCACATTTTCGTAGAAAAAAATAAAATCCACACCAACAACACAGAAACTATACCATATGAATTATCAACAACTATCCACACAAAAAATAAACATACATCAAGTTTTCAACCTTTAAAATCTCTAATACAAAATCGGAAAAAATGTTGCTAACTTACAAGAACAAGGGCAAACAAATCTACACTTGAAAATGTAATACAATGTAATGTAAATAAACAAACGCCGTGCATTGCGTTGGTGACGTGGACAATTGTGAAAACTGGTGTGGAAGTAGCAGTTTTGAAGATAAATTTAGGATACAAGATGGTGTACGATAAACAACGGTGGAATATCATCTAGGCTTTATTATCATCCACATCCACATCTTTCTTTTCCAATCCAGCCTACAATTATATAACGTATCTCTTCTCCTACCCAAGCAAAGACCTTCCCCCCCTTTTCTCTTTCCTCATTTCCTTCTTCTATCTACAATCGTAACTCTGTTCGACTGTTTCAGGTGAAGTATTTTTGACCTAAATTTCTGTTTCTGTGTATGTATTTGCAGTTATATGAGTTTTGAGTTATATTTTTGTTAAATTTAGGGTTTCGTAATTTCTCTGATTTTGTGTATTTCATTTGAAGCGGTTTTGTTTGTAGAAAATGATGACAACTTCGTTATTTTTTCTGCTGTTTTGTTCTCAAATTCATTACTCGTTGGCTCAATACTTGTGTTATCTGAATAGGCAAATTAGCAAATTGAAATCGGTGTTATCTGTTACAGGTTACAAGTATATTGAGCTTGTCTAGATTTTACGGAACATCTTTGATTACTTTTTTCTTATTCTTCCTTTCTATCTCTTTGATTTGGATGGAGTATATTCTTTGCTTTCACTTGAACTCCGTTACTTCGTTAGTTCCAGATTGAATCTTCGGTTTCCTGTTTTGGAGGGCTTCTTTATGAATCCAACAATTTAGCTCAAAAGACTCTTTATCTTTTGTCTTGTGGGTTGGGTTTTTGTTCTTACCCCCACTGTAAACCGATTTATTGTAAGTTTCAGTCGGTTTAATAGCTGGGGTTTTCAAGAATCTGTCTAGGCCATATATAGTGTAGAAATTGTTTCTGCACCTTGAACAATATACATGCATGAGAACTGCGCCCATCTGTGTGAATTTCATTTTCTTCATTCAGTAGTTTTTTAGCTTCTAAAACGGGCTCTTTGTGCGCCGTGGCTGAGGTATCAAATACCCGCTCTGTCCAAGTATCTACATGGTTAAGTCATTGTCTAACTTGTAGCTAATGTCATGTTTACTTCATTTTGCCTGAGTGCACAACGGCATATGTATCTTTGTTCACATTTTATTGAATAGAATATGCTTTTAAGTTTCAAGTAGGTAGAACGTGAGAATTATTTCATTGCTTTACCCCTTCCAGTTCTCTTCACTTGTCATAGTTGTTTATGTGTTTCTATTAGTTTGTACGATTCCTTTTTCCCGGTATTACATGTCCTCAAACAAATGGATTAGCTTGAAATACTGTTAAGTTGGTATTTGTTGAAGCAGTTCCCTGTGGCTCCTTACATTTGAACTGAAAAATATGTTAAAAGTGATCCTAAGATTAGGTGTTTGAGCCAAGGGTAGTTTGTTCAAATCCATTTAAATATTTCTTTCTGTTGATAGAAACGAGTCAAGTCCAGATGAGGATATGATCTTTTAAGTCAAATTCAACCACCACTCTTGGTTGCGATGATTTTTCAGAAAGTGTATCACAGAATTATCTTACTTGTTGGGAATGCCCTTATGCTTATACCACCTCATTTACTCTTCTGCTTGGTACTGGCAGTGTAAGAGTCCCTCATATGATTAGAGAAAAATCAGGGAACGGTTAATCCTCTGATATTTTTGCCTGCATGAGAAGCTATAATTGTGTTAATTGGTTCCGGCTATAGGTTATACATTCAGCTTCTTGATGTATGGATGTAGCTTGACTTTCCTTGTTAAACTTAATACTTTGGGTTTGCTTTTTACATTTTCAAGTTCATTGTCTCATTTTGTGGTGTGTAATTGTATCATGCTAAATGCAGATTGCTTTGGTGGCAGTCATGGCTAGTGCTCTGGTTCAGTCAACCAACATCCCTTCTTCAGTTGCTGGAGAAAGGAAGGCTCAATTTAAGGGACGGGGGAAAACAAAAAGAACGGTTAAAATGATATCTAGTTTACAAACAGCTCCCTTGAGGTTGAATAGTTTCTCTGGATTGCGAGGATCCAATGCATTAGATACCATGGGAAGACCCCGCCAAGATTTCCATTCTAGGGTGGCAGCTGCAATTTCTGCCCCACGGGGAAAAGGTAGCCGGGGTGTAGTAAAACTTATGTTCGAGCGCTTCACAGAAAAAGCAATTAAGGTTATCATGCTTGCGCAAGAAGAGGCCAGACGGCTCGGTCACAATTTTGTTGGCACAGAGCAGATTTTGTTGGGCCTTATTGGTGAGGGCACTGGAATTGCTGCTAAGGTTCTCAAGTCCATGGGTATCAATTTGAAAGATGCACGTGTGGAAGTAGAGAAGATTATTGGTAGGGGCAGCGGATTTGTTGCTGTGGAGATTCCTTTCACTCCTCGGGCAAAACGCGTTTTGGAACTCTCTCTAGAGGAAGCCCGTCAACTTGGTAACCCTTTATTCTTTATGCTCCCGATCTCTATTTATTTTTTAATCCTGGTTTTAATACAGAAGTACACTCTTTTAATGGAATGGTGGTTAGGATCAACGGGTTAGTTTTTGTTACTGAAAAGCCTAATTTTCAAACTTGTGTTGTGATAAAAATATTCTCCTGTTGATTCTTTGTCCAGAAAGGTTTTGTAGTGGACGCTTGAACTGTAGATACTATCCACTTCTATTTTCCCCGTTGTGTTTTATTCGGGGAACTATTTTTTCCCTGCACACGTGCATGTGTTGTGTAATTAGTTTGATAGCTTCCAGTATAATGAAATTAATCACAATGGCACATAATTAATTGTACTACTTAATGTTCCAGGCCATAACTATATTGGATCTGAGCACTTGCTTCTGGGGTTGCTTCGTGAGGGTGAAGGTGTAGCAGCCCGTGTCCTTGAGAATTTAGGGGCTGATCCTAATAACATTCGTACACAGGTAAGGACTGCAACCTTGTGTCTTCTCTCTTTTCGATTTTCTGCTTTGGAATTTCCTTGCTATAATTCTCAAATTTTGACTTACTAATAGAAAATCTGTGTTGGCATATAGGTTATTCGAATGGTTGGTGAAAGTGCAGAAGCTGTTGGTGCTGGTGTTGGCGGTGGAACCTCTGGAAATAAGATGCCAACACTGGAGGAGTATGGCACTAACTTGACGAAGCTGGCGGAGGAGGTAAGTTGCACACACATGTATATTCAACTTTTTACATTTTAATAGTTTCGTCGTCGTGGAAAGGCTGGTTTTAAGGTGTTTTTCGTGCATTTTTTTGTAGGGTAAACTAGATCCTGTTGTTGGAAGGCAGCAACAAATTGAACGTGTCACTCAAATATTGGGTCGGCGGACCAAGAATAATCCCTGCCTCATTGGAGAGCCTGGTGTTGGGAAAACAGCTATTGCAGAAGGCCTGGCTCAGAGAATCGCAACTGGCGATGTTCCAGAAACTATTGAAGGAAAGAAGGTGAGTATCATGTTCATGCAGATGCTTAAGAGTAACAGTGACGTATAACCTATCCGGTATGAACAGTGTTACATAGGCTCGTGTGCAATATTGGACCTGAAGTACTCTAGAACAAATTTTTTTAATTCTAATATTTTAGGTTTGAATGATTTGGTCCCACAATGAGTGGAAAGAACCACCAGGGCCATGAGTAAATGGCTCTCTAGTCCGACATCCTCTGCTGATAAATTTATTTATCTTCTGTCCAAGGATTTGCATATGAAATATGATCCCGATGTGGTTGTTATTACGCAAATAACAAGAATTTTTACGAGCTCCATGTGAGAAATATTTGGAATGTTTAAGACGAGGTACAACTCATCTTCAACATGTGCCCAAAGTTAATTTCAGAATCAATTAAATCAGAAAATTTTATTTGTTGATCTTTGAGGATCTCCATATGTGGGATCAGCCCAATGTGGTTGGTATTATGCAAATAAAAAAGCCTCCTTTATGAGTTTCATATCAGAATAGTTGGAGTGTTTTAGATAAGATCCAACATGTCTTCAACATGGGTCTGGCATTTAGTCAGAATCAGTTAAATGAAGAGTTCAACATCTCTATCATGTATCTTTGTTGCATGGATTCTCATTATTGTTTTTATCTTCTCTTTTTAAAAAAAATAAGAAAAGCAGCGAATATTTATGCATCTGCATATGTTTTATTCAGGTTATAACCCTTGATATGGGTCTTCTTGTTGCCGGCACAAAATATCGTGGAGAGTTTGAGGAAAGGCTTAAGAAGCTGATGGAGGAAATTAAACAAAGTGATGAGATAATTCTATTTATTGATGAGGTGCACACACTAATTGGAGCAGGAGCAGCAGAGGGGGCAATTGATGCAGCTAACATCCTGAAACCAGCTCTTGCTAGAGGTGAACTGCAGGTATGTCAGTTAGATCAAACGGATGCACAGTAACCATGCAGGCATGCAGTATTACTACTGTCTGTCTGTCTGCTAATTTGTTTTCTGTAAACTTGCTATCATTCCTTTTGATTGCTGGCAATTTAACATTAATATGAAGTTGTCTCATTGCATATGTGTTGGCTCATCATTCATTACAAATTTACTGAGCATGGGCATGGACGCACTTGAAGAAATCCGTCCTTGAGATATAGTCTAGCCCTCTTAAATTAAGAGTATTGCTTTCCTCTTTAAGACTTCTCATGTTAAGAGTCCCATTTCTTTTTTGGGACATAATGGATGTACAGCGTAAATAAGTTGTATTCTTCACTACTGATCATATTAAAATTACTGCTATTCTTAAAGTGCAAAGGTCAAATTGGGACTTTAATGTGAGACAGAGGGAGTATGTTTACAACTTACAAGTAACATTTTGCAAAACAATCTTATTGACAAGGAGTGAGTCTTCGATGCTTCTCATTTTTAGTAACGCAATTGTAAATAACTAATGTATCCTATGATGTGTAGTGTATTGGGGCCACCACGCTTGACGAATACAGAAAGCATATTGAGAAAGACCCAGCCTTAGAGAGACGATTCCAGCCAGTTAAGGTGCCTGAGCCTACTGTGGATGAAACAATACAGATTCTGAAAGGGCTTCGAGAGCGATACGAGATTCACCACAAACTCCGTTATACTGATGAAGCTTTAGTTTCTGCGGCACAGCTATCATACCAGTACATCAGGCACGTCGTTTCTGAAATAATTCCTGTTTTATCTTATCATCAAATTTTCATTTTCAATGTTTGCACTACATTGATGACGGCTTTGTGTTTTTTGTAATGTTTACCATTTTGTTTTGTGCCTGACTTTAACCATGTACAACGCCACAGTGACCGTTTTTTGCCTGATAAAGCCATTGACTTGATTGATGAAGCTGGTTCCCGTGTTCGACTTCGTCATGCGCAGGTACTCTTTACTTTTTCGGCCTTCTGTTCTTTAGATAGTAGATGGTTGAGTGACGCATTATGTTCTTTTTTTGCAGCTCCCTGAGGAAGCCAGAGAGCTTGAGAAGGAGCTTAGGCAGATAACAAAAGAGAAGAATGAAGCAGTTCGTGGCCAGGACTTTGAGAAGGTATACCGTCTCTTATTGTAATTAAGATGGTGAACTCTGGATATTATACAATTATTTTCAATGCTCAAGTCATTTGAAGTCTACTTTTAGAGAAAAATGAACTTGTGAAAGACGAAATAAACAAAGTTATTTATGTTAATCTTTTTATCTAGTAAGCTTACTGTGCTGAAATTTGTGAACAGGCTGGGGAGTTGCGTGATAGAGAGATGGATCTTAAGACACAGATATCAGCCCTTGTTGACAAAAACAAAGAGATGAACAAGGCAGAGACTGAAGCAGGGGATAGTGGTCCTCTTGTAACAGAAGTTGATATTCAGCATATTGTATCTTCATGGACCGGCATACCTGTTGACAAAGTCTCAGCCGATGAATCCGACCGTCTCCTCAAGATGGAAGAAACCCTCCACAAGCGAGTTATTGGTCAAGACGAAGCTGTCGAAGCCATCAGCCGAGCCATTCGTCGTGCCCGTGTTGGGCTCAAAAACCCGAACCGACCCATCGCCAGCTTCATCTTTTCTGGTCCAACCGGTGTTGGAAAGTCTGAACTTGCAAAAGCACTTGCTGCCTACTACTTTGGATCTGAAGATGCAATGATCCGGCTCGATATGAGCGAGTTTATGGAGAGACACACCGTCTCGAAACTCATTGGTTCACCTCCTGGCTACGTTGGTTACACTGAGGGGGGTCAACTAACCGAGGCTGTTCGGCGCCGTCCTTACACTGTTGTCCTATTCGATGAAATTGAGAAGGCTCATCCCGATGTCTTTAACATGATGCTTCAGATTCTCGAGGACGGTAGATTGACAGACAGCAAGGGCCGAACCGTGGACTTCAAGAACACGCTTTTGATCATGACTTCAAATGTTGGTAGCAATGTGATTGAAAGGGGAGGCCGGCGTATAGGTTTCGACCTCGATTACGATGAGAAGGATAGTAGCTACAACAGAATCAAGAGCCTGGTGACCGAAGAACTTAAACAGTACTTCAGGCCAGAATTCTTGAACAGATTGGATGAGATGATTGTCTTCAGGCAACTCACAAAGCTCGAGGTGAAGGATATAGCAGACATAATGTTGAGGGAGGTGTTCGAGAGGTTGAAGACCAAAGATATAGAACTGCAGGTAACAGAGAGGTTCCGTGATAGGGTGGTCGATGAAGGCTACAACCCTAGCTACGGTGCACGTCCTTTAAGAAGAGCGATAATGCGGCTCTTGGAAGACAGTATGGCCGAGAAGATGCTTTCCCGAGAGATCAAAGAGGGTGATTCTGTTATCGTTGATGTTGATTCCGATGGTAACGTGACTGTTCTCAATGGTATCAGCGGTTCACCTCCAGAGTCATTGCCGGAGCCAATTGCCGTATAGACCAATCTCTGTGTTTCAGGTTGGGCTGTTGTTTGTACTGCTGCTTTTTTAATTGGAATTGGTTATAAGTTTAGTTATGTGTTCTTTTAGAGTGGTTAGCAGTGGGACTTGAAAAGCCCAGTTAATTTGGGGTTGTGTTTTGATGATGCGTCTATTTTTACACTGAATTTGCATATTCTGATGCATAGTTTAAGCCAAGACACACAGTAGGAGTTTACTAGTGTTAGATGGTATGGTGTAATAAAAGGATTTATGTTATAATTAAGGTGAATATTTTCTTTGCTTTCCGTATGTATGACTGATGATTCAGATTATTACGATTTCTATTACTGGACATGTGGTAATAGGCTTGATAATGTTTTTTGAAAAAAAATCAATGAATAATATTTTAAAAAAATTAAGGATAGATATTATTATCATTTTGAAATAATGGTTGTTTGTCAATTGTAATTGCGTTTCAAAATAAGAGTTTTGATTTGAGTGCAAATTTAATTTTGCACAAAATTGTGTTTTGTGCAAATTTAATTTTGTAATTAAATAAATTTAATGCAAATTTGTTTTGTATGGCGTGTTTGTGTTTTTTATCCAGCATGTTCTTATGTTTCACTCATCAAATTTTAAAACAATGTTAAATAAAAACAAATATATAGTAATGTTTTAGAGAATGAGGTGTGTAAATTTAATTTTGCACAACTTCGAGAAAGTTATTACTTGCATTTTATTAATAAATAGGTTTTAGATATGTAATTTGTTAAAATTATTTTAAAACACCGTCAATTAAACACTTATTTATAATAATATACTAAAAAATACGTAGTGCAAACTTAATTTGGCATGATTTCATAAAAAAAAATACAATTTTAAAATTTACGGTAAAATTAATTTTGCATTTCTTTTAGAGTTTTGTCAAATATAAGTTCTTAATTTATAAAAATATTATTTTTTAATTTCTTTGTTTCAAACAAACTCTATTTTTTAATATTTTGTTTCTATTATGTAGTACGAATGGATGTCAGAATTAGGTTGATATGTAAATATACTAGAGTATACCTGTGCCATCTGGCATGGTAAAATAAATAAGATATGATAATAGAATAAAATAAAGTGTAACGAATTTAAATCGACAAATATCAATCAGTTTATTTTAAGCTCATTGCCTAGCATAGTTTAACGTATTGAGTAACCGAAATGTAGGTTCAATAAAATTTAACGTTAGAAAACCTAAAAGTACTCCGGATTGGATCAGCTTGTTTTTAATTTTTTAAAGAATCTTTTGATCTTATTTTTTGATCTAAGCAAAATGATTTTTTTAACAAATTAAGCTCAAGGCCATAATATACAAACACATAAAATACGTGATTAAATGTTACTCAATAATTTTTCTTGAATTTTTTTTACATAATTTTATAGTCATGATAGATCTTGTTTAATTAATTTTGATTAGTATATTTTAAATATTAATTTTTAAATTTTTTATTTTAAGTTATGGCATTTTTAATGTAGACAAAATAGTGTGTGAGAGTTGATTGTGTTTATATTATTGGTGTGAGTATTTTAATTTTGATGTAACATCTTAATGTGTGTATAAAACTCATCCAAAAGTACAGAACCAACGCACACCATAATATAATGTATTTTTAGCCATTAAATTTTTATATTTTTTTTAAAAAAAATTTGGTCAAAAATAGTGTTTTGTTACGTAGATATATATGATTCTGCGGGCAGGTAAGGTACAATTTAACATCAGATTGGGTTTATGGATGAAGTCAAAAACCATCCAGTATCCTCTTTACATATAGGTTCCTAATTTAATGAATGGGGAAATAAAGTAGCACCTTCTCTGAATCTCACTCTCCCTCCACATATCGCGTTTTAAGTTTTGCCCTTCAAGAAAAATCCAAACGCGACTGCAATTATTGGTCATGAGCAGAACTTTAAAACAGGGTCTTTGATTATCAAGTAGAAAATGAGGTGATGAATTTACGTATTTTATTTTACCTTTTTCTTTCTTGGTTTTTTATGGATTTATATTTTTTGGGGGGTTTGTTAATTTGATGTGCATCCTATTGAATTTAATCACGTCGGAATAGATATACAAAATAAAATAGTGACTTAATTTTTAAAAAATAATTATTTTGTCCATATTTAATGATAGAATACCCAACTAACTAATTAATTTAGGGAGATTTTAAATTCACCCACAAAAACAAGGATGATTTTGTTTCTATTTGCGATTTCTTGCAGTTAATTCACATTGTTAAGTTAATTCTCACTACCTACTAAATGAATCCGTGAACGTGAATAGACTAATAAAAAAATATTATTGATTTAGTTTTATAAATATTGTTTTATTAATAATTTAATATTAAAAAATCCACTAAATTAATAAGTATATTCACTTTAATTAAATAAATAAAAATATTACATTAAAAAATAATGTTTATAATAAGTATAACCTTATAACCTCCACGCACACAACAATCATAAAAGTAAAAGTTAAGAAAAGAGCAAATACTTGGGGCTAACTTTTACACCCCAAAATTACGATAAATCACATAGAAAGCTTGTATGATTGGAGCAATCAATAGTGGTGAAGAATAGTACAATGAGCTGGGAAATGAAGACTGAAGAACTAGAGATATTTGGTACACCATTGTATGGTAAGTTTTTACTATTCTTCTTCTTGGTTTGTTGATTAAATATGAATGCATGCATGTATCTAGAGCTTGTTTCGATGAATGTACATAGACCTTGATTCTTAGTTTGTTTTTCTTTCATTGTAGGAGATTCTGATATGTTTACTTTAAAAATACGTCATGGTGGACAATTTCTAAATGTTCCTAAGAGAATGTATGTTGGAGATAAGGCTATTACTTAAGTTGATCATTATGAAATATGAAATATATAATATATCACTTTTAGAATTAAAATCAATAATTACACAGCTGGGATATCATAGTGTTGTTGAATTTTATTTTCAGATACCTAGTAATGAAAAGGAAGATGTGAGTGTATTTAGACACATTGAAACTAAAAGTGATTTGCTAAAAGTTCTGATTACATCCCAAGAAATAGGGAAGTAGAAATACATGTGGATTATAATTTTGTGCAATTAGATATTCTTAATGAAGTAAATGACCCCCTGTTTTAGATTCTCATTGCATTGACATAGAAAAAGGGAAGGGACTATTGATTACTGATGTGGATGATGATAATAACTCTTCTGATTGTGATTGGATAAGCTTATGTGATAATGATTACGATGAAAATGATAATGAATTATTTGATATCAATGTTGATAACTTAATTGAAAAGGAGTTTGATGGTCATAGGAATTTTGGTGTAGATTATGGATTTGATGGTAGGGTAACTGATCCCCTAAACACAGAAATACTTAAAGAGGACAATAATGGGGATTCTGATGACTTGGAGAGCATTGTAAGTTCTGATGAAGATGAGGGTGGCCCTAAATTTCCTGTTTTTAATCCTAAAACTAATATGGCAAATCAAGTGTTTGAACTGGGAATGCTTTTTAGTGACCACAAAATTTTTAGAAAGGCAGTGAGATCTTATTCAGTAAAACATGGCAAAGAGATATCTTTTACTAAAAATGAATTAGTTAGAGTCAGGGCTGTTTGTAAAAGTGGTTGTCAATGGACAATATTTACTTCACCAATGCATAATTCAAAGACATTCAAGTTAAAACTTTTAAAGATCAACATAAATGCAATAAGCAGTACAAGAACAAGCATGTTAACTCTAGGTGGTTGTCAGATAATTACTTTGATACTTTCAAAATTAATCTTAAAATTCCAATTAAGACATTCAAGGAAACAGTAATGAAGGATCATGTTGTATGTGTATCAAGGTCACAACTATATATGACTAAATCCAAAGCAATGCAGAAGCTTAAGGGAACATATAAGGAGCATTATGTAAAGTTATGGGATTATATGGATGAAATTATGAGAAGTAATCATGGGACAACAGTTTTCATGAAAGTAGCTGATGGCATAATTGGGAAACCTAGGTTTGAAATGTTATATGTGTATTTTAAAGCACGCAAGCTTGGTTTTCGGGTTGGGCGAAGAAAAGTAGTTGGAGTTGATGGCTGCTATTTGACAGGGCCACATAGAGGATTAGTATTAGTTAATGTGGGGATTAAGGCAAATAATTCTATGTACCCAATATCATATGCAGTTGTGGAAGGTGAAACAAAAAAGAAGTTGGATATGGTTTTTGGAGTCCTTATAACAAGATTTATGAATTTATGGTTTTTAGAATTGGGCTTTTATTTGGAACAAACAAAAAGGGTTACTTCTAGCATTTTAAATTGTTTTGCCTAAACTAAACGCAGGTTTTGTGTGCTTCACTTGTGTCAAAATTTTAAGACAAAAGGGTACAGAGCGAAAGCACTGAATGAGGCATTGTGGAATGTTGCTTGTGCAATAAATATTCCACATTTTGAAGCTACAATTGAGACACTTAGTGGTTGTTTGATTGAGATTTTAAAATATATCTTTTAGATAAGTCTTTGGAAAGTGTGAAAGTTGGTTGAAAAGTGAAATTAATTTTTGTTGGAGTTTTTTTCAACCAATTCAAAAAAACTCATGAAAAAAATTCAAAAAGTAATCACAATGAATCTTGTTTTATAATTCTCGATGAGCAGGTTTCAAATAATATTTTTTTTATCTAATTCCAATTTTTGAATTTAATGTTATAGTGTTTTAAAAATTTTATGAGAAAGAAAGTAAAGTGAAATGAATTTTGGGAAGCGTGAAGTAAAGTTGGCTTTTTAGTAGAAATTTTAAAATTTTGATTTTAAAACACCAACCAAACACTACCTTAATAACCTAGATACTAGTGCTCATGACTGGTTTAATGACAAGCCACATGTAAACTGGTCTAGATCATATTTCATTACAATTCATAAATGTGACATTTTGTTAAATAATTTGTGTGAGTGCTTTAACAAATGTATACTTGATGCAAGGGACAAACCCATTCTAGGGATGCTTGAAAAGATCAAGAACCACATAATGGCGAGGATGCAACAATGTAGGGATAAAGCTTAAGCTTAGCATGGACTGTTTTGCCCAAAAATACATAGTAGAATTGAGCAGAACAAAAAAAAATACATCAAAATGCATTCCAACATACAGTGGAGGAACAGAGTATCAGGTTACATGTATGCAAGGAGATCAGTACACAGTGAATCTGGCTAACTTTTTCATTATTCCTGTGGGAAGTGGGACTTAAGTGATGTACCATTCAATCATGTTGTATCAACTATACAATACAAAGAAGAAAAATCAAAGGATTATATGCACCATAGTTACATATTGCTACCTACAAGAGGATATATGAACTATACATCAAACCATTAAATTGTTCAACTACGTGGCCAAAGACTAACTTTTTAAGTGTGTTACTACATGAATATAAGAGCCAGCCTGGTAGAAAGAAAAATAAAAGAAGAAAGCGGGTGCTTAATGAAAATGATGAAAAATGAGGCAATAAATTGAATAAAAAGTACAAAGGGACAGTGAAGTATGGTGCTTGTGGAATGGCTAGTCACAACAAAATGAGTTGTAAGAAGAAAAGCAGTGGAGGTGACAAAGCACCAAAAGGCATTAATCTCATAGTAAGCATCATTATTTTAAAAGTTGTTTCAATTAAATTATGAAAACTTAGTCCTTTTTTGACTCATACTTCAATGTCCCTCAATTGCAGTTCAAGAGATGACAAACTATTGGTGTTCATAAGGTGACACAGGGTCAAATTAACCCCCAAACAGGTGGGGTTAGCAGTTATGCAGTAAGGCAGAAAAAGAAAATTGGTGTATGCACATAAATTGTATAATTTTCTTTGTTATATACATTTCTTAATATTGTATAATTTTTTAAACATATTGAGGTTAAAAGGGGTCCACATACTACTCAAAGTGGTGGTGTTAATAGCCAATAAACAAGACAAAAGTTGCAAAAAACATAAGTTGCAAAAAGTGGTGGTGTTAGGAGCCAACCTGCATCATAGTTTTAAACAAGTGTAAACATAAAAGGGCCACAGGGATCAATGTCTCAAGGAAGTGTAATGGACAATTATGCTGCTAGGAAAACTTGGTCCTATTTTTTTGCTGGGAAAATTTAGCCCTTTTTTTTGTATAGTTTATATGGATGGGAAAACTATTCTCTTTTTAGTATAGGTTATATGGATGGGATCATTGGTCTCTTTTTGGTATAGCTTATATGGATGAAAATACTTGTTTTTTTAGTATAACTTTTTAGTATAGCTTTTTAGTATAACTTATATTAATGGGATCATTGCATCCATTTATTTGTAATGAATACATTAACTTATGAATGTAGGCTTTTATTACGGAATGGCCGGTTATTTCAATTTAATGATTATTTTATTATGAATGTACCAACTTCTTAATTGTTTGACTATAAAATATAGTATTGCTATAAAACAATGTATCAATTAAGTAATTTCTATCATATCCAGTACATTGATTCCCAAAACACAAACATAGTAGATTAAGTTTCATAATCTCTACTACATTGCTTTAAAATAAAATTAATACTACATACTACAATACATTTACCCCCAAAACAACAACAATTCTTGCACATTATTTCATGAAATTATAAATTACAATTATCCAACTCAAAAGCAACAAAAACAACAATTTTTGGGTCCTTGATGTTTTTTTTTTTCCTTCCCTCCAAACTCGAAATCTTCCTTAAGAGATCGGGAATAATAATAATGAATAGCTCGCACATTGGTGTGTCAACCTAAGATAATGAGCCACAACCCTATAAATATATAACAATATAACTACATATGTTTATATAAAACCAACAACTAAAAAAAGACCAACTAATAAACCTAATTGAGGCTTATTTCACAAATTCTAAATCCCCTTTCCAGGTTCAAATATATTCTTCTTCCACAATACAAATTAGGGCATAAATTCCTATCCATTTCTTTGTCCTTCTTTGGCTGAATTGAAATGGAGTGGGTTGAAGCAATGATAAAGAATGATTTTTTAATATAAACTAAACTGAATCGAAATGAGGTGATGATACATATAGATATATAATTACATAATGTAGATATATATATATATATATATATAACATTATTTATCTACATTATTGTTCCTAGGAAAGGGATGAGAGAAAAAAGGCGGGAGTTTTCCATCCACTTAGGTAAATTGACAATTATAGCCTTGATTCACTAACATGTGCACTCCACGAGCAGGAAAGTGATGGAAAATTGGACTTTCGTCCGATATGGGGCCATAGTGTCACACAATTTATACATGGGGGGTGTTATTCGAGCAAATATAAACATTAAGGACCAAAATGAGGCCGAATGTAAACATTAAGGGACAAAAGTTTTTTTTTTACTAAAGACAAAATATATTACATATTCTCTATTACCAACATCATAATGCCTTTTGCTCAAACAATACACAACAAGTGCAAGGAAGTGAACCATGCGGTACAACCCGTTATAGCATAACTTTTAACAAAAGCCAAAATTCCTTGGATACAAATTCACCTATAAATTACTTGTTAGCATTATTGTCATTTTTCTTATTAATTATTATTATTAGTTTGTTTCTTGCGACTCATTTTTGTATATGTAATTTAAAGGGGACACTATGGATAATTTAATAAGGGAAATGATATTAGCACTCCACTTTTGTCCTAAGGCACTCCACTTTCATTTTTAGTGACACTTATATATGTCTTTTGGGACACTTTTTATGTCACTAAAAATAAAAGTGGAGTGCCTTAGTATTAAAGTGGAGTGCTAATAGCATTTCCCTTTAATAAAGGATTCGCTACAATTCCGAATCTAATGGATGGAACAATTTTCACACTACAAAAATCAAGAAGTCTATATAACCAGAGAAAGTTATCTCGGCTATTATGTCCCATAATTGGCTAGAGAAATATTGAACTACAATGCCAATTCTAAGCACAAAATAAATCTCAAAGTTTTATGGTATGTTGTTTGCATAATTATCCCCTTCCAAACTATTCTAGTGAAAGAAAGTATTATCTGTATTATAAATTAGAATACCAAATGTCGTACTAGCTAATTAATTACATGATCATTGATACTTTATATAACTATATATTAAAAATTTGATAAACATGAAATAGGTCTACTGGGCTTGTCAGCATAGAAGAATATATTATTATTATTATTATTATTATTATTATTATTATTATTATTATTATTATTATTATTATTATTATTATTATTATTATTATTATTATTATTATTATTATTATTATTATTATTATTATTATTATTATTATTATTATTTCCATTTTTGCATAAGTGAAAAAACGTGTGAAAGTATTAATAATATAGTTAATTAATCAACTATGTACTGATAAGTTGATCAATATTTTTTAATAAAACCCTTAAAAATTCTTTAAGGGTGTGTTTAGAATATGGATTTGAGAGATGATTTGAACATGAGATTTGGATTTAGAATCTCAAATCTAAATATTTTATTTTGTGTGAAATTATGATTCGAGAGTTATAAATATATTCAAATATTGAGATTTGATACTTAGCTTAAAGTCTTAATTTTGAAATCTTAAAGGTAGGGCTGTTACTTTTAGATCCCAAGCTAGCGAATTTGATAAAAATAAAAAATAAAATATAAAACAAATTATTATTTGTTCTTATTATAACTATACTTGTAATATTAATTATAACAATAATACTATGGCTGGCAAAGGGTTGTGTTTGTCCAAAGCGAACCTCACACGCTTATAAACTCATCTCAACCCGGTGCAAGTTTATTTTTTTTTAAATCTAAACATGCCGCAAAAAGTGTATGCATAAACCCACCCCACCCCACCTCTGTCCTGTAGTAATTACTCTATATTATAAGAAAGCAAACCGACTTCCACCACGGTGTCAAAAATAAAAATAGCATTGCTAATCAACTAAATATAAATTTTAACTGAATAATATTTGGATTTAGAAATGAATTTCCTTATATTTGTTAATCAAACATAATTTTTTTTATTCTTGTATTTTCAAATATGTAATTTTTTAACATTACATTTATGAATTTTAAAGCTAAATCCAATTCTGTAATTAAAAGAAAATTGGAAATAAATTAAAATAAAAGTAGATTTTGATTTGATTACAAATCTAACTTAAAATGGAATCTAAATTAATATAATTATAAATTAATGTTAAAGTTTCATAAATTAAAGGGCAGATAAAAACGAAATAACCCAAAAACAATATTTTCAACTCATCCCATTAAATTTTTTGAATTCCTTTCTTCTTAATCCATCTATTTTATAAAGGGCAATAACCCATAAGCACACCTCAATATAAATATTGTCCACAAGCTCATACCCAGTTAAAATATGACCTAGTACTAACTCATATTTTGAACTCTTAGCCAAAACTACCATCTCCCTTTCATTATTAGATCCATACTTTCTCTCTTAGATCCACTTTCTTTCTTTAAAATCTCTCATCTCTTCCCATTACAAGATCTCTACTTTCTCTATCTCCTCCACTTACTCTCTTAGATCCACTTTCTCTCTCTAAAACCTCCCATCTCTCCCCATTACAAGATCTCTACTTTCTCTCTCTCCTCACTAGTAGTGCTGGAGCAGCAGCGTCAAGCACGGCGATAGAGAATGGAGATGAATAATGGAAGTTTGTGAAAATCAAACCGAGATGAATATATAGTTCGACTATTATCCATGGTACAAAACGAACTTGCGACGATCAAATTGAAGTTAGAAAATTCGAAAATCATGAAAAATGCGAAAATCCGAATTGAAAATCACTAAAGCAACGAATCAAACTGAGATAAAAGTGAAGTCCGATTATTCTTCATCATCATTCTGTAGTTGGATTACTGAAAATTATTGCGCAGTAATTCGTAAAACTACCAATGTAAACCTACTCAATGCCAAAAAGAACAACATTAGAACATTCATTATTCTTCATCTTCACTCTATTGTTGGATTACTGAGGACAATAATCTCCGAATTACTTAAAAATAAATAAAAGTTGAACATTCATTTTTCTTCATCTTTACTATATTGTTAGATTATTGGGGCAGTAATCTCCGAATTACTCAAAAAAATTAAAAGTAGAACATCCATTCTTCATCTTCGCTCTGTTGTTAGATTACTGAGGGCAGTAATCCAGATTTTCTTCTTCATAAATTCTTCTTCATTTTCGCTTTGTTGTTGGATTACTGGAGGCACTAATCCGGATTTCTGAGGGCAGTAATCCCAAGATTAGTAGGGGTAATAATCCGAATTATAATAAAAAGCAAAAAATAACAAAAAAGATGATATAAAATATCAAATTGAGATAAAGATGAAACTCGATTATCATCCATCTCATAAATCAAAATGTTCTTAATGGAGATGATGCCCTCATCTCTCTCAGATCCACTTTCTCTCTTAAAAACTCCCCCTCCTCTTTCCCATTACTAAATCTCTACTTTTTCTCTCTTCCACTTACTTTTTCTTCTTCACCAGTAGCGTCGGCGCAAGGAATATCGGCGTCAACCACGGCGATGGAGAATGGAGATGAAGAATGGAAGTTAGTGAATAATGAAAATTTGTGAAAATTAATGAAGATGATGATCGTAAACGACACCCTTTATCTTGCTCATGTTTCAAAATTCGCTGCAGATCAAAAAAATTCTCAGTCGTGTTGAGCCAAAATGGCAATTCAAATTAAGATCCTTTTTACCTATGTTTAAATGGGAGGTTAAAATCGGAATGGTATTTTGAAATTGTATTAATGAGAAAAAGAAGGGACAATCTTTTATAGTTAGTTATCAAATTTTAGCCTGTTAAGAGTTAATGGGTAAAGGTGGGCTGAAAAATGTATTTATGGGCAATTTTCCCATTTTATAAATGCCAAAAATTATTTTACATAAAAATATTTTAATATAAAATAATTATAAAGGACATTTATAGGCTTGTCCTTATAATAAATACCATCTTTTTAGAGACATAGTTTAAATGACAACTTTTGTAATGAAAGACAATCTATTTTAATCAAGGAATAAAATTAATTATTTTATTATTTCAATTATTTCAATTGAATTCTAATACTACTCTTCTTAAATATAATTACAAGAAAAATAAATATATTATTAAATTTAAAATTAAATCAATGAAAATAAATTCAAACAAAAAGATAATGTAATAATTATTCAAAAAAAATCAAAGAATGTAAATACTAAAGTTGCAAATATGTCTGAGGCACAATTCTCCTGTAATAGTAATTAGACATATTAAGTTACGTTTTTCTAATTAAATTTCTGGCAGATATATTACAAGAAAAATAAATGAATTAGTAAATTCAAAATTAAATTCAAACCAATTCAAACACATATCACATGAAAATCAAACACGAAAATAAACACAAGAATTATTCAAAAAAAGTCAAAGGAATAAAATGTTTTAAACTAACCAAAAACATTATGAGACGAAAGTTGTAAATATATCTGAAGCACAATTATTTTATAATAGCAAGTAAACTTATTTTAGTGACTAGACATAAGAGGAAGTAAATGTATTTATAAGACATAAATAACATGTAGATATAATAGAGTAACATACATGTATAGTTATAAATAGCATGTAAATATAATAGAGTAGTAGACATATAAATAATATGTAGATATTATAGAATAGTAGACATAAATAACGCATAGAAAAAATAAAATAATAATTAACATGTTAGTTGATAATTCATAAGCATATTTTAGGTACATATTTTTAAATTATTTTTGACTACATATGGATTTACTTGATAGTTGATAGGCATATTAAACATATTACATTAGAAACACGTGTTGCTTTATTTGTCAGCCTAGTGAAGAATTAGATCGGTGCGGGTTGTATCCAGAATAATTTATGTGACCTACGTTTAAGATTGTATTTCTTCTCTTTTTGAAAAAAAACGATATATTCCAATTCTTTATGTCAAACATTTGGGTGGGTCGGCATGTTTTTAGAGCATAACATCTGTTTAAATTTTCTCTCTTATTGGGCTTTATTTGTTTTGTCTTTACTTTTATTTCATGGTCCATTTTTATTTTCTACAATAGGATTTTATTAGGCCCATGTTCAATGAAATAATCTGATTTATCCATTTTTTATCCTCATAAGTAAAAAAGCCTTCTCTTCTTTGCCGCTTCTTTACATCATCACCAGTACCATTTTTTTTCTTTTTTTAGTTGTTTAATAATAGTTTACGCAAGATTCCCGATGGATCCAGTTTAATTGTTTCTTTGATTTCGATTCGTACATTCCCATCTTACATTTTAATTTTTTAATCACAAAGATATTATTTCTTCATTAGTTTGAATTTTCACCTCAATCCATCCATATTATTTTCAAATCTCTATGATCGTACATTTTCTATTCTTCATCTTTATGTAATTTAAATTAAGTTTTTGTATACAAATTTTTTTTAGTGAATCATGTTTTGTTCTTGTAGAATGTTTTATTATTATGGTCATTCCTCTCCACCGGTTTGCAATATGTTTGTTTTCTCTCCGTGTACTGTAATATCCCGTATTTCAAGATATATTAATTGGGTTAAGTATATCTTACTTTAATCACATTTGTTGAAGTGAATAAGAATTAAATGTTAACTTTATACAAGTGAGGAGTGAAATTTCATGTAATGGAGTCTCGTAGTATTTTAATACATCTTATTATGTTGTATTAGGTTTTTTTACACTCATGTAAATGATCGTTTGATGATGCGGCTGGTCCGAATTAATTTCGGTTAGTAAATAGGAAGTTTTGGGTTCTTTGTGATTCGTTAATTTGAGCTAACTTTGGGCTATCGTAATTCCTCCGTTACTTATTCGATTAAAGTTTCTCTCTTATATGTGTCTAGTATTTGCATCATTCTACAACTTTCATGTTTTTCCCGAAAGCTAATTCGCACTCCTCGTGGGTCAAAATAGGGCACGAAGTAGGCCCGTCGCTAAATTCTGGCTGTTTAATAACATTTTGGCAAAGTGCTGTCTTCGGTGAATTTCTGGGAAAAATATGTCCATAATTTGGGAAAATTTTCTCTTAGAAAGTTGTAGATCTTTGAAATACCTTTCTGTGGACATAAAGAACACCTCAATCAAAGTTCCGAGTCAAAAGTTATGACCAAAACAAAAACAGTGCTCCAAAAGCAAAAAAATATGCGCGAGTTACTGTAGCAACTGACTTAAAGTCGGTTAAAGCTCGTTTTAAGCTATTTTTCAATCATTTTCGAACCAGCCTCTTCCATAAAACTCTAGAGGGTTCTAGAGAGAGAAAGATAGATGTTCTTGAGCAATCCTTACCTATTTTCACTCCCGATCGAAGGATTAAACATCGAAAAACATTCGAAACACCTCCTAGCTTACTATTCGTCATCTTCTACCTTGAGGATTCTTTGGGGAAGGCTTGAAGCAGCAAATTTCTTTCTTCTTTCTCACTCATAAATCGAGGTAGGAGTTTATATGCTTTTAAACTTGAAATTTTGGCCTTATTTTATAAGTATCATCATAGTTTCATTTCATTTGTCTTAGTTATCTAAGGTATAGCTTATAACATGATGTTTTATGATTAATAAAGATCTAAAAGTGAAGTTTGAGGCAATAAATGCTATGTACACTTGATAATATGATTTTATTTAACTAAAAATGGATGATTTATACATGTATGTTAAATATGATGATTTTGCCTATTGATATCAATGGTATATGATTTATTTGAATATGAATTCACATAGTTAAGCAAGATATGTCATCTAAGTTCTATGATTACATGTTATTGATCCATATGGATGTCCTTTGAGTGTGTATGTGTTGATTTGACAAGAAAAAGATTTTGTATACACTAAAGGACATGAACATGATTTTGATAGAGTTTATATGGCATATGTAGTTTCTATTTTACATTTAACATATGAATTGGACAAGATGTGCCGCTTAAACTTGGAATCTATATAATATGGATTTGTATGTGATGTTCCTTGGATATACATGCTTGGTTGTATCCAAAGTGGATTTGTAAATGGGTTATGTATACGCTAAGGAACATGGATACATGAGGAATGAAGTTTAAGTGGCATGTGTTACATGTTAGTTGTCATAAAAAGAATGCATGCATGTTGTGCATCACTATTATGTCAACCGCACTTTTAAAGATTCTTCGGCAAGCTCGGATTCCCATATGGCCTATTAAATAGGCGTGTATTTCTTATTATGATGCTGAAAGTTTCATTATATATATATATCTGCTCGGAGGCTACATGGAGGCTTATTTCTCCTGGAAATTCATAGCAACTTTATTTATGTCTTGATTTTATCTTATCGAATACGATTGGTTGATTGATCTTTTGGAAATGATTGAGCTTGGTCATGGATGACCATGGTGATGTGAATTATGTATGAATATCTGTTTTCATAGTGCTTGCCATGATGGAAAAATAGGCAGGGCCCGGTGCCCTTGGGTTGAAAAGCCCTAAACCCCTGGGGGATATTGTTTGGCCGCTTATAAGCCACCGGTAAAAGACCCGGGAACCTAGGCATTGGCAATGCACCATTGGTTTGATTCTTTTCTGTGGAAGATGGACGGGTTGTTATTCCACTTCCTGGGTATGATGACGGTATTCCATTTTGAGACAATGAATTCTATGATGAGATTCCAGTTCAGGTTCTCGTTTACAGGAACTATGATTATGTTGTATGCTCTTGGAGCGAATGGATTTTATATGGCTATCTTGGCTTGGTTTCTCATCGGTATGCATCGTCAAGATTCGGAATTGGGTTAACACAAAGGGAGGTAACATGCACATACATGAGCACGCATCGTCATGAACTAGTTATCTTTTGTGATATTTTATAAATAATGTTTAGATTATACGATGAAAATGTTTACTTGGTTTACAGTAACAAATTAAGGAATGTTTTCTAAACTTTCCTTTTACATTTCCCCCTACTGAGCGATATGATCACCTCGTTTTTCTAAACTACACAGGTACACAGAAGACGTGTGATGTTAACATGACGGTGGGTTCGGGAACGATATAGAAGGCTCTGATACAGATTAATTTTTATTATGAATATGTTATCTCGGGAAGTCACGACTAGCCCGAAGTATTGTATATTTTCTTAACTTTACTTTGTTGACTTGTATAATGTTGGACTTACTTAATTGGCTTTGTGTAACGGCTGTAGGCACGTATGCATGTTTATGTGCAGTGCTATCATCATCAGTATGATTATGAAACGGCCTTGTTTGACATGTATGGTTTGACATGTATGATGGTACTATTTGGATTTTTGTGCATTTTACATTTTATATACCCATTTTAGTCAATCTAAGATGGGTTAGTGACACTTCAAGCCTTAATTATAGGTATTGTCCCAATAATTAGGGCGGGGGTGTTACACGTACTCACATCAGACATTTTGGAATGATGTTCCTTACTTCATATTCTGCTTGGATAAGGTCACAGCAGCTAGTAAGTTTCAAATTTATTTCTCATCATATTTGTTGAATCTAGACTTAGCTAACTTTCAAATTTAAATTGTCTGTTAGTTGATATTTATTTTGAATATCCGTTTCTATTAAATATTTATTTAATTATAAAAATTATTTTTAAATTTAGTAAGGGAGGTATTAGAAATATGTTTATTTATTATTTATAATTAATTTAAATTTGTTTCGTCCTTAATTAAAAAGTTGTCTTTAAAATTAATTCTAAAAATATATTGTTTTTAGTAGAAAGAGAGTACTAAAAAAAATGTTTCATATTTTAAACCTCGTCTCTTTTTATTCACGGCAATGTCTTCGTATCCACCGGCGAAATATTTATGAACGCCGTTTCCGTCACTAGTGTTTTTATGTCTCGCTTTACTTCAGTTTCATCTCTTTCTCTGTAACTTTTCAAAATTTCTACAAATCCCAACATTATGATATTCCTTTAAAAAACTATCTCAAATGGTTGAAGAATTACACCAATTAATGGCATGTCACAGGCATGCAAGGTAGATTAAAAAAAAAAAAGAATTCAAAAGTTGCTTCTTTCTTTGTGATTTTGTTCGTGAGCAAAAGAGGGCAATACGTGTAACATAATTATCCCAAGCAGAAGGTTTGTCTTTAAAACCATTAGACCCAAATGTTAATCAGGCCAAGCAGGAAAACCAAATTAATTTAGATTTTGTATTTTGTTGCACAAGACCCAATATTGATGGATGCTTAATTTAGGTTGTTTTCAGCAGTGTAATTTAAATTGATGTTGGCTGCTTTATTTACGTTTAGTTTGTGATAGGTGTGGTGAGTGAGGGTATTGCGGGGCTTGATTTGCAGAAAAAGTATGCATATATTTTGCCTTATTGTTCAAATCTTTTATCCACGATGAAGCAGACCTATTTACGCACCAAATTTGAGACAGATCGAATTTAAAACAAAGTCTCATTAATCTTACCGTGAAGCTATAGCAGAGAGGGAGAGGGTGAGGGTGAGGATGGAGTTAAAAGAGGGAGAAGGGTCTGTTTGGTTTTTGACTTTTTCTATTAAAATTTTAAGAATTAGATTGGGTGAATTGAATAGATCAAATCTGCGGGTATAAACAAAAAACACCCTTAACTTAATTTAATATAGAAGGAGTGATTTAATTTAGAATAATAATGAAGTTAAAATCCCACATTTTTCGCCTTTATCGAGCGCTACTGCGTCTTGATGAACACTTTCGCCACCTGTTTGCTGGAACTTTTTGGCTTCTAACATCATCTGCATTGTACTATTCTTCTTCTTCTTCTTCTTCTTCTTCATTCATTTACTAAAAAGAAATCATTGGTTTTTTTGTCAACTTCCTCTCTTTGCAAATGGGTTGATTCAAAAAGTAAACTTGGATAAATGGCGAGTAGTTTACAAACAATTTAGTATTTATGACTGTGAGAATCCGGATCTTCCAACCTCCCGAGCGATTTTTTCTTCTTTTATTATTTTTTTGAAATTTTGTTTTGTTTATAAAAAATATGTTTTTAGAGTCCCAATTTATTTTGCAAGAAAACAAACAAAAGTTTGTATAAAAGATAATCCGAAATCAGACTGTCTTTTATACATGAGAAACCAGAGATTACTTGATAATTTCTCGACTAGGGATTGAGAATTATGTTACGAATTAGAAAGGTATTAGGCATCCAATCCGCTCTTTCAGTCTCTTAATGGATCATGTATTTAATTCATATTTTAGATATCTTACAAATAGTTTAAATTGTTTTCAAAATAGCCCTTCGGATAATTTAATTTAAAATTGTGTTTTATGAAATCAGACTTGAGCTTTGTAAGCGCCTATATATTCATTCGTAAAATAAAATCAGAGTCTCGTAATTTCACTTGTTTGGAAACTGATTTTGTGGGGATTTTGTTTTGAAAATGTGACAAAACAGATTTTAGTTTTCTTGTAAAACATAAAAATGACTTATTTTGAAAGTAATAAACTTCTTTGCAAATTATCTACTTTTCAGTATTGAAATTCATATTTAAAATTTATAATTGAAATTCAGATGAGTTGTAGAAATGTGTACCTTTTATGCTTGAAAAAAAATGAAAAGTTGCTCGCCTAGTTGCTACTTTCTTCCCTGCTTGCTTCCTCCTCTCTAGAGTTTTCTCACTTTAGAACTTTCTCTCTCTAAAACTCTCTATAAATTGCCTATAGAGAAGTTTCTCTCTTCAAACTTGCACTCACTCAAATGGCAGCCCAAGTGTCTTATTTATAAAAAAAATAATGTTGAAGCAAAACGCAGAGGGGCGCACAGCAAGGGCCTACGGCACTGGAGTTGCGGTAGGCACCTGCGACACAGGCAGTGCCGCAGGGGTATTGCGACATTAGGCTTGCAGTATTGGGTGAAGATTACGGCACTGGGCCCTCGGCACCAGATATAAAGGCTTGGCACTACCCTTGCAGCACTAGGGGTAAACTGCGGCACTACCTTTTAAAATCTGTCCTGGAATGCCCTAGACTCCGTCTTGTGTTATGAATGCAAGCCCTAAACTCCGCCTTGTGTTATGAATACATGTTTGAAGGTATAGCATGAAGTTCGGTCGCAAATTAAAGTGTTTACAATAACTAGTAGTTCAATAAGAATAATAATAAACCCCATATGTTCATTTGTGTCAATTCATATGTGTGGAAATCCATCGATCATAACCTACAATGAAAGATTTTAATTAACTTTTGTCAGCATGAAAAGCCCAAACATACTAAAAGTATATTTTGGCACCATGAATCCAAAATAATTACAAAAGTAGGACAAAAGAAAAATATTTTACATAAATAAAGAAGTGAGTCAAAATAATTACATCTAGGAGAACACTAACTACAAACAAATCTATTCTTACTTCCAGTTTTACTCTTTCTATCCATTCTTCACTACCCAGCCCCAAAAACCCCCCACTTTCACCTCAATCACTACTCCAGTCCACCAACTGCTTGCTTCAAGTCTTCAACCAAGTGCACAGCTACAACCATTACTTACCACCACAGATGCGTGTAGAATAACATTATGCAGGTCTCTGAAAACGTCTCAACCGACGACGTTATTTTTTCTTTTTTTTTCTTATGCCATTGACATCAATTAAAGATTCCATTACAAAGAGTTAGATTTGAGACGGATTTGGCAAAACACAAACCTAACTTTAAAGGTCTTGTGTAATAAACTTGAACTTACTCCCGCTCTTGACCGGCCCAAACCCATTGTAATTAAATAATATTTAAAAGGGTATTTAAAACAAAAAACAAGTTTTATTTAAGTTGCGTCAGTTTAAACATGTTAAATTTATGCAAATTGGACTTAACTTCGTGCCAGATATTTCTTTTTTTGCTAGACACTTAGGTGCCCCAGTTTTAACCAAACTCGTCCCGAATCCTATTCATTACAGACAAAAGTTGTGTTATAATTGTGACAATGAAAAACGAGTGCAAGAGAGATGAAGGGTAAAATAAGAAAATCTTCCAATAATCATTATTTTCTTTGTTGTCATAATTTTGTATTATTAATAAATAGTTTTTTTACACCCTTTTCTATAAATATTATCAAATTACAGTTCCAAAACATAATTTTCCAAATAATGTTTATAGCTTCACTATATATGAGTGGGAAAAGACAGAGCATCTAGCTCCCCCAGTTATGTTTGCTCAATACACCATTAAACGAAATCAAGAAATCAATTTAATATGCAAGCATATTTTGATTACGAATTTAAATTAAAAAGTAAATGTACGTACATTTATAAAATAATTTTATTTGATGGATATATTTTTTAATTTTTAAAATGGTAATTTTTGTAAAACTTGATTTAGGCTGGATAAATTTATTGAAATCGAGAATAAAAATAAAATCACCCAATGTAAAACATATGGGCTCTCAGTTATGGACTTCAATTTTATTCCATGTTGTTCCTAAGTCTCCCTTCAGAAGACAATCCAGATCAGGCCACTGTATATTTGTTGCTAAACATCATTCAATAATCATTAACATAAAAACTGTCGTTCTAAATCATTAGAAACAAGATACACGTAGCAATCACGCTTCCAACTCTCGCTCTACACTCAATCAGTTGTCATCTATGGGTATGTACATGCAGATCAGTATAGTTCATCTCAGATTTGAGCAACTTCAGAACAAATAGCAATGGGGAAAGTCTTTCCCCGTAGCTTCCGAATTAAATAGATTACTTCTTTTGCGCCAAAAAGACAAAAATTATCAAGTTTCCAATTCATCTATCATAGAATGAGAATTCCTCTGTGTAGGGCTGACACTTCCACCGCGACTAATCTTGAGTGCATCCAAAGCCTTGTGTATTTCCATTGTCATAGCGCTGTCCACACTACCCGATGACAGTTTCCTGTGAGATTTCTGCAGATGAATCTTAAGTGAGCTGCTGCTCAACCCAGCATTCTTCCCACATATGGGGCATACCTTCATCATTGGTCTCCGTTGCTGCCATTCCAGAGAGACCTTACCGTACAACTTCCGATCTAGCTCCAGCAAGATCTTCGCAAACCCGTCATTGGGTTGGGCTCGCCGGTGTACACGTTTTAGGGTATTCCACGCCTGCAATAACGTGTAGTTCCTGCATTTTGAAAACCTCTTCTGTTAATAGTCCAATTACAACTATGGTTGTGAGTGGGCTGTTGTATGTGCCCCATTTGGCTACAATAGGTACTAGCTGGCTACACAACAGAGTGTGGTCAACTAATGTGGTCTATATGTGTGGTCACTAGTTCTACCTAGTAAAAGGCTTTTTGAGGAAAAGCAAAACTACAAGGGCTTGGGCCCAAAGCAGATAATATCTTATCGGGCTGGTATAGGATGTGAGATGATGATGTTACTTTAGACTGTAACTTGCAACTACTAGTGGTTAGTGCAATAAAACATGGGAAATATGGTGAATGGGTGAATAAATAGTGGTCAAATGCATAAATTTGGACTCACTTCCTGAGCATTAGGTAAGCAAGAACTAATGTTGCACTTCTGCTTTTCCCTTCAAAACAGTGAACCAAAACCTTGCCGCCTATTTGTTCTACGTGAGCTATAAAATCATGCGCTTCTTCAAAGATATTGTTGATGTTTGCATCTTCATTATCACATATCTGTACATCATAGGGGTAATATTCAACATTACAATCTCAACAAAGAAGTTCAATAAAAATAGAACCCGCAAAAGGCATTTGAAAATAAAAACACCGCAATTGAAATCTTATAACTGAATGAGAAAGAAGATCAAAAGTTTTCCTTCAGAAACACAACTAAGTCGGAAACAAAGAGGAAAGAATATAGCACTCACAGAAAAGTTTTTGTAGACAAATAACTCGGGATACTGAAAATCTGATTGTCCAATTTCATTGGAGCATAAGCACAATATATGCGTAATTCCAAAATGTTGCAAAGTGTTCACAGATCTTGCAGCTAGGGCACCGCCAATGAACAAACTACTCGAAATTGATGATGGCTTCTCTGTATTTGCTGCGTCAGATATCAATGATATCCTCTCAAGTATATGCTCAAGCCGCACCTGAAAGCACTAACTTGTTTTACTTTTCTTTTTACATGAAATAAAAAAGCACAAATGACTCCCAAGAGGAAGAAAGCAAATCTTTAATCTGTAAAGGTTGAAAATTGCATTGAAAAGGAAATATTACCTTCAACTCATAAGCATCAACAGCATAACTACTATCACTGCCCTCGAAAAACCCAGTACTAAAATTGTTGTCTTGGCATAATTTAACCACGTCATTTTTCAGCATTTCATTCCATTGGTCGAGTTCTTTGCTTAGCTCCGCATCAACCTAGAAGAAAGGGGAAACAAAAATCACACAACTTATGCTCACAAATACGAAGTTGACAACAGTACTCATTCAATTCGTGTACGCATACAAGACTATTTAGGAGTAAAATATAACATTTTACGCGCTGTTTGATAACAAGTTGGAAAATGATGGCAAACACAATTGATTTTTGTGAGAAGTTGGAAAATAAGTTGAGAGATGTGGTAAGATGTTCTCCATCTCATGCTTATTCTTTGGATAGATGTCCACCATCCTTTTTATTTTTTGTGGAAAATTTTTCTTCCTCACCACCCAAAGAATATTTTCTGCGGAAGAAGCCAAAAAGTAAGAGAACATCAAGCAACTTTTTTTTTCAACTTCTGACAAAAATCCAGTGTTTTTGCTATCATTTTCCATCTTGTTATCAAACGGAGCCTTATATTTCGAGTTTGAAGCTTGTAGTTTGTGATTTATTCTAGAAACGTTATATAATTCAAACATGTAATTAAATTTCAATCTATGAATATTAAGGACCTTAGCAAATTTGTGGAAGTCCCGGAGCTTTGAAGTCAAACGCAGGTGACGAAGAGGTTCCACGCTCCCTTTGCTCAACTTTCCATGGTAACCATCTCTTGAGACGGGAGAACCATAATCTGAGCTCTCTCTGCATCCTGATGACGAAGATGATGATTTAGGAACCGTTTTCTGCAATTCTGAATCATGTGAATCCAATTGGGTATCACTGCTGATCCGTTCCTTACATGGGGGAGAGGAGAAGTGACTACCAATCCCTGAAACCTGCAACGGAGATTCGGGTACCCCAAAATCCTCCTTGTCAAAATCCACAGAGGTTTTATTTGCAAGATTCAGAAATGCTCGTAAAAGACTGTCCAGTTTTTGGTGAAGAGTGAGAAGGAATATATGAAACCCCTGCAAGTCCCTAACAGCTGCCCGGAACCCGCTTCGAAACTCGTGCACAATTGAAGCCATGTCAGCTAAATGCAAATCAACAATTGTATCAGCATCTACCAAAGGAGATCCAAGTTTTCCAACAGTCAACTCGTATAAAAGATTTGAACAGTACTCAGAGCTGTTGATAAGTAGCTCTACCAGCTTAGGATAATTCACGTCATCATTTGCACGTTTTCCAGCAGGGGGTCGACGAGGAACACCAGAGTCGATAGCAACAATATGAAGATCAGAAACATTTGACTCAATCGAAGGTTGACTTTTAAGACTCGTACTACTGGATTTTGGAGAGTCAACCATGGCTTCAGAAATATCAGAGCTCTGTGAGATTAATCCAGACCCGCGTGAGCTGAGTCTGCTATCCACTGAAGATGCCCTTCTTTCTTTTTGAAGAGCTTGAATTCCTTTTAGTGTGCATCTCTTTATAGAAGAATCAAAGGCTTCCTCTAATGAGTCCATGTTTGCAGCAGCTGTTTTGTCGGCTAATAATAGATTTGCGGAGTTTCCTCGCCATCTCAGCTGACGACAAGGAAGCCTGTCTTCGTTTCTGATCACAAGATCCAACATCAAGATTCTGCCAATGGTTGCTGCCGTCTTTACTGCAGCTTCTCGGGATTCGAATGCACTTGAGCTTTCCAGTAGAGGAGATCCATGTACATAACTACAAAAAAACAGAGAAACAAGTTAAATCAATTATCCCCTATTTTCATTTATATTATGGTGCTTTAGATCTTGAAAACTTCAAGCTTCCTCCTCCAGTTGCTGTCTGTATGGCTCATAACCACATAATTAATCCAATTGGTCTGATCGGGAGGGAGTGATTTTAATAATAATGGAAAAGGTGGCATGTTCATGCTCATGCGTTTGCTACAACTGGCATAAATGCAATGGGCTGAACTAGTCAACCAATTATTCCGATATAAACATGATCATCATGGAAAAATTATCCCAATATAAATGGAGTGAAATTTTGTTAACCTACAGGGGATAAAATAATCCCATCTCTAAGGTGGAATAGTTTTATCCAGTACTTTGTGGGATAAGGGGTGTAAGTAGGATAGTTTTATCCCATATGCTATCCTGTTCGGTCATGTCCTGAACGTGGGATAAGATAAATGTCTTATCCTATCTGCTCCCATTTATCCTGCACGTCGAAACTGTTCAGTTTCAAACATATAAAAGACAGCACATGTTGAAGGAAGCGAGGAAATTTCATGGTACTGAACAACACAAAGCTAAAATGGAATCAGGTTTATGTTTGCACTTCATCAAGAAAAGGCATCGGCTCAGGTCAAGAGCTTCTAAAAGATCAGAACAAGTCATTTCACCAACTTCATCTCCCTCTGAAATTGCGGCATCTCTTGCTCTCTCTGCAGCCTCCTTGATCTGCAACCACTCGTGACTACAGTTGTGAATGACTCTTGCCTGCAAATGATTACATGTTAACAATTTGCAAGAGGCTAGGTTAATAAAAACCACAAAAGGTAGATATCAATTAACTGCTAGGGTAAGAGGGTAACAACTTGTGGAGTTCGGACACCTAGGCACTTTGCAAATTCATAACCCAGGCGTTCTGATTGTGTAGCCATCCTTGAAGAAGATACTTTTATAACCGCTGCTGCTTCCTTGGGTGCAAATTCATCAGTTTCGGATTGTTTGAACAATGCGTAAAAGAGAACTCCCCCAGAATTCACTGTCACCTGTATGTGAAGATAATTTAATAGTGGATAAGTTTATAAAAGTTGTTGTTCTCTATGTGCTTTACTTGAAAAAGAAAGAAAGACATATTATAAAAGTACCATTTCACTGTATTATATCGGCCCGATTATGAAACCACAAAACTGTCCAAATAGAAGACCTTAGACCAACAATGCTACAACTCTAACCAGCATTCACTTTCTTGGTTGGAGTACAAAAGATGAAGAAATTAAAATAGAATTTTAAGCGAGCTTGTCAGTAACTTTTCCTTCCTTTTGTTTGCTTTGAATTTCCTCTAAAGTCTCGAATCGAATTTGGAGATGTTCATTTCTGCAAGCTAAAACGAAAAGTATGACATACCTCTAGTGCTTTATTCATTTCATCTTCAGACTGGTCAGCGGTACTACTGTGTTCAGTATGGTGAAGCGAAGAAAGCATGTTCCAGGAAAATGAGTTCGACTCAATGTCCAACATGGCAGCTTTATGAAGTCTTTCCCACAAACTTATTTCTGTAGCTTGCTCCGAAGGTGGAGAACTTTTTGGATCAAAGCATAGCTCCTCTGCACTGAACCACAATCATGTTGATTCATAACTGACATGAATCCAATTCATAGATTTCGCAAAGTATGGATCTTTTTGGACGCATAACAAAGAAGATATTCAACAAATACATGATTTTTATTGTTGCAAGTCCTATTTGATTATTTAATATCTGAGAATTCTCATAAAAGTTAACCTTGCTTAATAACATGCTAATATATCTAAAGGTCATAAATTTCCAAATCCCCTTTTCATCAGTTGTTTTGGCCCAAATTATAAAACTACTAAAATCTTCTGAATGAAATACAACAGCTATACACGAATTCTTCTTCAATTGATCCGACTAACTTGCATAGTGAATTGAAAAGCTTTATTTTCCAACTGGACAATAAAAATTGAGAACTTCAATTCATCTCAACGTTAAACAAACAAAGCGGCCACCTCCTTATCTGTGTATCAAAGCCCATTTTACTTTAATATAAAACACATATCCGATCATGATCAGTCCAACTAGTCACACCTAATTAGCAAATTTAAAACCCATAAACTGACACATAAGTTGATCGATTGAAGAAAGATTCAGATGAAGAAGGGTGAAAGAACCTCAAGGGCATGCTCTGGGTTCTCAGAGGCCGGGATGAGAAACCCGAGGAACCATATCTCCCACTGCGCTTACGAACCAACTCCACCCATTGGGTGAACCGATGGGCTGGACTTGTAGCAATGTCCCCTAACATGTAAAGAACCTGCATCCACGATCACTACCATATAACCAACAAGGAATTAAGCTGTTATTTTCTCGCTCTAGAAGTTAACTATACCGTATTATAAAGGGAAGACCTTCTTTTTTTTTTAGCAACGGGAAGACTCATTTCAACCTCAGCGAAACTGTGTCATACTTTTGATTTTCAATTTTGCCCTTGTGATCTTCTTGTGAAGCTGTATCATGCTTTTGATTTCCAGTTCTACCCATGCGATCTTTTTCTACCATAAAAAAATTCGATTTTGCCATTGTGATCTTTTTTTTAAAAAAAAAATAATTATTGAGTGGCAGACAGGATTCGAATGCTGGCTACTAAGCAATAGGTTTCACGATTAACCAGTAGGCTCTATAATTATTGTTGAAGATTTTGAGAGGCAAGTTGCACACGCATCGTAGGGCATAGTTAACAAGAGATAGTAAAAGAACCTTAGAGGTGATGGTGAAGGGAGATGGGACTTGAGGCTCGTAAGATCCGAGATCAAACTCCTCTTCTTTCTGTACTACATAAATGTATATAATATAGATCGGCAATGAGAAAGAAAAAAAAAAGGATCGACTTGATTTAATGGGAATGTAGAACCCTAGATCCAAATAATACATGTATATAAATAAATACCTTGTGTGAGATAAATCACTGAATTTTGAATGATGAGTTTTAGAGAGAGAGGGAGGGAACCTGGAGAGTGTAGGGGTGGTGGTTGTGTTGTCGATTTTGGTCTGTCGCCATTTGATTAACTAACTTACCCACGTTTTAAGTTTTTGAAAAAAAAAAAAAGCAAAGCTAAAAAAATGGGGGATGTCGACTCAAAACATTTGGCTTTGAAAAAGTTGGGAGTGTTCCCGCTTTCTCTGGGCCGTTGCGATTGCCCGCTCCTTGTTTGCATGTCTGAAGGACAGGACAGAGAGAGATCTATTTAGATTTTACATATTTAAACCATATTTTGTAATTCACAATTTCTGTAAAGTGTGGACGGTAGAAAGAGTTAAGGCCAAAATCTAATTAAAAGAATGAATTATTTAGAATTTTGTTTTTCACAAATACTATAATTTTTGGTAAAATATTGAAGTATTACACTACGTTATTAAAATTTATAACATTGAAAATTTAAAGTTTAATAATAATCTAATCATAATTTATATTTAAAATTAGTCATAAATACCTCAAAGAAAAATGGGGTTAGAAAAAAATAGAAAACATAAAAGAAAAAGGGAAGGAGAAGAAAGGCACTTATGTAAGGGATTTGACCTCACAACACCTTCTTTAATTTAAGAAACACACTACCTAAACTATAAGATAGTTACAAAAAATTAGTCTTTCTATAATTAATGGACTAATAATTTGAACCGGACTGAACTATTCTTATAACAATATTTTACGGAGTAATTAGTATCAGGAAAAAATAAAATTGGGGTGGGTTACAATTCACCTCCACCCCCTCCTCCTCTTTTAAATCCAACCATGATTTGCTGGGTTTAAAAATTTAAATATAATACTTTATTTTGCTGTTTAAAAATTCAAACTTTCTTTTCCTTTCAAGTCTAAACACCTAATTTTTATAGTGAGGGAAAAAATGTCTAAACAACATCCATTCAGTATTCATATGTTGTATGTTCAAATAAATAATATCTATTTAAATGTAAAATTAAAAAAGAAAAAAAAATCAATTTTCAAATTCAATTTTCGTACTTCAAAAGGAAAAACATCACCTGAGAAACAAAGACTACTATATTCTCAAAGACTACTTTACTATCACCACCACTTAAATATTTGGTTATTAAAGCATAGGATAAGAGGGTGTGATGAGATAATTTTATCTTATCCTTTGTTTAGTGTTTGTCGGGATTGGATATCAATGCGGACTGTTTACTCCACTAAAGTTTGCCACCAAGAAATAGATTAATGAATCCCACCTAAAAGGTGAGATTGTTTTATCCTATCCAAATGAAATTAAGGGTGTGTTTGATTGGCATAATTTTCCACCCAAGTTGACACTTTTGGTGTGTTTGATTGCCAATATTTTTTAGGTAGTCAAATTCCATCTTTTTGCAATCATTGCTATATTTTCCACCAAAAGAAGGAAAATGTTTTCTTGGGGGGGTTGTTTTTATTTTCCAGGCAATTGCACATTTTTCGAGACAAATTTTTATCTATTTTCTACATTAAAAATGCTATAACTTAAAATACAAAATTCAAAATTTAATAAAAATTTAATATTTAAAATCTACTAATCAAGATCAATTAAACAAGATCCATCATGATTATAGAATTATGTAAAAAAAATACCAATAATTTTTTATACATTAAAAATGCCATAATACAATCAATGTTTTCTGGATAGAAAATTAAGGCAATCAAACACATTTAATTAACATTTTTCCTGCAACTCAATTCTATGCAATTCAATTGCCTGAAACTTATTTTATTTCCATACAAATTCCATACTTACAATTAAAAGCACCCTAAATAATTTTATCCACCCTTCTAATTGGGTTGGTGAAATTAAACACATCCTAGCCTTACAAGCTGGCTACCTTTTAATTAAAACAAGATGGGTCGGGTCGGGCTGGGCTGGGCCCATACTAATAATGGCTAGATTGGGCGAGTTTAAATTCTTCAAAATAAAAATCACTTGGAATCGGGTTTGTGTTGGCCAGTCAATTTTGATTTGGCTAAATTGAACCATTACCATCTCTATTTGAATATCATTAATTTTTTTTACAAGGTAGAAATCGATGGAATTTATGGCTCAATAAAACGTTCTTTATTTTCATAAATTGTGTTGAATAAAATAAATTATTTGTAGAAGGTAGGCCATTTATAGTGCAAATGTGAAACTACAGTGTAGAAGCGAGTATTTAATCTATCAATATAATAAAAATTACACTGCAAATTTATAAAATTGCACTTGAGCAATACATGATGTATCGCTCCAAGCAAAGATTTGAAACCTCCTCCTATCGACCCTCTTCCAAACCTCGCCGCATCTATTAGATGATGCATCATTTTATATAGAAAAGTTGAAAAAAAAATATTTATAGGAAGATTTATTCCTATTTATTGTATTTTTCAATTATCTCAATACAATATCACTAAAATGTTAAAACTTTCTATGTGCAGCCAATAAACTTGTATCGCGATGTAGGAGGTAAAAATTAAATATGAGCCTCTGGGCAAGGCCCACCTTGGAAGTTTAGCAAAGTGACTAGCCCATAATCGAAATCTTTAAGCACATCTTCGTTTGCGTGTTGAACAACTACCGATTAACTATCCGAAAGAACGACCAGTCCTGGTCGGCCAATGAAAAAAAATAGTTGAGTTGGAAGATAAGTGATGGAAATAACCACTTACAAAAATGTGAAAATAGTTAAGGACACCTGGTAACTTGGAGTGGTGCCTGAGTTTACCCTTTATACCCACAAACCTTAATGTAACAATGTCTTATACATATAAATAGGAAGGGAAACCTATAGGAAGGGAACATATAATTCAAATACCTTTTAAACTCATTCCTACACATTCTCTCCTTATTTTCCAAGCAAAAATTATAATTCACTATTGTATTTTCTCTTTTAAAACTTTCAAGCTAATATAATCATCATAAACACAAAATGGATGATGTACTGCCGGATTATGAATTTAAGCCACCGGAGGAACCTAACCCAAAATAAATTTGGTCTCCTATTTACTTCACTATTTTTAACTGTTTATCATATTTATCAATAATTTATGGTTACTAAACAAGTTGACTGGGTTAATTTTCTTTAAAATGAGCTTGATTAGTTGTTAGCCACCCACACACAATAATAATATTGATTGGCATAAAAAATTAGGAGGAGAAAAATTATAATATCAATCTCAGTCATCACAACTAAAAGAAAAAGAGAAAGAAAATGGGAGGCAATAAGCTCATGTCTTAGTTGATCCTCTTTGCTCTAACAATAAAGAGGTTTTCATATAAGCGTTGAAGATAGGGAGATGTCTTTTCCCTTTATTTATATAAATATATCTACATGTGAGTTCATATATTAGTTTAGACCATCTTTAGTGAGTAGGCTAAAAAGGTAGGCTAAAAATGTATATTTACATTATCAGTAATTGAAGAGCCGCACTGGGAGAAAGCTAACTTTAGCTTGCACGATTTATGAAGTGTCGTGCAACTATTTTAATCCCTCCCACGATAGATGATTTATCGGCCAATTGCATTGCTTCCCACGACACATCATGTGTCGTGGCAGGCATTTTCTATTTTTTTTTCTTCTTCCATTTCCAAAATTGTATTGCTTTGAATGATGTGTCGCACGACACATCATATATCGGCAAACTTTTTGAATATTTCTCACGATACATGATGTATCGTGGTATGCACCAAATGATACATCGTGTGTCGTGAGAGTGCTCTAATCTGCCCCGACACTTGATTGATTATGTAAGCTAAAATTTGGTCGGCTTCTAAATTTAGCTTTGGTATACACTTTTACCAACCTTTTTAGCAGGTTAGCTTACTGAATGAGCCAACAAGATTGCTAAATTTGGCTATTTAGCCATCCTAATGGAGATGGTTTTATCTTGTAGGGAATGACATGCCTCACAAATAAATTAATAAATGTAGAAAGAAGCTTAATAGAGAATTTTGGTTTGGAGAATGATATGATGCTGCTTTAGGCCTAGATAAAAGCCCAATTGCCCAAAACATACATATATGATTATGAAATGATCCTTTAAAATATACAGTTAGCCTAAGAAATAACCAACAAAACTATACCCGCCATAGGCACCTATGGTTGGCATTTGCAGCTGTGCAAGCAAAACCGCTTACGATTAATCGATGACATAATCACCACCTTCAACACCAAAATAACTAAAAGTATATGACAACTCATATCTAGCTTAAGGCCCAAGAAGCATTTAATACTCTTACCCCCATCTGACACATGTTTAAACCTAAGGTTACTCAACCTAGGCCACCCACAAAGGCGTGGAAGCACATAAGATAACTACCACCATAGAGGGCCAATAAATAAAAGGACTCCAACCCTTTTAAAAAAGAATTAATTAGAAAGCCATTATAGAAATAGTATATATTCTTTGGGATCTCCTATAAAAAAAAGGATCCATAATAAAAATCTTATCCAATAATTTGTTATGATTTAGGTGTTGCTTTCTCCTTCGTCTCTATATTATTTGGGTGATTTTATTTATATCCACAATATCTTGCAGTTAATTCGCGTTATTAAGTTAATTCGCTTTGCCTACTAAATTAATCCACGAATGTGGATAGACTGACAAAAAATATTATTAATTTAATTTTATAAATATTATTTTATTAATGATTTAATATTAAAAAATTCACTAGATTAATAAGTACATCCACTTTAATTAAATAAATAAAAATAGGGGCAATTATTTTTAAGGACGAATATTCCTTTCTCTATCTATTTAAGGACACAACTTTTATACTAATACTTTAAGGCCCAAAGTTTTGTTTAAAATACAAACTTTTACGGATAAATAATTAAAATTAAATTCATATAGCTACAAAACTAATTTAAATTATTGTTATTCCTATAATGTCACTATCATCTAATTGATTATTAAACTAATCTAAATTTTTAAAGTATTGCTAGAAACTAATATCTATAAAATCAAATTCGAAATTTAAATTTAAACAATCAAATAACTTTTAACAACTTAATCAATTACTAAAATATATAAAATCAAATAATTCAAAATTTAAATTTCAACAATAAAAAAAATTTAAACAACCTAATCAATTTGATTATTAATTAACAAGAGTGATTTTATTTCTATCAGCGAAATTTGTCAATCTACCCTTTTTTTGGGGTTTTACTGAGATAATTTGTATTGCCCACTAAGTTTAACCACGTTGTTGGATAAACTTACAAAAATCAATATTGGAATAATTTTAATAACATAATAATTCTTTTTAATTCAATTGTAAATTATACACTAAATTTTTACTTCTATCCACCGTCATATAATATTTCAAAAAGCAAACATAAATTGTAAAATAAAATGATATTTCTAACATATATAATTTATTGTTAATTATATCCACTTTTCGAACTCGAGATTGGACTATAGTTTATAATTCACATTTGTTTTCAGAATTAAGATTATACAATAATTCACATTAGTCTTGGAATAGTAATTAAACAGTAAGTATAGTTTGAAACATTTGTAATATGTCTACAAAATTTAGTTCCTACCTAGAAGTAAATTAAAATTATAACTTTAATATTCTTCCTTTGACTTAAAAGGATTGAGATTGAAAGAAACTATATTCATTGCCTCCGGCCAGTAATTCTTAATTGGTTTTTTAAGTTTTAATTCTGCTTTATTTTTATTTATTTAGAGCCCTCATTGTATAAAAAAAATAAAAATAAAATAATAAATTCATTTTTTGAAAAAAATTATTCGTTAATATTATGATGTAATAACATAAATTAATTCCGCCCAGTTTTGTAGAATTGTATATTTTTGATAAATAATGAATCTATAATACTCGTATCAATATACCTTTTAACAAATTAACAAAATATATTATTAAGGAAGTATATTCTAATTAGAAAACTAATTTTAAAAGGATTATTAATTGGTGAATATACTTCTCAATTTTTATAAAAAAAATTTTGAAAAATTTATTTCAATGTTAACATAAATTAAGAATAGATAAACCGTAAAAACTCGCGAATAAAAATAAAATTATTCATATTATTTATACGTGTAAAACAGTTGATTAACATTTATTACAAGTAACATCTCAGATGCTCATTCTTCCTTGATCTCCGGTATTTCTTATTGTTAATACAAAACATCTCTTACCTTTTAGTTTTGTACCTATCTACAACGTGATATCGATTCTTTATTAGAATTCCCTCATAAAAAACAAGACATTGCTTATATTACAAAAAAAGAAAAGAAAAGAAATACATAAGTACTTGGATAAGGCTGCTAATGCCAGCCCATCGTGAAATTACCCTCCATTCATAGTAATCACCTAAATTTAGTATCCTAGGTCCAATCTCTTTTTACTTTTTTTCCTTTCAATGTATCCCAAACATTGATGAATTCCACTCTCGTTTGCTTCTCACACAATTTTTTCGTATGATAAATTACGAGATATAAGTTAAAGAGAAGAGTTAATGGATGTGGTGATAAATTCTTTTACTCATTATTTTTTTATAGATATTTTTTGGGCGGTGAAGAAAAAGAGTTGTACAAAAAATAGATAAAAATAAAAGACATCTACTCATAAAAATATAGAGAGCATCGTATAATATTACTCTACTAATTTTTCAACTTCTCGAACAAATCACTTTTTTTTAATGTTTGATATTGGGTTTTCAAATAAACCTTTATAAAACAATTAATTTTCTTTTGATCAGTGATCATATATAACTTATTTTATTATTCTAAATTTTGGTTCCATTATTATATTATAAAAGGAAAATTTATTGTTAATGTAAGGGCAAATCCAATCCTCCCCTATATTTCTCGCTAAAGTTAAATTTGGGGAGAAAGTTAACAAAAACTAACTCCAACTTTCCCTATTTGCATAAAAAAATTCCTCAAATTTTTAAAAAATATGGAAAAAGGTTGAAGATGCTTTAATTTAAGTTATGTACTATTATAATTCTAAAATAATTAAATCGTGCATTAGAAATTTCACTACTTAATCTTTTGAAATAATGCAACAGGCTATTTTTGGCCCGCCGGATATGATTAAATATTCTTATTTCATGTTTGCTGAAACTGCAGACAAGAAAAAATACCGGATTATTTAATCCAATATTTAGGGCATCTCTAATGCAATTATGAATTGAGTGAAAATGAGATGCTACATAAGATTTGAAAGAGATATGTCCTAGGACTATTCATATATTATGATTTGTACTTGGATATCTTATGCTTATTGTCATTTATAAAGTTTATTTTATTTTACTTTATATTCTCTTGTAAATAATATTTATTAATACTAGCTCATCAAGTACGTGACTAGATTGTGGGATGCTAGTAATGTTATAATAATATTGTTTAGATGTCCCTGATTATGTGTCAATAACCTAGGATCACATTGATATAATGATTAGAGTATGGGTCAGCTGATGACTATATTCCACAAGTCATGGGTATGGAGATATCAAGCTAAACATACTGATACTTGTTAGGGAAAAAAGTATTGGACCGACCCGCTTTGGGGACACTGCGAGGAATGTTACATAATGTCATCAGTGATGTTCCCCATTTGTGATATCGTATTATCCTCAGACCTGAGATCGCCATGGTTACCAACATAGGGATTAGCATGTTAGGCATTATCAAACATTGCTCTTGACCGAGTAATTATAAAGATGATGATCGATCATACTATGAACTATGTAGAGGTATGTAGTTGATCAAGATGGGATTTGTCACTCTCATATAATGAGAGAGATATCGTTGGGCCCCTTGATAAGTATAATTAATATTTGCATGGCCATGCACAAATGAGATGTCATTTGTTTTAGATTAATTATACTTAGAGATCAAGAAATAAAGATTGAACTATACAAGAATGACACTTGCCTAGTCTTGTGTTCAATCTAGATATCGATTGACAAAAGAAATTAATATGTGGAATATAAATTTAAGGTTGTGTTGTTTTGACCATTATACCCTTTGGGTAATAGTAATGTTTTACTAGAGACCGCTTACTATTTCGTATAATAAAACGGGTTTTTAATTATACTGTCAAAGAGTATAAACCTATAGGGTCGCACACCAAAACGAATTGGATCAAAACGAATTGAAAATGGGCCAAGTTAGACTTGGGCCTAATTCGTTTTATTGCTTAGGGTTTCTCACTAGGGTTCCCCTTTTAAAGGGACCATTGTTCCTCTTGGCCGTCGGTGAGAGAAACAGAGGCAGAGTACGAAATTAGTGTGAGAACCCTAAATGCGCTAGTACACCAAGCAAGGATCCGATCTCATTCGTGTGTGCATACCGTAGAGGCGTTGTATTTTTAACGCTAGAACGACAACAACAGAAGGTTCTGTCCACCGTGTTCATTGATTTTAATTCAAATCTCATACAAGGTATGTCTTCTATCGATTTTTATTGAACTGTATAGATCCTAGGGTTTAATAATTAGTGCATAAATTAGTGTATGTGATGCATGATTACTGCCCTAATTCCCTACAAGATTAATGAATAACAAACTAAAAAATGTTATCCAATGCAACTATCCATAATGACCATAAAGATGATCTAGTAAAAATAAAAATAAATATTGTGAGGATAACCCTCTATTTTTAGAAGGTCTCTTAAATAATGTCTTAATACTATATCATCATTTTTATTGGGTATTGGGTGTTCTTAAATGCACCCACGAATCAGTCTTTTCACTCAAGTGTGAGAATACTTTCTTCTCACCCCATCAAATCTTTAAGAAATCTTGCACTTCACCTCAGCGGTAGGGTGAGTTTATTAAAACAATGTAAAGACGATAAAATTTTGTTGTTAAAAGTAAAAACATTAAATGCTATTAAATTTTTCATTCATGTAAGACATAATAAACAAAATTTACATTGTTCTTAATAAATTTCGTCTAAATAGTATCTCTGAAGAAACAAAATATTAATTCTGATAAATATAATTTTAACAATTATATGATATTTCATATAATATTTTATTATTCATTGCTCTTTAATAGTTATTATTCATATTTTAAATTTGTCTACAAATTTAATTTTTATCAAATAAGTAAATATAAGTCTTAATTCACTATATCGAAAATATTAAAAGATCAAAAACTCTTATCCATATATACATATATATAGAAGTATGTTTGAAATACAAAAATAAAAATAAAAAATGAAATATATACTCCGTTTGATCATCCTTTAATTTTTAAGTATTTTGAAAAATTTATTAGTTATTTTATATAGAATTATTAATAAAACAAAATTAAATTAACTTTTTTTATAATATGAAAATTTTAACATTAATTATAATTAAAGAAAAGCCCATAAAAGCCCTTAAGCTATTTTTTTTTCTTTATTAACTTTTTTTATACATACTTACATAAACTATCTCTCTCTAAAACGTACATGTGAGCGATATGAAGTAATAAGTTAGGTTAGATTGCAAAGATTCGGAGGAGCCGTTGAAGTTAACTAATTAATTAACAAAAGTAATAATTAAGTTTTATACTATATAAATATGTTTTAATTCACTACAAAAAAAATTAGAAGATCAATTTACTTTTATCAAAAATATTAGAAAAAAGATGATGGAGAAAAAAAAATTCACGGAAAAAAAGTGAATAGTGATGAATTTTTTTCGAGTGTTCTTAAATACATCCACAAAATATGTCTTCTCACAAAAAAGTGAATAGTGATGAATTTTTTTCGAGTGTTCTTAAATGCATCCACAAAATATGTCTTCTCACCCCGGGTGTTCTTAAATGATTTTTTAACAACTTAAAAACAATTTCTGCTTTCTTTTTAAAAGATGTTATCTTTCGTCAAAAGGGGAAAAATGAATTGGAAAAATAAAATAGTTTTCTAAGACATTTAATTTTTTTGGAGATTCAAGGAAACGATTTCCTTGCAAAATATTAAAAGGATAGAGATTTTCTCACCAAACTATTTTTTATTTTTCAATATTTTTTTACAAGTAATTTTAAGAATTTAAATATTAAAACGATAAAATCACAACATACAATATATATATATATATATTATTTATGACATATCAGGCACATGTTAAGACAAACATTTTTTAACTTTGACATTGAATAACTTAACGTGAATTTTGTTGAGTTTTACATGCATGCACAAATAAAAAGATTGAACAAATTAAGAAAAAATCATTGAAAATGCTATCGGGCCGGAGCAAGTAAAAATAAAAGTCTAACAATTAATATAAAAGTATGAGGATATTTATTATAAGTTTACATTGATGAGATGCGTGTAATTAAGTGAAAATAGTAGATGCTTGTTTGTTGGAATAAATGAAGTTTTTTAATTAATTTTTAAAATTTTAAGTGAGTGAGAAGACAAATTAGTGGAGATTTTTCTAAAGTATAGAAGACAAATTACACTATTTTTTAGGTTAAGATTAACGTAACTTTGACTTTTGATGGAGTGAAAAGACAAATTATGTAAACGCATTTAAAAACACCCTTTATATTTGCATACTTTCTTTTTTTAAGGTTTCAAATATTTTAATTGTAATTTTATAATTTATTTATTGATAAAAGTTAAGCATTAAAAATAGTAACAAGACCCATTTTACATATAACTTCTTGGGCAATCCCATTAGATATGACTTTCGTAAGACTTATCCAATAATAAACATTTTTATAACACACATTTTTGTAACACAGGAAAAATATATGCTTTTATATGTTCATGGTTTAAAAGTATCTAATCCATTTTAACAACGAAGATGCTCTTAATATCCTATTCGATATTTTTATCCACCGCGACAAGCAAAACCTTAATAAAGTACTAAATAATCAAAGCAGCCATAAAGCCCAAAACAAACTGGTACACAACATAACAATCTCTCCTTTTTTTTATTTTCATCAACAGAATAAATCTGAACTTATCAACATATTTTCTTTTTTCAAAATTCTTTAAATCTCTAAACAGAAAGAAGGCTGTTCAAACAATCACGCTTTAACACCAGTAAATTACTTACAATCAATCGCATCCCTCTCTATTTACCATAAATCTGTTTGATTTTTTTTTTATTACAAGAACAAGTCAGAACATTTCTGGCAAAGGACTGCCTTTCAAAAATGACTTGAACAACACCAGCGATCTCTCTGGCTGCGAGAATGGAGCTTCATGTGAAGCTCCTCTAATGGTGGCAAATGACAGCATATTCCCATAGACTTGAGTCCATCCACCGACCTGTGCATAAAAGAAACATGTGTCTTATTATATATATGTTTAAGCTTGTACACCCACCACTTGTTCAACAAATTGCCAGACCGAATTAATAAACTTGATTATGTTACTCACCTGTTGCCCCTCAAACCAAACTCTGTATGGTACAGTTGTGTTCAGTCCCATTTCTTTTGCCAGTTGATGGACCAAAGTGCGACTCCCAGTCAGCGGAATAACAGAATCTTGATCCCCACTGTGCCCATGATTTTTTCGGAGGGTTTATTATTAATAAAAGCGATGGAACTTCCACTAGAACTAATATATTTTTTTTGGTGAAACAAACGAAACCGAAAATAAAAAATCAAACCACATTCCCCTCTCGAAGGTCGTTCCTTGAATATCCGCTTTCAAGTCTTTAATAAGGTCTTCGGGAGGGACAAACATTCGGACGTACTACTAAGATTATGAAAAGAAACTAAGAAAGTCTAAGCATCCATATTGTACCTGTAAACTAAGACTGGAATTCCTTCCTTGATAAGTGAACCCACAATAGTGATTGTAGGTATCTCTATATTCAGCAGCTCATAGTCAAGAAAGCTGTAATTTTAGAACAGAAAGATTAGTTCAACCAAACCAGGAATTTTTGTTCGTCACATTTCATGTTTCTTATTCAGATTGTGAATGTTTAATGCTGAACACAACATCTTAAATATGCTTATTTTTTTTTTAATCTGAACGAATTAATCTGTGTCATTTGACGATTTCACCTTTACCACATAATAGAATAGGTCTAATTTTGCAATGCGAAACTAGCTTGGGTTAAAGGAATTTACTCGTTGCATACATCCCATTTGTGAACACCAACAAGCTGAGCATGGAGAGCCTTCTGAACATCTTGCCGGTTTAAATAACTAACAATTTCGTCTTCCACGCACACATCTATGGTCTCAGTAACTTCCTGCCAGGTAAGAACAAATGATCATAATTAAGACTACATCAACAAAAACGAGATAATTGTAAGAACACCATCAAATGAATGCAAGACACAATGATTAGCATCTAAGGTAATACTGACCTGAGGGCTAATGAGCTTAGCTTGTTTGAACACCGATGAAATACAGACGTCGAGAGTAACGTCATATTTGTCCACAAACCTACTGGTTTCTTTACTCACTTGGCTCATAACTTTTGAACAAACAGATGAAAGTGAGCCTCTGTAGTACTCACTCACATAGCGTGAATAGTTACATGCACTAGTGAACATTTTGTATGTTGAATCGGATATTAACCCGTGAGACCAGAAATACTCAGCCCTCGAGTTTAAATCAGTAGCAAATTCTAGAACTGGGTTACCTAGCTACAATTCAAGAAAACCAAGACTTATAATTAGTAACAATATCATAAAGATGGCTCTATTCAAACTTCCCATTTCATAACGTCTCTCTTTTAAAAAGTCAATTTTAAAATTGGTAGACTTTTAAGAGGAGGAGAACTGTAGGTTTAACCAAGATTATGATACTTACAGCAATTCCTCTCAAATTGAACTGTTTCTCCTTTTTATTTAGTTGAATCATGAGCTTTGCCAGTTGAGGAACATAGTGACCTGAATCAAGAACACAAAGGAAGATGAAAATATATATATATGTTAATTTAAGTACATAATTTTAAAGACCAACTCTTTGACACTTAAAAATATTGAAATAGATGTGAGTAATTAGCTATACCTGCATAACTTTCTCCTGTTATAAACAGATCCCTGTTCCTATATTGAGGAAACTTGAGGAACCAGCGTTGCAAGAACACAAGATTGTCCCTGGCTTAAGAATTCAAAAGAGAATATAACTTTAGAACAGAAAGAAAGAGACAATGCAGCTTCAACAAAACCTCAATTTCTGTAGTTTTGTTTGTTACTCGTTCAAAAATTGAACAAGAAAAAGAACCCCTTTTAGTATTAAAGGACCCCCAAAAGGCCAAAAAAAAAAAAGCAAAAAGAAGGAATATATTGATACTTGGACAAACTGTTTCTTGTATATAGAAAGAAACAAACACTTTTAGTGGAAGTTTTGAGGCAAAAAATCTAATGGTTTAAACTCATGCTGACAGAGAAATAAAAGGAAGCATTCATAATTAGTGGAACATATACCTGTAATATCATCAGTGATTGTCACAGAGGAGGAGGAGGAAGTATCAATTGAATAAGAAAACCCCACTCCTACAGGTGTCTCTAAATACAACATATTTGCCTCTGCAACATCAGATGTAAAAAGATCAAATCTCTTCATGTTTTAAGACCAACTCAGTAAAATTATAGGGTGTGTTTTCTCTTTTTTATCATTGTACCTGAGTTCCAGCTATACTCATTTCTAACTAAAACCTGTCCATTCGGTCTAAAAGGTCCATTTTCAGAGAATGCCCCAACTCCCAGAGAAGAACAGCCAGGTCCTACAAGAAAAAGAGATAATACGTGTATATAGATAGGAGAACATATATAGACTAAAGCCTTTTTATTGAAGAAAGTTAAGAAAAGTTGCAAACCTCCATTCAACCAAAGGACCAAAGGCTTTGAAACTGGATCAATTTCTGCCTCAACAAAGTAGTAAAACAAAGCCTTTTGTTTATTGTTATCAACTGTAACATAGCCTGAAAACTGTTGAAACTCCACTTGTGGTTGACCAGGCAACTGGGTAATTTTATCAGACTGACAAAATGAAGATTCAGCCACCATGAGAGAGCCCATAAGAAGCAAGAACATGGCCATGGGTTTCCATGTTTGTGAATACATGACTTTATGAAATGAATGATTTTCTTCGGGACAAAGACCTTGAGGTGAGAATGCGGGAGCCTGGGAGGGTACTAATATGAAGTGTTGGTCAGTGGAGGGCATGTAGTCATGGACTTTTTGAGTGGGGTAAGTAAACAAATAGCATGCTTTGTATTTTTATTATCATTGTAGTGTTAGCTTTTTCACTTGCAGGCCTCAAATGGTGGTGTGACTTGACATAGGTATGTGAGAGAGTAAAAAGGACAAAAGAACTATATATATATATATATATTATATCTAGAGAGATGAGTAATGCCACTCTCTAAAAAAATTCAAAACATAATTTAAAATAAAAAGATTAAGTGCAGATGTACGGGTTTAAATATATTTGATATCAGTATAATTTTGGGATTGGTTTAGTATTTTTAAGATCGATTCTTGATCTTATTAAAATAATGTTTGACAAGTGATAATTATATATTATGAGTAAAGATTAGTCGAGACCTGTAAAAATTGATTTAGCCATGCTGTGTGATAACCTTTGAACAAAAAAAAAAAAATATTTAACAACTATGTCTAACAAAAAAAAATTAATCAAAGTACACAAAAATTAATCTGAAAATCCCGTGATACGAGATAACTCTAGAACCAAAAAATATACTTGTCACACAACAAAAAAAAAAAATTTTCTGAGGGCAAGTGATATATATACACAATTAATTTGGCTTACCTGGGCTGAGTCAGCATGTTGGGTTGTTTTCTTGAAAGTGAAAAGAGGAAATTAGAATCCTCAGACGCTTTTAGAAATTCTGAATTTATAATCAGAAATTACAGTTATGTTGCTTTTAGCTCACTTTGTGTTTTCCAATAAATATGAATTTATATATATATGCAAAGTCGAAAACCGCCATATACTAGTCACCCACCCCCTTTAGACTTTTAGCCAGACCAAGTGTATTTTCCAAGCAAAGTGGCTTTACAATGGAAATACTTTCCTTCCTAGAAAATGTTTGAAAATGACCGGTATATGATGGTGTCTCCTAATAAAAATATTGGGAAATCATATAATTTCAATTTTCAAGAGAAGAAAATGGTAGTAATCAGAAGGGTAGCTTGCAATATCATATAACAGTTTCATAAATTACATGTTTACTTGATTTTGGCTTGTTTACAAGGACATAGTCTAATTCTAATGCTATACTTATAACCTTCTAGACTAAAACCTAAAATCTTTTAAGTTCAATTGAGAATCTTTTATTAGTAAAACAACTTACCGGTTCCAATACTCTTTTTTTTTTTTTTTTTTTTCAAAAAAAAGTCCTTATAAAGTAGCAAGTACTTTCTGATTTGAAATAGTCTAGTACAAGAATCAGATTAAAAATAAAATAAAAATACAGAGTGGATCACAGCATATACTCTGAAATCTTATACTGAACAATTGATACATTTTCTTTATGTACTTATATGAGAGAGAGGTTTATTCTCTTTGACGCTTGTGAAAAAGTTTGTTGATATAATAATGAGGTGCCCACATTGCAAAATTCACTTTTTTTCACACACATTCACAAAACTCATCATACCTTCTGAAGGGTCCCCCCACCTTCTGAAGATAACAGAAGGCGCCTTTACAAAAGTTAAATTAAATTTTTTTTTTTCTCAAATTAATTTTTTGTTTCCCACTTGTTCAACTGCCAAAGACAGGAGACTAAAAATATGATGTCCTTTTTCTATTATCGCTGGATAAATTTAGGCTCTGACCCCAAGCATTTACCAGGTTCAATTATGCACTTTAGATAGAGGCAATAAGTAGTTAAGACAAAAAAGGTTTACGTTATCGAGTAGAAACGGCAATGAGTGGGGTTGAATCGCACACAGTTGTATGTAGGTCAAGTTAATCAGGTTCTTGTTTGGAGTCGCCAATTATATATGCTTGTCAAAGTTTACCCTTCGAAGAAACAAAAACTGAAAAACATTAATTAGTTGCTTAGCGGGAACGTACTAACATTAACATAAGAGGCAATAAACAATTATTTTTAGTTAAAAGTTTAGCATACACTTGAAACCTTGGGATGGAAGAAGGGAATTGGGATTCTTAAATACCCAACTAGGGCGGATGAGCACTGGGCAAATTGCTTTTCCAACTTAACTACACAGTGGAGTATAGTATGGGGTGCTCTCAGCAAGGGAAATTGGTGTGGAGACTTATATCCTCTACAAAAGAACATTTAAAAACAAATTGTTGTAGTATATATAGTGGTATTTGATCCAGGCAATGGCGCTATTTGTTAGTTGGAGTTGTGGCTGATGTTATTAAAATTATATACAATTATATACATGGTTTGGTCGGGTTATACAATTTTAATAACATTATTCGTATTTGCTTGTCACGGTTCAATCGGGTTATAGACTAATTATTTGCACTTTCTTTCTATTTTTAATTTGTTTCATACCGGCCAAGTGCTACCCCAAGCATAAAATGGGATTCAAATAATTAAATTGATAAAAGGGAGGACACCAGTAGTCAATTTAATTGATCAACCACGTAGTTTTCTCAACAAATAAAATGGTAGAAAACAAGACAAAATCTATCTTCACTTGCGTACTAAGCTTCAGATTTCTTTTGAACTAGTTTATGTATCAAATCAGCAGCTTCTTGGACAGTGGTTATGTTCTGAGAGTTATCCTCTTCCACACCAATGCCAAACTCTTCCTCCAGCCCCATTACTATCTCCACCTGCATTCTCTCACCAGTTGACAATAACATCACATCCCGAATATATACTCTTCAAAATTTAAGACTAACTAATCTTAAAATAAGCATAAATCGAATAAAGAAAATGGGCTCACTGTGTCAAGTGAATCTGCACCGAGTGCTGAAAACTTGGAATCCGGGGTAAGCTCGACTTCTGGCGGCAAGGCCAGTTGCTTCCTCACGATTTCACATACTTTTTGCACTGTCTCGGGCTTTGCCTGTGCCAAATTATGCTGCTTCTGTTAGTTCACTGCACACATCTACTGGTATTCGGTTCCCATATATAAAGAATTTAGCAGTGAAATTTATAAAGGGCAATGGGCAGAGTGGGAAGATGGAAAATACTGAGCAAGATATGCGGAAGCTAGAGGTTCTCAAGGAGGGGAAACCACCGCTTGTCCAACTAACAGAAACTGGCTTCAAACTTGGAGTTCTTCCAGTTATCTGCACATTATATATAAAGATTATATAGAAAACTATCTTAGTGTTTGGATGCTTAATTAAGCTGGTTGATGCAGTTTATTCTAATGTTATTGTACTTGACTGTGAAAGTCTTAATAAAACTCACATAGCCAAAAACTACATTGAATCCAATAGGGAAAAGAAGAACTAAAACACAACATATGCAGATGAGGATGGAGTTTTTCAATATCTGAACCTGACCTGTTGTTTGGCCTTGCTCGACTGCTTCAGTGAAGTTACCGTAACTTGACAAGCTAAAACAGAAGCCATTTGAAAGCCCTGGTTTAATTAATTTAGAGAGATCGCACCAGAGAAGCTGAACAGGGAAGGAAATGAAATGTGTGGCCAAGGCAGCTTTGAGATTATATAATATTAGGGACGGGAGTGGAGGAAAGAAACAAAAATTAACCAAAACAAATGGCGTCGCCCGGGTTCGAACCGGAGACCTTCAGTGTGTTAGACTGACGTGATAACCAACTACACCACGACACCTGGTTATGCTTTATTCCCAACCTATTATAAATTAGGGATGTTTTCGATTTCGGTCGGGGAAAAAACTAGAGTACCCCAAACCCTCCCCAAACTTTATAGTTCGGTTTCGGTTTTCGCACCTATGAAACCCAAACCCTCCCCAAATTATTCGGTTTCGGTTCGGTTCGGTCTCATTCGGTTTTTTTTGGTATTGTTAAAACTTTAGTTCAAAATTGCACTAAAAATATAAATTTACTCAAAAGGTGCTACAAAAAAATTATATAATGTATATATTTTAATAATTAGCTTAAGTAAATATTTATAAATGTAAATAATCCATAGGATTGGGTCATTTATATAATATAAATGTTGTAAGAAAGTTTTCTTTTTTTTTTTTAACATATTGTAAGACAACTTAAGTAATTACATTGAGTTAGCAAATCTTTATTTTTAAAGATTCGGTTTTTTCGGTCCAATTCGGGGACCCCGAATCCCCAACCCATCCCAACCCAAATCAATCGGTTTCGGTTTCGGTTTTTGATTTCAGTTTCGGTTTTTTTTTCGGTTCGGGAAATTTTGGATTGCAACGGATCGGATCGGTTCGTTCGTTCGATTTTCAGATTTCTGACAACACCCCTATTATAAATTACTTAACAAATTAACCTACTAGAATCAAATAAGTCAACTTTTTTTTTTCCATGGAATATTTAATTATATAGCATGATTTGAATTCTTACTACTAAGCAATTTACGATCATGCTTCATTAGTAGGCCATTTTTTGTTAGACATGTCTCAAAAAATTATATACATGCCAGTAGTATATATACTACTTGCACAAATAGTATAGTTTAAACACAATGCGTGCAATAACTAACATGCATAATAAATATTAGGGATATTTAAATTTTGGGCGCCTTTTGTTTTTACTAATTTGACACTGGGTATCAAAGTTTATCATAATATGACTTTGGGTGCCAATTTAAACGGATTTCGTAAGTCAACTGTTAGTTCATTTAATTTTTGATCCAATTTACCCATTTTACTCCTAACTAATCCATTAAAAATAAAAAAAATATCAAAAGGAAATAAAGAAAAAAAGGAGATGACAATACCCACCACTAACTATAATACTAACTTTTACACTTATAATATAGTTTCACTATTCATGATAGACCAAATAGTCGATTTCTCGCTAAATTTTGTAAATTTTAAAAATATAAAATTTTAAATAGTGAACTAATATTATTTTCGAGTCACAAATGATTCGGCTTAATTCAGTTCGATTTTACAATGTCACGCTTCAAACCCAAACCAAACATATTCGATTTCAGTTTGGTTTATTTGTTTTTAATTTTGATTTTTTTCAATTCGATCTTTTATAAATTGGTATGGTTTGACCTTTCGATTTTCAATTTTGCTACAACATCCTTAAGGGGGGTTAGTAGGTAAAAAGTACTGCCATCTCCTTTTTCTTTATTTTCTTTGGACTTTTCTTTTTCTTTTCCTTTTTAATGTGTAACCTTATTATTGATTAACTAACTATGCAAATTTAAGAATTTTTTATCACATACATAATGGTAATATAATTTATCATTTTATTTAATGCGTTTTTATTCTTGTAAATGTACAAATAAAATAATAAGTAAATAGAAAACATGGTATCTATATGTTTGTTCCTTATTTCTAAATTAAACCATGACTTTAATTTAAATATGAACCAATCTTACATTACTATTAATATTACATTGTTATGTTAAATTGATTTGGAAAAAAAAACCCAAATAAAACCGAACAAAAAAATTTGGTTTGAGTTTGGGTTTCAAAGATTTAAAAACCAAACTGAACCAAAACCAAAATTTTACATTTAATTTAAGTTTGAGGTATCTTAGATTTTACTCTTATTGAAACTGAAAACACTCCCAATAAAAGCCCTCTTGTCTCTCTTATCATATGATCGGCCCTCTCAACCTTTTTTCTCCATCTTTAATTTAAATCCCCTTCTCTTTTATGTCTTTAAAACATATTTCCCTGAAATCTAAAGTATGAACACCTAAACACTCTCTCCTCCCTATACTTCCTTTTACTTTCGTAACTTTTTTTTTTTTCACGTTTTTCTTCAATATTTGAACTTATCAATTTGAACCTAAAGGGGTTTTTAGTTTCCAGGTCATTACTTACTTTATTTTCTAAAGATTTCAAATTGGTAATTTTTCATTGCTTCCCGAATGCCTAGGGTGGCAGAGCTAAGAAATTTTTAAAAATTGGCAAGCTTAATATTACCAAAGAGGGGAAAACGTAACTAATATAAATATATTTTTATTTTTTAAAGTAATTATAGGTTGGCAATATTCATGTTTTATCTGGTTGTGACAAGCTTAATAATATTAAGAGTATTTTCAATAGTAGTGTATATTTAGATTTTGTGTAAACTATACAAAACTTGTAAATATTTTGGGCTCCAGCAATATTTTAAATTTAGCTTTTGTGTAAAATGAATAAGAAAAATACACCCCAAATTCACAATGCCATCCTCAATTATTTTATAAAACTTTAAAATATAATAACTTTTAATAGATATCATATATTTTAATAAAAATTATATATCGAAAATCTACTGATCAAGACCAACAAATCAAGATCCATTATTGTTATAATATTATGTATACCAAAATTTAAGAAAAAATAATAAAAAATTGCATAAAATGCTATCTAATATGCATAATTATCTTATTGATTCATTCAAAATTTTCACAAAAGTTTAAAATGTACTATTGAAGCATATTTTTTCTTACACTTCAAATTTGTATAAAAGTGTCTTGATACATAGGATTTACACAACGGTTTCATTTATTATAAAATAAAATAAAAATAGTACTAATACTATATTTGTTTAGGAATAGGGGGCAAGATTAAAACTATTAGTAAACCTTTATGAATTAAAGAGGAGAAAACATAACTAATATAAATATATTTTCATTTTTAAATGTAATTATAAGTTGGCAATCACCCCGTCTTATATCGCTGCGGCTCTGCGCTACTTTTAACTCAATTGCGGTGGTCTGGTGATTTGTTTGTCGTTGAGTATTTGTTGGGACAAATAATATAGATATATCCTGAGTTTAAATTTCGGTATGCATAAAATAATTGTGACCAATAAAAAATTTAGACTCACGAACCAAGATTAATCTCACTTTAAATTAATAAATATGTTATGTTATACATGTTAGAATTTTCACATTTGAATTTAGAACAAAAATGAAGTACGACAGCAAACTTGAAATTGAATAAAAGAATACGGAGCAAAATTAGTTAACAAATGCCCCCCCAAAATGCATGCCTTTGAAAACGCATGCATTTTCGACCTTCCTGCGTAACCGGAGAACGAGAGGGAGATAACCCCAAAACTCAAATCACCACTCGCTCGCTCTACGATCTCTCCTTCTCTCTCTCTCTGTTATTTCATATCTCTCATCACTTCCTCTTCCAGAGAAAGATACTCAAACCCTAACCCAAAAACATTAAAAAATAAAAAAAATATTCAACACGCCACCAGTAATTATGGCGTTTATAGATAATTCTCGCCAATCTCTCATCCCGAGCTTCCTCTACTCCTCTTCATCATTGTCCAAAAAACTCATGGATATAGACCATTTGAGGACGAATCAAGAGCCTACATTTCGTTCTTCTGCATCTCCACCGTCCGTGTCGTCCGATGGAGGATTTCCGGCGAAGAGGAGCTTCGTGGTTCCAGCTCCGAGCGAGCCAGGTAAGATCGTGCTGTATTCGCCGGCTTATTACGCCGCTTGTACGGCCGGTGGTATTTTTAGCTGTGGACTCACTCACATGACCGTTACTCCTCTGGATCTCGTCAAGTGTAATATGCAGGTCCATTTCTAGCTATATTTCAGGGTAATTAGCAAAAATTATCCCTAAAGTTTGAACCAAATCCCTCGCTCGTTCCTAAAGTTCAATTTTTGATTGAAACATCCTTAAAGTTTTTCTAATTTCGGTTTAATCATCCTTGAAGTTTCTAATTTCGGTTGAACTATTTGGTTGAAGCAAAAATGCCACTTAAACGAGTGGCTCATGTAAATCACGTGCGTTTTCCATGCATCTTTTTAACGGGACAACTAGTTTGGACGAATGAGGAAAAATTAAAAACTTTAACCGAAAATTGAACTTTAGGGACGAGCTAGGGATTCGGGTCAAAATTTAAGGGTCATTTTTGCTAATTACCCTATATTTCATCTTAATGATGTATTTAGTGTATTTCTACGTGCGCAATTACTTTGATTACACTTCTAAACTTGAATATTGTTTTTGTATTTTTAATGATTTTTCACTAATATGTCGGATAGAGAATAACCCTGTTTATAGCGAGCATTTGACAAGCTAATTCAATTTTTTAATAGGACATAGATTGAACTTGCGCCATTTTTCTCCTCGTTATCCTCTTTTGTGTGTAGATAATTTAAATAATAAAGACTCGGTTCGATAATAAGATGGAAAATGATTAGAAAAAATAATTAGTTTGTGTGAGAAGTTGAAAAATAAATTGAGGGATGTGATGAGATCTTCTCTTACTTTTTTGTTTTCTTCACGGATTTTTTTTTCTTTGGGTGGGGTGGTGAGAAAGAATAATTTTCCACATAAAATAGAGAAGAATAGAAGACATGTACATAAAAAATGGAGAGCATTTCACTGTATCTCTCAATTCATTTTCTAATTTATGACACAAACCAATTATTTTTTAATTATTTTTTATCTTGTTATCAAACGGAGTTAAGAGAAGAAAAACATGAAACAGTGGAGGGCTTTGAATTTTTCATGTGTGGGACCTTCCCTTGAATTAGGCTTCCATAAGCAACTGCGTGACCATTCATGAAGCTGCAACAACCTATCTTGGCGTTGGTAAAACTGACTGAAAATTAGAGACATCAGTACTAATAATTTTTCTTCAGTGTAGAAATCACAATAACCTTTCATATGGATCCAACTTCTCAGATTGATCCATCAAAGTACAAGAGCATCTCTTCTGGTTTTGGAGTTCTGCTCAAGGAGCAAGGAGCTAAAGGTTTCTTTAGGGGTTGGGTGCCAACCTTGCTTGGGTATAGCGCACAGGGTGCTTGCAAGTTCGGATTTTATGAATTTTTCAAGAAGTACTACTCCGACCTTGCGGGTCCCCAGAATGCTAGCAAGTACAAAACTTTAATCTACCTCGCTGGCTCAGCATCTGCTGAAGTTATTGCTGACGTTGCCCTTTGCCCCTTCGAAGCTGTGAAAGTCCGAGTACAAACTCAGCCTGGGTTTGCCAGGGGTTTATCAGATGGCCTTCCAAAGTTTGTCAAGGCTGAAGGAGCTGCTGGGTATGCTTCTCATATTCTACAACTCGAGCACTAATCATGTAGAATTTATCTGGTTGGAAATTTTCTTCTCATTATGAGTACTATTATATTTTGTTGAATATTTCTTACAGGCTTTACAAGGGCATTGTTCCTCTTTGGGGAAGACAGATTCCATGTAAGCTGACACATATTCAGTTTTACTGTCTCCATCTGAAGGCATCAAGTTTGTTATTATACTTCATGCACTAGATAGTTGCAACCGTGAATTTTGAGCCTTTTTCTTTCCTTTTCGCTTTCCAACACCATTTTTCAATCATTGAAACAAGTTGCTTGTTTGTTTTCTAAAGGTTACCAATTCATACCTTCTCACTCATTTTCAAACTTATGCAATTACGTTATTTCTGGTCTTTATGATACCGACATTTAACTTAAATAATATTGGTTTCTTCTTAATATTGAAGAGGATCCACGTTGCCAGGATCCTGATATTCTATATCTCAAACTTGAGGTGTAACTTACTGTATCTTTTTTTGATTGATGAAGTAATTGATTAACCTTGGTAGATTGTGGAGAATATGGGGGAGGGAAAGAGATGAATAATTCTTGATTTAGACGATAAGATGAAGGATCCTTTAGCTCCTTTTTGCAAGAACCTCCCTTAATAGGCAGATGGGCACTTCTGGGAGGCTCATTTTTATAAAATCAAAAAACTCTGTCCTTAATTAGAGTATCTCCAATGCAAGTATGAATAGGGAGGAAATAATGTGCTATGTTGGAAATATAGATGATGAGCTGAAAAAAACATCTCCACTGCAACTGTGAATGCTAGATATGAATTCAAGTGTCAAAGAAAAAGGAAGACAGTTTGAATGAGACCATCTGCATGTAGAGGGTCTTGTAGACAATGTCCGACCTACCGCATCAATTTTGATCTTTTGTCTTCCAAACTTCTTTATCCAATTTTAAAAAAAATAAATTATCTTTAATTTTATAAGCTATTTCGTGTAAAAGTTATATTATTGAAAATTATTTGATGAGAGCTATCAAATAAGATCCATATTCATTAACACCACCATTGGAGATGAATTTGTTTTAGCATGTCTATTGGAATTTTTTTTGTGCCACGTAGAAAATATGATCATGGATGTGCTTACATTCCCACAGCTAAAAAATAGTCCAATTCGTATTTGCATTGTAGATGCTTTTAAACGGAAAATTATTGACAAGTCCCCAACTTTATACCAGCATTGTCCCATTGCTGTATTAAGTGATTTTGCTGACACTATTTTGGAAACTAGGGGTTGAAGACCATTTTCAGGAAGGCCAGATAGTGAAGCAACCCAACAAGTCCTGTTTTTCAGGCCTCAGATCACTAACCTCTGAAGTTTTTATTACCTTAAAGAGACTACTATGTAGTTGATACTATCAGATATCATCTAGTTTCTGATCAAGCCCGCATTCTTGTTTTCCTTCTTGTAAACTTTGGATGCATAGCTGGCATCAAATTGGTTTGGAAGCACTCTTGTTGTAGTGAGGAAACTTATTCTGTTTATTGTCTACAAATGTCACTCTGATTTGCTTGCTGGATGATTTACGTTTTTATAACCCTTCTTAGGACCATTATTTACTCAAATGTTCTTTTTCACTAAAAAACCCTCCAGATACAATGATGAAGTTTGCATCCTTCGAGACTATTGTGGAGGCCCTTTACAAGTACGCCATCCCAACCCCAAAGGACCAGTGTAGCAAATCTCTGCAGCTAGGGGTGAGCTTTGCTGGTGGTTATGTGGCCGGTGTGTTCTGTGCTATTGTATCACACCCTGCTGATAACCTCGTCTCTTTTCTCAACAATGCCAAGGGGGCAACAGTGGGCGATGTGAGTCAAAGATGTCAGTATTCTACATGTCTGTATTGTCTCCCATTATTATTTTATTTTGACATGGTTTGTGTTGCAGGCTGTGAAGAAGCTAGGTCTGTGGGGCTTGTTTACTCGTGGCCTACCTCTTCGTATAGTCATGATTGGAACCCTTACTGGAGCTCAGTGGGGTATTTATGATGCTTTCAAAGTATTCGTTGGCCTGTAAGTTACTTATTTTCTCTTTTCAGATTGGAGTTTTATATATGTTTTGAACAAGTTCCTTTTAGATCATACCATTCTTCTCGTTTTAGATAAGGGAACAAAATTGATTTATTGATCAGTTGACTATTATTTCTGTTAAGGTTGAAATGTTAACTGGCCTGTTGGTAATTTGCAGGCCAACTACAGGGGGTGCTGCTCCTGCTGCTATTAAGCCCGCCAAGATGTGAAGTTGGGGCTGATGGTTACAAACACAATTTTGTTGCTTTTTTTTTTTCTCGGGTAAAAAGACTTGATTAAGGCTCTTTGAATAATTTTAGATATGGTATTGCTTTCTTACTAGGATAGCATTATTATTATAGCTGACTTTTGGAGGATGGTTTTATTTCGTCCTTTGCATCTTTGTAGATTTGCATGAAAGCGGAAAGTTTATATACGAGGACCATGTGAGTATCAGTGGTTTAAAACACACAGCAATAAAAAAACGTTACATATTCGATCTCATGAATGGATTATATATTGTTTGTTGTCTGCAATGTTTTCTTATTAACCTTTCATCATGTGTCACGATCATCACAATATAAAGTAGGGACACCCTTTAATTGTGAAGTCGTCGAAACTCATCAATCATCGATCTTATCGCCTAGCCTTCCAGGGATTGCTGTAGACTGCAAGAGTCTTATTCCCAAACCTTGGAGTTGCCTAGTCTCGCATTCAGATTAGTGTCGAAGGTTCTGTTTGTTCCGAAATTTGAATGGGTGCCCCATTCGTACTTAAGGGGTTTTAAAATTGTTTGATGGCATTAGATCTGAAGTTTTGTTTTGTCTCTTAAAAAACCAGAGGTGAACCTCTCTCATGAGTTTGAATAATTAATTTTTAAATAGGTAAAATTTTCTTTTTTGTCGTGTCCTTTTAACATCATGTTTAACCATCATAAAATAAAATAAGAAGATAGTCGTAAAATTTGTTCAAATTAAATTCATTCGGTGTATAAATATAATATATTCAAACAAATATCACTTGATTAGATCTGCAGACAAAAAAATAATGTATCTTTTAAATTCAGTTTCAAACTTTAAAACTAATATTTTGTCTTTATATTTAATACTAGGGTATACCCGTGCCGTCTGGCACGATAAAAAGAATAAAAAATAATAATTATATAAAACATAATTACGTGAAAAATGTGAGGATCGAAGATGTGTATGATTGTATATTACTTAGGAATGAAAACAGATAATTAAGGTATCACAAAAACGAAACATATCCATCCTCACTCGAGATGTGTTTTACTTGTCCAATTAGACATGAAATCGCATCGACCGTTTTATAATGTAATGATGTTATTAGTATATTTAAAAGAGAAAAAAATATTATATTTGAGGCAGATCGAATTGTAATATAAAAAATTATCGCCCTAAAATTGCTTTGATCCTTTTATATTGTAATGGTATTATTAGTATATTTGGACACTAATATAAAAAAATTTCACTCCATATTCGAGGTAGGTTGGACACTTATTTTAAAGTTATAGCATTTGAAAATAATTTAAAATTTGATGAGAGAAAATATATATTTTCAATAACTAATGAGTTAGAAATGTTTTATAAGTTTTATATGCATAATTTTGTTTTCAATAACTAATGAGTTAGAAATAGTTCAATAACTTTTTCTTGAATTTTTTTATACATAATTTAATTATCACAATGGATCTTGTTTTGTAGGTGTTGATGAACATATTTCAAATATATAAATTTTATTAAAGTTGAATTTGTAAATTTAAAGTTATGGCATTTAAAAGTTTTTTAAAAATTTGATGAGAGATAAATGTTGTAGAAAAGTAGAGAGATGTAAGAGTTATATTTGTGTATATGTTTAGTGTGTGAGTAAATGTTAAGTTGATTTGACATCTTGTTGTGAGGTATAAAAATGATCCAATGGTCTAAAAGTGTTAACACCATTACAAATTAATATGAGACGTTAGATTGATTTATTATTTTATTGCAAAAAATCCTTGTTTTATAATATAGATAAAGATTTAGATAACAAAACAAAGGTACCATAAGTTAGGGCAAGGTACTCCTCGAACAATCCACTATGGAGAGGTTATATGATTTATGTTACCGAGTCTGTTGTGTAGTTTGGGCTTTGGCCCTCCGTTGAACTGAAATAACAAAGAATGGCGAAGAGGCCCAATATATAATGGACTATGTACCAAAAAGAAAATGAGAAAAAGAATTGCCTTGGATCCACAAAATTGAAAACTTTTACGGGTCATTATTTTGGGCTCTATTCTACAGTTACAAAGCAAATGCATGTACTTTCACCAAAAAGAAGAAGAAAGAAGATGCATATATATATATATATTTATAACATTTTGAGTGCGGTAATCGTTTTCTTAGAAGGTTGATTTTTTTTCCTTGTAAAAGTGATACAATATCAAATAAAACTCTTGGTTTAAGTTAAAAGAAAATAAAAAGGAAGATAACAAGGCTTGAATCTATAAGTTAAAGGCTTAAAGCATATCATCAACACTTAACAAATATGTATGAATCATTATTATAGCACAAAGGGGAAGGTTGAATAAAACAATAAAAAATACAGAGAATATTTATTGAAAAGGAAAAAAAAAAAAAAAGGAGGTTTACTGCGCAATCCAAGTTGCAACATATAATTACAAAAGAAACAGAATAAAATCTGCGGAAAATAAAATGGATATAATGAAATGTCATTTCACAGGACATGTCTTATATATATAGTAGAAAGGCACAGCTAAAACAATGGTGACCACTTATTAATTTATGTTTTCACAACTCACGGCTGCTATGCCTTTAGGGAGCCAAAAACCAACACATAAAGCTATAGTAGTACAACCTAAACGTCAACGTTTTTCTCCTTTTTCCGAAACATATATATATATATATATATATATATATATATCTCTTTCTTTCTGCATCTCCAATTTACGCGTAAAAAGATAACTATCTAGATAATTGCATGTCATTTTGCAAGTCCACTCCTCCTAGGCGATTTTACGTTTAAATTTTAAAACAAAAACAAAATTGTCAGTTGCGAGTGAAGGTGGTTTGCTGAATTTGGTTCACCGATAACAACAAACTTATTCAAGTTGGGTTTTGTTACTGCATGTTCATGGGAAATTTCTCAGATGATTGAAGAAACCATTTTAATCGCTGTCACATTAATCAACCATTAGTTATACTTGTTTTTATATATACTAGCTTTTACACGCGTAAGTTGCACTGAGGATTTTTTTCATCAAACTGCAATCCTAGTCCTAGTATTCATATTTTGAAGTTTCTTGAGAAGAGATGAGCCAGTGTGGATCCCCCCATTCTCATTTTTGTGGTTGACAAGGATCATTAAGCACGCTAATGAATACATATTAAGTATTGGATACTAAGAATTGAATAATTATTGTGAATTGTAAAAGAAATTTTTTTGTTCAAAACAAAAGCTTCATGATATATATAAAAAACCAAAAAAAAAAAAACAAAGTATCAAGTGTAAAATCCAATTAATAATTATAAGAAAATTATATAATAGGTCTACTATAAAGAGATGTTGTAGATTAGAGATATAAGAGAGTAATATTTTTACTAAGTCTTCAGAATTCGTAGATAGTTTATTATATATATTAAAAATATGTGAAATTATTATGCATATTGCATAGTACCAAACAATAATAGAACACTTATATAAATAATATATTAAAATAGTAACTTGAATGGTTTCGAGAGCCTTAGCTACACTATTTTTTAAACGTTAAACATAATTCCAAATAAACAAATAAATTTTAAAAAATTTAGATCGCTATGAATATATAATGTTAGGGCAATCAAATAAAGTATAACTTAATCGATCAAATAAGGTAAAATTTAAAAGTGTTTGGAATATTAATATTAATATAAAGTTCTATGAGTTATAGTGTTTAACTAAATAACGTAGAGTTTTGTTCAGAATACGTACCAATATTGATACAAAACTATATGGAGTTATAGTAGTTTATTTAATGTAAACCTTTAAACCTACAAATTATTGTTCTAAAGAAAGGGGAAACAACGTTAAACATACTGTATAGACGTCTAAATAGATAGTTAGAGCATCTCTAACAGTAGTGTATATTTAGGTCTTGTGTAAAATATACAAAATTTGAAAAAAAATTGTCCTCCAACAATTTTTTAAATTTAACTTTTGTGTAAAATAGAGGTGTAAAATATACTTCAAGTTTACATTACAATGTCAGCCTTTTCTTTTCTCAACCTTTTTATAAAATTTTAAAATATAATAACTTTTAATGCAAAAGATATATATATGAAATATATTCATTGAGATCAATCAATCAAGACCCATTGTTATTATACTATTAATATGTAAACCAAAATTCAAGAAAAAATAATTAAAAATTGCATAAAACGACATCCAACATTTATTGTAATCTTATTGATTCATTCAAAATTTACACAAAAGTTTAAAAAAATATTGTTGGAGTATATTTTTTTTTAGACTTCAAGTTTTGTGTATAATAAGTGTCTTAACACATAGGATTTAAACAAAAAAAATTACACAACAGTTGGAAATACTTTTATTGTCCTAAATAAATGATGTCTAATTGGTAGTATTTCAATTCAAATTCGATACACATTTTAGTTTCAAAATCCAATATAATTTAAAAGAAAAGAAAAAAAAAAACTTTAAGTCAACATAATTTTATCCGACGTAAGTGAATGAAATTCTAAACACCAACAAAATAATACATGTTTTTTAAATTAAGGGGTATATTTGTCCATAAAAAAAATACTTGCATTATTCATAGTTTTATATATAGGGTATGTATATATTGTATTTTCAACCATTGATTAGGTTAAAATTAAATATTTTTTAATAAATTAAAATAAGAGTAAATTATCACTTTAAGACAAATATAATATAGAATAAGGTTAAATATCGTGTTACATCATGTATCCTGCCGTGATTCTTGATAATATTTGTGTTGTGTGGAAGCGATTTCACTAGATTTAATTAATTCAGTACTAATTTTTAATTAAATGCAGAAAATTACTAGAAGTCTTATTTTTTTCTTGTAAGTCACATGAGATTGAGAGACGAAACTCTTAATTTGAGACGTAAAACTGTTTGAGATACTCTACATTAAATATTTAAATTTAATTGAAAGGTCCATTAATTGGTGATGGGTTCGAATTTTTGCATACGAGAGATGAGATATCGGCGTGTTGGGAGATTTGTAAGATTTTGGCTAATGACACAACACTGAGCTCATCAATTGCATGTATATATATATATATATGTGCTTTCCTTAATTGTCTTCATTTATATCTATCTTTATCAGTCCTGCAACAGTACAATGTAGTGTTTGTAGTCAATTTTGCTTCCTCTTTTTGTTTGATAATTTTCAAAATGATATTTTTATTCCTTTTTTTCTTTTTCTTATTTTTATATCCTTTTTAACAATCGATTTTCCTGTACCATTTTTAGAAAAAATAAAAAGTTTAATAGAAATTTTGCTTGCAGACAAATTTGACACGCACATGTGTATTGTGGCTACCCGAATTTAGTGGTTGCATATTTTTGTTAAATACAATTTATTTTCTAAAAATAATTGTGAAAAAATATATTTTTTTTTTCTAAAAAAAATAAAATTAATCAAGTAAATTCCATCTTTAGCAACTTGACATACGCATGTGCCAACTAACTGTACCAGACGCCAAAGAAGCTAAAGACAATTAAATTGCTAGTGACTGATTTTTATGAAAGCTTGCATATAAATGGCTATCTAGTTAGGATGTTGTTGTATTCCCTTGCCTTATCCTCAAATTAAGCTAAAGATTGGGTATATTCGATCTTTTGGTACAAATCAAGTACCCCTACTTAAAAAAATTTGTTCATCATCCTACCATTTTTTATTTATTTATAAAATCTCTTTAAATTCACCCCCTAACTGAGGTGAGTTTATTAAATCCTATATGACTTTAAAAGTGAAACATTATGTGACGCAATTAAAATATTCATACAAAAATATTTAATAAAGAAAATAATCCATCATAATATATATATATATGCATTGGGAAAAGTTATAGGAAATACAATAAAGGGATATTTAGCGACATGTAGCTTTAATTATAACTGTTGTATTGAATAATTTATCATTAAAGAGGAAGGAGTGAGTTATGAGTATTGGGGTGAGTTTACAAATTTTAGGCAGGATTTTTAGAGTCAAAATTACTTTACTTAAATTTATTAAGTGGGATGAAAAGATTAATGAGGTGAGTGTATTTCTTTAATTTTTAGGGGAGTCGATCATAAATGAAATTCTAGCTTTAATTTTTAAGAAGTTAAATGAGATCGATATTAAAAAAAAATTGAGTTATTTATATTTTACACTGCTAAAGGTTGATCATATATATTTCACTTTACTCTATGAAATTCAACTTCTATTGCTCTCATCTATAAAGTTTAATCACACACTCGAATTACAAGAGTCAAGCTCGAGCTCAGGACGAATTTAATCCGAAATAAAATACACCTATTAATTATGGTCAAATATAATCCCTACTATCCTCAGGCTTTGGGACTGAACGGGGTGTGCCTTATCGATGGAGAAGATTAATTTGCAAGTGAGGTTTGAGACTTTTGGATATATCCTTTTCGTGATTTTTGAAACACTTTAATTTTCAACTTTTTATACAAATTAATTATTTTTTCAATTATTTTCATCTTGTTATTAATTAAAGTCATAGCGTTTGATCTTTTTTTGTTTTAACTAGATACATTTTTATATATTTTGAGCAGGTTGGGCTTTTTCAAACAAAGTTACTTGATAGTTGATACACGTGCTAGGGGTCTGCACTTTTCGTTTTATCGAATCGAGCGGTTAAATTGGTGACTGAACCGTCAAACGGCTAAAATCAATCGGGCTTGGGTTTTGTCGGTTTGGCCTTGGGCCTAAATTACTGTTTTGGGCAATGAGTTTATATTATTTTGAATTTTTTTTGAAGTTTTTTGATTTATTGGCCTTATTTTCTTGTTGAATTTTTGGGTATTTTCTCTTCTTAAATATTTTTTTATTCTTGGGCTTTCTTTTTAATTTTTTAACCTAAATTATTTTAAAGAAAATAGCTCATTAGTTATATACACCGAATCAATAAAAATATAATAAGTGTACTAGTTGGTTCGGTTCGATTTTTGTTGGATTTATACACCAAAAAACCGATAATTGAACCAACCTAATTCAACTATTCGATTTCTTAATTGAACCGAACCGCAAAGCATGAAAAACCACTCGGTTTGACTCAGACCGATTTTTTGGTTTTTCGATTTTCTGCGCACCCTCAACACTAACTCAACCCAAATTTAATTTTAATTTAAAATGCTCGCACTTACTACAACTTTAACTCAATTAAAACTTAACTCCAAATTTATCTAGCCGGATAAGTCTTCTCACCTACTCAACCAATTAATGGGCTAACTACTAAAAAGCACAACCTTTTGGCGATAATCATTATTTGATATTTTATTATTACATACATTGAATATGTTGAGATTTAGTACTCATAAAACGCGGCTAAATGACTAAAGAGGAATTATTATTTTTAGGGGTTTGTTATCACATCGCAAACTTTATTGAGTTACTTGTATACACTATGGGCTACCCAAATCAATGCCTATTATTTTGTGTTTTCTCGGTGATATGTTGTCGATTTTGTTCTATATTATTGGCCAATTGTAATTACATGACTGACATAATTTAGTAAACATGTCACTCAAATTTGAGATATTGGCAATTAACAACACACTTGGCCATGACTTGCCTAATTGCACTGACATGCTTGACGATGGGTTGACGAGATAGTGTATATTTTTCGGCATTATATGAACCTCACGAGTTTTAAGTTAACACGTATGTATATTTTTGAATTCCATTAAAAAGAAGTGAAATCTTATAAAACGACATATTTTTGTAAAAAAGTGATTTTGAGATAAAAGTTATATAAACTGCTAGCTTGATTAATTTTTTGTTAAACACAAAATAGGATTAACATCAAGAAATGCTAGTCGGTGGCGATTGACAGTTGTAATTAAGGGTTTATAAAATGTCAATTTTAGAGTTGATTAGAATGATAATTTGAAGTTGAAGGGCCCATTATATTTAAACAAATTGGCACCTTTATCGTCCATGTCCTTATTACGGGCCTGCTCTAAATCTTTTTAGATCTTTCTCGTTTTGCATCTACTTGTTGATTCTAGACACTTTTATTAAATAATTATGACGTTGATTAACAAGTATTAATAACTCAAAAACGAAAAAAAGAGTATGCCCTTAATAGGAACACATACTTTCTAACGCCAGAAAATTACATGTACTTACTAGATTAATGTAGTTTAAGTTTTTTTTTTTACCGTGTATCAAACTTGTACATTAAAAATTAGACTTTAGATATTTATTTTATACAAAAAAATATTAAATTAAAGAAAGAAAAAGGTAAAAGTCAGACTACTAAAATATAATTTTGAATAATACAATAATTTAGTTACAGGGCCTGGCCCGTATATGTGAAAAAGCTACACCAACATCGGTCCAATTGGCCAAGCCCACCACTAAATCCACATCAAAAGTGACTTTCACTGGTTGTGGACACGCGGCCCCATTCATAACCGTACGTTTCTTTCTTAATTTACCCGAGGACTTGCCAAGTAAAACTGTAAAAGCATCATCAAAGGTTTACCCAAATAGACAACAGTTGTTATTGTTAAATTGAATTTTGTCAAACAAAAGATTAATAATTGTTTAATTGAATTATGACAAAATTTACAAAACGTAGAATAAATAAATCTGGATCCTTAATATTAAAATCGGTGAATCATATTGTGACAAATAATTTTATTTAAGAGTCCTTATTTGTACATACGATTAATTAATATGAGACTTTTGAAATACTAATAGTCATACTCATATTTTATGAAAAATGCTATACACATAAAAACATTTACAAAATGTAATTTCACAAAACTAAGAATATCTCCAATAATTATGTAAATGCAATGTCATTTAAGCAATGTGTAAAATTTATTGCCCCAATAATTGTGTAAACACCTTACCAGCTCTAAAATGAATGTCTACGTTACATACTCATTTTACAAATCCACATCATCTCTCTCTCCCTTTAACCTTTAAAAAATCTTTCAAATAATATTACTTTAAATCCAAAAATTGAATTATAATAAAATTTATATGTTTAAAATATACTCATCAAGAGTTACAAAACTATTGAATATTTTTAACTATAAAATTATGCATAATTTTTCTTTATTTATAAAAAAGGAAAAAGCTATTGAATATGAGATATAATGATATATTTGAATTGCGTATTTTTTATTAGTTTATTCAAATTTTATACATAAGTGTTGTTAAAATATAAAATGAGTGTAGAATCACTTTATACATATGAATTTACACAAAAGTTATACTCCATAAAACTATTAAAAAAGCTCTAATTTAAATAAAATGATATAATAATCGATAATGATCTCAGATCAATATAACTATGTCAATATATTCATGAAATTACATTTTGTAGATTTTTTTTGTGTGTGTGTGTGTATACCATTTTCCTCTTTCGATTGGCCCGCCTCCCCATATACGAAATTCATTATTACACCCAAAAATCATTGTTAGATTTGAGTGGTCATGTCAATACACCTCTCTCTCCATCCCCTCATTTTATATAAACCTGGCCTCTGGCTTCTCTTCGATTGTATCAGGTCAGGTCTCTCAGTGTCTTACTTTATAAAATTTTCCTTCTTGACCTGCAAACTTCAATAATCATCACCTTCAATTCTCAGTAGCCTCTCTCTTCCATCACTTTCTTGTAAGCCTTCCTTTCCCAATTCCCCAAAAAAAGTGAATAATGGCAGCTTTCTCATCATATCAACACCTCCCTTTCCATCTCACTGATTCTGTTTTCCAGCAAAATAAGATGCCTGAATTTTATCAGGAACCAAACAACACCCACTGTTTCCCTCAATTTTACCAAAATGGTGAGCAGAGATTCCTTGATGTTAGTGTCCGTGAAAGTAGTAGCTCCCTTGAACAGAGCAATACAAAAGTCTCCCAGCTTTCTACTTCTACTACTACTACTAATGATAATAATGAACTAGAATCTGTGACAACTTATAATAATAAAAATAATAATAAACAGAGCACAGATTCTTCATCTTCACTGATCCTTGATAAAGTTGAGAGCGGTGAACAAGTTAGAAAGAAGATGATTCCCATGGACAACAACAAGAGGAATTCTGCTCAATCCAAGGTACACATATATATCTAACACAACTCTATCTTAATTAATTATATTTGAGATGTACAGATGAAAGATATTATTAAGCATCGCCCATTGCTTTTGTTATTTACAAGCGATTAAAATATATGTTGAGAATGAGCAGATCCTTCTTATCACTAGCTTGCATTATGCATAAGCTCAAGGGTGTTTCTAATTTTTCTAATTTTTTTTTAATTACAATTTACAACATATATATATATATATATATATATATATATGAAATTGAATCTCTTAACACTTTATCAGGCAGCAACTCAACATTATCACTGTGCTACTTCTATCTTATATTGTTGAATTATTTATACATATTTTTAGCCTATATATGTTACATTGCGTGAAGCTTGACCGGACAACATTTTCAGTCTAGAATGAGAGTGAACTTACATGTTATAACTTGTATTCTTTTAATTATCGTTAACTTCTTGGAAAATGCTTTTTTACATGTCACTTAATTAATTTCATCACTTATTTTTACCGACTGTATCATGTGGGTTACGCTTTCCAACGCTTGTAACGCAAGTCGTAAAATTACCCATGAAGTGTAGAACTACAATGGCCTAGCTCGAATATAGAAGCTAGGCTAACATTTTTTAGTGGCCTGTGGCGCTTTATGATGGTTCACAGGATCCAAGAGAGCAATTAGGGAAGAGCAAGAAGAAAAAGAAAAGTAATGGTGGCATCAAAAATGAAGAAGAAGAAGAAGAAGAAGAAGAAGAGGAAGAAAAGAAGAATATTGATGATAGGAAGAAGAAGAAGAAGAAAGTGAAGGTAGCTGAAGAAGAAGCCCCAATTGGCTACATTCATGTTAGGGCAAGGAGGGGCCAAGCCACAGATAGCCACAGCCTTGCAGAGAGGGTACTTTTTCTTTTCTTTATTTTTTTACTTTGGATAAAAATGTTAAAACTTTTTCAATTTTTGCCCTAAAAATTTGAGGCGACACCACTTAAATGAATTGACGGAGTCACATATTTAATATGTTATCGGTCCTTTTTTTTTTCCAATTGTTATCACAATTATTTGTGTAAAAAAATTGTTCAAAAATATAGAGAGTTTAACACTATTTGATATAAAGTTAGGTCGGCAACATAGTACTCAGATTAAGTTACATTCTCGGGTATGTTGTGTTGAGTCGAGTTACATAATTGACTAGTGTTTGGCCTACAGAACAAAGAATTTTGGCTCATAACAAACAATACCAAAATTGTTGTTTCCGCATTTTGTTACTGGTTTTTAGTTTCATACTTTGTAATACTTTGTTGAACCTGATGGAAAAATTCGGCAATATTATACTTTGTTTTCATAAATTTTGAAATTTTATCAAAAATTTAAAAAACGTGCAAGTAAATATTTCAAATAACAAAACTTATAACCCCATTTTCCAACAACAAACCAAAAGCCCAATTTTATGCAAATCAATTAAGTTGATATATACCGTAAAGTTGGTGTAAAACATCATCCACTTAAAAATAAATAAATTATATACTAGAACCAAAAACTAATTATACTATAATCTAAGTGCTTGCCCTGATTTTTTATCTTTTTGTAATAGATTCGCTTCTAGAAGGACGGTGGTAATTGTGAGTGAGAGAATTTTTTGTTGAGTGAAAGAATGAGAGAGGGAAATTGAATTGGAGTCAAAGAGCAAGACAAAGAGAAACATGAGAGGGGGGAAATGAAAATTTCCCTTTATTATACGCACATAATATATATATATATATATAGTGATGTTTTTAAGAGATTTTGTATACTTTTGTCACAATTTTCAGTATGCAGTAATTTTAAAGTGTTTTTTTTTTTTTTTTTTGGTAAAACTGTAAGTAGAATATCCCTTTATTATACCCACATGAATATATCAATCTTTGTACGTACTGACCATCTATATACCCGTAAATGAATTATTCAAATTCTTAACATTTGCCCAACTATTCATTAATTTACCTCATTAAACCATAATTTATGATTTGTTTCTTAATTAAATATGTTTCAGGTAAGGAGAGAGAAGATAAGTGAGAGGATGAAACTGCTGCAAGCTCTTGTTCCTGGTTGTGACAAGGTACGGTGTTCACCACTTTGCATTTCTTTCTTTCTTTCTTTCTTTCTTAATTTGTATGCTAATAATAATTTGACAATAATAGTAAAATTATATTTGGCCGGAGAAGAGTTTTCTTTTTTCTAAAACGTTTTCATATATGTGGGTTTGATTGAGATATAGGTAACTGGCAAGGCTCTTATGTTGGATGAAATAATCAACTATGTCCAGTCCCTGCAAAATCAAGTTGAGGTAACCATTTTTTTTTTAATTATTATTATTTGCAAATAAATATATAGTACGTCTTTTTATCTGTCTAATCAATTTAAATTAATGAATTGAAATCAAGTTTCTTTTGCCAAATTTCAGTTCCTTTCCATGAAGCTAGCTTCTGTGGATCCCATGTTCTATGACTTTGGAATGGACCTAGAAGGGTTCATGGTTAAACCAGCTGATCAGGTATAAATTTAATTAAACAATTAATATTCAAATAAATCAAATACCAATATATATATAAATATAATCTTATTTTTCTTATTATATTATATGAGCAGGCAAACATGCAACATGGCAGCCATGACCAGCCCACAGGAACATTAATCAACACCTTTACCACACCCAATAACTATCACCCACTTCTGGACACTTCAACTTCACTTGCATTTCAACAAGTGCAGATGCCAAGTATTCTTTCTCAGGTGTGTCTTCCATTTATGAATATACACGCACACGCACATCTAAAGAAATAAAATAATTTTAATAAACTACAAAATGTTTATATATATATATAAATAAAAACAAGTGAATTAAACAAATAATTAAAAGTTATGTATATGCATATTTCTAACATATTATTTTATAACAATTGCATCACTTTCAGAGTAATGGACAGATGTTATGGGAAGTTGATGAGCAGAGACAAAAATTTATTAATCAATGCGGTCTCTTCAACAACTTTGGTTCTTTCCATTAATCCAACTTGCCAATTATAGCTGCCCTTTGGTAAGCCCTCTCAAATCATGTCAATGTGTGTCCAAAATGCATATATATATATATATATATATTAATAACTCACTAAAGTACACAATAATTTTAATTAATTTAAATACCCGTCAAAGATATCATTAATAAAAAAAAATAAGAATATATGGTCTTTTAACGAAAATCTATATTGTATTTGACATATGAACTTTATTTATTTTAAACTTATGTCCGTTGGACCAACATTAACATAACCCATATACATATTAAACAAAATGTTAGTCTTACTCCTTTTAACTAGCTAGCCAGCTTTTTGTATAAATATATTTGGAACAAAACCAATGGCATATATAAATAATGGCAACATTCCTTTAATGTTCTGTGCGTATGACATTGCCACATGATCAATTTATTGATTAGTTTTTTACAAAGAAAGTACGTTGCATCTTTTGGTTCTCTGTTGTGGACCTTTATTACCTCAACTATTATATTTAGATGGGTCCATTTTAAAAATACATATTTATTTGACATAAAAAATTGACATTTTGATCTGGCCATAAATTAATCACCAGAAGAAATTAATGGATTTTGATAATGACAAACGTGATATAGATACCATATTTTAACTAATATATGGTGGTTTTGCTGGATAAGCCATCTTTTGTATTTGATATATATATTCCTCTAAAAATCATACTTACTACAATTTACCCTTTCTTTTCTTTCTTTCTTTTGGCAGCGTGTAAGGAGATTTCAGTCCAGTTCAGCATGCAATATTGACGGAGGAAATTAAGAAGAAACTGAGAGAGGGGCACGAATTAGTTACTCTTTTAGTATAAATTCCAGTTAATTAATGAGGGGTGTTGGGGATCATATGTATGAAAGGTAGCTAGCTCTAAGAATAATTAAAGTTAGAAACATTTATATGAATCATGAATGGATAGGGAAGAGAGAGAGAGAGACAGGCACAAAAGGACATTCAATTCATACTTCATCAATACAATCCAGGCAGATCAAATAAGAGGCAAATCTTTTTTTTGTGGATCCGTTTGTTCCTCTCCAAAAAAATTGACTCCAAGAACAAATTCCTAGAGCTAGCTAGTTGAACCTGAACCTTAGGCAGAACATAGGCAGAATTGAATTTTTGTTGTAAAAATAGTATCAAGACATCTCCTATCTCTTTCTATATGTAAGTACATGTATGTGATTCTTATTCAACCATATTTGGCCAATGCTACATTGTGATCTGTACGTTGGCGTACTTTTTTCTCGCGATAAGAAAGTATTGTATTTGATCCACATGGATATGTGAGTATCAACCTTTTACGTGTGATTTGTTTGTATAAAAGAAAAGAAAAATGTTCATTGGTTTACTTATTGTGTGAAGAAGTCCGTCCACCTAACTCTTGAGAATAGATCGACTAGTTTCGTTATTTGTAAAAAAAAATGTTCATTATTGCCATTGTATTATGTTATTAAATTGTTAGTTAATTTACCGTTTGTAGAAGTCTTTTGAGATAGGGTCATTTCTATAAAAAACAAAAAAAAAAAATTACTCATTGACTCATTGTTACCGGCGGTTCTATTCTTTTATTATCATTTCTCCATTAATTTGTTTGTGTTATTCCTGAGAAGGGTTGTTTCTCTATTGGATCGTAGACTAGTTTAGTTGTTTGTATATTATTATCAATTTTGGCACATCGATTATATATATATATATATGTCCATGAACGAATTGAAGTACGGGTACATTTTTTTTCTTGAACTGCTAATAACATATATAGATGAATTGGCGAGTTATAAAATCAAAAGAGGGTATTAAATAATTGATAAGGATTTCAATCAACAATTAAGAAAAGATAGATGATGATGAATCTCTATATATCATTTTCGCTATCTCACTATATATATATATATATAGTATACGCGATTAAGCACAACCGTCTCTAATTGCTTTTATTCTCAACTAAAGAGAGAGAAAAAAAAAAGGGGGGGTAACAGAACTCTCTTTCTACTGGAGAATATATAATCCTTCAAATACATTGAAGACACGTCTTTAACCTTTCCTATAATGTTTTCGCACTTCGAAAAAAAAAAAGTTGGTTTGCTTAAACAGTGAATAGATTAAAAGAGCTCTTTTTATAATTATATTCAAAAAACAATCATTTATATTTTTATTTTAAAACAATAATACTCAATTTTCTTTACTTAAAATATATTTTATCAATTTCTTTCTTTCTTATTTTATTTTTGAATCGCCTCCGGCCGTCTGCCACTATCACCAACACCACCAGAATGTCCGATTGCGTAAGTATTGTAAATCTATTTTTATATTAAATCCGCAAGTAATTAAGGATACGTATTTTAGTATAAATTTGTTTTTGCAATAAATTCACAAGTAACTAATGACACATATTTTAGTGACGATTTGGTTTTGCACTGAATTCGCAAATAATTAATAATATAGATTTTAGGTGCAAATTTACAAGCAATTAATATTCTAGATTTTAATGCAAATATGATTTTGCACCACATCCAAAGACAAAAATTAGATATAAATTTTATTGTATAATTATTTTTGCACGAAACCCATAGGCAATTAAAATTATAAATTTGAGTGCAAATTTATTTTTGTATTGTATAGAAATTAAACATTACATGCAAAGTATTCGAATATTTATTAATATTCTAACCATCGATCGTTAGCTACACGCAAGTTACATCAATTGATTGTTTCCTAATTAACCAGCGTTCTAGCTAGTCGAAACTTGGAATTTAAGCGGAGGGGTTGTTAAGAATAGTTGGCTAAAACAATTGATTCCACATGAAAAAATTGTAGAATTCAACATGAGTATATAAGTAGGGGAGTGCCACCACAAAGTAACAAAGCATTTTAAGATAAAACTTTACACTTGTGGCTCAAAGGTGTTTAAGTTGGGGATCATATCGTTACTATATGCGAGGATAAGTAGGCCCAGTTCGTGTCCTAGGCCTATCCCGGAGCCATGTGAACTCCACACTTATAACCCAAAAATGTTTAAGTTGGGGACAACAGGGATGTGTTGGGGGAGGGTGGGTCTCCTCCTGGTGATCATGGATGATGTAGTGATGTACGTGTCAATAAGTTTCATGGCCAGGATGAGACTATACATATATGTGGAATACCTTTTTGTATATGCGCAGTGGGCTGAGTAAGGAGTTCATTCATATGATTAAGTCAGTGATCGGCGTTGATTAATTTGGAATATATATATATATATATATATATGTCATGCACTGACTCAGACATAATTACTAATGGACCTTAATCAATTAAAGTTATATATATATATATGGAATAACAATATTTTAGTACATTGTACTTACACTTATTTTTCAATCGATACATTATAATTTTTTTTTTAAATATAGCAACTTTCTTCTTGTTTGTTTGCAATTAATACATCCGTTATGTTAGCATTCTAACGCCGTTAAGAAGAAAATGATGTGGCCTCCATTTGTTATTTTAACTTGTCAACAAAGCAGCTATATTAGCATATCACATTACCTAATTAATACATTGTACTTACACCCATTTTTCAATCGATACATTATACTTTTCTTCTTTTTTTCAAATATAGTAATTTTCTTCTTGTTTGTTTGCAATCAGTACATCTATTATATTAGCCTTCTAACGTTGTTCAACAAATATGACATGGCATCCTATTTATTAAGTTAATTTTCCAACTCCGATGTACAGTTAGGTAAAAAAAAATAGAAAAAGTAAACCAAAACAAACCATTCATTCGAATTAGAAACACCTACAAAGTTTTTGTTACATTTCTAGCAGAACAGAGTTCCACAGTTAGAGGTGTTGTTAGAAATCCGAAAACTGAACGAACAAATCGAACCAAATTTTTCGAACCGAAATCAGAAACCCAAACTGATTGATTCGGGTCAGTTTGGGTTCGAGGTTTGGGTACCCCGAATTGGACCGAAAAAATCAATTTTTTTTAAAAAAAAAAATTAATGAAAAAAGGAGAATGTATTAATGTGAACAATGTTTTTGAAAGATAATTGTGATACCATGTGAACAACAACTAAAGGTCATAATCAAAATTGCACATTAGGAGGAAGACAATATACGTAAAATGAAAAGAGGAGAACTCATTAATAGTGTACGTCGAAGAAACAAATTCTCAACTATAATCAAATTATCATAACAAATTAGAACTCAAATTTGTCCTCATAGTAACCTTCTTAAATGAAAAGTATGATCGCGTAACTTTCTACCCATGTTTTAGCGGATCAACGAAGTGGAAAACTATCTTGGCCTTTGTTAAATTTGTGCGGAAGTCGTTGGCTTTTATAAAAACCGAATGAAATCGAACCGGACCGAAACCGAATAATTTGGGAAGCGTTTGGGTTACATAAGTATGAAAATCTAAATCGAACTATAAAGTTTGGGGAGGGTTTGGGATACCCCAATCTTTACCCCGACTGAAACTGAAAACACCCCTATCCACAACAGTTAAAATGCTTTGTTTAATGATTATCCTGGCTCGAAATGAAAGAGTATTGATGCTAAAAAAAACAGAGCTCGAAAAAATAAATTATTTTGATTACATCTTTCTCTTTTCTCTCTTGTATTTATCAATTGAGAAAAAATGAAAGTGAAAGTTGCTTTCAATTGGTCACAGGCTTCTATTCCTCACTCAAACACTCACTTTCTTCTCCTCAAACCTTACCTTCTTTAATCTCTTCCCCTTCGTTGAAATGACACAGTATAGACTCGGCTCTCTTGTGCCAGAATGTATACAAACTCGACCGCTCGTCGCTGTTCACAGGTGACAGGGTGGTGAGATGGTGGTTCGTGGTGTCGAAATTAAGAGGAGTTAGCTAGGGTTTGGTGTTGTGTATTGTGTTATAAATACAATGTATCAATTGGAAAATAGGTGTAAGTACAATGTATCGATTAGGTAATGTGTGTGATATGCCAACGTGGCTGCTTTGTTGGCAAGTTAAAATGCCAAATGGGATGCCACATCATATTTGCTTAACGGTGTTATAATGCTCAGATAAGGGATGTATCGATTGCAAACAAACAAGTAAAAGGTTGCTATATTTGAAAAAACAAAAAAAGTATAATATATTGATTGGAAAATGGGTGTAAGTATAATGTATTAAAATGTAGTTAATCCTATATATATATATAAGCTAGCTATGCATAAACATATTGAACCTTTTCTTTGGATACAACCATAGTCTTGGTACAACAACCACCAACACAAGTTCTTCATCTATATATATATATATATATATATATATATGTATATGAAGTCGTCAACATCAGATCCGTTATTTGATTCAGTTACTTAAATTAAGATCACGTATTCACCGCAAAGAAGAAAAGTAAAAACTTTACCGCGCATACAATTTTTTTTCCTGAAAGTTTAAAAGAATGCCATTTTTTTTAAAGCATGTGATATATTTTGTCTCAGAATATTTGCGTTACCGTTTCTTTAAGGAAAATGAAAAAATCATTGCGCTATCACATGCATACTAGGCCATTAATTCTTGATACTTGTAGACAAATCATTTAGTTTTAGCCTAGGTAGTGGGAAGGAAATTAGGGATAAGGGGCCGGGTGTGCATGGGCAATATATATATTTAATCAAAACGTACCCATTATATTATGTAAAGGATACCAGCTGGTCCTCCGGTGGTCGATCTATGGGGGAAAGCCACATCGATCTGCAAGGTTAGGGCCTAGCCCTAGAGCTGGGTCCGGTCCATGTGGGGGTCCCATTATATATATATATGGTCCGCTGTGCTCGGCGTAGGAGGTGCTTACCGTCATGGTATGTCCGCATTCCCCCAACTCAATTCACTTTCCCTGTCTCCCCCAAGGTCAGGTCTGTCCATATATTATTATGAATGATTGTATATAATACAAACACAGAGAGAGAGAGAGAGAGAGTGTGTTATAGTCCGAGGGAAAGAGAAGCATTCATTAATTAATTTTATTAAGAAGGGGTGCATTTCAATATTTCATATATTGCAGTCAAATCATGAGTCATGGGCTGTCCGTCCAATTGTCTCAACTGGATCCTTCCTTCATCCCCCACTTGCTTCTCTCTTCCATCTAGTAAGTAAGACCATCTACCCTGAATATATATATATATATGTATACATAAAATTTCCTATGCGGATTACTGTTCACAAATTACCTTCATGGATTGGCTTATTTGGCATGCTTCCCAATGAAATTCTTTGATGAAATTTGGTGGGGATGTTCTTCATCGTGTGTAGAACATCTCCACCAAATTTCATCAAAAAATTCAACTAGAAAGTGGATTAACTATATGATTGAAAAATATTGGTCCAGAAATAGATATATAAAATCCAATATTTTTCAATCATATAATTAACCCACTTCCCGGTTGAATTTTTTGATGAAATTTGGTGGAGATGTTCTACACACAATGAAGAACATCCCCACCAAATTTCATCAAAAAAATTTATCATGAAACATGCCAAATGGGCCAATCTCTACGGGCAATCCGTGAACAGTAATCCGCACCAGAAATAGACTCGTATGTTATATATAAAGTAGGGTAAATTTACCTTATATACAAACGTATTCGGTGATTATGTTTAGTAAATTAAAAATACTGTTATTTAGCATAGTGATATATATATATGCTAATTAAAGATGGTTGAAAGAAATTAAGCTGGTCACCGTATTGAAGAGGTGGTGCTCGTGAAAGGGCTAGCCGAACAAATTTACATGTGAGAAATAGTTGTACGCATTATAATTGTGTTGCATTAATTGATTCTATTTGAGACTAAAATTAATTTTAGTTAAAATAATATTACCCCAAGTTTTGACTTTTCAAATTTAAAAATCACTACAGCACAAATGACTATTGTTAAAATAATATTATGCCTTTAAAGCTTGAAATACAATGGCTTAATAAATTAATTTCTCTAAAGGAAGTCAAAACTGCATGCTTTAAAAATAAATATTTTTTATTTTACACATAATATTTATGTATATGCAACCTTAACCAGAGATGCTCCGAGTATTAATTTGAGCCGAGGTGCATGTGTTTTCTTTGTTAAAATAAAATAAAGATTTGAGCCAATTAGGTGGCCGGGATGCTGTCAATTGCATGAAAGAAGCAAGATAGCAGCCGGCTAGGTTGAGGAATGTGGGGAATCATTTTCTATACCATGCATGTGTCGAAAATGTGGATAACTTAAGCAAGGACCAGACATTAATGAACCGAATGGCCGGAATTTATAACAGGACCACAGATATATTAATCCATGTATTGAATATAATCCCCTTATTATTAGGTAAAAGAAAGATAAATAGCAAGAAACAAAAAAGTAATGGACAAGCGTCTTTTATGCAAAATGTTATCCAAAACTACGTGAATCTAATTTTTGGAGTAAAAGAATAACAAATATTATAACTAAACATTTGTTAACTATATCTATGTGCAAGCTTTAACACACCTATTGCATATGCGCGGAAATTTTTAATAAAAAATTATAATTGGCTACACAAATAGGAGTGTATTAACTAACTACCCCCATCAAATTGCACTTGAGAGGGTTTGAATCCTGCTTACTCTTGTGAAAAGTACAAAGTCATACCATCTAACTTAGAGTTAATTGGTAACAAAACTCTTTTATTGATTAGCTAATGCTTTATAAAAGTAGGGATAGACTAAAGATACTATTTTATCAATAATTTAATTAATTAGTAAATTATGTAAGAGGATTGTGTTGCTAACGGCTTTGTAATCTGTTGACACCCTCTCCCTCTCTGTTCTTGTAGCAAGATGAGACTTTGTTGGTTCACTCTTAATGTGCTATGGTTGTATATTCACTTATTCATAGTTTATGTGAAAAAATTGCTTGAATGCATGTTCAACAAATTTAAAATTGTTGTAGATTTTTTATTTTATTTTTAAATTAAGAACCTTATTTAATTTGGGATTGAATGTTTTAATAAAAATAATTTAATTTCAGAACTCTAAACTACAAAATTAGTTTTGTTAATATGACACGTTATTTTAAAATTAATTATTTTTATTTTTATTTAAAATATCTTTAAGGAGCATTAATTATCAAGAAGAATGTGACCAATTTCCTCTTCTACAATCCTTTCCCACGTCCGACATTTGGGTGCGGGTCTAATGTCTTTTCCCCTAATAAACAAAAAATGAAGTCAGATCTTGTAGATAATACATTAAATATACATACATAATTCATAATACCCATCGACTTAAAAATTAATTAATACTTCCCTATCAAAGGAAGTAGAACCCATGGGCACATGACACTTGTCAAGTTGTCGTCAATCAATCACTCGGGGGTGATGTCTTGAATATTGTGCATTTACCAACTTTGTAGTGTATATATATATATTTAAAATAAATTATCCTAACGCTTCATAAATTATTAACTCAAAGTGTTATTTTAGTTTTTAAATTAAAAAACATATCACTTTAATTCTGAAATTATTTGCGAGTGTTACTTTAATCTTTTCATCTAAATTTTCTGTTAAGTTAGTCGAAAATGAAGAGTATTTTTGTCATTTCAATTATTTAAAAAAAAATTAACATAATTAGATTTTCTATTAAAAAATTTATCAAAAAACACACACATATAAATACATGTGTACGTGTATGTTATGCGTGTATGTATATATATATAAGAATGATGGTGATGGATTTAAAAAAATCAAACTTTTAGATCCAACAAAGCTTTAAATCAATGTTAAAAACAAATCAAACCGGTTTTTCTTGAACCAATTTAAAAAAATATTTAACTAAAATAAAAAAAATTAAAATGACAAAAATGCCCTCCATTTCCGTCCAACTTAATAAAAAATTTGGGCGGAATGGGTTAAACTTTAAAGTGACACTTGCAAATAATTTACCAAAATGACACTAGGCTCATAATTTAAGGGCCATTAGAATAGTTTACTCATATATTTAATACGGCACAAATTTTTATACTGAATTATTATTTCTATCCATAATATACTTACCATGCTATGAACAAACATAATTTAATTAAATATATATCTAAGATGATTATTATTAGTTCACTCTCTAGCCACCTATTTGTAGCAATATATATATATATATATATATATATATTTAATGTGACACAAACTTTTATACTGAATTATTATTTTTATTCATAATATGTTTATCATGCTATGAACAAACATAATTTGATTAAATATATATCAAAGATACGATACCAAAAAGAAAAGAAAAAAATGCTATGAGCAAACAGTATTTGGATTTGTTTTATTGAAAAAATGATGAGAAAAGAAAATGGAGACAGCTAGGGTTGGAGTGTCAATGAATTTCCCCAGGCCCCAACCAAAAGAGAAAAATAGATGATGATGAGTTCCCATTTCACCAACTTGCTTAGTTAAGCAATCAAACAGAATTATGGTGAGGGCCATTCACCTTCCTAGCCACTTGTCTGCCTTGGACGTGTCCTGTCCCCAAGTCTAATGGCCAAACTCTAGTTAGTTTCTTCTAAAACTAATATTAAAACTCATAATTCAAGAGGGAGGGGGTATCAAACAACCCATCACACCCTTGGCCTTGGGGTCAGTGGGGCACCAACCAACCAACCAGCAACCCAACTTCAAAAAAGAACGCCCCCACCCACACACACACACCATAAGCTAACAGAAAAGGCCCCTCCACTCTGCTGAGCAGATCACTTCGTATATTTACTTGCAATTTCCAGTTAAAATTTGGCAGGTTTAGAATCCCATTAGTCTTAGCATGAAAAACTTGCTTGCTCACCGAATGTGTTATGACTAGATAAATTCAGGGGCATCTCTACATTAAGCACATATACTGATCTCTCTCTAATTTTACGCATTGAGAGTACAAGATAAATTACATAGAAATGTACGTGCATTATTTTGTATATGAAGATTCCGTCAACAATAATTACTCAATTTATAAATTCTCTCCCCGCCAAAATTCAATGTCATTCTTCCGACGCAGCTTCAACACTACTACAGATACATTAAAACCTTTAAAACTAGAGAATAAGGAAAAGAATACATATATAAAATGGATGCTTCACAAGCAGCATAAACTAAATATACCCTATTATACATTTCATAATCTGCCATTCTCTTTTTTATTGTAAGCTGATTAATCCAACTTGATTTATGGTGAGTAAGACAGTGACATTGTGATTCTTGTCTCAGATTAGATTTACGGTGAATGAGACATAAGAATATGCGTCCGCATCACCTCCAAAACCACCCATGCTTCCTTCATCCTCACTTTTCCAGAACGTGCTGTAAATTAAATCAAATAAATGGATGAATAAAATCTGATATATTATGTAAAGCAAACATGGATTCAACTGCCTTAAGCTATGTCATGCACTCATGCTTTTATAATCTCATTTTACCCACAAAAGATTAAGGAAATACATAAGTGATATGACTTCACACTCTTACTACAATTGAGCAACTTAATACACATTTCTTCACTCTAAGTTGTCTATATACGAGTCACACGTATTGCGTCTGTGAAAACCTAGTAAACATATAGGGCCAACACAACTAAACCAGCAAAGGCTTGACAGAAACCAGAAAGGGTTCATGTGGTCCTGGGAAATTTAAATGTGTCCCAGCCCTTTAAACTAGTGTCTTCGATCAGGAGGGAAATATTGACTGAGAGGGCAGTTATCCTGAACTTTTCAGACACAGAGAGAATTCAATAGTTAAGACCAACTCTGAAATATGGACCACCTAATAATTAGGATGAGACTATTTACAACCACCATTTATCTCACTAACACCTCTCATCTCACAAACACTCCTGAAATATAATTTTTTTATCACTAACACCCTCCTATTTACCTTAAGTAATTTATATAAAATATGTAATTAAAAATATAATTAACCTTAACTAAAATTAATTTATAACCTAAGTAATCAAAACAAAACTTCAAATAAAAAAAAAACCTCTCTGTCTCCCTCTCCCTCTGCGTCTCCCTCCCCGATGATTAACTCACGTACGACCGACCACTCTCTCTCCGTCTTCGTCTCCCTCCGGCGCACGACCACTACGTCTCCCTCTAGTTCTCTCTCCTAATGTGGGGAGAGTAAATGGAATAAATTCGGCTGAAGTGGGGAGATTGGCTTTTAAACCCACCGAAAAATTTAAAAGTTAAAATCTCCTCATGTGGGGTGAACATTTGCCATTTACTCTCCCTATGTAAGGAGTGTAAATGTAATAATGTCATCCAAAGTGGGGATACTGGCTTAGAAACCCACTGGAAAATTTTAAAGTTAAACTCTCCTCATGTTGAGAGAACATATGCTATTTACTCTCCTGATGTGGGGAGAGTAAATGACTATTTACCCTCCCCATGTGAGCCAAATATAGTCTGAACAGATGATAAAAAGTACTCTGTTTTATGGGTTTCATTCATCTTCTTCATTCTAAATAAATGTAGGATCATATATGAGAAATTTAATCCATCTTAATACTCCAAAAAAACATGTACATACCTCTTTTGTTTCATTATTCTTTGGAATGTCATTATTATCACCACATTCTTCTTTTTTCACCATCACCAAGTTCTTTCTTCTTCTATTCAAAACTTTTACTTAATGTTTAAACTACCAACCAATAATGCTTGCACTTGAATTTAATGTAGAAATTTTGATTTTTGGAGCCAAAATGGTAAAGAACCGAGTTTGAATGCAATACTCGGTTTGCTTGGGAAGAGGGTCACAAGGGAGAGTAAATTGGGTTTGTGGGGGAAGGGTGAATAAATTATGTGGGGGTGTTAGTGAGATATAAGGGGGGTGTTTTAAAGTGTGTGATTAATTTATTACCTATGGATAAATTAATAAATTAATTTTTTTACCTTAGAGTAAATATGTTAATTGGGGGGGGGGGGGGTTGTGAGATATAAGGGGAGTGTTTAAAAGTAGATCTATTTAAAATTAAATGGTGGGTGTTAGTGAGATAAATGGAGGTTGTAAATAGTCTCACCCAATAATTAAGCAATGGGATATTCAACCACATGCAGATTGTCACGGGGTGACCCTCTCGACCCCGCGCGGCGCCCGGCATCCAGACTCCCCCGGATCCGAGCCAGCCTAACAACAGCGGCAACACGCAGCGGAACGCGCACAAGACACCGAACAGGCCCTTACGTACCTGCATAGATTCCCGAAACCCATTAGTGCCGCAGACAAATAAGGACCGCATCGCCATGCCTCCTGGTGTTAGGCTTCTTCACGCATTGGGGTGTAACAAACCACCCCCACTCAATTCTGCAACGCCCTCGTTGCAGGTTCTGACCTTGTGGCCGCCACCAAAGTCATATTGCGTGCCCTTCACCGAAGCTCCACGATTCACCACAGTCCGGTTCTTCCCGTTCCACTAGTGTAGTCATGTCTCCGCTCATCTCTTCATAGCTTGATCCGCTGACCAACCTCTGATACCAATTGTCACGGGGTGACCCTCTCGACCCCGCGCGGCGCCCGGCATCCAGACTCCCCCGGATCCGAGCCAGCCTAACAACAGCGGCAACACGCAGCGGAACGCGCACAAGACACCGAACAGGCCCTTACGTACCTGCATAGATTCCCGAAACCCATTAGTGCCGCAGACAAATAAGGACCGCATCGCCATGCCTCCTGGTGTTAGGCTTCTTCACGCATTGGGGTGTAACACAGATCTTGACAACTTTTTCCCATACTTTTGAGCACTCCTATATCAAGATAAACCAGTATATGGAGAATGTGGAATGGATTATATAACAAATTTCTTGACTAGATGAATTTGGATTAATATATTTGTAATTTATGTAAACTGAAATAAGATAGGCAACTGTGCTGACAAACTGAAAAACAGAGTTGTTTTCATGTTTTGCCGGCCCTCCAGAAGGAATACGTGGTGGATGTTGAACTAAAGGCCAGCCTATCAAATCTGCTTTCAAAAACCACTCTTGTTCTTTTGATGTAAAGGCCACAGGATATTCATAAAAGAGATGGAAAGCAAAATTAGAAAGTCATAAGTAGTGTACCTATTTGAACTGTCACACAGTCCCTCCAGGATAGAACGGACTTTCTTTTCGCTTTTCACAGTAGGTGCCACTACAACCGACTGAAATCAATTCAAAATGACCGCTCAGCCAATATATTTAGGCTATAACTGGAGACATAAAAGAAATACAATGAGAAGTTTTTTTCTACTGTAAAGTTCAATTACCAAGAATGATGGTGGTAACCCATACCTCAGAATGCTCTCTGAAAAGACGCGTACAGCACAAAAATGCATCCAGGAGCTGAAAACCTGCAGAACAAATGCAATAAAACTATCCTGAAACATGCATACTAAATTACTAACAAGAAGTGTCGGAGATGTAACAAACAGAATAGAAGTGGAAAATTAAATTTTAAAAAGATCACCACACACTCAATTTAGTGAAGGGGAATTAGAAAATAATGAAGTGAATCGTCATCTCTATTATCATTAATGTAGTGGAATTCACTTTGTTTAGTACTATATGGTTCTAGAAAGTGTACGTACATGTCCAATGCCCAAAGCTATTTGGAATTGCAATGCTCACTAGGCAGTTCAATATGCATAAAAGTTACCTAAATCTGTATGAAGGCCATGTAAAAGTGAAAACCTTTCATCTAAAAGGAGCCTGTTAGAGTTAAAGGTGGAGGGAAATATAACTTCAATGATTGTATATTTGTATTCAGTAAAACTTAATTTTTGGTTTATTGTCCTATTTCAGACACGTAACATCTGGGATCACTCTTTTATCACATCAAGATAATGTTTTCAGCCCCCACTTATCCAATGTAGGACATAATCTATGGACCAAATCTCATGATATTAAATATGCCTTATTTAATCTTCACAATTGATTAAATTGAAATTAGTGTTATTCTTAACATATGTGGAAGTCAACACGACACTTAGTTTGTGACTGTGGGTGTAATTATTTGTTCTTAATATTCTTCAATCCATTTGGACCATGTGATATCAATTATCACATTGTAAACAATGTCAAATAGGCTTTTTCCTTGTATACCTCAACCAAGATATTCTAAATCTTGAGATGGAAATTCCTAGACATTTTCTTACCCTACAAGGTCTATTCTAAAAGAGATGGTCCTGCCATCTCAACAACTTGTAAAAAGAGTTCAATCCCATATCCAATCAAATGATGATATCAAACACGTATTCTAGTTGACCTAAAAAAGCCATGACTCCAGTTAGTTGTCCGCGCACTGACTCAAAACAATGACCAAAAAGGCAATGACTTTTAGATCAGCAAGTGGACTACATATTTTGATAAACATCTGGTTTGTCACCATGGTAATTTAATCAAGGTTCAGATATGATAAAAATCATATGACAATTTCAGAAGCTTCTCAGAAACGGAAAGTACCTCTCCATAACTGGTATAGCACCATTGCAAAAGGAAGGTTCTTAATGCATCCTGGTTTTGCATCAGTTTTTCTATCTCCTGCTTCCAAGTTTCTTGTGTTTCTGAATTATATTCAAAATCACGAATCTGAATCCATGTAGAATCAAGCGTGCATTCTATTAGAAGAGAGTTTCCACCAAAATCAATAGAAGTGTACCGAGAAGGAAAAAAAAAAAAAAAAAGAGGCGGATTGCTTTCATAGTACTTGGAGAGACAAATAACCTATTCAAATGAAAAACTCACTTGAAAATCTCTTTCGCGTGCCTTTGTTCTGAAATTGTCAGCATCACAACTGAATAAAGTCACAGTATAAAGAGCATATTCATTTTCCTCATACAGCTTCTTGGAGGATCTAGGGACCTAAAAGATAGAATTCAATCAAATATAATTTACTAAACAAAAATCTATTATGCATAAATCTATATCCTCACGAAAATCTGAAACTGGCAGTTTAGCAGTAAAAAAATACCACGCACTGCCTCAAAGAATGAACAGGGGAACATCAAAAGCAAAATAATGTTAAAAAATTTGAACAGCAAATGGAGTTTTACCACATAGGTAGTGATGGTCTCGTAACTTGACAACCAATCCTTCTGGGAATACTTGGGAACAACAGCAAGGAGGGTAACTAAATGCTCTGTGGTGATAATATCCGTTGGCTTCACTAAAGTAGAAAGATCACAAACAACTAAACTGGAAAACAGAGATATAAATCAGCTTAAGAATCTTGAGAGATAATGCATCATGCTAAAATGTGACACTCCAGCAAACTCTGATGATAGTGTCTTTACAAAGCATAGTAACCAAGTAAAAACAAAAAAAACTTTTTTTTTCCGACCATAATGTTATTTCTCATCCATGAACTACTATTTCCGTATTTCTCCATTACTTAGCAACTGCTCGTGTCAAAGGACGGAAATATTACTTTCAAAATCTTCTTTCCACCACACACAAACACCAAATCCACTCAAAATGTGCATAATTTAAATGCTTTATTAGGTGCATAGACAAAACAGTCACTAAAACCCTTCCCAGTCTCAGATCCCAGAACATTTATCCATGGTAAATCTGAAACTCATGACATACCTTCCAGTCTGCTTTCTGTTTATGGTATTGAGTTGGCTGCGCACATTGTTATACTCAGCAACACGAACCTATCACAGAGAACTGCAAAATAAGTAACATCCTCAAGAAGGCTTTAATGCAAGGCATTCAAAATAAAATCCAAGAGTCAAACATTAAAGGCCCTTATTCGTCTGCCCCAGACTTGTATGTTGAGCCACTTACGCAGGCAATAAAACATGCACAAAACTTAATGCTCAGTAAACAACAGTACCAAGCATCAGCAAATAACATCAGACACACTAATTCTCAAGTAGTCAAATGGACAGTCCCCAAGCGATAGGTCACAGCAAACATTATAAAGGTAAAACCAAGAGCAGGGCCGACTATGATATGAAGGCTCATCAATTTAGATCTGGTGTAGATATACATCTGGGTGTTTGTTATATATGTGACGAGGGGCCAGATGCAGATTTTGAATACATTAGCGGTGAAAGCAAATTCTGAAATTTCAAATTATATTGAAGGGCTGTGGTATAATGTCTATTCATATTGGCAGAGTTGGCTTGCAAATATCCTTCGGGCGTCGTGGGTGGAGTTACTGATAATGATCAAAGTTCTCAAGCTTTTGTTTGAGCAGGAGAAGATTTGATACCAATGTTAATTTTAATGATTGGTTTTGTATAATTGGTGATTGAAGAGTCAAATATATGATACTCCCCATCTCTTCATGAGGCTGTGATATGTTTGTCACCATGTCTTATTCTTTGAATGTACAGATTATTCTACAACACCTGCAACGAAATAGCATTTTGTAGATTTTTTCTCTTTGCAGGCAGAGTATGAAGGCTAAAAATGATACTAAATGTGTGTAGAGCAAGCTCATTACTATAGAGGGCTTTTATCTAGACATGCCCTTCAGGTAGCTTTTTGCCATGTCCTCCTCAAAAAGCCAAGGTCTCGGACTTTGTTCATGCATGTTAATGGCAGCTTCCACAATATTTTATTGCAGCTTCTCCTGATATTTGTAATTAAATTATGCAAGTTCAGTTTTATCCTAAAGGTGATTCTTTAATTTGGCTTTCTTTTGGTCATATTTCTTCTAAAAGTCTGGATCAAGTTTGCAGCACTCATGTTTGGCACTTTGCTTGGATGTCTTCCCTTTGGCAGCAATCCATTCCCCCAGTCGATCTATTTTGGTCCACAGAGCTTTGAGGAATAGGATCCTTAAATAAGTAAATCTCAGTAAGTGTGGGATGTGTCTTGTTTCTTGGTGCAGCATGTGTAACAATGCTGCTGAATCTGCTGGGAACTTGTTCTTTGAGTAACCATTTGCTAGGCAGGGTTGATGGACACTTTTAAAGTTAAAGTTGGAAGGTCTGGTAGTTTTATAAACTTCATTAAACGCTTAACTCTTTTGTATGAGTTCTCAAGTCAAGAATTTATGGCTTACTGGAATTGCTGCTACTCTTTGGGGAATTTGGTAACAGCCTAACAGGTAGCCCCATTTTTTGGTATCTCAGTTATGCTAAATCTAGCTGGATTCAAGAGGCCAGTTTGGTTTCCAAGGGGACTATGAACAACACTGTTCAGGTTATATTGATGATTAAGCAGTTCAATGCCCAGTGTCGGCCTCAGAAAGCTCCTTACTCATCAAAGTCCTTTGGCTGCCTCCTTTATTTGGGTGGGTTAAATGCAACACCAACGACTTATCAAAAGGTGCTACTAGTCAATCAGCTTGTGATGGTATTTTTTGGAATCATCGAGGGTTTAATTGTGGGTTCTTTGCTCAGACTCCCAGAGTATGTATGTTACAAAGGCTTTTTATGCTGAGTCGTCTAATGCGGTGATGTTAGCAGTGGAGGTGGCTTATCATAGGGAATGGAGGAGATCTGGTTTGAGATGGCCAGAAATTGTGTTGCACTGATTCGTTAGGAATAGCAGCCATAAAGCTCCTTGGGTTATCAAAGGGTGATGGGAGGCTGCTTTCAGATGCTTCCTCAAATGGAGTACAGAGACTCCCTCATTTTCCAAAATGGCAATGTTCCTGCCAACATTTTGTCTAATATTGGCCTCTCTTATCCTGAGTTTACTTTATGGCATTGTGGGACTCAAGAAGGAGCTGCAGCTATTGTTCTTAATGTGTTAGGGCGGCCTAGTTGTAGGTTCTCCTAATGTTTGTTCTTGCTTTGTCTCTTCTGTTTTCTCTTTCTTGCGTTTAAGTTTTAATAACAGGCTTTGCGCCAGCTTTTATTCAAAAAAGGCCATGGCCTTATCATAATGTAGAGTGATAATTTATTTCTTGATTTTTATTATTCATGTTGTTTATTTTGTATGAAGTTTGGCAAAAGATCTGATGATGGGTGATATTGATATTTACTTATGTGGTTGATCTCCTTGAGCTCTCTCCTTTTCCAATGTTGTTGGCCTACGAAGCCTTAATTGATAATTGGGATGATAAGAAACTGATGGCTTGAAAAAAACTGGGGGGAGAGAGAGATGCAGCCGCACTGCTTGCCTGGTCAGTGAAAGCAGAGAGGAGGTAACTGGACGAGGATACTGCTTCAAGCCATACAATGACTTCTTCACTATATGTCAAAGGGGAAGTCTGCTTTGCTCTATTTTCTATAGTTCCGGTACATAAAAACAACCAACGTCAAGGGACATAGAAATTACGTAAATCTATTGATAAATCATTCAAAGGCAACGGTATCCATCATGGCGGGAATCATCTAGGATGTCTCAACAGGATTGACAGTAGCAGGTAGTACAACAACATGCACTAGAATGGGAATTGGATTACTAGCAACATGACTTGTAGAAGCACCTTGGGCAATGTGGGAAGCTCAAAGGTACCTTAATGATGAAACAAGTCCGCCGCACAGAGAATTGGGAATATACTCGTATCAACGGTTAAGTCAATTGAGTATTCCTATGTTATGAAGAATACGATGAGTTCCAATGACTCCTGCATGCAATTTCCTGAAAGAATTACTGAGATAACCTATGGGCTCCCCTTCACCACATTCAAGAGTCCGACATTGACCATCAATAGCAAGTTTATAACCTTTACTACTTAAACAAAATTTTTATATGATAGAGGCAAGCAGATTTTGGATATGTTGGGCAAAAAAGTAGCATTTTCAAAAGGACACGGGAGTCAGCAGTAAAAGGGGATCAATTAATTGGATGTGACTAGGTCATGCACTCATTCCACATAAATATCCCTCCAGATTTCAGTGCAATTCTTCCCTTAAACTTGAATTAGTTCTGTCACTAATAGAAATCCCTCAATGATGTGGAAATTGCATCTCTCTCTCTCTCTCTCTTATCTGTGTGTCTCTGTGCATGTCACATTTCTACCAAGTTTACCATTTCTAGTTTACACAGTAAAGGCATGCAGGACCATCTCTAAAGGATTTAACTTTTGGTGAGACGTAGGCAAAAATATCATAAACAGGAGGGACAATCCTATTCAATCATTTTACCAAGGGGAATGTGTCCATCTTTTTAGCTTAAGGCAGGCTTTAGAGACTAAATTAAATTAATGGGTGTCGTAGTTGATAAATCATAACTTGCCTTTTATTTAGAATTGAAAAGGAAGGGGATGAAATGGTGATGTGTAATTTCAAAAGGAGATACTTTAAAGGATATTTAATATGGATTAGAGGCAAAATAAAGTCTAGTACTTTAAATCAATGAGGTAATTGCAATAGCAAAGACTTAGAACAAGCAATTAAGATGGCACTCATGTATAAAGGAAAATTACCTAATCAATTCCTGCTAATAGTATCCACTATCCAATATGATGTCAATTCCAAAAGGAACATGCACAAATGGGTGGATAATAACAAAAATATACAACCAAAGCGAACCGACACCTTAAGATCATCCTCTATGTTGGCCACTTGTACATGAATGCCATCCAAAATCTTCTTAAGAGGAGACACTGTGGGATACTTGGCCTCGTCCCACACAAATCTACAGTCAAAAGGTAAAATTCAATTGACTCCACATAAGAAACCAATCCAAATGCATCATTTTATAATAAAAATCACTGAAATGCCATTACCTAGTAAGGTAAGAATCAACAGGAATCCCATCAACCCTCAAGGGAGTACGGATGACACCAGAAACCCTTTCCAATTCTTCGATCTGATGCCGTGTCTTGTGAGAAACACCTTCAATAAAGCTATTTGACTATGAAATAACACAAAGCGGGATCATATTAATCCTTTGGAATAGGTAACTTAACTATTTGCTAATTTGAAATTAAATATTAATACTGTGGAATTGGTAACTTAACTTTTGTTTTTTGGTAAAATTTGAAATTTTATGAATCAACCAAACGAACTACATGAGAATAATATCTGAGAGGTGGGGAATCGAATTGGGAAAATGTACTACCTTGATAAGATCATCGCTGAGTGATTTAGGATGTTGAACTGCGAAATTCAAGGAATAATGATTGATAATAAAATAATATAGGAAAGAGAAGAGCAGATATATTGGTAGAAGACTACATATTATTATTATTATTATTATTATTATTATTATTATTGTTGTTGTGTAATAATTTAGATAAACAGATAGATGCGTGTACCCTGTATAGAGGCGTATCGAAGGAATGCTTAAAGATTTGTTCTTGCAAGCGACTCCATAAAGAAGATGGAGGAGAGTTATCAACGGGGAGAGAAACAACCCAATATCTCGTTCTCGTTCAACTCATTATTATTATTATTATTACTATTATTTCCTTCCCTTCCATTCCCTTCTTCCTTCCTTGAGGGGATAACAATCGATGTTGGTCCTAAACCTGTAAATTGGGTCGGCCAACCCAAACACTACACCCGTTAATTCAAGCGGCAATTCTATCTTCTGTATATTATTAACCATTATTATTCCCTCCAAAAAGGAAAAAGCTTCAAGTTTGACATTATTAAATATATATAAATGAACTTTTTTATAAATTAATTAATTATATTACTATTAAAGAAGATGATGCTTCATGTGCCCAAAATGAGATGAAGCTTTCCTTGCTCCAACTATATATTAAGGTCTTTTACTGGTATTAAATTTCCTATAAACGGTCCTCATATTTCTCATAGTTTGTTTGCTGATGATGCTTTATTCTTTTTTAATGGAATTTAAATTCGTGTCACTCATTACATGATATTTTGCAAACATATTGTGGGGCTTCAAGTCAAGTTATAAATTTTCAAAAGTCTAGCATTGTCTTTGGCAGTAATACCCCGGAGTCTGTCAAGGTAGAGGCAACTGCCATTTTTGGTGTTTCTATTGTAGATGCTTCGAGCAAATATTCGGGCCTTCCCTCGGATTGGTGTAGGTCTAAGAAGCAGGCTTTAGTGTGGCTGAAAGATAGAATCTCCAACAAGTTATCTGGATGGAAAGACTCTCTTTTGAGCCAAGCGGGTAAAGATGTGTTGATAAAATTTGTAATTCAAGCTATTCCTATATATGCAATGTCAATTCTTAAATTTTCGAACTATCTTTGTAAAGATCTAAATATGTTAATTTCTAAATTCTGGTGGAAAAAGACGGGTTCTCAAGGCATTCATTGGAAAGATTGGTCGCATATTGCTAAACCCAAATATGTTGGTGGACTAGGTTTTAAAGATTTTAAAAATATTAATTCAGGTTTACTTGCTAAACAAGCCTGGCTTCTAATGATGTATCCTAATTCTTTATAGGCTAAAGTGCTGAAAAGTTTTTATTTTCCTAATCAGGAGTTTTGAGATGTACCTTCTAATAAAACTGGATCGTGGATTTTTCGTAGCATTCTTTATGTCAGGGACTTGCTGAAAGCTAATTGTTTATGGAAGGTTGGGAGCGGAGGTTCGATCAATATTAAGTCAAATCATTGGGTTAAAGAATTTCCTTCTCTGAAGGACTATCGTACACTTTCTCTTAATTATGTAAGTCAATTAATTTTGGCATTTTTGGATGATTGGAATATTTATCTCATTAATTCTATTTTTCCTCCAGATGTGGCATTTGTTATTAGTCAAATTAATCTAAGTTCTCCTCTTGGGCAAAACCAGTTATTGTGGCCTCTTACTAAAAATGGGGAATATTCAATTAAGTTGGGAATGAAGGTATTACAAGACTCTTATCCAACCTTGAAGTCTTATTCCCCAAGTTCTTCTTCCATACATTTTAAGTTGTTATGTTGCATTATTTGGAAGGTCCTGGTACCGCCTAGAATTAAGTATTTTCTTTAGAGTTGTGTTTTAGAAGGGCCGCCAACTAGAAAAGCGCTATAGTCTCATAAGTGTGCTTCATCTCCTATTTGCCCTATCTGTTGTAAAGAACCCGAAATTATAGAGCATATCTTGACTTTATATCATTGGGTTATGGATCTATGGTATAAAAGTCCTTTAAACATTTTAATCGAGTTAAAGCATATCTCGATATTTGAAACTTGGTATTTTGATACTTTCTCCAACTTGGACATAATTTATATTGATGGTTTAAAGGTTTCGTCTTTGTTATGCTATCTATGTTAGTTTATTTGGAAAGCCTGCAACGAGCTAATTTTTCATGGCATCAATCCTAAGGCCTCAGTTGTTATTTCTAAATCAGTAGCAACTTCTTTTGAATTTGGATTAGCTTCTAATAAGCTGTTAACGTCTTCTTTAGACGAGCTTTCTCCTGGTCCTAGCTGTTGGTCAACTCCTTATCCAGGTATGGTAAAAATTAATTATGATGGTACGTACTCTGAAAACCTTAAGTTGGGCTCAGCTGCTTATATTATTAGGGATCACACTAGTGCCGTGATTGACGGGAAAGTCTCATTTTATTCTTGCTCCTCTCCAATTATGGTAGAAGCAAAAGGTATTTTTAATGCAACTATGTATGCTGCTCTTTGTTTTTCTTCGCCTATTGTGATTGCATATGATTATAAAATTGTTATTGACGCTATCATAATAGAGGCTTCTATCTTATTATGAGATGATATTGGTGTGGTGGAAGCTATTCGAGATGCGGCTAGAAAAGTCCCTACAATTTTTTACTATTTTGTTTATAAAGAAGCAAATGCGCCCACTCATTGGGTTGCTACTAATGCTAAGTTTGGCAATCTACCTTTAGACTGGACTTTCAAGCCTCCTCCTGCGCTGTCTTGCCTTCTCGCTCTCGATGTTAATCATCAAGACAATAGATGATGTTAAGTTTGGTGCTCATTTTGCATTGTTTTTTCTTTATTTTGTTTGTCTTTGTTATCCCTGTGTAAATAAAAAAATTCTAAATTAGGGGTGGATTTTTATACTATTATTGTTGGTGTTAAAAACTGAAAAGGTATTTTACACTTTACAGTCAAATGATTAGATCAAATGATTAGTATAATAAATGCAACAAACCAACCGATTCAAAGATGTATAGAGGATGTTGGCCTCGTATGAAGATACGGGTTAGTCCTCCTCTGTGGAATAGAGCTAGGAGCTCAATTTTGCTTTGTTATTAATATAATTAAGTGGAAATTACAAACTCACCAAGATCTCTCTAGCTAGTCTATCCTCATAATATTACAATGAGAGTATGTCTATGACTACACAAAATCTAACATCTCTGTACTTAGAGCTCGACTGTGTGTTTGATCCCTCTCTATCGTTCTTTGGTTGTTTAGAAGTAATTATCTATGGTTGAATTAATTCTTAAGTTGTTAAGAGAACTAAATGTTTCTTTTATATATATGACTGAGAGGAGACACGTGTGTGAGCTCCCAGAGCAGGTCTGAAGCCATGCCTTGATCATCACCAACTCTGACATTGGTTCTCCATGAATTCTGGTACATTAAATGTAGTTGGTGTGCATTTAATAAAGGTCAGAAAGGTTTTGCGTGTTTTACAGCGTAGGTAACAGTCGCTCATACTGCTCATCAGCCACCCTGTCAGAGTGGTCGGACGATAGGGCTACGGAGCTTATCAAAAGAGCTCTGGAGTCCGAGCTCCGTATTTTGTTGTGCACGATTGACTCTTGAGTAGGTATCCAACTTATAAGGGGGTCCACTTTCCTTTCAGTGGTCAAACAGGGCTCCTCCGAGATCTTTCCGTCGAGATAAATCTGATTATTGACGTGGATGGTCACGTGTTAGCTCGTGGTTAGCAGAGTAAATTTGGTTATTAATTTGCACTATCAATTGCCCCTATCCTTGCCATTCAACTCAGAAGAGCTCAATGGGGAGGATAAACTCATAACTCAGAGTTGATGTCAGCTCGGAGCTCTAACGGCTCGAGCCGTTTACAATGCAAACTTTCGACGACTATCTTGGGTTGTCAATTTTGGAAGGTTGAATACTTGACTTCAAAAACCTCATTATTTCCCATCACTTTGCTATTTAGAGCTCTTCATTTGGCAGTTACAATTTCGGAGATATCGTGCCCATCAAGTCCGGATTTATTGGAGAACGTGCGAACATGTGGTAGTGGGTCTGTGAGTGGGTAGTTAAGGCGTGAGTGGACATTTAGCTTCTCCAACACACCTTATATAAACCCCATTTTCCTTAGCAGAATTTTCACTTCATCTTTCTTAAACCTTAAGTACCTTAGAGCCTAGAAATCCCAAATTACTTCATCTTTTTAATAATCTAGCCTACAAACACTTTTCAGAGAATTATTTCTAGAGATTCGCAAGTGTTCCTCTAGAGGACTTCATAAAGTTCATTCCTCACTTCACACCCTCTACCCCTCTTCATTCTCTTGCGTTGCTCATGTAGCACTTTACTAGCCAAGTCTTGAACTAGGAGATTTCTCCTCAAGGGGAGACTAGATCTTTTTCTAGTGCGGCTCCGGCCGCCATTCCCCAACATAAAACCATCTCTATCTTGGATAGTGATGAGCTAATCACCACCATCTTCCTTCCACCAATAGTTGGTTCTTCTAAGGGTGCCATTAAAGCGTATTCAGAGTACATCAACTCCCTGTCAGTATTCTCCATTCCTTCTACATTTTTCGAGGCAGATATCCCAACATTCAAGGCTAAATACCAAATTCTTGCTAGCGTTAGAATCAAGGCTCTCGATTTAAAGGAGAGTGTCTGCAATTACAGACCTAGGGAGGTATGTTTTTTTGAGTCCGCCTTCGAACGCATGCTATAGTTTCCTATGGATGACCACTTGAGGGAACTACTAGCGGCTTTTGACCTGGCCCCATCTAGTTATCACCGAATATGCAGAGCTGCCTAATAGGCCCCATCTTAATATTCAGGGCCGTATCTGTCAGGGGCCACGAGGTCACAAGAGAGAAATTCCTCACCCTGTTTCAACCCAAGGACGGAGGGAGCAGGTTTTAGTTTCATACTATCTTAAAATTTTACCGTCTCATTCACAAACACACCGCCTTATCTATCTCTTCTACACATTTTCCTATATTTTCTCTTTAGATCTGAAACCGCCAAATACCTATGCGGCACTACCACCCCACCACATTCATACACAATATTTAATTCCAATCACTTCATCTACTCTCGCATTTTTTAATTTTACTGGACTTATTTCAATCCGTTTGAGGTTAATTTCTCATCTCTCTCTTTTATATCCACTTATCATTCAGCTTTCCTTAATTAATCAAAGGCTAATCCTATTAAACTTTAAATATCCAATATTTATCTTTATTTTTTTAATCGTGTTAAACTTCAATCAGTTGGCTTCCAAGTATTTGGTAGACGTGTATATGTTGATTATAATTTATGATGTAATAATATTTATACATGGTTTAGTGTTTTTAGAATAATTGATTACAAAAGCTTAATTAAAGGTAAGGAAAAATAACTTAATTGTTTTGTTTTAGCAAAAAATGCTTACTTTTGTTCGTCTATTTTTAGTTCTATTTTTAGGATTGATTTTTTGGTAATGTATTGTACCATACCGTACCATACCAATATTTTGGTATACCAAAAATTTGGTGTGCCAATGATAATGAATTTTGGTATACAAAATTTTTAGAACGGTACACTTAGTATGGTACGATATTGTACCAAAGCCACCTGTGAACACTTCATTTTGCGACCTTCGCAAAAATTTTGAACTCCAAGAAAATGAGTACACATGCATGTACAAGCATTTCTAGATGCATGCATACCATACACATGTGATACAAGTCAAAGAAGAAAGCCTAAAGGACCCCGGATGAGAAGTTACAAAATTATCGAAAACTGTCGGAACCAAAAACCGTCAAAACTTTTGGAAACTTGTGAAAGGAGAGTTACGCATTTCAGATCATTCTCAAACTTTGAGAGTTATTAGATATTACCATAAGGAGTAGCATATTCGAAAATCAGCTTGAATTGACGGTCGGATCTCCAAAAATTTAAAAAATCATGAGTTTGTTTCGAGTGATCAAATGGAGGTCTTCTCGAAGTTAAAATGGTCTGAAGTTTGGTCAGTAGATAGGTCTTATCATGGGGAAGAATATACTAGTTCAGCTTTGTCGGACATGGGATCCTCAAGAATCAATTTGTCTATCATGCAATTCTAGTCGAAATGTCCTTCGTAACAAATTAAAATAAATAGAGGCCTTCCCGAATTCTGATCGACCTCAAATTTGGAAGCAAGCTATAAAACATTTGGAGGGAAAACATAACCATAATTCAGGAAAATACAACGGCTGAAAGTTTAATTGTCAAGGTTGTTGTACGCAAGTACGTTTTATACGCGGGAACAAACTCTTTGTACCAAACCGAGGAGACCGAATCCTTCCCGAACTCCGATTGTTTCTAATTTTTTTATAGAGCCTAGAAGACTTCTACTGTCAATACATATTCAAAAATTAGCATCATGCAACGATTATAATTTGACTTGTCGTACAAACAAGTGACCTTGTTTACAACAAGTACCTTTCCTACGCGAGAACAAACTCTTTGTACCAATCCGAGAAAACGGAGTTCTTACCGAACTCCGATTGTCTTAAAATTTTTACAGGGTCTAGAAGACTTATATTTTCAATATATATCCAAAAATTGGCACGATCCAACAGTTATAACTTGACTTGTCATACAAACAAGTGACCTTGTCTATAACAAGTACTTTTCCTACGCGGAAACAAACTCTTCTTACCAATCAAAGCAAAAGGAGACCTTCTCGAATTCTGATCGACCTGAAATTTTGATAAAATCTAGAAGACTTCTATTACCAATACATATCCACAAATCAGGATGATCTAACGGTGGTAAGGCTTCGCGATAAGCTCTAAGATTTCTGGTTGCAATATATTTTCTTGCTTTCCAAGCATTTTTTCAACTATAAATAGACCCCTCCTCCATTCATATTTTTCATCAACAATCAAGGAAATTTCATGGTACACACCAAGAGATCCTTATTCTCTCCCTCCAAGAGAGCTCAGGTATAGTTTTCTCTTTCTTCTTTTATTTATTCGTCATTTTTATAATTCATATTTTTTTCTGCATAATTTCTATCACTTGATAGCTTTTCAAAACCCCTTTTCAAATTGTTTTTCAAAACTAAAGGCGTATAGTAAACCCTAATCCAATTTCAAAATACTATTATTACTTTCTTACTTTTTCAAAAGTTTGGATTAGCTGTATTGTTATACGAAGGAATCAATAATCGCTATATATCTAATATAACTCATAGATTGCGGTGTATATGTGATAAATACTTGATTATAATATCACTATTTCCATCTATACCGGTTTAATCAATAGACTATAGTACACGATTGGTCAAATCACCTTGTGTCATGTCAAATATAAGATTCCACATCAAATCAGTCTCCGAAAAGCCTAAAGCTTTATAAAATCACTTGTTTCATTGTATCTATTATTATCAAACTCTCTTTTTTAAATCACACACACACACTTATTTTCAAAATTATGGGCGAACTAGGAAACACATCGTTTTCATCACATTCCCAAAATCTCGATTTATAAGGCAAGCACGAAAAGCTGTAAAGTAATAACAATAGTATGCAAGAATTGAATTATAACACACTCATATCCTACTAAAGAGACCGAAAGGGCGAATTGGGTGCCTAACACCTTTCCGATTCGTAACTTAATTCTCGAACCTTCGAATCAACTCGTTTCACATATATTGTGTATAAGAAGATATTTAGTCCTTAAATACGTCTCTTTTACATAAATCTTTTGTTTATTTAGTAAATAAACTGGCGACTCTTATTATTTTCAAAATCAATTTTCAAAGTAACAATGGAATCACTGCCCACGAGGACCCCGGGCGTCTAGAACGCGGGTTCTCACACCACCCCTACTCTAAATATTGTTGAATCACTTAATGAATACATTAGTCTCTCTTAATTAAACCGAAGAAAATATATATTTACGTTGTGATGCAATTTGCAACTTAGATTCCAATATTGATTTACTAGCTCTAGAATTTTTTAATAGCATCAAGTGTTCTGGGGTGCTTAATTATGAGCTAAATTTAAAGGTTGGTATTCACGTTATGTTGTTAAGAAACATTGATCATTCTACTAAGTTGTATAATGGAATTAGACTGATTATTACAGGGCTTGGAAATCATGTTCTGGAAGCCAATGTTATTACAGGAAGTCGTGCATGACATAAAGTTTTTATTCTAAGAATGACTTTGACTCCATTGAACCCGAGGTTGCCTTTTAAGTTTCAACAAAGGCAATATATCCTTTGATTGTTTCATATGCTATAGTTATTAACAAGAGTCAGGGTCAATTACTTTCGCGTATTAGACTTTATCTGAGAATACCTATTTTTAGTCATAAACAACTTTATATAGCAGTATCTAGAGTTACAAATCGTGTAGGATTGAAGATACTGGTTTGTGATAAAGATGGAGAACCAATAAATTCAACCACAAATGTACAAATGTAGTCTTCAAAGAAGTTTTCCAAAATTTGGATTAGCAATGTTGCATTTTAAAGTTTAAAATGTAATGACAATGTCTAATAGATTGTTATTTATATAACACATTTTCGTTTGATTTATTTATAATAAATTAATCTTTATATACTACCATCATAAATACACTCCTGTGCATCACACGAGTGAAAGTATTAGTTTTATTTATCATAAACACTCATTGTAATTAATACATTTTAAACTAATTTATTTATTACTAACACTTCACCCATTTAATAACATTAACTAATTAATTAATACATGATTAAATGCATAGCTAATATTTATTTTTAAAATAAATAAACTTAAATTCAAAACCATACTGGCAATTTAGCACTTACATCTTCATTCTTTTTCAGTAGAATAACACAACTGAAAAACCCTCCATCTCTTTTCTTCCTCCCCTTTTTTTTCATTTATCCAATAAACTGAGCTTTTCTCCTTTTATCTTTTTTTATCTCAATGCATCAAATCATCTCTGAGTTCATAGTTGAATTTGTAAAGGGTGTATGAAGCTTTAACACTTCATATGCACTGAGTTTAGGTATTGACACTCAGTCCATATGAACCGAGTAAAGCTTAATTTTTTTTGCCCCCCAAATCCAGCAAATGTATTATAAAAATATTCAATTCATGTAAGTTGAATAAAGTTGCATACAAAAAAGCCACAAACTCGGTTTCAATAAGCCGAGTATAGCCCATGAAACTCGATGCATGTGAGACAAGTAAACATTCATCACATCTTATAAATTGTCAATGGGTTCGTGTGGACCGAATGAAATTGTATAAAATGAGATGGATGGAGAGAGAAGGGGACGTTATATTACCGTCAAAGAAAAAGAAAAAGTTGTTGGAGAAAACTAAAAAAATTATTCTAGTGAATGTGAGTTTTTGGATTCATAATATTAAATTTGTTTAGATTTATTTTGAGTTAATAGTAATTTAGTAACATTTAATTATTTAATTGTTAGGTTAATCATTCAATAAAAGATTAAAGTTAAGGAATGTTTGTGATAGGAGGTGTTGAATAGTGATGAGAATGACAAATAAAATGAGTGTTAATATCACGACTTATTTGTGTAATACAAATTAAAATTACAAACTATTTTGAAATGGGCCTGGCACTAAATTTTTATTTTTTCTTAGTTACGTCCAATTTTTATTTTGTCCCAAATTAGTCACAAGTTAAACTCCCTCCCTTATCATTATAAATATATTCCTTTTAACAATTCAACCAAATCTCTTTTGGTACACCAAAATCATAGTGTCTCAATGGCAACTATCTTATAAGTATTCTAAGAACATCTCATTTTGTATAATTTTGGTTTGTATAAAATTTATTTGGAAGGGTATTTTAGATCACATAGTCAAATGATCGGGTCAAATAATTGATACAATGAATGTGACAAAACAAAAGAGTCAAAGATGTATAAAGGAGGTTGGCATCGTATGAAGATACGAGTTAGTCCTCATCTGTGGAATAGAGCTAGGAGCTCAGTTTTTTTGTATTTATGATAAACAAACAAGTATTACAAACTCATAAAAGCCTCTCTAACTATTTTATCCTCACAATGTTACAATAAAAGTTTTCTCAGGCTACACGAGTTCTCACTTCTCTATTCTAGGAGTTCTATTGAGTGCTCTGAGCTTCTATTTCTCTCTTGTCTTATTGCTATTGAATGCTGGATTCTCCATGTTCTCCGGTTTGTCTTGTTGTTTAAGTTGTTGAAAGAAGTAAATGCTTCTTATATATATATGACTGAAAGGAAACGTGCGGCCAGAGCTCTCAGAGCAGATTTGGGGCCATACTTCCATCGTCACCAACTCTGACCTTACTTCTCCATGAATTTTGGTGCATTAAATGTAGTTGGTGAGCATTTAATGAAGATAAAGGGAGTTCTGCGCGTTCTGCAGAGCAGGTGACAGTAACCCATACTTCTGCCAACCCCTCTAGCAGAGTGGTTAGGTGAGAGGGAGCTCCAGAGCTCGCTGAAAGAGCTTTAGAGCCCGAATTCCGCAATTCAATATACATAATTAACTCTCGAGCGAGTGCCCAATTCTTGAGAGGCTCTATCCTTCTTATAGTGACCCAACAAGACTCCTCCGAGCTCCTCCCGCTGGGGGAGGCCTGATTGCTGACGTAGATGGCCATGTGTCAGCTCATGGTTGGCGAGACAAATTGGATTAATAATTTGCACCATCATAATATGATCATATTCAATTCATGTAAGTCGAATAAAGTTGCATACAAAAAATAACAAACTCGATTTCAATAAGCCGAGTACAGCTCATGAAACTCGATGCATGTGAGACAAGTAAACATTCATCACATCTTATAAATTGTCACCGGGTTCGTGTGGACCGAATGAAATTGTATAAAATGAGATGGATGAAGAGAGAATGGGACGTCATATTGCCGTCGAAGAAGAAAAAGTTGTTGGGGAAAACTAAAAAAATTATTCTAGTGAATGTGAGTTTTTGGATTCATAATATTAAATTTGTTTAGATTTATTTTGAGTTAATGGTAATTTAGTAACATTTAATTAGTTGATTGTTAGGTTAATCATTGAATAAAAGATTACAGCTGAGGAATGTTTGTGACATAGGAGGTGTTGAATAGTGATGAGAATCATTTTATTATGAAGGTTGTTTGTGACAAATAAAATGGGTGTTAATATCACCACTTATCTAGGTAATACAAATTAAAATTACAAACTATTTTGAAAGGTCTGGCACTAAATTTTTTTTTTTTTTTAGTTACATCCAATTTTGATTTTGTCCCAAATTTGTCACAAGTTAAACTCCCGCCCTCGTCATTATAAGTATATTCCTTTTCACAATTCAACCAAATCTCTTTTGGTACCCCAAAAGAGCATCTCGTCTTATATAATTTTGGTTTATATAAAATTTATACGTTTTGTGAAAAAAAAAATGGCTTATAACAGTTTTTTAAGAAACTTTTTAACACCTAAGATTTGTGTAAAATACAAGCCCAATTTACACATCTACATCATCTTTCTCTCTTCTTAATTTTTACAAAAACTTTAAAATGATATAACTAAAAATCTAAAATTTAATTTTTAATAAAATTTATATTTTTGAAATCTACTCATCAAAATCTAAGAAATGAGATTCATTATGATTATGAAATTATGTATAAAAAAATTTCATACAAAATTATTGAATATTACATATAATAATATAATTCATTTGTGTAATTTTTATTGATTCATTTAAATTTTACATATGAATATTATTGAAGTACAAAATAAATCTATAAATAATTTGCCTAAAATTTTCTTTCACGTAGAATTTTACACAAAAATATAAACAATAATGAGAGATGCTCCAAAAAATAGTTACATCAAGTAACGAGATCTATCATCAAGGCAAACGTCACTTTACCATCACTCAGAAAGGTAAGCGGCATAAATCCTCCATTAAATCAATCATTTTCATCTTAATTTTTATCATACTTTGAGCTTGCATCAATTAGAGCTCACCTCTCGATCAATGTGTAACACATTATTACCAAAAATCATTATCAGTACTATGACTAAATGAGAACTAAAATAATAAGTAGAAAATATATATAATCAAAACTAAAACTGTGCAAACATAACTAAAAAGTAATGAGAAATACTTGAAAAATAATTTTTGTTTTAACGAGATTTCCCGTCACACGGTCACAAATGTCATCCCCTTAATTTTAAGTGAGACTTTAATCTATGAACTATTGAATTATAGATGCTTAATTATCAACTAAACTAGAATCACATTTTTTAAAATTCAATCTTGAGGTACTATATACATGTACTAGAATTCTAAGCGAGCACATTTGTAGTTTAAATTAACTTTTATAATAGTGAATTAATTCAAGTGATGGAGCCTGGCCTACAAAATTCACTCCAGTCCTCTAGATTAGCTAAAACTGAACACTGATGGCCTTGTTAATCACTCAAATGCTTGATCAGCATTGATGCCACAGGGGGCGGCAGTCTTTAGTTAGAAACGCGTACTACATGCAGGTACGTACTGTTCTCTTAGTCCAATTAGCATTTTAGCAATAATCCTCATTTGGTTGTATATGTTATCTAATTTAGTCTTTAGGGTCCTTTTGTACAGCTTAATTTGGGGACACCTTCCACCTTGTAATTTTTTAGTTTGGTAATACACAGCTCTCTAATGCCCTTAATGGGGTTATAGATTTTCCTTTTTTTAATGCCGCTAACATACAAAACATTAGCTGATCAAAAACAGAAAAAATATAGAAAACGTTTTACAAATAGTTAATGGGTATTGTATAAGTAATCTTAGGGTACATGTTAAATATACTGTAAATATAAAGAATTAGGTCTTGCATAATATCTCTTCATCATTTAATGCGTGATACAGTTTTATTTGTTTGTTTATTTATACCTCTTAGAGCATCTCCAATGGTAGTATAAAAATTGATTTGTAAATCACATGTGTCAACTCACTTTTACAAAAAACTTAAATGCTAAAAAAAGTGCTCCAATGGTACTTTTGTAAAGTTTTGTGTAAATTTTGAAATAACAAATAAGATTATAACACATGTTAAATATCAATTCAAGCAATTTTCTTATTAATTTTTTCTTGATTTTTTTACAAATAATATTGTAATTACAATGGATCTTGATTTATAGGTATTGATGAGTAGATTTCAAATATGTAATTTTTATTAATATATATATTTTACATTTAAAGTTATTACTTTTTCAATTTTTATAAAAAAATTGAAGAGAGAGAAAGCTAATGTGACATTGTAAAATAGGAGTGTATTTTACACAACTATTTTACACAAATTTCAATTTTAAAAGATTGCTGGAGAGAAAAAAATTTACAAATTGTGTAAATTTTACACAAAACAAAAATTTAAAAGACTGTTGGAGATGCTCTTAAGTTTGAATGAGTGGTCTTTTTAAAGTTGAGTGATTTAAAATTTATTTGGTAGTTTTAAAAATTAATATTTAAAGTTTTATTTTTACCTCTTAAAACTAAGAGGCTATTATCCCTCTTAACAATCAATTTTATAAAAAGTTTTTAACCAAGTTATATAAAAAAGATAAGAAAATAAAGATAAAATTATCCGAACAATATTGAAATTTGATATGTTGAAACAAACATTTACTGCATTCAAAAAGAAAACAAATAAATATCTTAGATTCAATTTAATTTCAGATTTTAGAACCTGTTTTTAATTTTTAAATATAATTATTGAGAATAAATAAATGCAAATACTGAATTGTTAATCTAAAACACACCATCAGTTGCATCATTTTACCTAAATTTTCGTTAAGTATTTTTTCCGTTTACACACGTGTCATAAACCATTGAAACAAATCGCTAGAAGCTCTCTTCATTGCCCTTCCCTTTCTTCGACTTCAATTCAATTCAATTCAATTCAATTCAATCAAACTACATTTCTTCGTCCCTCAAAAATTTCACAATACAACGACGCTTTTTTGCTCACTTCCTCGCTTAAAATAAATTCATCCATATAATTTTCTTTATCTACTTTTTCTTTAGTTTTTTTCTGGAAACCCTAGAAATAGAAAGTTCCAGTTCTCACCACCACCGGAATGACGGAGTTACAGCCACCGGAGCCTCAGATTAACGGCGGAACTGGACCACTAGTGGTGGCTGCTTCCACCGAAAACGTCGGAGCAAAACGCCAACGCCGGCCGAGCGTCCGATTGGGTGATATCGGAGATCCACACTACGATTCGCACTTAAATCGGAGAAACAAGCAGTGGAAACTGCCTGTGAAGGACTCCGGCAAGTCCTCAAAGCCTCGAGCTTCTATGAACTTCAGCGGCTCCGGGAACTATCACGAAACCCTAGATGGAGAAGATAAGAGCTGGAAAGCTAGGGATTCGAAGTCGAGGAGGGGCTCGAGTACAAAGCGAGTGAGGTCCAGTTGGATCTCCAAGGTCGAAGGTGAAGGGGACGAGAAATTTAGCGGCGATGAAGATGTTGATGATGGATTTAGGGATTTCGATTTCGATTCCGATAGTCCTTTAAAGGAGCAGAGTCCGCTTAATTCGATGGATAATGTGGATTTTGGTGGGGATAGAGGGCATTATCAGCGAAGAGGTGGTATTAGGGTTAGGGTTTCGGAGGGTAGAGATCATCATGATGGGGTTGAATTGGACGGACCTTCAGATACAGATGCCAGAAATTGGAATAATTCCGACAGGAATGGGGTGAGAGAGTGGTTAAATCAGTTAGGATTGGGACGGTACGCTCCAGTTTTCGAGATACATGAAGTGGACGATGAGGTTCTGCCTTTGTTAACGCTGGAGGATCTCAAGGATATGGGGATAAATGCAGTTGGTTCGAGAAGGAAAATGTACTCATCAATTCAGAAGCTGGGAAAAGGATTTTCATGAGTTTTTGTTAGCCCGTTAATGGATCAGTTATTAAATTCAAGGAGAAGCCTTGGCCTCGGCCTCGGCCATGGAAGACAGAATGTCTTTAACCGGTTTGAGCTTTTCACTGTATTGTCTTACAGTCTAATATAATCGGTAATGAAATGGTTTTGTTGTATGTGTCTTCTCGCCTATGACAATAAAGCTCCCGGGTAAATTAGTCATAGCTTTGCTTCCGATGTAGTTGTAGAGTATGTTAAATAATTGTTGCAACTTGTAATGTGACCAGGAGATGGTTAGAAAATGAGATATGAAGCTAGACTATGCGATCGTAAACATAAATTATGGTTTCTGAACATCGCATTGACTTGGCATAGCAAGTAGTTTATGCTGCTTATGTCTTATTGTGAACACGGGTTCATTTTTTGTTTTATCATCTTTTTTCGTCTTAATATCCTCATTTATTGAGAGTAATGATCTTGTCAATCTCTTCCATATAGAGTTGCTGGTCTTAAGGCTGTTTTGCAAAACTTTGCTTTTAGCTTCATTGATAATCCATCAACGGTACAAAACCTAGGAAGCACTTTATACTTAACCTGCTAATGTGTACATGTATGTATGTTTAGTGTGTGTATATATATATATATATATATCTTTATACCTAACAACTCTGGACTAACAGAAAGGTGCTTCAGTGCTTGCCTTCGGAATTTGGAGACTGCTCTTGAACATATATATGTAAAGTTGAACATATTTGGTCATATGGGAACGTGTCTTTGGAAACTTTTGGATTCATCTTGATTTGTTTCTATAGGTGATTCATATCTTATGGAAGTTGGTGTCTTGGTGATAGAACAAGCGGAATGTTAAACAATCAATGGTGGCTAGTTAGACCAGGTCAGATTAAATGCTCTAAAAGAGATTATGATAGCAACTACTCATGATCTGTGGAAGTTTTGCAATTAATGATCATGATGAGAAAAAGAGGATGACTGTGTGGACGCCTAGATCTTACCAAGTAAGAGATATAGAGCATGCAAGACCAGTTAGAGAATAAGGAAGTATGGTTGCAACAGCTTTGTTTATATAATTCGGTCGTAGCTGAAGATTTATGTCTGATGAACGAAGGGTGCCATATTCATCATGGTTGAAGAATGTGAAAATGTCCTGGAGAAGATGTATCATATCTGAGTTATAGTTGAGATTAGTAGATGATTGCCATTCAATTGAGCACCAATCCCATAGGCCCCCCCTTCCTTCCAAATTTAGGTTGTATAACTAACTAGGGAGTAGGGACCAATTGGCTACCATGCTGAAAGCAGTTGCAGATAGACGGACTTTATTTTTTCCACATGGTAACCCTTATGATTTGGTCTATTACTGTTAAATACTCCATCTCAAATGAACGGTCTTACTTTCCTTTTCAAGTTGTCTCAAATTGATACTCATTTTCTTTTTGAGATATAATCAACGTACCAAATCTCACAATATAAAATAAGTTGTATTCTTGACTATTGATAAGGTTGAAATTAGTGTTTTCTCAAAAAGTACCATAATTAAAGTGGGACTATCAATTCGAAACAAATGAAATTCAAGTTTTTATTATCTAATATTGAGAAGGCTACAGGCAGGCTGAGCTGTATTAATTATCATGTTCAAGATAAAAATGTTTGTAGCATTTTGCAAGGAGAGAGAACTTAAAGCTAGGAGTGGTTGAAAATTGTAGCATCTCCAATGCAATTTTTGTGTGGTATTAAAACAGCTCTGTTAATATGTTTTTACTGTTCAATGCATTTTTATGGGGTGTTAAAACAACTCTATGTAGGTGGCAGTAAAAGGTTCTCTGTGTCTTTAAGACGACATGATTCCTTGGACTGAGTGGTAAATCTCATCTCCTTTACTTTTCATGCGCCAAATATAACATTGATTTTTTTCTTTTTCTCTGTTCAAAATTTGTTTTCTTCAGACTCCTGCAACGGACAACGGGGTAGTCGATGTTATATGAAAGTAGGAAGATAATGAGAGATGTTTTATGTTTAACAAGTGGGGTATATAGTGTAATTACAATACAACTCGACTTTCCATAATTATACCACGTCACGGTGCGAGATAGGGCTTTTAATTTACCCATTTCTTATTTCTTACTCTTGTATATCAGATTCTAGCACCCATTTTTTAGATCTTGCCTTGCAAACGACTTTCAAATGTTATTCGGGTGTTAATGTGTTTCTGCAAAGTCAATCCTTTCAAAAGACAAACGAGTAACATGATCCACCTGTTGTCCGCAAATGTAAATGCAACATAAATACATCAATATCATCACAGTGCAGCCATTCAAAATTCGGTACGAAGGAAATTTTTTGTCAGTATTATGACCAACTGAATTAAACCCAATACAAATGCCGTTACATTTAGACACACAAGATGACGGGCCCTACAGAAATATAACCAATGGCTTAACTTGAGCTCCTTTGCCTTTTGTTCTTCTGGTGCTAGTACGGGCGGCTCATTTGAATTAAGCTCAAGCCATACACACAAGGAATTAGAACATCTGTACATAAATATAGCAAAATCCACATCCAAGGTTCCATGCAGTCGGTAATTAACACATACTTTGTATTAACCAACAAATTCAACATTTAACTGCCTTTGGAGTCTCCTCCATTTCAATACGCCAAAATTTTCTTCTACTCCAACTTGACTCTGCCTTCTTCCAGCTGCTGCTTTTTAGGCTCTGCAGGAAAGTATTTTATGCCCACCATGTCTCCAACTGTGCTTATCACCTGACACAAAATGTTAAAAAAAATTAAAATAATGAGAAAGGATTCAAGGTTAATTTAATCATGAGCTTTATTTTAGTTTCTTCTACTAATTCTCTTTCTTTCAAGCATGAATAAAAATTGTTGCACACACGTTTGAGGACCCTACGAAGTGCCAGGCACATGTTCAAAAAAATTAAATGAATTATAATGAATTATGAACATGTGGAAGGAAGTGTAGGCATGCCTTCAGGAGTGTTGGTTAAATGTCAGCCTCACACGTTCTAAAAAAATGAAATGAATTATGAACATGTTAAAGGTAGTGTCATCACGCATTTGGGACTGTCAGTTAAATGTGGTTGTTAGATACAGAAATCGAATTCTTAGAGGTCCTTGTGCTTCCTAGGGGGTTCCGTTGAAGCAAGATGTGCCTTGGAGTAATATGCATGCATATCACTGCGTTGACATCTAGCTTCATAATTGCATAACTAAAAAATTTAAAAGGTAAAACGACCAATGCATGTTCTTCTTACCTAAAATAAACGGTGTGGGGTGGGAAGTTCTTAGGGAATTGTTAGATGGAAAATGTTAGTCCACAGTGTGCATTTTTAGAGCATTTAGCAACGCCACGAAATTTAGATTCAAACACGTATGTATCTCTATGTTCAAATTTGAAAATGCAAAAGGACTACTACAGAGTAGAATAATACATCCACCATTGATTATTACCTCTAAGGCTTTGATCATGTCATCCCTCGAGTGAGCAGCAGAAATGCAAATGCGCGCTCTGGCCAACAGTAATGGGGTAGCTGGAAATGCAACTGTCACAACAGCCACCTGCAAGATCAAATTATGATGTCAATCCAAAGTTAAATTCTATATAAGCGAAACTTCATTGAAGGATTTAAAAGTAGCACCAAGAAAAATCTGACAACCAATCAAAAGAATGAATACAAACAAGGAGAAATGAAAAGTTACATTGCGTTTAAGACACTCCCGTGAAAAGGCAGGGATTTTTGCTGGATTATAGAGCATTATAGGCATTACGGGTGAATCATTATCGCCTAAAACCTCAAAGCCCATCTTCTGCAGTTCTGACCTGAAATAGTTGCTGTTCTCCCGAATTCGTGCAAGTTTTTGGGCCCCTATGCAACATATACAGCCGCTTATTTAGTAAATGAGGCACTCAGCTTTAATGGATTTCATTGTACAAGTCAAAGTAACGAACACATAGAGAATGTTAAATACCCCTACTAGAACCATCCTCTCCAAGAATAACTTTTATGGAAGAAATAATCTGTTGTGCAGCTGGAGGTGATATTGATGTGGCATACAAATGAGCAGGACAAGTGTACCTCAAATATTGAATAAGTTCCTAGACATGAAAAATAACATGTTAACCAAGAAAATGTGAAAGGGACATTTGGCTTTTGACCCCAAAGTTCTTTTCCCAATATCACATGGTTATCCATCTGAGTAAGTAATTATTTTCCCAAGTTCATTATATACATAGGAGTACCAACTATCAAAGGTGCAACTGAAACAAACCTTGGACCCCGCAATATAACCACCACACGATCCAAAAGATTTTGTAAACGTTCCCATCATGACATCAACATCAGCTGTATCCACTCCTAGAAGCTCACAGACACCCCGTCCTGTTTTCCCAACTGCTCCAATGCTATGAGCCTCATCCAAATAAACATATGCCTGTAACACAGATAGAACATGAAATAAGGCAATTAAAAATTGGAGAGATGAGCAAAAGAGAAATCAGAGGGAAAGTGAAAGCATCAAATGTAACCACTACATTAGCACAGACTAACAAAACAAGATGGAAACTTCCGTATGTTCAAGTGTAATTTCTTAGCTAGAACTACCCAGATATCTATTTTGGATCCAATTTTGTCAGAGGGGAAAAAGGAAGCAAAAATAAAACACCAAAGAAGGCCTTGCAACATGTTAATCAGAAATTAGAGATCTTAGTAAACTAATATCAAATTACCTATGCCTAGTTTGCATGTCAGGTCGGAACCCTATAATTTAACGCAATCTCACATAGATTCCATGAAAGGCATACTTGGAAAAAAAAATGAAACTGAAATCCAAAGAAGTTTTGAGGATTCAAGAGCTTCAAGCATTTGGATATCCTTTCAATTAAAAAAATGTCATTTTTTATTTTTCTACTTGCCTGATTGAGTGATGGCCATGTAATGGTACTTTAGAAATTATGAATTTAGAGACTCATATAGTCAGCGCACATCAATATTAAGTTCCTTTTAAAAAAGGTAAAGAAAAAGCTATCTAATCCATCATCCAAAGTGACGTCCAATTGCAACATAAGATCATTTTATGTATGTCCTAAATAGAGATTAAAAAACTTCCAATTACAAACTGCAGAGCTTATACAAAAGAATTTACAGTAACCATCTTACAGATGCCCCACCTTGTACTTCTTGCATATGGCAACAATTTCTGGAAGTTTGCAGAGTTCCCCTTCCATACTGTATATCCCCTCAACAATAACGATTATCTTCTTCCACGGTCTGTGTGTCCTGGGTTGCCCCTCAGCAATATGTTCTCTCAAAACTTTCTCCAAGTGGGATGGTGCTAAAATATAAATAGAATAATATGATGACATGAGATGTGATACTTCAAATATATGTTTTTCTCCGTAGAACATAAAAACCACATACAAACTTACTGTTATGTTGAAAAACTCGAATGGTAGCTCCTGACCCTCTAGCACCGTTGACAATAGAATTGTGGTTTAGCGAGTCACTAATGATCAACCCTCCCTGCAGATGATGATATTGAGAATAAGAAACTGTAATATAAGGATATATTCAAGCATTATATCACCTATGACGATTATCTATGTCAATGGACATACTTTTCCAATCAAGACAGGAAGGATGGCAGAGTTTGTCACGTAGCCCATGCCAGTAACTAAAGCAGCTGGCTTTCCAACAAAATTAGCCACACACTCCTCCAAGTCAGTATGCAGTGTTGTAGTGCCTGAGAGAATGATTTAATTAGTGAAAATCAAAGGATATCAACAAGAATATCCAGATAAATTTAATCTTCCTACCTCCATCTACACGAGAACTGCAGGTGCTTGGAGAAAATTTCTTCAAGGACTCAATCACACGGGGTGTACAGTATTCATCTGATGCAGCGAACCCAAGGTAATTGTAAGATCCCAAGTTAAGGCACCTACTAATCTTTGTGGTTCTCCTGCACAAGACATGATTCAGTTACTTCAATCACATGTTCATAAGCAGTTAGCATATGAGAGACCTTACATAAAATTTCCCAACTACTTCATGGCATCATGATTGAAAAAATCATTAGATGGTAAAAATTCCATGGGGATAGAGCTATATTAAGCATAATTAAAACAAGTCAAATATAATGACGAAGCTATAAACTCATACGTATTGAATGCTCACTTTAGTGTCTTGTTATAATCCTTGGACACACGCTCCACCACATCAAACCAAGCATCAGGAGGGCTCGATATAGGTCGTCCAAAACAGTCCTACATTTCAGTCGAGATAATATATGTCAACCGTAAATGTAGCTTCCGTTCAGATAAAACAACAAAACATGAAAAACTTGAAATTTAGTTAATCATATGTTTGTCATAAATATCTATATAATAAGGGACAATGGTATTTGAATCCTGAAAATGTATAAAGAGAGAAGATTTTGCGGTTGAGATAGCAAGATGCTTATTGGTGAACAATGATTTTTGGCACGGGTTACAAACTAATAGTAATACAAATCCGGAGTTCATGTGGAAAAATACTTAACCGCTGGAAGAGATACGTCAGATGATAAGCAGTTTTACAAAATAATGATGTCAGTCTCAAATTTGCTAGTTTTCCTAATAATAGTTGGAAGGAACTAAAACATATCCCATTCCCACATCATCATGTTGTAATAATAATAATCTAATTATTGATAGGCAATCAAGTGTCTAATTACACCAAAAGCGACTTCTTTTTCACATACTTGGCGTTTTTTCTTTTTCTTCCAACATAATTACAAACTTATTCACCCGCTTACCTTGTCCAATCATATTTCACCTACCAGACGTGCAAAGAGGCCAAAACTAAATGAAGAAGTAATACTTCAAATGTATTTATCAAAAAAACAACGAGCAAATGCATAAGTATGCATCATTACAGGGGCAACGAACTTAAATTTTAAAGTAATTGTACAATATCTGAAATATTTATACACGCATGCGTACATACATCTATTTAATAATATACATAAACAGAAAGGAAATAAGAAAAAAGTTTACCTGGATACGGAGATACAACCGCCGAATATAAAAATCCTCAAGCCCCAAGCAGATCGGTGCATAACCCTAAAAAACACAATTATTAATCATAAAATAGTAACAAGAAAATTATAAAATGCAAAGGAAGATTGTAGAAGAGATAAATTTTTATCTATCTCTGTATTTACATATAAATATTATATATTATATTATGATATGATGAAGGGACCTGAAGATTACTGGCATGCCACCAATCGATAAGTCTTCTAAAGAAATCTCGCAATTGACCAAAGGCGAATAGCAATCCATAGCTGAAATAGGTTGACAAAGCGGTCAAATACGGAATTGTGATCATTGTGATCGGTGATTGAGAGCTACCGAAGAACAGATCTGGAGGTTGTAAACAATCAACGGTGGAGATAAGTGCTTGGGGAGGGAGGAGATTCTAAGATCGGAGATCAGAGCGTGAATCTCTGACGAGAGGAGGAGGAGGAGGAGGAGGAGAGAAAGGGAGGATTGGCTAAAAACTAAACCAATCCCCTCTTTCCGCTTTGATTTTTAGTTTTTTCTTTTTTGAAAATTTCTTATTTTGATTCATAAGAAAGAATGGGGAGTATGAGTATCGTATTTTTAACAGATTTTGGGCCAGGTGATAAAAAGCCCAGCCCAGTATTGGAGAAAGGGTTTGGCTGCCAGCAAACATTATGTGCTCCCTTTTCTCTGTACGATATATATAATCTTTTATCCGTCCAAAATTAATTAATAATTAATATGTGGTTTTTTTTTTTTTTTTTAATGCCTGACTGGCGGGAAGCAATTCCATACAATCATATACTCAGCTTCTAATATTTTTCCCAAACTTTTCTTTCTTCTTCCTTTTTTTCTTTTTTTATTTGAAGAAAAACTTTTCTTATTTATTAGTACAAGCAAGTGCTCTGGATTTTGTTTAAAATAAAAAATAAAATGCACTAGTATGATCCCAAAAAGAGAGGAAAAAAAGATATGTCCTACCGTCCTAGCATTTCTATGAGAACTTCCAAAAATATATAAGAAATATGTATTTCTAAAAATATATAGGGAAAAAAACAAAAAAAATCCTGAAGTTTGGGGGTATTTGCAATCTTGACACCGAAATTTGAAACTTTGCAATTGTGCCTTCAAAGTAATTTTTCACTGCAATTTGGACCCTCCGTCCAACTCCTCTGTTAAAGTTAACGTTTTGCTGACGTGGCAACCATTTTTTTTTTTTGAAACTTCTCATTTTTTATTAAAAGTTTCTATTAAAATGAGAAAAAATGTGGGCAATGAAAACACATCCAAAAGCCAAAAAAAAAAGTACCTAAAATTTCTTTTGCTTCGTAAAAATGACGTAAAAAAAATACTACTAATTTTCTAACTAAAAAGGCAGAATAATTTGTTTTTTTTACTAAATCTACATGCTTCTTACTAACACAATTACTTTAAAAAAATGAAGTGTTATTTAAAGAGGGTTCAAATTCGTGGCTTCCTTGCATATGTTTATTTATTGTGTTGTTTAAGAATTGTTTTGTTAGGTTTTGAAATTCAAATTGCAAAAAATATCTATATTACTCATATTACATATAAAAATATTGGATTTTTGTGGTGTGCTTATAATCGATTTTGTCGCAATTTTTTTTTCACTCCCACGTCAATATTAAGAGTTATTTTTTTTAAAAAAAAAATAAAAATAAACATAATAATACATTTAATGGTGAGAACATCCATTTCTATTATAAAATGTGTTCTTTATTTTTTGGATTTACTTTTAAAATGTGTTCTTTATGTATAAATATGCTTCCAAAAAATAAAGAACATAATTTATTTTAATAAAATGTATACGGTGAATGCAATTATTGTAGAAATGAATGTTCTCACCATTAAATGTATTATTATGTTTATTTTTAATTTTTTTAAAAAATAACTCTTAATGTCGTCGTGGGAGCGGAAAAAAAAAACTGCGACAAAATCGTTTATAAGCACACCACAAAAATCTAATATTTTTATATGTAATATGAGTAATATAGATATTTTTTGCAATTTGAATTTCAAAACCTAATAAAACAGTTCTTAAATAACACAATAAATAAACACATGCAAGGAAGCCACGAATTTGAACCCTCTTTAAATAACACTTAATTTTTTTAAAGTGATTGTATTAGTTAGAAGCATGTAAATTTAGTAAAAAAACAAATTATTTTACCTTTTTAGTTAGAAAATTAGTAGTATTTTTTTTACGTCATTTTTGCGAAGTAAAAGAAATTTTAGGTACTTTTTTTTTTTTGGCTTTTTGATGTGTTTTCATTGCCTACATTTTTTCTCATTTTAATAGAAAATTTTAATAGAAAATGAGAAGTTTCAAAAAAAAAAAAAAATTAGTTGCCACGTCAGCAAAACGTTAACTTTAACAGAGGAATTGGACGGAGGGTCCAAATTGCAGTGAAAAATTACTTTGGAGGCACGATTGCAAAGTTTTAAATTTCGGGGTTAAGATTGTAAATACCCCCAAACTTCAGGGTTTTCTTTGTTTTTTTCCCAAATATATAACTCGATGGTTCCATTTTACCGTGTCCCGTTACATTCATATTATCCAAGGGGGCTTTTGTATGAAAAGAAACTTGTAAATGATGCTCAGCCAGTCAACCATGACAAATGATTTTAATATAGAAGATTTGGATAAGAAACAGCCGCCAACTTGGATATATCTATAACCAAATTTATGTAGAATTGAACTATGCTGTTAGTAACTTTTAGACTATGCAATTTGACTTAGAAACTTCAGCGCCTATTCAAAACATAGTAGATTTCATTTGCGACTCTACAGCTCAGTGTCTTTTCTTGATTCCCTTGGCCGCACTTGATTTCAATGGGCTAGCAATAAGGTGTACAAACAGAGCTACTATGGCAAGGACTGATACTTGAGAACCATATTTTGCAAGCAACCTCTGCATTCAAAAGCTTAAAAAGTTAGCAACAGAGAAGAGCTACTGTTAACGAATCCACAAGAAGAAGAGGTGGTAATAACTAGTGATGTAGTCCACATATTTCTATAACATAATGTAATGCATTACTTCGATCTTCATTTTGAAAGGAATTGTAAAATGGAAAAATTGAAGGCTTACCTTTGCCTGAGAGCATTCAGCACAGCCACCACACAATTGTCAGCAAAATGTTTAGTCAAAACAAGAAACCCATTAAAGAAAAATTAGAATTTCTTGAACAAGGCAAGAAGTTAAATAAGGACGAAAATATGACACTGATTTTTCCACAATCTAGAAAGGGAGTAGAGGTTACCACTTCAATTTTACTTTTGGGGGTTCTATCTGCAAGGATATCCAGTGGCAGGACTGGAGTTGAATATGCCTCCTAGAAATGGGAGGCGTTATGTCAAAGGATTTATACCTTATTGTTTCAAATATTAAGCCATTAACAGTTGTTTTTCCAAAAAACAAACCTGTAGTCTGGCCTTTGTGGGGATTCGAAATGTGATGAGAGCAGGTGCACCATGATAAGTGATTTTCAACTTGGACTCCAACTCAAAAAAATGGGAAACAAGAGACCCGCTGCAAACGGTTTAAATAATAATAATAGTAATAATAATAATAGTAATAATAATAATAATAATAATAATAATAATAATAATAATAATAATAATAATAATAAAAGAAAAAAAAGAGCAATCCATAAACTAGAAAATAAAGAATACAAGGATTACGGAATAATCTTAGAAGATCGGGAGCTATGTAGAAGAATGTTGTAACTTACACATCGAGTTTTTCCCATGACTTGGAAGTGTTGCCAACAACAGATTCAAAGATATCTAGAGCCCAAGTGTCATCAGTAAGACATACATCATAAGCAGTGCTGAAAAGTTCCCGAGTAAAAGTAAGTTAAGGTACAATTGTACAAACAACCTCACATTATAATTTTATCACTTGAAGTTCTTGCACATTTTTGCAGGTTCACAATTAGCTCAGTTCATCAGTCACAGCTAAAAGTGGAACACAATCAAAACCTCAAAACTTCGAACAAAGAAAGACAGTTGAACTATCTACTCTCACCTTATCCATTGATCCCCAATCTATAAAGCACGAATTCTTTGAAAGGGTCAATGCACCCAAATAGGATTCCAATTCTCTCCCGATTCGGCCCCCTTGTATCCACGAAGTCAATTAAATGCAATTACGGATTGATTGAATTCTAGTAGGAGTCTTCAAGGATCCTAAAATTAACTAGGATCGTGGTAAATTTTTAATCCAGAGCCCAACATCCGTGAGCCAGGGCAAAACTACAAGTAGAGATAATTTGAGGTGTTTGAAAGTTTGAGAGACCAACACAATGTCTCAGCTAAAGACAGCTCAAGATTAGAGATCTAGAGTCTTCACCTTATTATTCTGAGCAACGCTACATTTACCGGATATTCTTACCACCCATACTTGCTGGCATGCATTACATGGGTTGTACATTCACAAGTTACGAAAACTCATGTAATGCACCCGGTAAGAATAAGCTGTAAGAATTATAGGTAAGAAAATCATTATTCTATTATTCTTAGTCTACAAAATAATCTTAAGATTAATTAATGCAAAGTTATTCATGATTTGCAGTACAAAATGTATTCCCTAGTCCCCAATTGGTTTCACATTATCACCTTCTACTGAATCTAATTATATACAACTACATCAACAGTTACCTGCCTTGCCACTTGAGTAAAAATAAATAAATTATCTGATTCAGTGATTCTTGCCACTTATCTATCTGGCTACATTTCATAATGCACACACTTCACAAACATATTATCTTTACAGAAAACCAACTAGAAAGCTTAATCTGAAACAAATGCATCAATAACACAAGAAATAAGTAGAGCGTAAGAGTAGCAAATTGCATTCCTCTTCCACGTGTACCTTCTCCAATTAACTCACAAAATATTATAAAGATACCGGCAAAGATGATACTTGTAAACTACATACATTTTATTTCCACAGCCACTGGTATACAGATGTCTTTTGATTCGACATGCGATCGAGAGTCAAAAGCCAAGTTTACATAGCAATGCAAACAACTAACTTTACATATGAACTATTGTCAACCAACAGTACCAAAATACGCAGAATCTTCCCACAAATTAAAGGAGTAAATCGGATCCAAAAATCAAAGTATCAAAGCTTATATACTTAAGGAGACAAAAATATGGAATGAAGTGAGAGTTGAAAATGCATACGTTGATCCACGGTTGTAAATGTCGAAGGTGACGTAAAGGCGTTCGGAACCGGATTTGAGCCGTGTGAGAGAGACCTTCTTGTGAGCTACTATGAATGGAGAATCAGTTTCAGCGAATGTCGCAGAGATGAAAAGTAGTGCTAAAAGAGAGACGATCTTCAATGCAGGAATATCCATGGCATGGATTGATTACTGACTGAATATGTATGTATCTGCAATTGAGCTACGATTTGATTACTGACTGAATATGTATGTATCTGCAATTGAGCTACGATTGAATCGACAGATAAGGTGACGGAGCAGGTGTATTAGGGTTTATATGTCGGAACAGTAAGTCTTGTCACCGTGCTGACATGGCGAACTGAGAAGTGGCAGCGGTCTGAGGGCCTAATTATTGGGCCCAAATTCAGCGCAATCCAAACCCAATCTAACCATCAGTCCAGCAATTATCATCATGTGTTTAACTCCGAGATGGATTGGGAGTTATCATCGAAAATACCCTTTAACATAAAATATGAAATAAAATAAAACCTGAAAGTTGAGCGTTGATTTATTTGAAGTATTAGCACTTAAAAGTTTGTTACAAATATAAATAATGTGTCTTTAATAAAAAATGAAATGCTTTTTGAGTATTAATAGCGGCGTACTTATAGAATATGAAGTATTAAGAAAGTTTAACTTAAATCCAACTTATTTGTGGTGTGCATTTTAGTTTATTTTGCGTTGAAATTATACATTTATTGCATTCGACTCTGAATATAACTCATGAGTTGGGACAACAATATTTTTCTTTTTGTATTGTGAGTGTTAAATTAACATATGTAAAAAATGTTAGCCTTAATTAAAAATGTAAGTTTTAAAACTGCTAAATCAACTAGCTCCATTGAGATGTAAAACTGCTAAAACAATGATAACATAAAAATAAGTAGTGACTTTTAGGGTTGTTTGATAATAATATATAGAATAAAAATAATTAATATTTGAAAGAAATTCTAAAATAAGTTAAAACATGTGGTTAGATATTTTCTTACTTTGTAACTTTTTCATTGAATTTTTTTTCTTTGATGGTCGAAGAAGAAATTTTTTTCACATAAAATAATAAAGATATTTACTCATAAAAATGAGCATGAAATAGAAAACACCTCATCACATGTTTCGACTTATTTTTTAACTTCTTATACAAATTAAGTGTTTTTCTAACATTATCTAGACATGGTACTCAAACACTTTAAGAGCTCGTTTGGTTCGAATTTTAGAAATGAAATCGGCATCTTGAACTTTGGGAAACTCTTTTTTTGGGCATTCTGGATTCCTTGTATGGGTTTAGTTCAAACCAAAATTCTTCATGTCTAACATCTTAAATTATTTTCTAGCGTTTGGTTTAAATAAGAATAGAAAAGGAATAAGAGCCAGTTTTTTAAAAATACCCTTCTTTATAGTTTTTTTTTTTTTTTTATGGCTATTGAATTAAAGAGCCAAAAAGTCCAAAGAAATTAATAACAGAGGAAGAAGTTTTTGGTTGAATATATACTTGAATCCAAGTTAAAATCATGTTTGCGGTCTTAACTTACGGTGAAAAATAGAATATTAACTTTGTTTTGACCACAATCTATCTAATTTGAAAATGCATTAGTCTTAAATTAAATAAATCAGTGTACAAAATATGAAAAATAGCAATGGGTCAAATAAAGGGTTCTTGTGTTTTTTCCAGAATGAAATACGATGTGAGTAGGGCAAATAAAGGGGCAAAGGATTTGTTTGAAATATTGATTTGTTCTTTGTAAAATAAAGGGGTAATTTAGTCACTTAAAAATATACGGGAAGGTTTGCAGGTGCATGTAAACCCCCATCTTATCTTAGTGGAAATAAAATATCTTAATTTGGGGATCCGCAAATTTTGAACTAAACAAAAGAATTTGAAAAAGAAAGGAATTTAGGTTTCCCGAATCTTCTATAACTCCAACCAAATAAGCCTTAATAAAAATTACAATGCATGAATAAAGCTTGAACATGTTACAAATTAACTGAGCTAACAAAAATTGAAAAACTTGACTGCTTTTACTAACAAATATAATCATGTATACATGTAAAACTCGTTTGTGACATAAAAAAATATTTATACATATGTATATATACCTATAGATATACATTTTTTTAAAAAAATCAAGTGGTAGTAGGCTAGTAGCCCCACTATGGGCCTATGGCTCTGTCCCGGCCTGCATGGAAGAAAAGGTATAGCATGAAAGGATAAGAGCTCGTTAGATTAGCAAGGATGACACGCCTATAATACCACTTAATATAAAGCTTTATATATATATATATATAATACAGATATAGCTAGTCTCTTATGCAAAAGGTTCAAACATGAACCGAACTTATAACAACTAAATTCTTACTAAATGCATCTACTAATGCATTATAGCAATAAAATTTACCAGTAAAGTCCGATCCGTGTACGAATCAAATATAAGAGACGATCTTGATATGTACACACACACAGATATATATATATATATATATATATATAAATGCATTATACTTGATGATTGGGTGGATTTAGGCAAGTCATCCTTGGCTACCAAACATGCCTCTTTATCTTCATACTAGACCTCTCTCCCTCTTCTTCCTTTGTCATTCCACTGTGTTGATCACTTGATCTCATCCTCAATTACAACTAATCTATATATAGGCAAATGAGGGATAGCGACAAAAAGGAGATCAGATTCCTACCAATGAAATTATATATCCAAGCTTCCACATATCCATCTACAAAGCACATTTTTTATTTTTTATTTTTCAAAAAAGTTAGAATTTTCATTGCGAACAATCTAGTACTATTGTCGTGTCAATAAGGGGGAATAAATTCCACTCGCCCCTCTCTTGATGTGTCTATACTCTTGACATTCCAAAATTCAAACACCACTGTATAAAAAAGTGTCCTTAAAAATGTGTATAAAAAAAAAAAAAAGTAAACCACATATGTTTGGTGTACTAGCTAGAATATTTATATGGACGTGTTAGTAATCATACTCAAATTAAACGGCCAAAACTAAATATATATTTATATATATAAAGTAATAATAGGTGTACTAAATTAAATGACCCAAATTATTAGATCAATTAACCTGTCAAAACGTGAATTTGTTAGTGTGTAGAGTTTACTTAAAACACTGATCAATATATTTTTTGACAAATAATTAAAGTTATCATTTAATTTTATATTGATGAATCAACTTGACTTAAGTTTAACAGCATATAAAAATAGGTGAGTTTGCGCCAAGTATAAGTATATATATGTATACGGGCATATTGCTCGATCTATCAACTTGGCTAATTTGTGTTCGAACAACATGCAAATATGTGACCTTTGACCTGTACATGATATATTCAGTCATCCCATAAATCTTGTTACTTTATGAGCTGATCATTCGAATATTGCCATCTGCCATATGTATAGCCCCAAAATTAAGTCAATGCTAGTTTTCAGCTTTGTTCTGATATTGACCGGGCCTCAGCCCATTCAATTAGATTTAGAGGAATTCAACCGTGCATGTTGAATTTGCAACATCAAGACACATATATTATTATTCCAATTAAGCTTCTTCAGTTAAAAAGTATTAAGTGGACATGACCCCATGGGCTCACTTGCATTCTACTCTATCATTATAGAATAATCATAGATCGATACATGCAACTTTATATTTACCCTACATATATAGTTGACACATTGACATTCGCAGAACCCACAATATCATATTATTATTTTCTTGAATAATAATAATCAAGTTGTATATTAATGTATATATATATGTGTGTGTTTGTCTGTCTAATTAAAGAATCTAATAAAACTTAGTCATGTAAAATTGTGAGCATAAGTTAAAAGAAATTTTTTTTTGAAGCTGATATTCTAAAGATTTGCTTAATTGGAATCGGATCGTATCAACCATTATTGATGAGAATTATTTTTAGTTATACAATAAAAATCGTCTCATCAAATTTTATTTTATTTTAGAAGATCGAAACCGAATCAATAGCATTAAGAAAGATAATTCACTTGGAGAGGAAGTAAAAAAAACTTTGAAACCTCCTCCATCTAGTTGCTATTGGGTTTATATAAGTTAACGTGACTAGCTTTCATAAAATTTTGCTGCACGTATTGGTTTATTTATTTGAAAAAAATCAAGAAATGCAAAAGGAGGCGAAGGTACTAAAAATAGTTAATCGAGCCCATTAAATCTGAATTCTTTGTTAACTTTCGGCCGAAGCCCAACCCATAACAAACCCTGTTCTTTGTGCAGAAGGTCCAATTCCTCCTCGGCCAGGAGATTCCTTGATTCGGTCAATTCGTTCTACCTTCTCCGAAGTCCGAACGTTCTCATATCTCCCTTGGCTTTTGTAGAAGAGTTGGCAATAAAGCTGCTCATTGGTTGGCTGTGGCAAAATCAGGATTTAATATAAATAAAGATTATTTTTTTATTATATATAACATATGATTGACAAAGATTGATACACAATCTATATTACAAAACACCATTTTTGACCAATTTTTTTTTTCAAAAAGTGTAAAAATTTAATGACTAAAAATGCACATGTTATGTTGTGCATAAGTTCTACACCATTAGATGAGTTTTATACACACGTTAAGATGTCACATCAAAGTTAAAACACTCACACTAATATATACACATAATCAACTCTTACGCACTAATAATTTTGTTTACATTAAAAATACCATAACTTAAAATAAAAAAATTCAAATTTTAATAAAAATTTAATATTTAAAATCTACTAATCAAAATCAATTAAACAAGAACCATCATGATTATAGAATTATGTAAAAAAATCAAGAAAAATTATTGAGAAACATTTAATCACGTGTTTTATGTGTTTGTATATTATGGCCTTGAGTTTAATTTATTAAAAAAATATTTTTCCGAAATAAAAAAATAAGATTAAAAGATTCTTTAAAAAATCAAAAATAAGTTGGTCCAATCCAGACTACTTTTAGGTTTTCTATCATTAAATTATATTAAACTTACATTTCGGTTACTCAAAATGTTAGATTATACTTGACAATGAGTTCAAAATAGACTGATTGATGTTTGTCGATTTAAATTCGTCACATTTTACTCTATTTTATTCTATTATCATATTTTATTTATTTCGGGTATACCCTATTATCTATAATAATATCTCGCTTGGCTTTGCTAAAGTGCTTGAGGCTGATTGAAGTTTGTCTAATATATAGGCTAATTGTTTCGAGATGCATTGTTTTCTATTTAGCCATTTTTTTTATCTAGTCCAAAAAAAATGATTGTATCAGCTCTAATAGTGTAGGTTGGCTAAAAAAATATTGATTAGCAGTTTGTTCATATAAAGTTATAAACACAAGTTATTATCTACCGGCATGTTAAAAAAAAAGAATTAGAAAGAGCTACAATTACTCAAACTTGTGATTTCCAAATTCTTATACGGATTTTTTTTCCTGGTTCAAACTTTGCCAACACCACTTTGTTTTCTTCTTCTTCTTCTTAAAGTTGAATATTGTCTATATTCCTTGAATTAAAAAATAATAATAAAAAAATTTGTGAAAAAAATGTAATTCAAAAATAAAAATAAAAATTTACATGCCACTCCATAACTGGAAAGTCAACTAATTGAACTATCATAGTCAACTACGTGAAGTAGATTTCACTTCAAAAATGAAAACGTATTGGTATATTATTATAATCTTGTTAAAAAATAAGGGTATTGTACTATTATAGAAATTGCCCTTTATTCTAAATGAAGAAGAATTAGCTAGTCAACTGAATATGCTTCACATAAACGTCATGTTTACTGACTATTTATTATTTCTCTCATCTTATATGGTGAATCATTAAAATAACTCGCATGCAATGACCATATTTATTCTCTTGTTCATCTCATAATTATATTTGGAGGTGGGTTTATGGCTATCATACGTCACATGCTCTGGAAAATAAACACAAAATAAAATATATATATATATATATATATATGTGTGTGTGTGTGTGTGTTTCTTTCATTTGAAATTAATAAATTTTTTTCAGAACAATTTAAATTGATGAAAGGATATTTTTTTATATTTTTTTAAAGAAAAAGTTTATAAATCTTACTTGTTTTTACAAGTAGCATAGAATCATACAGATAGATTTTGTATTTGATCTCGGGAAAAGGAGAGAGAAGGGAGTGCCAACTGTCAAAGCTAAAAGAATTTTATTTTTTTTTAATTAATATCCCCATCACAAATTATGAATCTAGTTTCTTTTATAATTTACAAAGATGGGCACAATCTAATCCAATCTAAATTGATGAACTAAATGATATAGTTGAATCTATTTCTCTAGATTTTATGGATGACGGGATCTGATTTTTCCGTTTTGAGTTCTCTAAAAGTTGATCCAATTCAAACAAATCCAAATTTTTTTATTATTAATTTTTATGACACGTGCCTTCATTCTATTGGTGTTCAAGACATTAAAAGAGATGGATATTACTTTAGACTTTAGGGTTTTGAACAAAAGATAATAGAACAAGTGTAGAAGACTAATAGTAGATAGTAGCATTATTCATTTTATTTTGATTGCATTTGATCTAGTTTTATTTGGATTGCATTTTATAGCTTTGGACAAAAGAAAAAAAGGTGCAGAAAACTACCAGTAAGTAATAACATTATTGTAGTGTGCATATTGGCTCTCTTTCATATATGTTATCTATTAATCATATTTTAATTTTTAATTGATCTAATCTAACATTTAATTGAATTGTATTAGACTGGATTGATAGAGTGTGTTAGATTAAATTGAATATCAAATTTTAAAATTGACATTAGATTGGATGTCAATGACATAAAATTACTTAATTGGATTGAATGCTCACCTTTAATGATTTATAAAGAATACTATTTAATTTTTATATAGCCTAGAAATATTACGTGTTACCATCAAATTTAATTAACTAATAGACGGTTTTTTTTAGCACCCTTTATCCACTTTAATTTGCTAATTTTTATAATTTCTTTTATATCTTTCATATCTCCTCGTGGCACACTGCATTATTGTCAAAATCGATCACCAATGATTGGGTTTCTTTTCTTACTCTGCAAATTTCCTTGGACCCAGCTCGATTAAATTGCCCACAGCTTCACGACATATAATAATTGAATTAAATAAAAAAAGAATCAATGTGATTAATTGAGGACATTAAAATTGTCAGTACAATAATGTAGTGTTATGACTTATGACAGATAAAGTATGAAAAGCATGAATCTCTCAAGTACCAAAGATGATGGACCCAAAAAAATAAAAAGTACCAAAGATGAATACAAATTGCCTTTATAATGACTCTACCACTTTTGAAGCACTATAATTTGCTTCACTGTTTTACTCTCTTGCACCTTTCACTCCAGTATTTTATTAGTTTATTAAGTACCTTCAGAACTATGAGGGAAAAAAAAGTACGAAACAAAATTAATTATCTCAGAAAGAAAAATGTCAGCGTACATTATTCTAGTTCTGTACATTTTCTTCTTGACAAATTAATTTGACACCAACTTAAAGACTGATTGTGTCAAACATTCATTAATCGCTTCAAACTTAGTCAAATTTCACATATCATTTAAAATAAAGCATTGATAGGCATATGTTTACTAAAAAATTGTAACATAAAAAAAAATTATAGATTGGGTCATTTTTGCACTTGCCTCCGCTAAAAAGACATTGTTAACTTATTGGTATTAGAGCAACCAAAACGCATTTGGCAAATTTTTAAATTTACCATATACATGCCCAAGGCACAACCAATTAATTTACCTTTGTATGATAGCTAATAAACAAACTTACCATATTGCTAAATTTTACTCATACAAATAAAGTTTACTCGTATGACACTTAGGTGATGTTTGGTGTATGTTTTGAGTTGAGTTTTTAAAATATGGTGTTTGGTAGAATTTTGAATTATGTTGAAAAGTGGATTTGCTTTTTTTTTTTGAGTTTTTTTCAACCAACTAAAAATCTTATAAAAAAAATTCAAAAAACAGTTACAATGGATCTTATTTTATAGATCTCGACGAGTATGTTTTAAATATATATTTTTTATTTAATTTTGATTTTTGAATTTAAAGTTACAGTGTTTTAAAAAAAAATTAGAGAGAGAAAATAAAGTAAAATAAATTTTGAAAAGTGTAAAAGTAGAGTTGATTTTGAATTGAGTTTTTAAAATTTGAAAAAAAAAACAAAAATAAAGAGCCACCAAACAGGTCCTCAATGTCTAAAAGTTACTCATATGAAATTATACGATTAACCTTTACTCGTATAAAATAAATTAATAAAAAAATAACAATTAAAGTTTAACTTTACAAACAAACGAAGTGAACGATGTATCAATTGCCTTTTGTACAAACGAGCCAAACTTACTTCCTCATTTGATTGGCTTCTTTGTTTTTTTAATTATATTCAAGCAAATTTAATTTACACGAGTAACTATAACTCTCTCGTGATTATGTTTTTGATTATATGTAATTTAATTCATTTTTAAATTTAACATTAAATTTTTAAATTTAATAAAAATAATTATATTAATAAAATAATATTCTTATTTTTAAAGTAAATATTATTTTTATATTTTGTGAAGTTGTATCACATATTTTTTAAAATTATATATCAAATCAAATAGTATACATATATAATGGGAGGCATAGGAATGATTTATTGTGAAACGGCCACATGGCAATTATTAATAGAGAAATTAATTATCCACATTGTTTTTTTTTTTTCAAATAAACTTTGTTAATTTCTTCGATTATTAATAAAGAGAAATATTTGTACTCTTTATTAATCTTAACTTACATATTTCAAGACTTTACAAATTGGTTTATGATTTTTATATTTTGATTATAATTTATTTTTGGTTTTACATTATAGATTAATTTGGATTTCATATTGACTTTATAAACAAGGGAGTGTAAAATTTTTAATTTATTTATAGAATTATAATTGACAAAAAAAATTTATAACAATTTTTAAGACATACATAATTTTTATAAAATTGCCTGTGCATAGTATGAATTATAATTTAATTATTTTAATAAAATAAATAATTATTTAAATAATGACTTATTAATCTGTGTGCGGCGTGGTTGCTTCTACCAATACAGGACGACGGAGTGAAGGAGACGACCAAGAAAATGAATGAGAAACTGTCACTGTCAAGCTGTCATAAAGTCACTTATTATTAGAAAGTCTGGGGCCCACTTCCCCCTCTTAGTCTTGCTTTCAGCTCACCAACAATCAACCGCCCCCCCCCCCCCCCCGGGGCAAAATGCCCATTTTGTCGTATCACTGTGATCTTACTTCTCCAACGGCGCTGTGTGGAGCAGCTGGAGCTTGCCGTTTTCTAATTTTGATATTTTTTTTAAAAAAATAATTAATAGTACTAGAAATTAAGTAGAAGGGTTTATTACACATTGATTTTTACAAAAAATCCAATGAATAATATTTTTTTGAATGAAGGGCCTATTTTTAATTGGTAATTAGTGTAAGAGGCCTATTTTGTTTTATATTTTAAATGAATATATTTGAATAAATTTAAATATCATTTAATTAATAAAAACATGTTATGTATTACCTAAATTACCCCTCTTTATGAAATTTGCACAAAAAATATGAATTACAAAGTTCATATTGCAGTAAAATATGAACTGCAAAGTTCATATTGCAGTGAAATATGAACTGCAATATGAACTTTGCACTAAAAATATGGATTGCAAAGTTCACATTGCAGTAAAATATGGACTGCAATATGAACTTTGCACCAAAAATATCGACTGCAAAGTTCACATTGCAGTGAAATATGGAGTGCAAAGTTCATATTGCAGTGAAATATGGACTGCAAAGTTCATATTACAGTCCAAATTTTAATGCATATTGGTATTTTTTTAGTTTATTTTAAGGGTTGGGATGTCATTTTACAATGAAAAAAAAAGACACATGTCATATTATCAATAAAATAAAAAATAGGCCCTTTATTTACAAAAAAATTATTCATTAACTTTAGTGTGAAAATCTTTTTCTAATAAGCTTTTTTTTTTAATTGCCCCACATCAGAACTGTTTAAAAACAAAAACAATATATCATAACTCAAACAAGACTCGAATTTATTTTTTCACTATACTAATACCTAATTATTATTTTTTGACAATTGATTTTCCGTTGAAACGTGAGGTTAAACGCACCGGGTCCGCATCACAGTATTCCCGTAAGATTCATGCGGTGTCGTATCCATCCCCTATTGCCTTGGTGCCTACTACTCCGAATCATTCCCATCCCCGCCTTCTCTCTCTGTAAACCCTAACAATTCTCCCTCCATTTTCACAAATTACCAAAAAGTATCGATCGCCATGAAAGTATCAGAAAACGAACAACTCAACAATCTCTCCAAATGCCAAAACCTAATCCAATCCTTACTCTACTCAATACCTCACACCCAGGCTTTCAAAGGCAAGTGGTCAGTGATCGGAACCAAACTCTCCCATCTCAAAACTCTACTTTCCGATTTCCCCACGAACCACAATTCCCTCTCTCTAGACCTCCTTCACTCCCTCTCTCTCACCATTTCCCAAGCCCTCTCTCTCTCTCAAACCTGCCCCACAGCCGGCAAATTAAAGACACAAAACGACATTGATTCCATCTCCGGTAAACTCGACCTCTTCATCAGAGACTCAGAGGTTTTGATCAAGAGTGGCGTCATGTACGACGGCGTCGCTTCCACTTCCAAGAGGGAGTCCGTACGGGTTGAGTCGAGGAATCTGATCACGAGGTTGCAGGTTGGAACTACTGAATCCAAGAACTCGGCAATGGACTCCCTTCTAGGTACCGTAACAATTTATGTTTTTGGCTCGTATTTTTGCCTCGCCGGCCGGACACGACACCAAGTGGTATTTTCAGTCAACACAAAGACAATCAATTTAAAAACGACACAATCCAACAAAACACAATTATAACAAGACAGGATTAACACTACATAAATCTAATTTTCTGTCAGTTTTGTTCCAAAATTGTACACTAGCACAAAACAAGAAGTTAAAAACTCAATACACGAATACGAATTTTCGTGGCATTTCTAAAATTGGCATCCCTACTTGTAGGGTTATTGCAGGAGGACGACAAGAATGTATTGATAGCTGTGGCGCAGGGGGTGGTTCCAGTGCTCGTTCGCCTACTGGATTCCATCTCCTCATCGGAGATAAAGGAGAAGGCTGTCACCGCCATTTCTAGGGTTTCGAAGGTCGATTCGAGCAAACACGTGTTGATCGCTGAGGGATTATTGCTTCTTCACAATCTGCTTCGTGTTCTGGAATCGGGGAGTGGATTCGCCAAGGAAAAAGCATGCATTGCCCTCCAAGCACTGAGCCACACCAAGGAAAATGCATGGGCAATTGGGTCAAGAGGTGGAATTTCATCATTGTTAGATATTTGCCAAGTCGGGACTCCGAATTCTCAGGCTGTGGCAGCTGGTGTTCTTCGCAATTTGGCCTTGTTCAACGAAATCAGAGAGAATTTTCTAGAAGAAAATGCGATTCTGATTCTTCTAGCTCTATCGGCCTCGGGAACTTCTTTGGCACGAGAGAATGCTATAGGGTGTTTATGTAATCTAGTATCTGGGCATGATAATTTGAAGCTACTGGTAGCTAGAGAGGGGGGAATTGAATGTTTGAAGAATTTTTGGGATTCTGCTCCCTCTGTTTGGAGTCTAGAGGTAGCGGTTGAGCTGTTGAGAAACTTAGGCTCGTGCCCTCAGATTGCTGAAGTTCTTGTATCCGATGGGTTTTTGAGTAAAACAATTGCAGTGTTGAATTGTGGGGTTTTAGGTGTGAGAATTGCAGGTGCTAAATCAGTGTATGATATGGGGTTTAATACGAAGACCCGAAAAGAATTGGGTGAATGTGGGTGTATTCCACCTTTGGTTAGAATGTTAGATGGTAAGGCAGTGGAGGAGAAGGAAGCGGCTGCAATGGCATTGTCGAATGTTATGGTCTATGCAGGTAATAAGCGGATTTTTAAGAAGGAAGAGAGAGGAATAGTGAATGTTGTTCAGCTTTTGGACCCTTTGATCCAGAATTTGGATAAGAAATACCCCGTTTCAATATTGGGTTCACTTGTTCATTCGAAGAAATGCCGTAAACAAATGGTGGCTTCAGGTGCTTGTATCTACTACTTGCAGAAGCTTGTGGAGAAGGATGTTGAGGGTGCCAAGAAGCTCTTGGAGAGCCTCAGTCGAGGAAAACTATGGGGGGTTTTTGGCAGACCATAAATCTGTGAATGGATGACGGGTTGGTGATGAAGGTTTGAAGATCTGTGTGTAAACAGCTTGTGTTTATTTCTGTTTTGTTCTAATTTTTTTATTTAATTTTTTTTTTTCGCAGATGGTTTTAGAATTTGTAGGTAGAAAAGTAAATGTTTGATAGGTTTAATTGTGGAAGAAGAAATCTTGTTCTTCAAAATGTAATGTTCATATACTCTTTTGTGTTTCTACCAAAAAACCAATAATTCAAGAATATAATGTTGCCTTTCTGACAATATTTGCTTCAATTTTCATTCTAATTTTGATTTGTATAATTAATTAATTATTGCTTCGTGAAAGTCATCTAAATTGTTTTTCCTTTTTTGAGTAATTTTTCTCTCCATTGTTACAATATTTTGAAATTTTCATTTACCGGTTGCCCGTAGTCATTAGATAATTTGTATTAACTTGTAAATAAGTACTATTCCTTATGGATTTCTTTAGAAACCATTATACTGCATTTGGGTATTTTCTTCCACCGGTGATCAATATCTTTCTTAGGCTTATCAAATAATTTTTGGCTCTTCTAGGTCGAGAACCCACAATCCCTTGAGACAGCAGTTTTAAACCTACTTTTCTCCTATCCTTCGCATCTCAGAACCCACATCACATGTGGGAGAGAGATCCCTATCCATTGGGCCATTCCGTAGCCTCCGATTTCAAATTTTAAGCTCTCAAATTCATTACCTTTTCTAACCCATCTAAGAAATTATTAGGAAGCGGTTTACAGAAAGTATCAGCATATAGTGTATTTAACATAATTGTTGCAATTATATCTGTTCAGTTAGCTACTTCCACTGAGGTGTCTATGATTGATGATATAGCGATTAAGGACCTCAAAGTTTGGTCATTGTACCACTACTCAGAGCAATTACGGACAATAACTAGGAAGTATAGAAGAGAAGAAGCTTAAATTACATCAGAACTAAATGACAGAGAGAAACAAAGAAGAGATAACTTGTTATCCTAATAAAAAGTTCAAAGTGATTCATATTTTCACAACGCGCTGAATTTATCCCATATTCAGTCACCACCATCTACAAACGTTCATCAGCCGAATCAAAAGGAAATTAAACATGACTTGACCTGTTAGCAGTGATGATAGCAAGGCAGAGATAGACAAAGAAAGACAAGTAGGAGAGCATAATAGAGAGGATGAGTTTGTTGCAGAATTTAGAGAAGTGGTCACAAATGGCCATCCACCCAGTGTGACTATTCCCGTACTTCCCCACATATCCTATTGCTGTAGCTGCTGCACACCCCGCCATCAGCAGTGTCATCACCACCTGCCCATATATATATATATATATAGAGAGAGAGAGAGAGAGAAATAGTTACACTAAATATTCATCATTCATACCCTTCCGTCAGGACTTAAGAGTCACTTTTTGCCTTACACTGCCATTACTTTGGCAAAATCAATTGATTATGCATCGAAAGAGATACATGGCTCTTAATTTGCCACGGCCATAAAAAGGTAAATGTGACTTCATTTGTGAAAGAGGGAGGAATATATACTTAGCAATGAAAAATGGTATTACCAAATCATGAAGAAACAAGTAGAAGTAGTTTTTGGGGTGCAAGACTTTGCACCCAAGTACAAAGTCTAGAAACAAAGTAAACACCGACAAGGCACAAGCAATTACATTTGCATATGCAAAAAACCTGAAACATATATTGATATATATATATAAATCAGCAATATCACAAATTCAAGCGAATTCACAGTTAGGATTATAAATTTCACGGAAATCAAGTTAGTATATATGTATTACTTGAAAGTTGAGGAGTAGGTGTATCGGGCTTCAAGTTTTATGCCATATACAAGGGCAGATTGGTTGCTAGTAAAGAGAGTGCAAACGGCAGCGAGTGTTGTACCGGCAGCCAAAAATCTGAGGCAAAGTTGGGCAGCCATGAAGTATCTCTGTGGTTTGAGAGATGGGTTCTGCTTCTGAATAATTTTGGCTTCACTCATGTCCATTATTGGATGCAACAACTGGTATGATATAGATGGATAGATGGATGTAGTAAAAAGTGGGGAGTCTTTGTGGGTATTTATAGAGAGAGAGAGTAGGAAAACTGAATCATGGGGCAGAGTTGGGGATCACTACCAATTCCCAGGAAAAAGTTGGGTGTCAACTTTCTGTAGATTGCACTAACTATCAAGCAAAATTTGAAATAAGGAGATGTAGACATGCAAAAACAAAAGGTTGCGATAATTTCACACATAATGCTGTAGCAAAAAATGATAATTTTGCACATGAAGTTCTGCCTTCATAATAAGGCACCCCTCTTATAAGCAATAGGTTGCGGAACGAGTTACGCCGCGTAATAAAATTTGGAATACAACATACGCACAAGAAATAGGGAGATCAAAACTCAAGGCCGAAGGAGGTTGAGGTTACCATCCTTGAAGTCATTACTCCTTAAAAGACAATCAAATTGCTTGTAGGGCTTGAACTTAGGCTTAGCACCTTAAAGCATGAATTCATTACTTATGTTTTATGAGACATTTATCATAGCTCAAACTTGCCACTCGACTAACTCTTAATGATTAATACACGTTATCTAAAAGAAAAGAAATTGATTTAATTTATGCGAACATGCTTTTGGGTGCCGGCAGAGGATAAAAACTCCTTGCTAAGTTTTATTCAAGCCTACCCGTTTTGGTGTTTGCAACTTACGACACAATGTGGGTTGAGAATTCAAATTGGTTCAATGCACCGCACTTTATTCTTAAATGTTCAATCATATTTTTGTTCAAACAGTTCACTTTTTTCATGATAATCCCCTTTTGTTGTTGCTTCATTGTAATAGATCTACATTGGATTGGAAAGGTAGAATAAACTTATCCTATTTTACTATATAAAATAAAAAATAGGAAAGCCAAACCAAAATTCTAATTTGAGACTGCTAGCTATATATATTTTTTTCTATATAATTATTAGAATCTTTACTATATCTGTGGCGGTTCAACTCAAAGAATAGTCAATTTGATTGCGGAGTATAGTCGAGTAAAGCAAAGAGGTAGATTATATCAAAAAGTTCAATTAGTACTATAATATATATATATATAGGGGAAGGATCTAAAGAGGATCATTTATTTGGTCCTTAAATGCGGACCAATCATTTTAAGGGAGTAAACGGATGATTTTTTTATGAAACTTGGTGAAGATGATCTCCATGATTAGTAGATCATTTCTACCAAATTTTATCAAAAAATTCAACCAGGAAGTGCGTTAGCTAGACATCTTAAATTTTAACGGCCAAAAAAGTGCATATATATCAATTTTTTAATTAACCCTCTTCCCGATTGAATTTTTCAATAAAATTTGGTGGAGGTGATCTACTAATCATGGAGATCATTTTCACCAAGTTTTATCAAAAAATTCACCCATTTACCCCTCTCAAATTAATTGGTCCGCATATAAAGGACCAAAAAATTGGTCCTCTTAAGAGCCTTTCCCCATATATATATATATATGCTGGCTTTGGGTGTAACCAGATGGAGCAAACACTGACCACCACACATTATATGAGCACAAATGAAATGAAATTTGCTCACTCGGTGAACAACAGAACGTTACCTACCTTCCGTCTTGGGATAAAATACTTCAATAATAATAAGTCATGTCACTGTTTTGGGAGTAATAACACCTTCTAAATTTCAAACAATTTTTGATGTTTTGAGCGAGGATTAAATGCCAAAAAAATTACGAAATTAATGCAGTATCAAGAGCAGATCTAATCCCAAGCTAAAGTCCAATTTATTTTTCAGTGATATAATTAATATATATATTTATTTAATTCAAACTCAGCCCAACTTAATTAAATATATCTATATTAATTAATCCACGCCTCCAAAAAATTAAATTTTGAATCTGTTAATAACAAGGACTTGGACCTAAATCCTGTTGTATTTACTTGCCAAATTTAAAAGGCTGAGATTTTATCATTTTATCCTTGTGAAATTGATCTCCTTGTCGTCTTTCACAAAATAATAATAGCAACAACGAGATGCCAAATAATTGGGGCAGATAAATAAGTAAAATGAAGATCGAAGATGCCTATACAACTCTGCATCCTTAAATACGTAAGAATATTATAAGCCCCAATAATTGCTTCGGACAATACTAATTGTACACTTTTGAATGATGCATAAATTCTAACATAATCAATTGTTATTAATCAAATTTTATTTATTATTATATGATTTAGTATATATAACATTAGAAAAGATACAACTAAAAACATTCTAAAAAGAAATAAGAGACAATGCAATTCAGATAGTCCGAATTTGAGTTTGGGTTTAGGTTTAGGTTTACATTTACTTGTCGAATGAACTTTCAATAACAAGGGAAAGTCGTAATTGTTAGGAATAATTGAGTGTCCTAGACAACATCAATTCTAAGATCGTGCATCATATCTAGTGCCAAGAGATTACAAAAGAGAAGTGTGTGTACCTGTCTCCATTGATTGATCGATGCAGCGGACTTTAGCGCCAATCTCCGTATGACAATTGATCTTCCAACCCTTTCCCCTTCTTATCCCTTTGATATTCTCCTTAAGATGATGTAGAGAATAGCTAATGTCTCCATTGATAGAAGACAACTTATATAAGGATGGATGGGTTGGGGACCAATGCCTTAATTACATAAGTTCACCCTAAACTTTCTAATAATTCTATTTCCGCCCCTCATAGAAATAGAATTCACATAATGGCATCTACACATTATTTCCATGACAAATAACCTCAAGCTTACTTAAAACTTTAAATTAGATTACTTAATTTTAGGCTTGTAAATGATGACACACATTAATAATATACATGTGTGGACCAAAGTTAGATTAATATAAAAATTAATCCAACAGTAACTTCCTTCTTATCCGAATGACGCACCATTAGTTCCCCAAGCTTGGTATCAATCACTGTTATATTGGGGTGAACACCCAATTAAACTGCATACGAGGCTACCATAGTTTTGCATTTCTAACGTTTCCAAGCTCTTTTTTTTAAAAAAAAAAACTTTGTGGTGGGGATATGAAACGATGAAAAGATAGGTAATTATTTGAGAGAAGTAAGAGAAGGCTCACTGTCACGACCCGCTAAATTTTGACCAAGAAAATCGGAAAATTCCGGAATGCTACGGAGGCTTACGGAATTTTCTAGAACCTTGTAGAATAATGGAGAAGAGCCTCCAACCTTCTAGAATATTCTAGAAGGACCTAGATGTAGAACTTTATAGAATAGCCTAGTTGTAAATAATCTTGGTAGATTATTCTAGAGTATTCTAGTTAGAGATATTTGTATAGAAAGTTCTGGAATGTAAATCTAGACCATTGGATTGGTTTGATCTCGACCGTCCATTTGGGAAGGCCTCACCTATAAATAGGTGGAGGGTTCACTTGTGTTGGAGCATAGATATTGAGTTGTATTCTAAGCATTGTAAAGTGTTCTTGAGTAATATAAAGTTTCCTTTATAAACTCTTGTGTTCTATCTTGCTTAAGTTTCATTCGGTGTGTTCGTTATTCTTAAGCCATTGTGGGAAGGCTGACTTAGTATAAATCCGTAAGAACGAAAGTTTGAAAGCACTAAGTGCCGCACGTGTCTTGAAGAGGTTCAAGCCCGTGACATCACGCTCTTAACCAACCATTGAACCAAACCACGTTCTCTTCTTCTTCTTTCATTTTTTTTGCAAATTTTGAAGCTATATTATACGCAAACATTTTAACCTTTTATATTCTAATAATAAGTTTCTTATCCAATAAATTTACCTTTTACCTTTTATATATATATAGCTTTGAAAGGAATTGCCTACTTAGAATTTTTGTTTTATTTAGAAACATTATGCGAGTTTTTGTTTCATAATTATTTTTACGAATTACCTTAGGTTGTTTTAATAATCTTGTTTTAAAAGTTTTTTTGATTAAACATTCATATCAAAAATCTATTAACTACATAATTCGCTGACCAAAGAGATGAATAAGCAATCACAAATGGTGGACAAACCACTTTATTAAGTTTTATAACCTCTCTAATAAAAAATCAGAGAAGATATTATTAGGCTACAAGACTATTGACATCTTATTTTAAAAGTTAATTACAATAATAAAAGCAAAAATGCAAATAATTTTTTATAACTATGAAGAGGGAGGGGGATGTTGGTCCAGGTCCTATCCATATGAGGAACCTTTATATAGACCTGCTATAGGGAAATGAATACTAAACTATTTAATAATTTAAAATTTAAGTAAACTACACTAATAGTTCATGAATTATTAGTATTATTTTATTTTGACTCTCAAATAAAATTTTGTTTTATTTAAATATTTAAATTATTAACCGAGTTTTAAATTAGTCCTTCTGTTCAATTCGGACGTTAACTTGGATGAAACCAAAGATAAAATTGTTATTTCAATTAAACATTTTTAAAAAAAATAATTTTAATTAGATTTAAAAAATATTATGAAAGAAAAATTAAAAGAAAAAAAAAAGAAAGGAAAGGAAAAGGGACAAAAAGAGAGAGACCCACCTCGTATCTTTATGACTCAAATTCCCACCCCCAAATCGGATCAATTTTTCCCCAAACCTCGGCGAGAACCCGGTCAATTTCACCGGCGAGAGAGGCAGCGAATTGGCCAGAGAAAAATGATGAAAACCCATTAAAGTAGAAGCGGGCGAAGCATTGACAGAGTGGCAATAGACACAACAATCTTTTTGGTGTTTAGTAGTGATGGGATGAATTCTCAAAATTTACAATCCTCTCAATTTCTTTTTCTTCTCCAATGGTTTCCAATTCGCACAAAGGAAGTGATTACTATAGCGTTGCTCCTTACAGATCAAGGTATATTCACCATCTCCCTCGAGAGTATATTCAACACTTGGTATCCCTGGTATCCTACAGCGCTACTCCTTCCATTATTTTGTGCTCAATACTTGATTTCATTCAGTTCGCAATAATTTGAATTAAAAAAGATTAAGAAATTTGAAATTGTTTCCTCCTAATCCTAACAAAAATTCCAACCCTAACCTAATCAATCAATTGTACCATTAAAGTAGAAATGGTGAAAACCCATTAACTCATTCCGTCAGGGTCTGTTAATTTTTTCAGTGGAGAAAAAAGTATGGGTGAAAATGGGTTAACGGATCTGGATCTGCATTGGGTTAGGTTTTTATGGTGAATCAAACAATCCTTTTATAGTTTGGTAATGATTAGAAAACGTTGTAGTGGTGGAGGTGGGGGTGAAGGAGGTAGGTCTCTCTCTCTTTTTGTTCCTTTTCCTTTCTTCTTTTTTTTTAATCAGTTTTTCTTTCACAATATTTTTTAAATCTAATTTAAAATATTTTTTTAAAAATATTTAATTAAAATGACAAAATGTGGCAAAATTTTGTTTAAGGACTAAATGAAACAACACCAATAGTTCAAGGTTCGTTAAGGTAGTTTACTCTTAAAAAGTGTTGCACACAAATGTTGTTTGTATGCATCTGCATGATGATTCTTTAAAAGGATACTCAGCAAAATTAACAAGAAGCTCCAAATAATGTCGCCACAACCTTCTCCTCTTTATCTTCTTCCACTAGAGAATACAAAGGTTTTACGGTTACAAATTTTTACAGAACATGACAACATCTATCTGAAATGACCTAATTATTCAAATGGAAATGGAAAATCTTTACAGGTGAAATGGGAAATACATATGTACAAAATATTTACAAAAGAACCCGATTCCGATCTAAAGAAATAAACCATACCCTTTGTTAAAGGCTTATGTCAAAGTACTTTGGATTTGATGGAAAATGATATTCCACGTGTAACTGCAATGTCCAAACATAGATCCATTGTTAGACAACAAAAAACTTGATGTTCTATGCACAATAGAATGTATTTAGTGAGACCCTATTGCGAGTGCATAATTGCCAGCAATGTATAACGGTGGTGAAAGCATATGGCACAACTTTTAGGCAATTGGCGTGTCATATGTTAAATAAAAAGGCAGCATAAAGCATGAGGTTCACCGCAGCTAATTGGTCCATGGAAATATATATAATTCCCTCCCTCCCAAATTAAAAGACCAGTAATCACTTTTGGGATACTCCACATCAAGAGTCCAGTTTCCAAGGATTATCAATGTGCCAAAGCTCATAATATTAAACAAGTTTTATTCTTAACTATTGATCAACTCGCATTTAGAGTATCTTTAAAAAGAGTGAGAGTCAAACATGGACCCTTGATTGAATTATATACATGTATGTACGTGTTTATCCAAGTCAATGACTAGAAGAATCGCCACTTGAGGAAATACCATATATCAAGTCTTCAAATATATATATATATATATAATATAACCACTCGTGATTGATATATGCATACCTTGCCTTCATCAGAATCCGAATGGCGTTGGGGGAATACCACCCTCATGTCATTATATAAATAAAAGCGCCTTTCCCCTTCCATGTTTATGTTGCTTTTTGATGATGGTGCCGAGAAAGGATCAGATTTGCATCTTTGGACGGTCCTTGAACATTTCTTAGGGAAGGAGCACAAAAAACGCAGATGAAGAGCATAACGAAGAACACCAGAGCCAGTAGTATCATTCACTTTTGAAGGGCTTCGTAGAGATTTACCATTCAAATCGTTACACCCACTGGTTTGCTGCAAGTAGTGATCAATGTTTGAGATTGAAGAAGGCGTCTCTTCATTTTTCATGTGAGGATCTTTATGTGCAGAAGAAGAAGCTAGAGTGACTTTCTGACGCAGAAATGTCTATATAAATGAACAAAACCAACAGGGAAACAAAGTCAAAACACAAGAATCTTTTTTCATAATATTTGTATATCAAATGCACTGCTTATACAATAATTCTAGAGGCATATATATACGGAAATTTTCAGGTGTGGACCAGTCATTTTTATGACGGTTTTGCGTCATAAAAAACACCCTCCCATTATTTTTATGACCGATCCGTACCAGAAACGGACTTATATATATATATATATATATAAGACAGATAATGACAAATTGTGGCCAAAATGTATTGGTAATAAGGGGTTCATATAAATTTTATTTTTATCAAAATCCATTATAATCGATGAGTAATCGCTAGCTTGATCTGCCGTTCTTGTGAGTCAGATATATATGCCCTGCTTATCAGATTCAACATACCTTGGTTCCAGCTGGCATGTCAGTCAAATCATAGTTACAAAAGAAAGTATGAATAGGTGTCTTTTCCGGGTTGCTAAGAACCTATCAAAAGAGATTCAATTTACCGGTGAGAAAAGCAAACAATTATCTAAGGTGAGACTTTTCTTCTTGGGAGAGAAGGGAAAGAACCCAAAGCAAAAAAAGAGTACCAGTTGAATGCGCCCTTTCATAGGTATACGAAGGTGACTCTTATCTGCTTGAGAGTCTCCAATGCTAAGACTCCTCTTCATTTTTGGACCTTTACATTTATTCGATGACAAATTGTTCCCTCCAAGATCTATAGATGAGTAGTACAGTAAATAATTATCTCCATCCACGCTTGTTACCGCAAAAGGGAGCTTTTGCGGGTGAGGCGAGAAATTACCTCCAGTAATGTTAAGAACTGCAAGGAACCCATCAATTTTCTGCATTTCAAAAATCACAAATAATACATTACAAACCACAATTATGACAGAAATTAAAATTGAAGTACAAGGTTGAATTCAAACCTGACTGACTATTCCCGACGCTAAACGACCTGATAATAAGGACTCCTCAAATGAACCAACCAAGGACCTTCTAACAGGCAGTCCACAGAGAGTTCTACCTTCGGGGGAGAACTGATCAAATTTCTTCTGCAAAAGTTCAACATCTGTAAATGATTTGCTTTCGGTCCGATAGTCCTCTTCCTTTGGGGAAGATAAAATGCATAGTATAGTTCCATCGAGCGATTGTTCCATTTCCCTCAATGTCAAATAGTTTTCATCCAACCCCTCCTTGATATTTTTCATTTTTCCAGATAATTTTGGACCAAGAGGAGACAAAGACAGAGGTGAAGAGTCCGATTTTACTGGCTGTACGGTTATTGCCCCATTTAGAAACCTTTTCTTAGTCGCTTCTTCGAAGTAATTTACCCCCGGTGAAGGAGGTGAAAGCAAAGGCCCATCAGTGAAACAATTGAAATAATTGGAGCTGCCTATATTAGCTTTCTTATGCTCTTGTAAAACCATCAAATTATATTTATCACTCTTGTGAGTGTGGCCATCAATGTCTAGAGATTCGCTGCTGAGTTTCTGCGGCAAAAGCATGCTGTTTAAAGGCGATAATAGCCTTTTTCTAGCAAGTGAACCATTGGTCTCGGTAGAAGTATTGGGATTACTAACCCCGCTAGAAGAATGAACACGGTTAGATTGGTTTCCCTCGAACACGGTAGCAAGGGAATTGAACGGCCTGGATTCAAAACCCACAATCCTGGAAACAGGACCCTGAGAATTTGAATTCCATTCACCTTTACCATTGAACAAATCATTTTTCTCCATTGAGCATATCTTCAACCTGCGTACACTGGCCATAGTACCATCTTTATGCATATCCAGAGCATCTGGCTCCTTTGAAAGCTCCCTTGGCGAAGAGCATAAAAACTCCCCAGGGACTCGATTCCCAAGATGACCCACGTACATTCCACTCATATCACAACTGCTCAAACCAGCAAAATGGGACGGGGTTTGCACAAATGTGCTTAATGATGTTGCAACTTCCTCGGCAATTGTGCTCGAGGATACTTGAGGCAATCCCATGAATAAAGTCCTATGTATGTTTGTTTACCTAAATTTTCTGAAGATCCTTAAAATGTTCCCAATGAACAGAAAGGAATTCAAGTTTTTCATCAGATTAGTCCCATGAAAGAAGCTCAAGACTTTATATAGCATAGACACTCGCATAAAAGACCTGACTGACTTTCATGGTTATGGTTACAAGTACCATTGACTATCTAACGAATGTATCCCCATTACAAGATTAACTCCTTCAAACACTCATCCACATACATCCATACACAAATTACAAGTCATAAAGAATCCATAGGTTCACTTCTCGTTCTACAAAACAAGGTTCAAATGGTAATCAGTTATATGAGCTTCTCAAGATAATCAATGCAAACTTTAATATCCAATGTCAAATTCATCTAGAAAATGGAGAAATGAACAAGAGAAAAGGTACAGCGATTGTTCTATCATGGAGGAAATTTTTTTAATCACGAAGATAGAATAGCCTTGTTAACAGAAAACTTTCATGGTTATTACGCTGTGTTACTTGAAATTTCAAGTAAGCACAGAGCATCAATTAAAGGAGGAAGACATTTTCTATTATTTAACGCAGATAATTATCCTTCACAGAACTAGGCAACTGGCAATACCCTGCAACAAGAACGCATCTAAAATGTTTTATGATTTCCAAATACCAAAATGCGAACTCCCATCTTCTATTTTGATGAACTAAATGAAAGGGGAAACAAATTGTATGCCTAAAACGGTATCATCCCCAATAAATTTTCAACCATTGCAACAACAGGTAACATTTGAGCACAAATCCTAGAAAAATAGGGTTGTTTTAAAAACTAAAGCTATTTAAGTCAAAATCCTTTACAAAAACCCCTAAAACTCCAAAAGATGAATTTGTACAAAGATGTGAACATCAAACCACTTCCAGACCAATCTAATCATTGATAAAGCAGAACCCGAACTTTCTTGCTCAATGAGGAAATTAAATGGAAATACAAAACCTATATGGGGAAAGAAATTTGATTTCCGCATTACCTATCAAAACTTCAATCCAACCAATTCCTGGGTATATTCATAATCCCTATTTTCTTCCTTAAAAAAAAAAAAAGATGAAGGGATATATAAGACTAGAGTGAGCCAAAAAGTAAAAATAAAATAAACCGTGCTTTGGCTAGCTAATCACAAGCTCTTCAATTCAAAAACCCAAAAGCCTATTCAATAAATTAAAGAAAAAAAATCACAATATTTTCCTCTAATTTATTTGGGCACTCAAATAGAAAAACACAAATAAATTGGCCCAAAATTAGAAGAAACGGTGTCTATACAATCAAAGATGAAAATCGAAAGAAACAAACAAACAAACAAAGAAACACGAAAGCAGTGAGGATTGGAATCATATATTGTCTTACACAGAAATAATCAGCTTTATACATTAGATATAAAGATCAGCAGCTATCTTGATATTCGATTGATGATGGTCAAATAACCACAAAATCCGCACGCTTCATCCAATTTCTTAATTTGATTTTGAGGTTTTCCAATTTCCATCTTCTTCTTCAACCTTTCTTTCCTCTCTCTTTTCTTTTCTTTTCTTTTCTTTTTCTTTTATTTTATTACCGCAACTCTTTTCTCTGTATCTGTGTGGATGTATATATAACATATATACAGAGAGAGAGAGAGAGAGAGAGATGAATGTGCGTATGTAATATAATTGTATATATGCGTCGTTGTAAAACCGCAGGCCATGTCCCATGTGTCCTAGTTGCGGGCTATCCTTTTGTCTGTAATTTCTGGCCACCGTAAATATTTACTGTAATATACCTATATCTATAGGTATACATTACTTATATATAAATATATAATTGCCCTTTCCTCCTTATCTTTTGACGTGCCAAAACTGTACACATAATATATATCATCCAAAGTCCAAACCACCACACAAAAACGAAACCCCTCTCCTCATTTAGGGCTTGTTTGGCATCATATTATTTTATTTTATGTTTGAAACCGACTCTCACCTATTTTTCCTGTATTTTCCTTTCTATTTTAATTAAAAAAAATTCACTTGGTCCCAATGTGCAGTTTTTTAATATATTCGTGCATAATTAACGTTTCACGTCTGAAAAAGCAATATAATTGATTTTCACGTTTCTAATCTAATCAAATGTACAAACTATTGCACTTGCACAAAAGAAAATTAAAAGAATTTTCATTAAATTGAGTTTTTAGAGAAAGAAAAGTACAGTCAAGATTAAAAAAAAATTAAAAAAAATCAACCTAATCAAAATTTAATTTTGAGAATTGCTCTTGGTAGTTATGTATTAACTGGATTCTTTTTTTCTCAAAACCAATTTTTTATCTCATTAATTAATAACAATAAATGCAATCTTTTATCACTTCTTACACCAACTCCTATTTTATTAAGCCTACAAATCCCTTTCAAAAATTTAGGAAGCAAACAAATATTTTCAAAATAACACTTTGTCTGAGCAGAACAACTCCAATTAGCAAGGTAAAATAGAGGTTAGTCTATAATTTGAAAGACGGAAGAGATAAAGTATGGGAATAGAAGCGATTAAAGTACAAGGGCTGCGATGGCAATCGATGCGTTAGTGCCGACTCATTGATGAATTTTAAGAGAGACGTGCCTCATTTTGATTTTTGACACAACTCTTCCCTCGCCACTCACGTGACACCGGTCAGCCCCTCCTCTCCTCCAACTCCAAGTCCCCAACGCATGCATTCCACTCCTTTTTTTTCTTCTTTCCTTTTTTAAACTTTTAGATTTAAATTTAGGGTGCATTTGATTTTTTTTTATTTTTAATTGTTGAATGCTGATTACTAATTGCTAAGTATTAAATGATGAATTCAATTTCTAAATATGTTATTTGTTTTTTATTCTAAATAAGGTTCTAAATTTTATATTTTTGTATAAAATAATAGTTTAAATTCAACATTAAGTATTCAGTGAGACTAATGCCTCTTAACGCTGAATGTTTAATCATTAAAAAATATAGCCGTTAACCTCTTAATGATTTAAAAAAAAAATCATATTACACATCTAAATACTTAATACTCTTTCATTAATTATTCAAATGTAAAACCAACCCCCCCCCCCCCTAGATTAGTTTATTACATTGTACTACTTACACTTTAATATTTAATTTTGACCAACATCAATTCATCAAATATGTTATCCAATTACATCCTCTTATTTTACACATTAAATACAATTGACATCAAAAATGTAGTGGTTAAAATTATTAGTATTCACACAAACGTTTAAATTCGGGTTCATTCTTCCCTTTCTCCTTCTTCAACTATTTAGATCTACCCATATTTTTGTATCATAAAAATAAATTTCTCTTCATTATTGAATTGTCTCTTTTACATACTCCCTCCATATAGTCGATGGTTAAATATAAAATTTATTCTAGATTTATATCATCTAATTTCTCATTGCATATCTTAATGTCAAAAACCTATAAAGTGTACGAATGTTAATTGCATTTTTAATATCAATATAAAGAAGTCGTACCGATAAAAAATGTGGGTGGTAGAAATATGATCAAACCCAACAGAGATGGAATCAGCCCAAATCGGTAAAGCTGGTAACCAAGTGAATCAAAAGTGGTATGAATAGATAGTAAAATTGCTATAATGGAGATAGGATTTTGTTTGTGGTGTAGATTCCTTCGATAGCTATTAATTAGTAGGATAACACATGTAATTAAGACTTAAAACTTTACTAACCCACCTTAGACGAGCTAAAATAGGTCTAAAATAAATAATAAAATAATAAATCACATAAAATCACATAACATAGAATAAACAACTGTGATACTCATGTTGTGGGCAATAATATAAAACATAAATGTAATATACATCTATACACATACATGTAATCCGAGAGGCATACTCATGTCCATATGTAGATTATCTCCCTTGTGTCAACCATTATACAGAAAAAATAACGAAGCCGAATCGAATCATAATAATGATAACAATGGGCCTGACCGCCCCAAGAGATACCGAAACTAGACTGAACCATAATTATAAGAATAAGAACAAGCCTGATTGTCCCAAAGAATAAATCAAACATAACCACAATATAACATCATCCGGCACATAAAAAATCATCATCATATCATAATAGAATTGGACCACATATCCATCGATATCATATCACAGAATCACAAGTGCTTTGCCAAGATCTAGAATTTCGGACTACTCACCGCTGGCTCTAGACAGCCAACCTCATTGCTATCTCTCAGGGGTTTAAAAATTGTCAACCCAACTGTATCGAGCCCTACTTAATTTTACATCGACAAGTACTAATCAATGCATATTCCTTTCATCATCAAAGGCCCACAATAAAAATCATAATCGGACACATTACGGGATCATATCACGTCCCATATGATACAACAAACATAAAAAGCTTTCTGCACCATAAATACAAGATATATGCTCACAAGATAGGCTATAAGAATAGTCCGTGTTTGTTGAAAAATCTCCAAGAATTCAGTTGACACAATAACGATGCACGGTATACATAACATGCTAATAAATGAACATTTGAAACAACTTATGCCATATAACTACAACAAATCTCTATACATGTCCCTTGATGTATACAATTCATCAATTAATCAATTTCATCAATATACAACATCTATATATCTAAGAGATATCTCATGTATATCAAATAACAAATATATATAAAGTATAATGGTATATTTTACTTCAAATCACATGCCCATGACTTTATAAATCACAAAACATCATTATCCTCATCTTGTAATAATAATGGTTATTTCAATATCTATTTTTAATTCAGGATGAATAATTAAAAATTAACTAAAATTAAATTAAGCCCATTACATCTATGGCGGTTTCATCCCTCTCATTTGGGAGAGGTTTTAGCCAAGCATATTAATTAAAGAACACATGGAAATAAAATAATAATGCATCATTAAAATTAAAATATTCGAATACAAATTATAGAAAATTAGAAAGCTATAAAGCTATAAAGCGTCACTGTTTATGATGTTCGAATTGGCGTGTACCGCACGGCTTTACCATGTCCACTCTTTCACCTTCAATACTTTGATCGTATGACAACTAGTATATGGAGGATTTTCTCTTTCTAGAATTTTCTAATATATATATATATATATTCTAACTATGTATCTCTATCTATTTTTTTCTATTATTTTAGGTGTATAAAATGTGTCTATACATATGAATAAGAGATAGAAGTTTAAAAAAAATAGAAAATTAAAATTGTAGAAGAAATAATAAATAAGAGTATAATAAAGATTCTAATTAAGAGAGAAAATAAAGAGTTGTATTAGAATTATAAGAGAATATGAAATTGGAATATTCTTTCTTCATTATCTTTCTTTGTGGTCTTTAATTGACTTCTTCTACCTTTTTAGACTTTTTATCATAATTTACTTATTCTTTGCAAAAAGACAAAATAAATATTATTCCTCCATAATTTAAGCATTAATTATATACTAACAAAATATTATTTGTGGGTTTAAATAGCAATTTTGGACACTTATCATTGTACCAATAATAATTAAAGACATACTTATTTAGATGATTTAGAACAATCTAAAAAAAAAAAGAATGTAAACTTGTTAATTTGTTACAAATGAGAATGTAAGTTATTCGTAATATAAAGAAAAATAATATATATGATTGAAAATTTTGAATATGAGTTATGTCGCATTTATGTGAATATTTAACATAAAAAATAATATTGATAAGTCAATTATTTATTTGTTCTAATGGCTTGTTATACGGTTATTTTAACCAATACATAGTGGTTACATTTGATGCCGATTTTTGTGCTAAATTTTATATCTTTCTAGTATTATTACTTTAATATATATATATATATGGGGGTTTTGGCAAGTCTACCTATGACTCAATATGGCAAGGATATTGTTTCGAATTCACTGGTTATGGATCTGGACAGTTATGTGTTAAATCAATTGGGCCAAGACAGTGGGCCAAACTTATTGGTGGTAGCAGATGCTAAAAGAAGAAGAAAAGATGATGGGCTGGTTGATGCTATGGATGTAGTCCAGAACGAAGAAACTAAATTGGACGTGGTCATCAGGCGGGGTTCAAAAAACTCCGTGGAGGCGAGTTCCGACGTCGGGGCTCGCCGGGCATTATGAAAACCTTAAGCTGGAACTGTTGCGGGTTGGGCAACTCAAAGACGGTTCGTGAACTTGGGGGCCTAGTGTCCAAATTTCAGCCCAGTTTTATTTTTCTTAGGGAAGTAAAAGTTTCTCGAGAAAAGGTGGAGCGCGTGCAGGCAAAAATCCAATATCAAGGTCTATGTTTTATCCCAGGGACCCATAATCGGGGTGGGTTAGCTTTTTTTTGGCGAGATAGAAATACGACAAGTCTAATAGGCTACTCTCCGAACTTTATTGATGTTACTATTAATCTGAAGGATATGGGTCAGTGGAGACTAACGGGATTTTATGGTTTCCCGGAACGGCATAGAAGAAAAGATTCATGGAATTTATTGCGAGATCTATCGCACAAGTCCCCATTACCTTGGTGTTGTATCGGAGATTTTAATGATTTACTTGAGCAGGTTGAGAAACGGGGTAAGCTACCTCACCCGGTTCATTTAATTAATGGTTTCCGTGAGACCATTTTAGATTGTAATTTAATAGACCTTAGGATGAAGGGCCATCTATTCACGTGGGAGAAAAACCGGGGTACAATTAACTTTACAGAAGAAAGGTTAGACCGAGTTCTTGCTACGCAACATTGGTTTAATTCTTTTCCACAAGCTGAAGTCACCAATGTCCCCGTCCTTCGGTCAGATCATTTAGCTCTAATCCTCCATATCACGACTGAACCGATCCACATAAAACGAAGGTTCCGCTTCAAGAATTCCTGGAAACTCGAGCCCGATTGCAAAGAAATCATCACGAATGGTTGGGGTCGACATGACCGAATCTCAATTACAGAGAGAATTACGAGGTGCAGTTTGGGGCTTCAGGCATGGGGCGAAACTGTGCGACGTCAATTTCGCGCAGATATCAATATGTGTAATAGTAGAATTAGGGCTTTTACAGCTCTAGCAGACCTGGAATCGCAACAAATTGTTTGGGATGAAAGAACTCGATTGAATACTTTACTGCGACAACAAGCATCGTATTGGGCTCAACGATCAAAAATTTTTTGGCTCCGAAAAGGTGATATCAATTTAAAGACTTTTCATTATTACGCTTCAGCAAGGAAGCGCAAAAACTCTATCTCATATCTAATTGATGATGAAGAACGTAAGTGCAGTTGGGAAAGTGGGCTACAAGAACTGATATACGGGTATTTTATGGAGTTGTTTGAATCTAAAGGCAGTGACGCAGCGGGTGTTCTAGACACGGTCCGAACCAGACTATCAGAGTATCAAAATCAGTCCTTAGTGTGTGATTTCACGCCATCAGAAGTGGAGGAAGCCATGAGATCTATGCATCATGACAAAAGCCCGGGTCCGGACGGTTTTAACCCGGGCTTCTACCAATCTTATTGGGACGAAGTTGGTCCAGCGGTTACTGAAGCATGCTTGGAATGTCTCAACCAGTGCAAGATGCCTGATGGTCTCAATGATACGGTAATTGTCCTCATCCCTAAAGTCAAAAACCCGGAGAAAATTTCAGATTTACGACCTATTTCTTTATGCAATGTTATCGTTAAGATCATGACTAAGATGTTGGCCAATAGATTGAAGTTGATTCTTAATTCTATCATTTCTGAGACTCAGAGTGCGTTTATACCTGGCTGTATGATAACAGATAACATTATGGTTGCTTTCGAAATGGGCCATTATATTAATCGCAAAACTAGGGGGAGAACAGGGGTGGCGTCCCTCAAAATTGACATGTCTAAGGCATATGATCGGGTTGAATGGGTCTTCTTAGAAAACATGATGAGGAAAATGGGCTTTTGCGAGAAATGGATTGCTTTAATTATGTTATTTGTGATTTTTGTTAAATACGTTATTAGACAGGAGGGACATGACATAGGGCCTATTATTCCATCTCGGGGGCTCCGTCAAGGGGATCCTATATCTCCATATTTATTTCTCATTTGTGCGGAAGGGCTTTTGTCTCTCATTAATGCTAGAGCTCGATTGGGGCTTATTCATGGCTGTCATGTAGCTAGACAAGCGCCAGAGGTATCTCATTTATTTTTTGCTGATAATAGTTTTCTTTTCTTTAATGCAACGGTTGAGGAAAGTGCTATTATTAAGAGTTGCCTTCATTCTTATGAAATAGCCTCAGGACAAAAGGTCAATTTTGCTAAATCCTCGATTTTGTTTAGTTCCAATACTAAAGTGAACATTCAGAATGATATTTGTGTTTTGTTGGGCGTGCATAGTTGTGAAAATCATGGTAAATACCTCGGTGCACCTTCTCTCATTGGGAGGAGTAAGGTGGATGTCTTTCAATATGTTAAAGAGAAAGCTTGGCGGAGGATGTTTGGGTGGCGAAATAGAAACCTCTCTCGTGCGGGTAAAGAAATTTTAATTAAAGCTATTTGTCAAGCAATTCCTAGCTATATCATGAGTGTGTTTTTATTGCCGGTCTCTCTATGTGATGACTTGGAGAAAATGATAAATAGCTTTTAGTGGGGCAAAAATCAAGATGGGTCTAACAGTATTAAGTGGAGAAGCTGGGATAAAATGTGTAGTAAGAAGGTTCATGGAGGCTTGGGGTTTCACAAGATTAGAAACTTTAATATCGCTATGTTGGGTAAACAAGGTTGGCGTCTTCTTTCTAATCCCAATTCTCTGTGCAGCAAGGTGTTTAAAGCTCGTTATTATCCAGATTCGAATTTCTTGGAAGCTGGTATGGGGTCTAATCCGAGTTATATTTGGCGCAGCATACTTTCTAGTCAAGAGGTCATTAAGGCAGAAAAGCATAAAGTAATTAGTAACGGGTTAGATACTCGCATTTGGGGAGATCCTTGGCTAGTCAATTCAGAAAATCCTTTCATTGAATCCGAATGTGATGAAGGCTTACGGGAGGTTACTGTTGATGCTCTCTTGAAGCCTGGGTTCACGGAATGGGAAGAAGATATTATGAAAGGTTTATTTTCTCAAAGAGATCAAGATGAGATACTCAGTCTTCCTCTGGCTCGTGTTCCTAGATCTGATCATTGGTTTTGGGCATGGGACAACAAGGGTATTTATAGTGTCAAGAGTGCCTACCATTATGTATGCTCACTTAATCAACAGGTAACTGCTCCTACGGTGATTAATTGGAGTGGAATGTGGAAGTTAAAAATCCCTCCCAAAATGAAGAATTTCCTGTGGCGCGCAATCGACGGTTGTCTTCCCACAAAAGTGAATCTTGTGACTCGTGGAGTTAATATAGACCCAACTTGTGTTTTGTGTGGACAACACCCTGAAACAATGGTCCATGTCCTTTTAAAATGCCCAGTCATTAAGCATGTGTGGCGCAGGGTTCTAGTAGGAGTTCCATCGTCTTTTGTGGACTCAATAGCGCAGTGGTGGAATGATATATTAAGACGATTTACTCACCAGAAAGTTATAGCAGCAGTAGCGGTTCTCTGAAGTTTGTGGGAAAGTCGGAATGCAGCGGTCTTCGGTTCGGGGTCTTACTCAGCAGCGTACACTTTGAACAAAGCGTTTTTGGCACTGGGCGAGTGGCTTTTTGCCACACAGACTACCCAAGAAGCTGCCTCCACTGCAGGTAACCAGCAGCAGACCAGGACCTCTTGGCAGAGACCTCCGACATGTATGATAAAATGTAATGTTGACGCTGCGATATTTGATGATAATAATTCAATGGGGTTTGGAGGAGTTATTCGAGACTCAGCAGGTGTTTTTCTAGCAGCACTTCAAGGGAACGTGCAAGGAATTTTCTCACCCTTTCTCGCCGAAGCAGTTGGTATGAGAGAAGTTCTGAGCTGGCTTAAAGATTTCTCTCCAAGCTCGGTAATTGTAGAAACGGATTCTCAACTTTTAGCATATGGAGTCAATAGTGCTGAACCTTTGTTGTCCAGCGTGGGTCTTGTTATTGACGACTGTAAAGCCATTATGTCGGCTATGACAAAGTGTAGTATTATATTCTCTCGTAGATCAACAAACGGCGTTGCCCATTCTCTAGCGAGGGGTGCGCAATTTTTGTTAGGTCGGAGGATGTTTTCGACTTGCCCTTTATTTCTTTCGGATGTTATTGCTCATGATTTGAATTAATGGATCATCTTTCTTGCGTCAAAAATATATATATATATATACATGCAACATGATATTTCTATTTTGTCTCTATTATTAAAAAATATACAAATGACAAGCTGAATTCAAACTTATAATGAGATAGATTGTTAATTAATATACAAGAACAATATTAATCATTAAGGGGAGGGGAAATAGAGTTCCTGTGAATCGAACACGAGCGTGGTGCGGAGAACTTACCCATATTTTCACTATAATAGCACTTTAATGTTATTATTTTATTTTTAACTTTGATTTAAAATTCGTGTGAATAAAAGAAAAGGCACAATGCCTCCATATATATATACACTAGGTATTTTATGTGCCGAAAGGCATAGTGAATTAAAAAAAAATGTATTACATCAAATCCTAAAAAATAAAAATACACAATGTTTGAGCAATTATCTAAAATATACTTTCATAATTCTATACAAAAACATATATATATATATATATATATATATATTACATAATAAGCAAATTATGAATCAGCTATTGCTATATATTCTTGATCTTTCTAACCATCCCATACACATAATTGGGTCATCAATACATGCAAAAAAGACCAACGATATATATATAAATTTATAATTTTTTCACACATAATTTTAAGTCACCATGGATTTTATTTTCTAAATCTCGATGAATAAGTTTCAAATATATAATTTTTATTGAATTTTGATTTTTATATTTGAAGTTATAGTATTTTAAATTTTTAAAAAATTGATGAGAGCTAATATAAAATAAAGTAATTTGTGTGTATATAATGTATGGAAGTGTGATTTGGCATTTTTGTATGCGTAAAAAAACACATCTAAATGTCGAAAAAGCTCTATAAAAGTACTAATACATATTATGGACCATTAATTTAGTAGAATATTAGAGAAATATCACATTAATAATTTATCAAATCAGTGACTCACATTTAGTTACAATAAATAAGATGAAGTTTGGATCATTAGATGTTTTTTAAAACATCAAATCAAATAAGTGAACATTTTGTTTATCTCTCTTATTCCACCAAGCTGGTTCATTTCTCTCACTTTTATCTCTCATTAATTTTTTTAATTTTTTTTAAAACACATTCACTTTAAATACAAAAACTATAAATTATTAAAATTTGCATATTTGAAATCTACATATCAATACTTATAAAACAAGATCCATTATGATTATAAAATTATGTGTAAAAGAAAAAAAATTAAGAAAAACTATGTAACCGACTTTTCTCTCTTTAAGCATGTTTTTTCTTCATATAACTTACATTCAAATTACTTTACACAACATATTTGTTTCAAATCAAATTCCAACCTAATTTTTTCTTTAGTTCAAAAATGTAAAAAGATATATGTTTTTATTTAATCTTTTACAAGCTTAAATAGTTTGTTTAATTTTTTTAAAAAAGCACACTACTTTTGTAAATCAATTTTACTATCAATGGCACCATATATTAACAATTAAAATTTAACATTAGTTTTTTTTTTGTTTTTTAAATACATGTTTAATCTTTTACAATTTTAAATATTTGTTTTTAATAAAAGGACATTATTTTTGTAAACTAGTGTTACTACCAATGGTATCATATGTCTATAATTAAAATTTTAAAAATATATAATGTTATTGTAATAAATAACTCACTTTTCTCTCTTTAAACATGATTCGAATGTAAGTTATATGAAGAAAAATCATGTTTAAAGAGAGAAAAATGGGTTACTTATTACAATGACATTATATATTTCTAAAATTTTAATTCTAAATATATGATACCATTGGTAGTAACACTGGGTTACAAAAATATGTACTTTTATTAAAAAAATATTTAAATTTGTAAAAGATTAAACACACACACACACACATATATATTTTAAAAAATTAAAATAAAGGAAGGGTTGTGCTATTTGCCATCCTTTCATTCACCATTTAACAATGTTATATATTTTTAAATTTTAATTGTTAATATATGGTACAATTTGTAGTAACATTGGTTTACAAAAGTAATGTGCTTTTTTTAAAAAAAAACAACAACAAACTATTTAAGTTTGTAAAAGATTAAATAAAAACATATATCATTTTATATTTTAAACTAAAGGAAAAATTAGGTTTGAAACAAATATATTGTGTGAAGTGACGTGCATGTAAGTTATATGAAGACAAAAACATGTTAAAGAGAGAAAAGTCGGTTACAATGATTTTTCTTTAATTTTTTTCTTTTACACATAATTTTATAATTATAATGAATCTTATTTTATAGGCATCGATAAGTAGATTTTAAATATGCAAATTTTAATAATTTATATTTTTTGTATTTAAAGTTAATGTGTTTTAAATTTTAAAAATAAGTCGATAAGAGAGAAAAGTGAGATAAATGGAGTAAATTGGGGGAATGAGAGAAAAAAAAATTGTTGATTTATTTGATTTGAATGCCCCAAAATTTATCTTATTTATTGTAACTAAATGTTAGCCATTGATTTGATAAATTATTAGGGATGGCAAATAGCATAACCCTTCATTTAGTGTGTTTTTTTTTTAAATATATATGTTTAATCTTTTAGTAATTTTTTTTAATAAAAACACATTATTTTTATAAATCAGTGTCACTACCAATGGTACTATCTATTTATAATTATAATTTTAGAAATATATAATGCCATTGTAATAATAATTTGATACATTAATTTTTTTAAATATTTATTTTTATATATTTTGGTGAATGATTAGGAATGACAAACTAATCCAACTCAAGCTTAATGAGGTGGTGAAATGGGTTCGAAATTAAACATTTCATAAATGGAGGCGAATCTGAGTTTTTCAATTATAAACTACCACAATTCGACCGTGTTGAATATATCTTTTGGTATATCAAGTTCGGTTTTAGTAAAAACTCCACTCAACTTCTATTGACGAACGTACTTGACAATTAAATAAGTTGTGTATACAATTTGACGCTGTTTAAATATTATAATTTTTTTGTTCAATCTACCTATATTTTAACAATTAATTTTTTTAACGTCACTAATATCCGGTAGATATATATAGTTTAGATAGATGAGAAGCAACTAGAAGCACATTACTCATTAGGTCACTTGAGAAAGTCGGTCCAAAATTTAGAGTGCCGTGGTTGGGTTGCTCTTGAGTCTTGACGGTCAATGTCGGTTGTTGAATCATGATTGCAATGCTTTTTTATGGGCTTCAAGTTAATTTTTTAGTTGTGTTCATCTAATTTTCTATGCCAAACTAAATGCAGCCTAATAATTTAAATACATTAATATAAATCGTACACAAAAGCTGGTGAAAGAAAGATCTAGTTATTCAATAGTTTTAAAAGCCTGATTCGCAGCCATAATTGAAAATTTTGGTTCAGAATTAATAGTCCATTCAATTTTTTTGAAATTTGAGTTGTACTATAAATAAATATAATTATTTTGACACACACATATATATAACATTTTTTTTTTAAAGACCGTTTTCAAATTAACTAATTTAAGGATCGTTTTTTTTGAAAGGGCAAACGGATAATTTTTTTTATGAAACTTGGTAGAGATTATTTATTTAATTAGTAGATCATTTGCACCAAATTTCATAAAAAAAATCAATCAGAAAGTGGGTTACCTAAAAAATTGATATATATGCCTATTTTTGGACGTTGGAATTTTAGATTTTTAGTTAACCCATTTTCGATTTGATTTATTTGATGAAATTTGGTGGAGATGATCTATTCGTTATAGAGATCATTCTCACCAAGTTTCATGAAAAAATTCACTTATTTAACTCTTGAAATGGATGGTTCTTAAGAGAAGGGGACTGATATATATATATATATATATATATATATTTGATATAAATGTTACTATAAGTGGCTCAAAGTTAATCAAATTTAATTTGAAAAAAAATCAGTCTAACAAGATTGATTGGTAATCAGAAAATTAGGATGAACAATAACAACAAACAAAAAAGCAATGAAAAAAAGATGAACGTAAGACTAAATTTGTTTGAGGGTAAATTCCTTCGATGACTAAAATTTTCAATCCAACAATACATCCTTCGTTGATAGATGTATGTTGATTGTATTGACTTAAAAGCTTAGAGAGACGGTACAATTGCAAATATATTTGTGAATGGTTACGAGAAGAAGAAGATTGTGCGGGAGTGCGTGTAGAAAAGAATGGATGAGCTGTGAGTTCCGTCCTATTTATATGTATATGATAATATTACATTATGATTGGTGGGATATAAAAATTACTTTAAATAATAAACTTGGGCACTATACTAAGGTAGCAACTGGCCATAACATTCTTTCACATTTATATAAATAGTTATTTTCCATCACTTGTTTATCCTCCAGCTCAACTTTCATCTGTTTCTTGGCTGACCAAAATTTGTTGGTCGTCATCGAACCTACACACCCAGATTAGCTAGCTATCTATAGTGGTCGATTGAAATATAAAAATATATCGCTCGGCTCGATAATTTTTCTTTTGTAATGGAACGAGCTTAAGAATTTTGGACTGCAGGGCAAACATGATGTCAACTTTTCACGCCGGGCCTTGACAAAAGTTCATATATAATTTTTACCTCTCACAATTACGTAAATACACATGGTAGTCGATTACAAAGAAAGGGGAAAGGAAAATGGGGTCCCATCCCCACTCTTTTTCTACTACATTATTACCCCCATGTACTTTTTTTATTATTATTTTAACTTGTACAAAAAGTTTTGAACTACATTACAGGTCTTAGATATTTCCTTAATTAGTAATTAGTTTACTCTAATTAGTGTTCAAATAAATATGCTAAAAATTGAAATTATCACCATTTTAAAGTCAATATCGTTTTACCACCTAAATTTGATATTTATAACTTGAGTAAGATTACGATGTGTGTTCAACAATAATTAATTCTTAGGTGAATTTCGAGGTGTTAAAGTTCAAATCTCATTAATAACTATCGGTTCAAAATTAAGTTCTAAACTAGTTAGTAAACCCGGGCGATGCACGGGTGTATTGGTAAATTAGTTTTTTATTTTTTTATTTTGTTGCATTTTACCAAAAAAAAATCTCAATATTACAAAATTTTAGACTTACAACAATAGTCGACAAATCTCAAAACAATATTTCTAGTTTTTTCACAAACTTTAAAAATAGATTAGTGCAAAATGGTGTTACATTAACAAATACGATAATTTACGCCAATGCACTTTTAGTTAACACACAAATAGAGAGGCTTGAAAAAATAAAACCAAACTCTTCATTATGCATAAAGTCATTACTACATGGAAGAGATAGCTACAAATATAATTAATTAAGAGTATTGATTGTAAGATACATGATATGCAAACAAAAGTCTCTTCTCACTCCTTCCATTACAACCTTGAGCGATGAGCAAGTGAAATGGAATTATTATAATATATATATGATGTATAACTTGTAAAATACTAATTTACATAATTCAAAAAATTAGCATATACAAATTGGCAACTTGTAAAATTCTAATTTATAAATTTGTACAATTATAAATAAATTGAATTTTTAATTTCAAAATTATAGATTTTTACCTATCAAAAATTATATTTATTGGAGATCCAAGAGTGCCACCATCTTAATCAATTTTAACTACAACTATGTGGATTGTAAAATTAAGATTTTATTTTTTTTTGAAAAAAGCGTTTGTATGGTTACACATGTCTAACGGATTCTAAATTTTTTGTGCTTGATAAATACAACAAATGTAAAATGCAAGCAAGAGGTTTTTTTTTTGTTTTTTTTAATTAAGGGAGGTCTAAGTCTCTCCTTTAATCTTACAAATAAAGAAAAACCCTCCCCTCCCACCCCATGAGTCAAATCCTTGACCTCGAGTCAAGGGTGGAGGTTGCCTACCACTGGGTCAACCACTCTCCTCATAAATGCAAGCAAGAGGTTAAAATTCTATATCTCGGCATCTTAAGTTCCTCTATAACAATGTGAAAAAAAATTAAATAACAAACTTAAAACAAATATAAATAAATAGAATGATTAAAATAAGCCACACGCATCTTGTAACTTTGGTATTGCAATAAAAGGTTATCTATGAATATGAAATAATTAAATTTAAAGGTAAAGAAATAATAAATTTAGAAATACGTATTTTAGTAAAACGAACAAACATCATACATGCTGCTTAAAGAACAAACGGGGTGATAAATCTAAAAAGAAAAACAAAAGAAAAAAGAAAAAAAAGTGAACCCAAGGATATTTTGAACCTAAAGTTGTAGAATACAATCTAAAATAAAAGTAGAAAGCAAAACATATTATATCAAACCAATTAAGAGAACATAGATAACAAAAAAGATACAAATTAAATCTAAGAGAGAAGTGAAACCAAATCAAATCATTTATATACATGTATAATTTGTTTTTGTAACACTTTAACGACTTTTGCATGATAACTTGATTATCAATCTTTGATGGATAAATATTTCTTTATATAAGTGATAAGATATTAAAAAACAAATAGTCATATCTAAGAAAATTTGGGGTTATATAATAGTTCAATAGGAATTTATGTTTGTGTATTTTGTATTTATTAATTGAAGTATAAATACTTTGAATAATCTTTTATAAGAAGTTTTTAATTTTATATTTTATTTGCTGTGATTAGGTGAGAGGAGAGAGAAAAAGTACAATGAGAGGAGAGAAAAATGTGTAATGAGAAGTGGGAGGAGAGACGTATGTAGTGAGATGAGAGAGAACGTGTATTGAGTGCAGAGAGCAAAACAGCCTAATTAAAGAGAAATCTCATTAATGTGGCACGCGTGTCAATATATGGTAAATCCATTATCACTCTTTGCGTTTTATATATATATAATAGATTATTGTTAAATGGTGAAGTGTGCCATTAAGCTCCTTCCAAATTAAGGTCCAATCGCCTAATTAAATTATTGTTAAATGACATTTTCATTGAATTTAAGCACCATTATTCACCATTGAATTTAAGCACCATTATATTTTCATTGAAGTGTGCCATTAAATTATTGCTTAAGAGAAAGGCATCAAGAAGAAAATTAATTATTCACCATTATTAACCTTAGGGAAAGGTATGATTTACTTTAAAGCTTTCCTTCATGCGGTAACAGAAGAGATTTATAAAAACAACATTATTTTGCAAGTAAGGTCGTCCATGCTGCTTGAATTTGATCATATTTACTCTTATCAATGTCAAAATCATGACTTTAAAAAAAAAAAAAAGAAATTCTCAAAATCATATAACTACACCTTGCTAAGGAGGGCCATGGTCTGTATGGTTGTGTTCAACTAGTGTTATGTATCTTACGCCCCCTTGCATTATTGTTTGTATGTACTTTATTTACTTTTTATACTTCGTTTGATAACAACATAAAAATAAATAAATTTTAATTTGGTAAGAAGTTGAAAAATAAGTTAAGACATGTGATAAGATGCTCTCCATTTCATACTCATTTTATGAGCATATGTCATCCATCATTCATAATATCTTGTGAAAAAAATTTATTCCTCAATAACCAAAGAAAATTTCTACATGGAAAAGACATAAAGTAAAAAGATATTTCACCATATTTCTCAACTTCTCACAAAAGTTAACTAATTTTTTTTTTCATGTTGTTGTCAAACGAACTTTTAAAAGTCAACTAGTATAAATTGAGAGAACTTATAGTTACTAAACTTAGGTGACGTTTGATAAAAAAACTAAAAATTGAAAATTAAAACTGAAAAAATTGTTTATTTAGTTCTGAAAACTATATTTGAAAAAATGTTGTTTGTTTGAATATAACACATCTGAAAACTGATTTTTTTTATGACAATTTTGCCCTTATTAGTTTATTTGGATCACATGATTCTAAAATGTAAGAGGGTAAAATAGATACTTTACACTCTTTTAAAATTAAGATTTTAGTTTTAAGTGGGGAATTTATCACTTAAAACTTTAGATAAAAAATTTCAGTTTTTAGTGGAGAAAATTAAGTTGTCTCTTAATTTTTTTTTTGTTAACAAACAATTTTAAAACCAAAGTTTTCAGATTTAAGTGATGTTATCAAACAACATAATAGAATTTTACCCGACGCAAGAAAAATTAGTTAAATACTCCTTACTTACTCTAACATATCAAAAAATTGCCACTAAAACTTTAGGAGTAACAAAATGAATTTTACATTGTACAATCAATTGTATCCCAAACTATAAAATTTAGGGCAAAAGTATAATTTTACCTTATTATAGGTGGGAAAATATTTATTCATAACCATTTCAGGGAAAAATATATATGTTTCATTACTTCTTAAATTAATTTCCTCCGAAAACACTAGACAAAAATTAAGTGGACGATTTACTTAATTTTTGGCACTGATTTCGTCCCTACTGATATTTTATCTTACTTCAAAATGTTGCAATTTTACTTGGGAAAAGTCCATTTCGTTTTCTGAAAAGAGATTACTTCAACAAATTTGAGAAGCTTTTCTCTAATTTGTAGTGTATCTCACAAAAACTTGACAAGGTGGTCGTAATGGAAGTTGTTCAATCATATTCACGAGTCAGAACAACAATAATAGAACAATAAATTATTTTCAATGGTGATTGGTAGAAAAGAAAACAAAATCAACCTACACTTGGAACTCGAGGCAATTTGTGTTTTTTGGGTCGTATATTTGCTTGACATAATTTGACAAGAAAACCGAAGACACGAACAAAACATGACACAATAAACAAGATTATAATATTTTGTTTTCATTATTATAAACATGTCATAAAACGAGAAGAAATGAACATTTAAACACGATTAACATGATATAATTTTGATTTTAAGTCAATTTTGTTCTAAATTTTAGACACAATATAACATCGTGTTAAAATCTCTAGACAAATACAAATTTTCATGTTAATTTTATATCAATATAACAATGTTTTTGTGTGGATTATAAAATTATCATCCCTACTTAGAAGGCTGACCTGATTTATAGATTCGGTCGGTCTTGGGCTTAGACATGGGTTTAACCAGGTACTGGTTTTGAATGAATTCATCGTCTGCAAAAAAATAAAAAATAAAAAATAAAATTGGTTCCATGAAAAATGGCTGGCTCATAATCACCTGCAACCGGGTCCACCAGATTTTTCTGTTCCCTTCCATGTAGTATGCCCATAGTAGATTCCTTTCCCTTTCCGAAGGTAAAACAAAAGCATCACAGAGAGAGAGAGAGAGAGAGAGAGAGAGAGTGAAGAAACCTTTATTTATTTATTTTCTCTCTCTAGAAGAAACAGAGTTGAAGGATGGTGGACTTCGCTCGTGTGCATAAGGAGCTTCAAGAGTGCAACAGAGACATTAAGGTCTCTGGTATAAGTGTAAGCCCTAAAAGCGACAATCTTGCCCATTTGATCGGAACTATTCCCGGTCCTAGTGGTACTCCTTATGAAGGCGGCACCTTTAAAATCGACATCGTTTTGCCTGGTATATTATATTTTTCACCCTCTCATTTTAGGGTTTAAATTGGGTTATTCTCATCTTTCCTTGCTTGTTGGTTCTTTTGCTTCAATCAATCAAGTGAGTGGATAGTGGAATTATTTAATTGGGCAAATGTTGCTTTAGGGTTTTAAACTGCTAATTGTTCGTATCAGCTTGTAAACTGCATTCTTTATGCTTTAGAGTATTAGCCAGTAGTATAATTTTGCCAGTTATACGGTTGTAGAAAGTGCATGATCTATTGAGTCGTGCTTGTTTTGTCTTTATTTTGCAGATGGGTATCCTTTCGAGCCACCAAGAATGCAGTTTGCCACAAAAGTTTGGTATGGTGATTTTTTGAGCAGTCTTTTCTTATGATTGTGTATACCAATTTGATTTGTTAAGTAATCCAAGGTACATTCTAGTGGCTCATGGAAACATGTCTAATTTTTCATTTTACAAAACCTATAGAGTGTTTGTAGACTTGCAGGATTGAAGCATAGCGTTGAAGTTCTTAAAGCCGCCACCGAGCGTCTTTTGCTCGTTGTTTGATAGCCGAATTTGCTAAAAGAACGAAGCTAAAATATCTTTTTTAAATTTAGAATTTAACTGAATTTTATTGTTACACACTTACACTGCATACACTAGTGATACCAGATACTACGAGAGTTGAATTTCAAGGGAAACCTTTGGCTTTGGCATGAATTAGTGTACTTATAATTTTAGGATCCCAAGGGGAATGGAGATAATTACTACATCTGGATTAGATGTTGATTTCCCAAAGAAAAATATGGGTGAAGACTGAAGAGATCTTAAGAAACATATGCTATGTATTTATTATATGTAAACTGAAAGTCTTGTTATCAGGGCATATAATGCACTTTGTTTGTTTTTCTTTTCTCAAAGGCAAAACTTGGATATTTGGTCCTAGTTATTTTTCCTGGGGTCTATTTGGAACATCCAGAATCAGGTCCCGGGGAATAATAACTCTGGACGGTTTTGGTTTTCTTTTATTGGATGGCTTTTGGAGAAGTCAGTAAGGGCATTATGACATTTTGATATGAACTCTGTTTTCGTGTTGGTTTCCTCACCATAATGTATTTATTAGGTATAGTCTCATACCCTGACTACTGTTCTAGCAGTGGAACACAGTGTTTCCTTGTTATAAGGTTATACTTGGTTGTTCTTGAGTAATATATCATTTGGTGTGGATAGTTTTTTCCCCCCCTTAATTCTTTGCCGGTCCATCCTTTAGTGTTTTTGGATTGGGGTATATTCTTATTTAGATTTTTGTTCAAGGAAATATGTGATCACCACCCAATATATATATATGAGTGTGCAAGTAGCATCTGTATACCCATGCGCCATGGCCAAGTCTCAGACACACTTTACACATAGGCCTCGTTTGGTTCACGGAAGGGAAATAAATTCCTTTATCTTTCTTATGGAGGTGGGAAACTAAATTTTCTGTCAATTTTCCTTTCTTGTGTTTGGTAAAGCATGGAAAGTATTTAGGTAAGGCTATTATTGTCCTAATTTTTTGTAATAAATGCTTGGAAATCACATGGGAAAATCAATCCATGTGTTTTGAGAGGAATGGTTTTACCTTCTCCTTTCCCCTCTCTCGGGAAAGTGTTTCCGAATTTGTGCTTGCCAAACAAAGGAAAGGAAAGATTTTCCTTTCCCGAGTACTAAAATCCGTGAACCAAACGAGGCCATAGTTCAACGGTTAGCAGGATGCGATTGGTGCATATTTACGCAGTTTTAGTAGGTACTTGGAGAATTATTTTGATTTTTGTGTAAATTAATCACCTAATGTGGCCATTGTGGGTATTTTGATTCTCTATCTTGATGATATATATTATGAAGTCTGAAATTGTGGTTTTCCATTGGTGACTGAGGTTGCCTTTTTTGGAACATTGCCCTTGGACCAAGAAAGTTTGTAAAAGTGGATTTCTTGTTGAAGGGTTTACTAAAGATGGATTCTTGCTAGTTTGTTTTCTATGGCATAAAGATAGTAACTCAAGTACTTCTAGTCATGTGACATCCAAGAAGATTTTTATGTATACTAATGCCTTTTTTTTTGGCTAATTGAAGGCACCCTAATATAAGTAGTCAAAGTGGAGCTATATGCTTGGATATCCTGAAAGACCAATGGAGCCCTGCACTGACTCTGAAGACAGCTCTCCTTTCAATACAAGCATTACTCTCTGCTGCTGAACCTGATGATCCTCAGGATGCTGTGGTAGCACAACAGGTTCTCTTTGCTGTGTTTTTGCTAATTTTTAGTTCTAATAGATCTTACATTTTTTTCTGAATTAGTGTCAGTGTGTATAATCCGCTTTTTGTGTGTTAATAAAGCCTTCTTGTGGCCATTTCAGTATCTTAAAGATTATCAAACATTTGCCAGCACAGCTCGGTACTGGACAGAAACTTTTGCTATGCAATCATCTCTAGGGGTTGAGGAAAAGGTATTTTTATAGACTTTAGTTTGCACTGCTATCAAGTCGTTGGGAAAATTTTGTCAAATTATTACCCAAGTTGATTAGCGTGACAAGATCCTAATATATTTTGTGAGCTAAAGGGGTGGTTGTTTGATTGTATAGGTACAAAAGCTAGTGGAAATGGGATTCCCAGAACCTTTGGTGAGGAGTACCCTGGAAGTTGTTGGTGGAGATGAAAATATGGCTCTTGAGAAGCTCTGCTCTGGCTAGAACCAACAACTTTTGAATATTCAGCCTCCACCCATTTTATTTTTACTTGCGCAAGTTTTTGTCTCACAGCCGGAAGCTGACGAAATATAATTGTATACAAAGGATTAAACTTTAATATAACCTTGTGTTACTAACCTAGCATTCCGTCTTTATCTATTTTGTTTTGTGGTGGGTTGACCTTTTTGTTTTTTAAAAAAATAAAATAAAATTATTTCTGGTGGATTTCTTTAATGGTACCACCTTAATGCCATGGTTACGCCGTTGTAAATCAGTACGTTTTAGTAATCTCTGATGCATTACATGATAATTTTGTAAATATAGATAAAGTTGTCGTGAATTTGCACTGGAATTTTTTCTCTGTTGCTAAGCGGCAGCAAGTAATAGAAGTGACAGGTTTACTCACTAATGCATTGTTATTTTTGAATCACAATCGTAAGTCGTTATATGTTTTGTTTTGTGTTCTCTAACCTTTTATCATTATTCCAATTTTGAGGCTCAGGAGCGAGTGGGCACTATTATGTACAGAGCATGCCCAATATGATACAAAACAATACGCCCTGGATCATAATCTATGACTCCTTTGTTCTTACATGCGTTAGTATAGTCGTAGCTGGCAAAGAATAATAATCAGTGTAAATAGGTCAAGCTCTATTCAAGTTCGAACTTTCAATAAATTTGTCCTTCCCTTGTTTGACCAAACTGGACGTCAAAGATTAATTTTAATTTTCTTAGACCGTTAAATAATGTGTGAGGATGATTTTGGACATGGGTCTCAGCTAAAGCCCAAATCCGAGACTTGGGCAATGAGACAGTTTACAGATAGAACCCTCAAACCGGTTGTAATGCTTTCATGCCGGTCAACATCAGATCTTATCTTAATTGGATAACAGAGAAGTAAGTTGATCAATAACTACTAGATTGATGATATGAGGTAGCTAAGTTGAATGATAAATAATGGGGAATGACCACTTCAGTCAAGTGTGAACAAGGTTATGAATACCTGTAATTTTGGAGCAGTGATCAAGTTTGTCTTTTATGGTAATTTCTTAGCACACTCAACCCTAAGATGACCCTATCCTACCTGTATAAATAGGACAAGGTAACCCACAGCAGAGGGATGAGCCTATTTTCATTACATTACTCATTCTCATACTCTCTCTCTAAGAAGCTTAACCACCATTACTATAAACATATACTATCAAGCCGTCGGAGTTTAGTAAAGAACACTATCATACACATGGAGGACGTACTGCCGGATTAGGTATAACAGTTACCGGAGAAACCTACCCCACAACTAAATCTTATCTCTCTTATTTCAAATTAACTTTTCATCTTCATCACCTTTGTTGAATCTGATTGCCAACTTTATTGATTTGTGCCGATTCTGTCTTATGTGGGTTCAATTAGATTTCCGTCACTCATAAATAATAAGCTGAAAAATAATAAAAAAAAAGTTAATAATTAAATTGTGTTAAAAGTTGAGAGGTATGGTAAGATGTTCTCTTCCTTTTTTACTTATTTTATAGAAAAAAATTCTTTGGTCATTGTCACGAAAAATAAAAAAAGAAAGGATGACATCTACTTATAAATATGAGTATAAGATAAATAGTATATTTTCAAACATTTAACATCTTTTTATCAAATTGATATGACACAATTTAAATGAATTAATAGAGCTACGGATTTTATGTGTTAGCGACCTTTTTCTTTATCTAATTGGTATTACATCCATTTTCATTTGTTATCAAATTGGTATGCCACGACCAAATCTCATATAACATCTTTGTGAAAGTAATAAAAGATTTTTGAGCTAAAAATCATTCATCTCTTATATTGATTGTATCATTTATCTTAAACTATATTTCTTGATCAATCTTGATAATTATAATATGAGCTTTATCTTTATAAACATTTGAGAGTTATTATATACGTGTGGTTGAACGCCAACATTCGTTTTCTATTAGTTTGAGAGGTAAAATCTCATTGTGATTGCAAGGAAAAATCTTGTGTTAAGTCTGAGGGTTTTCATATTTGTGATTGTGGTGATAAAATCACACTTAATTTATTTAAAAATCAGGATTATTTGCCATAAGCCCAATTTTTTTTCTTTAAAGTCAAAACAATAATTCTCATATTTATATTTTGAAAATTACTATTTCCTTCTTGAAAATAAATACTATAGGTTTTTGTCATTTAGGAGTTTTTTATAATTTCTATATTTTTATGATACCAAAAAAATTAATTAGCGACCATATCTCCCCCCTTTTCTGGTTGGCAGTAGGAAAACTGTTGTAAATAATATTCTTTAATAAAGTTTTAAATTTATTTTTTTCATCACTTTTATTTTACTTTTTGAAAAATTTATATGAATTCAGTCAAAAGTTCTTAATATTTATATTGTTAAACCTACAAAGTTTCGTTTTCAAAGTTTTTAGTTTTCATATATGAGTTAATTTGGGTTTTTTTTTTTGTTTTTTTTAATATTTCTATTTATACGATATAATATAAAGTCAAATTTAATTAAACAAAATTTGACTAACTAAATAATTTATGTCAAACAATAGGTACATACTTTTATTTCATAATTAAACTTGAGTACATTAATCAAAACTTAAGAAAATGAAAATGAACGCATATAAATCTAATCTAAGTATAGTGATTTTCTATGGCGCTTCTTAATAGGGGTGGATTTGGTACAATACCGTATCATATCAAGTATACCGAGTACCGTACCAAAAATTTGGTACACCAAAATTCATTACCATACCAAACTTTCGGTATACCAAAATATCAGTACGGTACAGTTTGGAACGGTACATTACCAAAAAATCAATTTTGTAAATAAAAAAGATTTTTTTTTTGAATTTAACTGATTTATAAAATAATTGATTATTGTTAATTAACGTAAAACATAGGTTAACTTAGTTAAAACCTATATTTAACTAAAATTTTATAAAAAAGAATTAGACATGGTTTGTTAATATTTACATCTTTGCACTTTATTGCCTAAAAAAATAGATTAAATCACTAAACAATAAAAATGTGTTATTACTATGATGGTTCATTTGTATTGTAATTCAAACCGATTAAGTAAATTGAGGCATCATAATTCAAATGGATTAGATAAATTTGGACAATTTTCGCAAAACTAAAAGGAGGATGAAAAACTTAGAAACCTTGCAACTAAGTAGAATTGCAGAATATATACATACATATATATCTATAATCTATATATCTTAATCCCACTCAAACAACTAGGTTCCCAAATTCAGAATAAAATTTATGACGCTCTAATTTATTTCATTTACTTGACAACATATGTTTAGATTATACACTGTCGTTGCCCATTGTGAAAGAAAACAAAAACCAATATCTTCTCATCATCGATAGATATTATATATGTGAAAGTTCGAGTGCATACTTAATGAAACGATTTAAATGAACTGAACAATATTAAAATGAACCAACAAAATTTGTTTCAATGGAATATTTATATGGAACGAGAATTATTACTTGATTTAAAACTGAAATAGGTCTAAAGAGAGAATAGGTTGTTGACAATTTAGACCATTCATCTAACTTAATTTATATCTAATTATGAAATATTGGTAATTTGGTATTTATTTAGCATTTGGTATAATAGCACATTTGGTATTGGTAAGGTACGGTATACCATACCGTATTAAAAAATTGGTATGGTATGGTATACCGTAAGTAATGAATATGAATACCAGTGCCGTATCAAAATAATTCGGTATGGTATAATACTGATTAGTATTGTACCATTACCAATTTTTTGGTACAATTTGGTATTGGTTCGGCTTGGTACGGATTGGTACGGTACAAATGGTATATTTTTTACACCCCACTTCTTAAGGTGTGTTTTTTTAGCCTTTGATTGGTAATACTGATTACGGATTGCTAAAATTTAAGCTCTAAAAATAATGTTTGTTTTTATTTTGAACTTAATTTTGAATATTAAAAGTGTTTGTATACAATAATTGTTTAAATTTAGTATTAAGCATTCAATGTGATTGATGCCTCTTAATGCTGAATGCTTAGTCGTTAAAAAAATAGCCATTAACATCTTAATGATTTTAAAAAACAAACCTGTTATTAAACATCTCAATGTTTAAAACTCTTCCATTAAGTATTTAGAGTAAAAAACAAACACCCCTTTAGTGTCATTTGCAACAAACTAAAGATTGATTTATTTCTTTCCTTTCTTAAATAAGTAAATTTAGGTTGGCTTAGGGTGAAAATCACTAATCATGGATCCACAGTTTTAGATGGAGAGATAAGGAATTTGAACCGAAATTTAAGTTCCAAACAAAAGCGTACATGAGTCTAATTTCACCTAAGTTTAAACTACCCATTAATGATATAAACGGGTAAGACTTATTAATTTAATATTTAAATTTGATTAATGCTATTTAATAGTGTCGAGCTGAACCATTACATTAAAAAAAGAAAAAAATATCTAATTATTAAAATGGATGAATGCTATAATATAAAGCCCTAAGCCCATCTCTCGATCTACATAATAAATGATAAGCTAAAATTGGCATATTACCATATGGAGCTGTGCAGCGCGTAGTGTAAAAATTTGCCAAGTCAGCTCACACAACAAACATAGTGTTGCGCGCCCATGCCAACTTATCACTCCCCGCGACATTTTCAAAATTGCAATTTGGCCACCCACTCACATGATATACAGTACAACGTGTGGTGCTAACTAGACCTTTCGTGATGTTCTGTACATCGCGCAGTGGTGCTGACTTGACCTCACGCGATGTTCTGTAAATCGCGCGGTAGTGTGTCAATGGCCCGTGATGCATTCTCCATCGTGGGAGAGAATAGTTTGTTCCCATCCACTTTTACCATTTTTCTCCCATTTTAGCCAACCATATTAACCTTTACCTTGCACGCTGGAGATGAAAAATAGGCATTTTTACCTATTTACCCTATGCATTGGAGAAACTCTAATCAATCAACTTACAAAATCTTTAAATATGATACTGTTTTTGATAATTAATGACTTATCTTTAAATGAAGGTTTTAAAAGAAGCACCATCCCATAAATAGGTCAAAATAAATGATTAAAACGATGAAAAAACATTGGTTTTAATGAATCTTAAAAGAAGTAGAACTTCAACTGAGATAAAACACTTAATGTACCAAAAAAAAAGAAAAGAAAAAAGGACGAAGAACACCAACTTATCTAACTAAACTAATAATAAAATAATAGTACAAATGGTACAGAGTCGCTGAAGGAGACGAAATTCAAACAAAGATTCAACTGATTTCACCTGCACCTTCTCTTTGTATAATAATCTATATTATTTTAGGATCAATTCTAACCACTTGAGGTTGTGTCTAATTTTCTTGTTGCTTATTGTATTCTTGGCTTTAGATGTTTGATGAATTAAACAAACATTTATCCACGAGCTCCCTTACCATCTCAGTATAATTTTGGGTGGTTCTATTTCTACCTTCACTAATATTTAGTTACATTTTATCATTTCATTCTGTCTTTAAAAATTAAATAAAGCGTTTCTTATTTGGTTTTTGAGAGTAAAAAATATAAAATTATTATTCAATGCCCAGAGATTGAGTAAGTCATTGTCAAACTTATATTCGGCTCTCAACTCAAAAATTGAATAACAGATATTTTACTCAATTCTCAAAAATCTAATAAAAGATGGGAGTGCATCTAAATATTAGTGGAGGTGAAAATATAACCACTCTTAATTTTTGATTCAAACTAAACATATTTAACGCGTTAATAACGTTTCTTTTTATCTTGAACAAAAAATAAAGTAAATTTAGACCTACTCATATTATATATGTATATGTATATTATTATTATTATTATTATTGGAGTAATTAAATTGTCAAAATAATATTTATTTGTCTAAATATAATATTTATTTAAAAGGTTATATTTTATATTTTAAAATTATACAATATAATAACAATACACGTAATTGTTGTACTAGTAATGCCACTTTAGTATTTATAGGAGATTGTTATTCACATATACTAAAATATTATTTAACACTTTATCTTATCCATTTAGCGTCATAATATTAAATATGTGCATATTTAATCGATACTTAAAGGTTGATCTATTAATGGTTAAAAAAAATACATTAATTCAATCTTAAGTATTGAATATATGTACATTTACTTAATATTTAGAGGCAGAGTTAATATAAAAAATAGCAAAATATTAAAGTGTATTTGACGTGTTATTAAGGGTGGTGTTAATTCGGTAAAGGGTGGTGATGTTACCCCCACTTTAAATCTCTTGCGAATGAAAACGTTTACGTTCCCATTCGGTTGCGAATGACCGAATAATTCGGTCATTCGCAACCGAATAACGTATACGTTATGCCTTACTGCGAATGACCGAATAAATATCAAGAAACTATGCAAAACTTGAAAAAACTTGAAATTGCTTTATGCCTGCTTGTCAATTCGGTTGTCAAGAAACGAGTATATAGACTTATGCTTTATTCGGTCCGGTTGTCAACAACCGAGTATATAGACTTATATTCGGTCCTAGACACGAATAATATATACTCGGTTGCGAATGACCGAATGACCGAATTAAAGTGGGAGTGTTACCAAGTGTTTTTGGGGTGCCAACATCACCACCCTTAATAAAAATCCTTATTTATATATATATTAAATATTTCTCAACAACCCCATTCACATTCATGTGTTTGAACGCTGAAACAGATTTTTCGTCCGTACACTCGCTTCTTCAGTGCCTGTGAAATCCACATCTCATTTCTCACCAGCGGTTTACCCGACTCTTAAAATTTGACTAATAAATGCACTAACGATACCGCTAGATGTTTTTCAGCTAACTGATTCTCGCACAACCTCGCCGGAATACCACTCTGTTTTTCTCCCACACATGCAAAGCTGAGGAATGGGCTGCGTTCTCGGCACAACATGCACCGGAGATCACCGGAAAGAATCCCGCAGACCTCCACCTCATCGCCGGAAAGAGATTCCAGATGCTGTCACCAACACCGTTACAGTAACGACCGCGAGAGAGGAAGATAATATCCCCGCCGGCAACTTACCGCCGGCGAAACTTCAGCCAAAGTATTGCCTGAAGGTTAAGGAAGGTTGGCCGTCCTGGTTGTGCACAGTGGCCGGCGATGCCATCAAGGATTGGCCCCCCCGCCGCGCAAGTACCTTCGAGAAGCTCGATAAGGTTCTTTATATATATATATATATAGATACATATATTAACCCTAAATCAACACAAATGTTTAATTTATTTGCTAACTTTGTGATATTCTTGTTATTTGATTGATTAGATAGGTCATGGTACATATAGCAATGTATATAAAGCGAGAGATTTAATTACAGGGAAGATAGTTGCTCTGAAGAAGGTTAGATTCGATAATTTGGAAGCGGAGAGTGTGAAGTTTATGGCGAGAGAGATTCTAATTTTGAAGAAATTAAATCATCCAAATGTAATTAAGCTTGAAGGATTGGTTACTTCCCGAATGTCTTCTAGTCTTTATCTTATATTTGAGTATATGGAGCATGATCTCTCTGGCCTCACTGCCTTTCAAGGCATCCAGTTCACAGAATCACAGGTGATTATCCATACTAATTTACCTTATATTTATTGCTAATGACAATGATTTCAAACTTTATATAGATTTGATCGTTACTTTTTCTTACTATTGAAACAAAAAAGGGTGAAGTAATTTTTGGTACGTTGCCAAAGTGAACTAGCTGCTTTTGAAAAGGCGGCTTCGTATTTCTGTAACTTAAGGTTGTGGATTGTATGGTTGTGTTTGTCTTGAAGTTTCGTATTTTGATGTTTACTGCTAGTTGGTAGAAGTGTCTAAGCTATTGGGTCCATTCCTTGTGGATTGGGCGATTGGGAATCCAATGTTTGTGTTTTTTTGTGATTACAATTACAATGCATATGGGGATATAGCTGTTTACTTCCATATTAGTTTGCACTGCTTTGGCCTCTCACATTATTTTTACTTCATACAGGAGTCCAAGTTTGAAAAACATTTTAACAAATATTTGAACTTCTTTAGTAAGATCTATTTTAATTATTAATTGAAGTTTAATTTTTTGGTACGGTTATAGGCACTTTAAACGAGTACTCTTGTACCCCAAAAAGTGTCCTCATGCATAAAAAATGCCTATAAGGATACGTATATTGGGTAGATAGTTTTGGAGTGCTATAATTTATTTGGGTGCTAGTAGCCTTCCCCTAACTTTGGTATATGACGCTATTTTATATGCTATTTTGGAAAGTCGACCCTCAGTTTGAGAAGTACCAAAAAGGAAAGCAGATTCTCATTGGCGTAGCTTTGATTTATCCTCTTGAAGAGATGCTGGTCTCTTTAGTTTCTGCGTACATAGAATAATTGTTGACAAAATTCTCGACTGCTACAGAAGGGGTTTTTCTGTTTGAGTATAGGTTCTACATTTGCTGTATTGATATTTAAAATGTCTGCTCAGTTGAGAAAGAGGTTACTAGCATTTATAAGAATTGAACTTCCACTCAAAACAAGGATTTGTGTAACTGGGTTCCATGGCACTTTGAAGTTTTATGCCAACTCATCAGAGAAAAATAGGCCATACACTAAGATACACTTGATAAAAGGAAGCCCTGGTTGAATGTTTCAAGTAAATCTCACTTTTGAGAAATGAAACTCAGGAAGTTTAATTTAGGTTCTCATTTTGCCATTATTAATTCTTTTCACTATGAAAGAGGCTCAGAAATCAAATCTCTTAGAAATAGAGTTCTCGATCCTTCAGCATAAAATGTATTCTTTAACAAATTGATATGTGTACTCTACAGACCGTAATCCTAGTTTGTCTTTATCAAGGTTGGTTGATTTTTCTTTTCTTTTCAAAGTTGACCTCTTAATAAATTTTCATTTCTATGTTCTTATATGGATACATTTGTACTTATAGCATTGTGGATTGTACTTAAAACATATTTCCTGCGGCAGGTGAAATGCTATATGAAGCAATTACTCTCTGGGCTTGAACATTGCCACAATCATGGGGTCCTTCACCGTGATATCAAGGGTTCCAATTTGCTTATTGACAACCAAGGAATCCTTAAAATAGCTGATTTTGGACTGTCTTGTTTTTATGATCCTCAACATAAGCAACCCATGACTAGTCGCGTTGTCACCCTGTGGTACCGTCCCCCTGAGCTTCTTCTTGGGGCCACTCATTATGGAGTTGGCGTTGACCTTTGGAGTGCTGGTTGCATTTTGGGAGAGTTACTTTCTGGAAAACCAATAATGCCAGGGCGGACTGAGGTATAACGTTCATTATTTAGTCGTATTAAGTATGTTTTTGGAGTTATAGGGGGCTGGTTCAGTGTTATTCATTTTAAGATTCTTTAGGTTGAGCAAGTGCACAAGATATTTAAGTTATGTGGCTCCCCGTCCGAGGAATATTGGAAGAAATCCCGGTTTCCAAGAGCAACACTTTTCAAACCACAGCAGCCATATAAGCGCTGTGTAGTTGAAACTTTCAAGGATTTTCCACCTTCTTCTGTATCTTTGCTCGAAATTCTTCTTTCAATCAACCCTGATGAACGAGGCTCTGCCACAACAGCTTTAAATAGCCAAGTGAGTAATTTTCTTTCCAATGCTTTAAATGTTTGAGACAATTATTATCTTAGGGTACATTTGATAAGAAAGTTGGAAAATGATTGAAAACAATATTAATTTTTATAATTTGGAAAAAGAGAAGGGTGATGTGTTGGGCTGTTGTACTACTTTGTTGGCTTTTTCCATGGAATTCAATTCTTTGGATGATGGGTAAGAAATAAGAATATTTTTCCATAAGAAAAAGGAAAAGATGGAGAACATCTCTGCAATCACTCATTCTTTTCCAACTTATGAAATTTAATTGACTTTTCAGTCATTTTCCACTTTCTATCAAACGTACCCCCGTATTTTCGTTCTCTTTTATATTAGTCTATTTGGAACGAGTATAAACTATTTAGATTTTCATTGGATTCCATTACAGCAATACATACTAGAAGAAATTCTTCTAAATCTTGCTTTTCTCTTTGTGCAGTTCTTTACTACCGAACCTTATGCATGTGAGCCATCAAGTTTACCAAGATATCCTCCCAGCAAAGAAATTGACTTGAAGTTGAGAGATGAAGAAGCCAAAAGGTTTTATTCGCTCTACTTTGAGTTTACAATTTTTTCTGTTTTCTTGATCTTATGCTGACAGATAATATTATATTTCTCTCTAGGAAAAAGCTAATGAGTGGGAAAGCTCATGTTGTCAATTGCGCGAGAAAAGCTAGAGTCCATGATCGAAGGAGTTGGGCCATGCCTGCTCCAGAAGCCAATGCAGAGCTTCAAACAAACTTGGATGTATGTGTGACACATTTCTCCTCTCTCTCTCTCTCTCTCTCGAAGACATTAATCGTTTTTTCCTTTTTGATGTGTAGAGGTGGAGAGGTGTGATGCAACATAAAGGTACAAGTAAGAGCGAAAAATTCCCACCACCTCATCAAGATGGAGCAGTAGGGCACCCTGTCAATGTAGCAGATAATGGCCCTGTAACATTCGGTGGCGCTGATAATTCATTTAGCTCATCAATATATGATGATCCGTCACAATCTATTAAAGATACTGCAAGCACCGGTGGACCTTCCAGGAGGAGAAAAGGCAAGAATGAACAGTCCACAATGGCTCCATCCGTAAAGTCTTTTCGGTCCTTTATTCCAACTTCGATTAGTCTAACGATGGATAGCAGATTTAAGGGTAAAGAATCGGTTTCTGAAATTTTTGGCCGTCAAAAATAGAAAAAAGAGTATTGGGATAGTTATAGGTTAAACTTTTTTTTTTTTTTTTTTTTTAACATGTTTGTAAATTTTTGTTTTTTTTGTGCATTATTGTTGCCATTTATTGAACCCTGTCATTGTATAATCTACACGAGGAACCATAAGGACTTCAGTGTATAATTCTCAAACTGAAATCCCCCTTTGGTTTTACAAAATTCGAGATCTAGTGTCAGCCAGATTCACATACATTGAAAGTTCCTGTAATAATTTTTCTGCAGCTGTGTTAAATCGTTCGCTTCCCCTGCCATAAGATTTCCACCCACATAATCAGGTTTTAAAACATATTTTTCGACTGTTCACGTTAAAAACACGTAGGTACACGGAGAAACAAGACCATACAGCCAGAAAATTTGGTTAGTGGGGTCAAAAAATAATAATTTGTGAGAGCTTGAATGCGACAATTTTTAACGAGGTTCTTATAGATTAGATGCATCTTGATCATTAGATATTGATGATTTTTGTTTTAGAAATTTCTCTATAGCGACTACAAAAGATTATAAACTACAATGTGAAAAAATATGGCGTAGATACGTGCAAGTATGAATATTTTATAAATTTTGAGTGTTGTTGGGACATGTTATCTATACTATATATAAACGTACAAATAACTAGAGTGTTTTTTTCTTTTTTTTGTGAAGACAAATATGCTCTTGATTTTAAATAAAAGATTTTAAGATTTTATATTAAATAAAACAATATAACTCTATATATTTTTATATTAGTATTTGAAATAAATTCAAACTCTACTTTATTTGGTTAAAATAATTAAACAAAAATTGTAAGCTAGATTTATATTAAATAGAATTACTTTATTTGGCTAAAATAATTAAACAAATATTTTAAGTTAGATTTACATTAAATAAAATAGTATAAGCATATACCTCCGTATTTTTTTATATGATTATTATTATTATTATTATTATTATTATTATTATTATTATTTCAAGTAAATTCAAAATTACTTTATTGGCTAAAATAATTAAAAAATTTAGAGTTTGTGTTGAATTATGTATTTTATATTTCATTTTAAATAAAATATTTGGAGATTTACATTAAATAAAACAGTAAAGCTCCATATATTTTTATATTAGTATTAGTATTTCAAATAAATTCAAATTCTACTTTATTTGGCTAAAATAATTAAGCAAAGATTTTAAACTAGATTTACATTAAATAAAATTAATTTATTTGGCTAAAATAATTAAACAAGATTTTAAGCTAGATTTACATTAAATAAAATAGCATAAGTGTGTAACTCCTTATATTTTTATATTAGTATTACTATTCCAAATAAATTCAAACACTACTTTATTGGCTAAAATAATTAAACAATTTAAAGTTTGCGTTGAATTATGTATTTTGTATAAAATTTCTATATAACTCCATAACAGACTTCCTAAGAAGGAAGGCTATTTAATAGATTATATTAAAATTATAAAATTTTTAGAATTTTGTTCCAAAATTCACCATAAATGTATGCATATTAAACTCCAATTTGCTTTATTGCTTTTAACATTATAATAAATTAAATTTATATATTCTAAAACTTATTTCTTTATAATTATGTTTAATGTTTAAATAAAAAAATATGAATATATTGTAACTGTGACTCAATAAAACATTTATGTTAAATTTGTTTTTTTACCATTTTTATATTTTCGCTATTATATAACCTATTATTTATATGAATATTATATTATTGTTTAGTGTTGGGGTAAAACGTTTATGTTAAACATCATTGAGTTATATAATCTACTATTTATATGAGTATTATATTATTATTTGGCATTGTGCATAATAATCCACATATGTTTAATAGAATTAGTTGACTGATTATATGATTTTCTTATAATTATTAATTGAATTTTACACTTGTTGCTATATTTTGTTTATATGTTATTATTTTTATTTTATGCTAATTATTCAATTCTTAGTTTATACATATACATTAATAGATTTAATGACATTTGTCAAGTATTAAAACCATGTGCAATGCGTGTGCACAAAAACTAGTACCTAGTGGAAATATAAATTGACCTCATTAGTGAATTTTTTTAAAAAAACTTAGCATCAAATATACATACAAACTCATTTTATGCTAAATATTTATTATACCTAACTATGCATATTTAACCTAAGCGGGGACATCTAACCACATTCCCTTGTGTGTACCAACGCCCTTGAACGGGAGTCGTTTAAAAACCACGCAACCAACAATCTTGTTAACCGATTGGCATCTTCTATGTTTCGTGACAAAGAAATCATGTGTTTGATTCACATGAATAAAATGTTAAGCTGTTTGCTATGTCTATAAATTGTAATAGTCGTAGTTCACCTGTTTTAGTGATTGAATTGCCATTTTTTATTGTGATAACATTAGAGAAAAAAAGGAATGTTTTATTGAATCATTGCTTGAATTAAAACAAACAAACACTGTGCATGCTGTGCATGATTATGTCTAAGAAGATCACTGATGCACCAACAAATTCACACAAAACCCCGATTCGAGAGGGGGCGAGGGAGTAGTCACGGGGGGTTATTAATAGGATCCTCTGACTTGATATCGACAATGTTAGTGACAAACGGCCCAGGAAATAATATAAGTTGGGCTTAAGCTCGTGTACTCATCCATTCAAAAGAATGGGCCTTTAAGTGAGAGTTAAGCCACTGGCCCACTCCCTCCTAATGCTAATTACTTCTTCTTCCTCGGCTGTGGGCATTTTTTCTAGGGTTTCTGTACGTTTTGAAGTAAAAAAGCTTTGTAGTGACGAAATAATCAAATTCTCTGGTACCTCTAATGGATCCCGCAGGTTTAAACAATCCACAATTGCAGCAATTTATCAATGTAAGTGTTTCCTACTTCTATGTTTTTTTAAGGTTATTTTGACGAATGCACACTCATTTTTATCAATCTTAATGCACGCTTAGAGGCATTGCCACTACTTTAAAGTTTAAAGTTCTCGAGTTATTTTTGTAGAAAGATAATTATTTAGACTCTATTGGATAGTAACATAGAAAATGATATAAAATTAACTGTTTTTGCAATAAGTTAGAAAATAAGTTATAGCATGTTGTACTCTCCACCTCTAATGTTTATTTTAATGAATATGTTTGTGGAAAAATTTTCTTCTTCAACAAACAAATTTTTTCCATGAAAAAGCTAAGAAGCAAGGGTTATTATCATCATTAATTTATTTTCTAATTTCTCATATAAATCAATTGATTTTCTATAATTTTCCTCGTGGTTATCAAACGGAGCCATATTTTCTTCAAAATTTACGGATCGTAGATTTACCTTTATACATTGGAAGCAATTCTCAAGAATGGTTTACTTTTCTTTCCCTATTTAATTGCTATTGCTTTGATTGCGTTTTAGTTTTAGGGTGCCTTTGATTGCGCTTATTTTCTATGGAGTAAATACCCAAAATTCCGTATTTGATATCATTCATTATCAACTACAAACTGCTTTAGCCAAGTTTTACCCGTTCCCATGGATTCCGAAACCCACCTCGTCTTAAGTTTTTGTCGTCTATCTAAACATATTCCATCTAAAACAACTCCAAGGAATTCAATTATTTTTGATACACACCATTCAAACTCACCCTTAGATTTCTGAGGGATTGACTAATTGAGTGTTGGGCGTTTCTTTGTTTTTGAGCAATCAACAAAATTTTACTCATTTTTTGTTATTGTGATGGTTGCAATACTGAATTCATGCTTAAATCACCTTTCCGGGAATAGCTTGGTGGGTTATATGTGTATATATGTTTTTTCTTTATTTGCCTGTTGTGCCACCTTTGGCTGGTATTTTCTTCTAATATATTTATTTCGCTTATCTAAATTATAGTTGAATAAATAGATAAAAGGAGAACTAGTGCCTGTACTACATTTTTCTGTTATAATCTCTAGAGACTCAGAGAAGCTTTTTCCCAATATGTATGTATGTATGTATGATGTATGCAAAAGCATTGTCCCAACTATTTTCAGTCACCTAGTTGAACCCTGTTTTGTTTACGTATCTATTTATCTTCATTTGTGCTAATTTAGGTTAAATCGTCATCCTTATCATCTAGGAAGCACGTATACTTTTAGAAAGGTAACATTTTGTGACAAATGTTTCTTAGACGTGTTCATATTTTGAACATAAAGAGTCTCAATTGCGGCCATGCTATGTCACTTTGTGAGTTCTTCACAAAACATGACCAACAGACAACGGTATCTATATATAGCCATCAATTTGTATGCAATCAATATATAACTACAGAATAAAGGTCTCTCTTAGCAAAAGTAAGGTAAGATTTTATGAAGGGAGCGAGCATGTTATCCTGGATGGTAAAGGCGCTCGCCCGAGCCTGGGAGGTCCTGGGTTAGAGTCTTAACTGGGCTTGTGGGGTTTCTGTGTAATTATAGTGAAAAAAAGAGACTTGGACTTTCCTTTATGAAAACAAAAGAATATATATTTTATTAAAGGAGGCAGCATGAGAGTTGGAGAGTAAGGAGGATATTAAGAGTTATAGTAGGGGTATCATATTATCGCAATTGTATATGCACATTAGAGGGGAATAGTTATCACATGTTACATTTATATAGCATACCTACATTTTTGCAATATTCTTGAATTACAAGTATCATGTTGGAGTTCACAATCGGCCCAAGTGTTTTTATTTGATATAGAGCCTAACTCGGTCTTACTGTTTTGTATTGCAGAAAGAGAAGGAAAAGGCGATGGTTAATGAAATGGTAGCAAAGCTTACGAATGTGTGCTGGGACAAATGCATCACTGGTACTCCTGGAAGCAAGTTAAGCTCCAGCGAAACTAGTTGCCTTTCCAACTGCGGTCAGCGCTATATGGATCTCAGCCTCCTTATAATGAAACGTTTTCAGTCCATGCACTGAATGAAGAAATTTGACGAGGGAAATCGTCGGCCCTCTTATCTCTGCTTTTAGACTTGGTCTCCTTTTCTCTTTATGACATTGATGAATTTGCATTTGAAATTGTGGGTACTACCCCAAACCATTTTCTTAAAAGCAATTAGTAAAATCTTCTTGATTATTAGTAGAATTGTTTTTTGTTGAGGCCAAGCGAGAGGCTTCCACCCGGATACAGGAGTTCCTAGGTTTGATTAAAAAAAATAAATTATTATTTCTCATTAAGGTTGTGTATTGAAGAAGGTTGTCTGATTGGGAAAAAGAAATGAGCTACATTATATTTCAACTCCTACAAAATTCTACCTTCCTACTCACGTATATCAGTCGGATGCATAGGTTAGACTTGAAAATTCATCGTTTATGTTAATAGATTATATAGATCAACGTTAAGAATGAGGTGAGCCCAAATATTTACAAAGCAAAATTGCATGTACGAGTTTGAATGATTCGAATGACTGAGAGGATGCACATAAAGAATTTTTAATTGAAGTGAACGTCTTCTCTCACATCAGTGATACACACTGGAATTGAAAATTAAGAGTGCACTCTCAAATTATGATTCTTTATGGAAATAATTCTTGAAAATTAAGAGTGCACTCTCAAATTAAGATTCTTTATGGAAATCATTCTCGTCTTTATTATGCAAATAAATTCACTACATTCCAAGAAGAAAATTAGACTATATGCATCACTGTATAGGTCCGCTATTCTGTGCAAAATATTAACTCAAAAGTTCCCACATGCCACGAAGTCTTCGGCGAATGTTTCTAAGATTTCAGCAAACGAATACAAATTTTTTTTTCCACTCCCTTTTTTAATCCCCTATATCTTGTCCATTTTTCCTCAATCAAATTAACTTTAGAAACACCTTGAACCAACTACTCGAGGATTCGGCCCCCACCCAAAAAAAGAGAAAAAAAAAACCAAAAAAAAACCAAAACACTTAGCTGAATTGTGCACAAAAGGGAATAAAACAAAATATAATTATATTCCCACAAAAAAATATTATGACAAAAAAAAAGGAAGAAAAAAAATATAGCTATACACAAACAATGGCCCATAATCACAACTCTTCATTCATCTTTCCTATCCAGTTTGATGTTCTCTTTTCGTGTTCATTTTTACGCACACAACTCCGACTGTTATTGCACATTCACAGCAATTATCCGGTTCGAGTCCCCAAGCACTTCAGGTGGCATATCCCAGCTTCCACTTCTTCTTCCCCAACTAGATCGCCTTGGATATAGGATACCCCTCCCCTCCCGGTCTTCACCATGAACAGTCCCGCTTAGGTTTGGTGACACCTCAGCAAACTCGGCATCTTGTGGGTCATCAGCATTGCTGAGCTGTTCTTCATCTTCGTCCCAAATCGGCTTCCTACCCATTACTGTATTATCATCACCCATGGGTTTCCCTATGTTTGGACTAGCAAAATTACTGCCGACCACTCGAGGAGGAATTACAGGCTCTCTCTCCACCATTGCCCTGAAGTTGTGCCTTGATGGAGGAATGCTAATGCAAAATACCTGCTTGAAGTTCTCAACTACACCTCTGTTATGTACATTTTCCCGTTCATCATAATGGGATCGAAAATTTTCATATGTTGTCTGCATAGTACGTGGAGGGAGACTCGAATGTTAGAGATAATACTAAACCATTAAGAATAACAAGAATTAGGAGAGTTTATTTTACCTGGTTAGTACCGATGAGATAAAGATGGAAGACAGTAAGGCCGCCAACAAACCAGACTGATATGAAAGAGTAAATTATTAACACAATAGAAGCTGGATTATGGGTCAATGCCTTCCAGATTGATTTGTTCTCGCTATCCATGGTCTTTCTGATGAAGACCCAGCAAAAAGCAAATACATACATGCAAAGCAGAGTTGCTGAAGAGACAAACAAGAAGAAGAACCTGTAGTTCCGCTGCACCCAGAAAACGAAAAAAAACATATATTTGTATTGAAGCGTTGCTACAAAAACTTGATTTTCTTAAGAAGAATCCAATAGGCCGTATAACTCATCAAATTAGGACAAGCTTGAATTGTAACTGTAAAGAATCAAAAACTACTATTTAGGGTAAACTCAGTTACTCCCTCCCCCAATGAAGTAACAAGTAAGAATTCCTTCTTAGGTGTCCCATCGAATTTAAGAGATCAATGTACTATTTATATATATATCATGATCTTTAAAAAAGTTTTGATTTCAAGCATTGATTATACTAAAGTCAATATAACTCAAAGGTTCAGTGTACCCAGACCCACTACGATGCATATCAGCATATATGTGGTCATTGTGTGTGGTGTGTGTGAGGCTGACAACGAGCCAGGATCGTTGGTGAGGGATCCCAGCCTAATGAGGCCATTAGGGCCTTACAGGGGGTTTGTAACGACCCACTCCAGTAGTGCAATGGGAGGTCATTGACTTATCTGTGGATTTATGAACCTAAATCACAACTTGGGGTAAGAACTGGTGTAACTCCCAAATGACGACTCTTCAATTGGGAGGAAATGAGTAATTATTTTTTTTTCCATTTTTCAGTGGTACCATAAGGAATATGCGTCAAACCATATTGGTCAACAAGATCATCTGGCTATCTTAGGCTTTCTTGACATTACTGAGAGTAGCTTTACTTAAAATGGGGGAAGCAAAAGTTGTTAAGTGTGGCCAGTCACATAACTAAAATAGAAGGATGAAACCTGAGCTTACCAATGCAATACACTGCCCAACCCAAGGGCAATGATGATCAAATCGTTCCACACAGTTATTGCATATTGAGCAGTGAGAACACCGTGGAGGTCTATAAAGCATGCACGTATCGCAGTATTTTATCCTAACAATCACCCCATTAACTGTCACATCCTTTGTGCGAGGCAAACGCAACTGTGGAGTTTGGCCACCCCCAGGTTCAACGTTCCAGTAACTTTCTGGTTCTGGAGGGTGCGCATTACGAGGAATTATACCAGGATCTGTTCCAGACGTAATTATAAGGAGGGCTACCACCTGAAAAAGCATATTCATAAATCAATTCATTTTTCAACGGTCATATATGAAATTTTCCTATATACTTTGAGCTTTTTAGGTATGTGATAAAACCTAAGAGGGACTAACACTTCTAAAAACACAAAATTATGATGGATACTAAAGCTTAAGAATGCGGGCACCCATTCCATTCTTCTTCAACACGCTCACAATTACAAATTCTTTTTGGAGATGTGACAACACTTCTTGGACATTAGTCAAAATTATATATATATATATATATTGATCAACAAACAAAAGTATTGACTATTGAGATATGATTTTCTTGTTGTATGCAATAAAATTATCACACTGTAAGAATATATGGTCATTGGATTGAAGTAAGACTAAGAGGAGATTTTATTAAAGGTGTGAGATGTGTATTTTTTTTTGGTGTGTGTGAGAGAGAGAGAGAGTTATCATTTATTATCTGTATAGTATGCATATACAGTAAAAGACATAAATAAAACAGATGCGAACTTGTGCATATTCCTTGCTATGTATTTCTGTTTACATAATATGGGTGATATTAGAACGATTCAAAAGGCACAAGGTTCATGTGTCAGTCATATTTGTTCTTTATACTTCAACATGTACAAAACATTTTTTTTCCTATTGATGTGTCATCGTCGTGTTTGTTTTAGGATTTGTAAGGTCCAAGTGTCTGTGGGGTTTGCTAGTTCAGAAAATCTCCCAGATGCACAAAATGATCCACAATGCACAGTATTGACTCATAGGTATTGACGCGCAGAAGACGCAATACATATTTCTGACTAAGTCCCACAAATTAAAAAATATATTCGCCTAGGTGGATTGGGTTAGCTATTACTCTCAAAGCATACAGGGATCACAACTTTAGCCATACATGATATTAAATTAAAGACGACTTACAAATAATGTTAATACAACAGCAAATGCTTTAATATTAATGTAATTTTGTTGATCATTATGTGGCAATAAAGATGCAGAACACAACAACTGGAGCCACTATAAGGAACATTGTGAGGAAGACTGATCTCACGTCTGGTCCAAAAATAAATCTCCCCCGAAGAATAAATACCTGCATGGTAAAACCAGCTATCGAGTTGGTAAATGCGCACATAATGACAAATTTATTTGAGTTAGGGAAATTAAAAGAAAAAATAAATAAACAGAATTATTCTCAGAAGTTAGTCAGTCTAGCTTCCCATAAAGGGACAAGTCACCAAAAGAAGCTCCTCCTCATGAAAAGAGTAGTCAAACAAACTTAAACTTGATAAATACCATCCTAAAGCATTCCGCCCCTTAAATTTTCCTACTGATAAATGTTCAGAGCTTTCTTAAAATAGTGAAATAATTAGTGATGACTGATTGCACCAGGGATTCTTTTGGGGTGTTAATTGCCTTGTTTCCCATGGAAATGCATTATATTTGTCATCTCTAGAGGGGTTTGATTGCACTAATTTTCGTTGAATCAATTTCAACCATCAAACTTGGTTTATAATCTAATATTTCCCATTTTCCATGTATCTTGAAAACCAACTCCAACTCCAACCTAAGCTTTTGTTTTCCATGTATGGAATTCAATTATTTTCCATGAAAAGTGAAAACCAATCAAACTCACCCTTATTTACTTATTTGAGATTGAGAAAACATGGATGAATGCAGTCCTAAAGAGGAAAAAAAGGTGCTCTTGCGTGCTTTAGGAAACAGCTGCCTACCTTTTTCTAGTTACAGCCAAATAATGACTAAATATCCACAATGGTGACGCTACAGCTTCAGTTAAATTGCTACCATGGTTTTAGCTGGAAATATCTACCCCTCAAATTGATCTATACTTCAATAACAACCAACATGGTGAGGGAGAGATGGTTCACTTATACTACTGTACTAATCAACAAAGTTCAATTGTTCATTCATGGACATTTACACCAAAACAAAATAAAATGCTTTGCGTAAGTATCCAATTTTCCTAAAAAAACCCTGAATGGCAGGTTTAAAAGTTTGAATTGAACCAATCAACGAATTAAGTAGGATCAAGAACAGAAATTAATACTATTCTACCTACTGAACCATCATCACATGAAGCCAAACAAAAGCAGGGCAAATAAGAAACAATAATGAAATTTAAAACAAGGGTTTGCCTCAAAACCTAGATTTGGACGTCCTCAATTTCCGCATTAAAGGGCACCAATTCAAATTCCAATACTCGTCCAAGTACCCAACCCTAACCTCCTATATAACAGTAATCCTAATTTTCCTCAAATTAAATACATAGAAAGGGGAAGTTATTTGTTATTGTGTACTTACATTGTTGCCTTTCCATCTCTGGTAAGTCCGGAGCACCGCCGTCCCATCGGTGGTCCGATCAGAATTATCGGGTGGAGGTACTACATACATCGTTAGCTTGCTCTTTCTCTCTCTCTCTAAAACCTCTTTCTCTCTCTAGAAAAGAAAACTAAACCTATAAAAGTAAGTGACGCACAGGTCAATGGTATGAAAAAGCAAATAAAGGCGGCTGATGTAAGGGTTTGACTTTCCACACTCTACGTGTGTATAAGCCACGAGGAGCAAAGATTCCGGCGAGGCTCACGGCGGTAAACCATTTATCGATTCTACACAGTAGAAGGAACTGTGGTCGGTTAAATGATAATCGGGGGGATTGATAATAATTAAATTTTCCTTCTCCAATAAAGTTCATCGTGACCTTAGCTAGTGTGCGCCGGCTTGTTCATGGACACGCTACAGTTAAAAAGGAAAGCAAAACCGTTCCCCATTTAAATCTCGAAACTTAGGGGTTGTTTTGTTCAACTATTTAAATCTTAAAATTTTAAGTTTTTATATTTAAGTAGTATAGATGTTATTTATTTGATAAAAAAAAAAGTAGCCAACTACTTATTTTTAAAAAATTGTCTTTAAAAAATTAAATGACAAACTTGACACTTAAATTTGAAAACTTAAAATATCTTTATATAAAATATTTATTTTACCCTCATATGATCTTTTTTATTTTCATTTAGAATCATGTCATCCAAATAAATAAATAAGGGTAAAGTTGTCATACTAAAAAAAATTTAGTTTTCCGATGTGTTATATTCAAACAAACAACATTTTTTCAGATATTGTTTTCAGAAGTAAACAAACAATTTTTTCAATTTTCAGATGTTTTATCAAACGCTACCTTATGGGTTTGTTTGTTTTAACCACTTAAATCTTAAAACTTAAAGTTTTCAGGTTTAAGTGATATTACAGTTGTTTGGCAAAAAAATTAAATGACTTAATAATTAAATTTGAAATTTTGCATCCAAAAAATTAAGTGGCAAGTTTGCCATTTAAATCTGAAAACTTAAAACACCTCATTACAAAATACCTATTTTATCCTCATTAAAGTCTTAATCATATGATCTAAATACATTAATAAGGGAAAATTTGTCATATTAAAAAAAAATTCAATTTTTAGATGTGTTATTTTCAAACAAACAATATTTTTTCAGATATAGTTTTCAAAAGTAAATAAACAATTTTTTCAATTTCTGTTTTCAATTTCAGTTTTCAGTTTTTAGATGTTTTATTAAATGCCACCTTACGCTTAGTTTTATTCACGGAAGGAAAATTAATTCTTTTTACTTTCTTATAGAGGTAGGAACCTAAAGTTTTTGTCAAATTTTTTTTCTTGTAATCAGTAAAGTATGAAAAGTATTTAGGTAGGGGTATTGTCAGTGGCGAAACCAAGATTGTTAGCTAGTTGGGGCAAAAATAGCACTATACAAAAAAAATCGCAATAGCACTATAAAAATAATAATCGTATAACATATAATTTTAGGGCGGTATTACTTACATTTGCTATTTCTATCATAAACACCACCACTGTCACAAACACACCCTAAAGGTAAATTTTTAATCACTAACACTCTCTAAGACTCGCTTAATGAGTGGTGAGTGCATATGCACACACTCGCCTCATTTGAAGATAGTTTGTTTGTAATAACTTGCCTAACATTAGGCAATAAATGATTGTAATGTTCTCCAAATAAGGCTCGCCTAATGAATAATGAGTGCACTAATATAAATTCGGCTCACATGAGGAGAGTGTGTTGCTAAGCACTCGCATAATATCAGGCGATAGAAGAGAGTGTTTGTGACAAATAAGGTGGTGTTAAAATGTATTTTTAGTTAAATTTTGGATGGTGATGTTTATGACAGAAATGAGGGGGTGTAAATAACATCGCCCTAATTTTACGCATGGATAATTCAATCATAAAATAAGAATATAAGTCTTTTATACAATTAAAGTAGAACATTAAGTACGATTACAAAATAAAAATTTACAATACCATTCTACGAGGTTTCATATTTTAAAAATATTGTAAAACATCTACGATCTCAACTTTGTTGAAAATGTCTCGTTCGATGTATGTTACCAAACAATCATTCGTGAGTTCATCTCCTAATCGATTATGTAATGCATTTTTTATGATCTTTATTGCTGAAAAAGTTCTTTCAACAGTTGTCGTTGCAACGGGTAATAATAAAGCCAATTTAATGAGCAAATAAACTAATAGATAACCAGTATGCTTATCACTAGTAACCATTTGTTGTGCAAGCTCACTAATTCCCTTCACATTACAAAACTAATCATCATAACGTACATCAATAACATAGTTTTGTAATTGATCCTCAAGTGTTATGATATCTACGGGAAAAAAATCAGAGGGGTAAAATGTTACGAACCGAAGTACTTTTTGAAAATAAAACTATAAAATGAATTCTTCGGATCAAAATATGCCATACACAAAAGTAACTCCGTATTTACCTCATCAAAACGGTCATTTAGCTTCTGAAGCTGAAAATCATTCACAGTGTAAAATAATTTAAAATGGTAATAATGAAGATTTTTCGTTTCTTCGGTATTTCTACATGATCTCCCATGTACTACAAACAAATCTTTCATGTTTGGAATGTCTATCTCATGTTTATCATAAAATAAAGAGACAACACCCAATAAAAACTCCCACCAACTTCTTTTATAATTTGTAACCGGTTCTTTAAAACTTTAAGATAAGTCATGGCATTGACAATATTTTGACCCTTCCTTTGCAATGCTAGTGACAAGTCATTAGTGATTCCCAAGATTGATTTCATTATGTGTAAAATAAATATAAACTCAAAACTTTGTATCAGAAGTTTTAGATCATTGGCTTAACCTCTTTGCCCGTCACACGCACCATCTTCTTCGATAACCTCAAGCATATCTAAAATCGAGGAGAACAAGTTAATCACACTACAAATTGTACCATGATGGGAACCCTATCGTGTAACCCCTGCCCATTGTACAGCCAATTTTTGATTCAAACCCATTCCCATTTCTACCTCACCACTATAAATCCCTTCAATAAATTTTTCATATTATTTCTATCGAAGAAGGTCTCTACGTTTGCATGAGTCTCCAACTATGTTTGATAAAAGCGCAAAATGCAAAAAAATGCACTAAATCTCTTGGTCTCTGTAGAAATGGCTACAAGTGTCAATTGTAATTGATGTGCAAAGCAATGGACATAAAATGTGGATGCGTTATCTTTTAGAATCAAAGTCTTCAACCCATTAAACTCACCCCCCATATTGCTTGCTCCATCATAACCTAGCCCTCGCAAACTTAAAATACTTAAACCATGTTTAGAAAATAAAGTGCCAATGGCCGTCTTTAGTGATAAAGAAGAAGTATTATGGACATGTACAATGCTTACAAAGTGTTCAGCCACACAACCTTTTTTGTCCACAGAACGTAAAGCCATCACCATTTGTTATTTCACAGAGATGTCACGAGACTTTTCAACTAATAAATTGAACAACCCATTTTCGATCGATCTCTCGCATGATAGCTTTTATCGTTAGACTTGCGGCAACATTAATAAGATTTTTTGGACATCGGGGGATATCATTTTATGATTCTCTGGAGCCTTGTTCAAAACAACTTGGTTAATAGAATTATTATGTTGGACAAGCCAATGCATTAATTCAAGAAAGTTCCCTAAATTATTTGAACCGTTAGATTCATTATGCCCCCGAAAGCCGCGTAATAAATACCCAAGGTAATCAAAAGATGCAGTTAAGCGAGTACGGTAATTTAATCGAGATTGTCGGATTGGTTGGACAAACACACTTCTATATATTGTGCATGCTTTATAAGATCACCAAAAGCTCTTAAACATTGGTTATGACTACTCATTAGACTTCTGACATGTTCATTTAACATTTTTTTTCTTTTTCCAATTTCTAAACCTGCTATTAACAAATGAATCACCACCACTTTGTCCACTCCTTATATTTGTACTCTTAGACTTGAACAAAAAATAACACAGACAATAAGCCACATCCTCTTTTATGCTGTACTCTAACCACCTCAAATGTTCATCAAACCACTTGGGGTTAAATCGGCGTTTGTCCTTACCTAATTATGTTCAAGGAAAATTGTGATTTTTGGGTTAACAAGGTCACCATTATAGGTATGCTCATCGAACATTCTCTATTTGGTTAGGGTGGTACTCATAAATGTTTATTCTGGAAACATGATCAGATTTGAGCTCATGTATATTGTTTGACTCTATATTTCTAAAAGAACGTACTTCGGGTACATTATTTGGCTTCACATTTGGAGAGGATTGGTCTTCTTGTTGAGAAAAAGAACCTTTAACATCTCTCTTCCTCTTAATCCTTGTCACAAATTGATCCATACTTAATAAATATAAGAATCATCAACAAACGTGTGCCATTTATTATTTATTTACCCAACAAAACAATCTTAAAATTATATATATGTATTTGTATGTATATATTTGTTTTTCTGTTTTATGAATTATCTATGGAAGTTTTAAATTTAGGTATTGTTAATTTTGAAGTTCTGTTGAATTTGGGGGCCTTTTGCTTAATTAGGGCTTTTGACTTAAATCACTATTCACCAAATATATTCAATAATTGACAATTAACAAGATAATAACTCCATAAGTTCATAAATCAAGAAATATGCAAGAAAAATTAGGGCTTAATAAATTAAGATTTAAAAATTAATTAACCCTAGTGACTTGATTGTGTAACTGTGTAAGCGCGGCCGTGTGGAAGCGGAGGCGTGGAGCCGTGGTTGTGGAACTGTGGAAGCTTGGCTAGAGCTCGGAGGTAAGGAGTGAGGACGGTCGGACGGAACTCGGAAGTTGAGGCTTGGAGGTGGAGGGGAATAAATAAAGGACGGAGGAGAGAGATCGTGAAAGGTCTCACTTTTATTCAAATTTCAATGGGTTAGTTTCAATGTTCCATTTTGTCCCTAAACTTTTCTTTCTTACAATTAAGACCCTTAATTTATTTATTTTTCGATTTTTTTTTTCAAGTGGGGTCGGCCGCTCCCGACTGCTCCACTGTAGCTTTGTCTTAGGGTATTGTTGTCTAAAATTTTTGTAATAAATGCTATAAAATTATAAAGGAAAATCAATTTCATGGATTTTGAGAGGAATGACTTTACCCATTATTTTCTATTATGTTTAGAAAGTGTTTCTAGAATTTGTGCTTACCAAACAAATGAAAGAATTTTCTTTCCTAAGTACTCAAATCCATGAACCAAACGATGCTTTAGGGTGTGTTTGGCGCGCGGGATTAAAAATAGAATTAGATATTTAGTGTTTATTGTAAGAAAGGAAATTACAATCGGGATTAATTATTTTTTTATTTCATTAGACCTGAATAAAATTATACTATCCCTATAGATGGTGTTATTTTATGCAGTGGTTACCCGTTAACAAAAAGAATATAAAAATAAATTTTTAATTCATTTATATTTATTTTGTTTTTATTCTTTACGCCCTTTATATAATCAAATTGATTAATGAAAATTTTTGACTATCCAAAGTCATAGTAACTCAACTAATAAAATTAACAATATAGTATTTTTTTTATTAAATGAAGGTACTTATAAGAAACTTTAGTTTTATGAAAAAAAGTAAAATTTACATTAAAATTTGAAATTGCACTTAATACCTAGTTCGTAAATATTGTATGTAATATATAACTTTTCTTTGAGAAGTGTTTTTACAAAGCTTATTTATAAATAGGAGAATCACATTAGCAAAAAAAAAGAAGTGAACAACAATTAAAATTGCATGTATTTTTAAAATAAAAGCTTGTTGTGTTGTATAATATCCGGACTTGTAATTCAGGATTCCATTAAATACAAACTTTATTAAATTTCTATCATACTAGTTCTTGTCATGTCCGATCCCACTTAATCTTTATCCAATTGATTCATTTTCGATCCTGTCCCACATAATTTTTGTTCGACTAATTCTGACTTTTATCTTATTCGGTCTTTATTCTATCTGAAATTATGTCCTTATTTAGCACGTTAAACGCACCCTTAAAATTTTTAAATTTAAGTTGTTTTAAAATTGTTTGTTAAAAAAATAAAATAAAAAATGTATCTCAATTTTTTTTTCTCGGTCCTCGAGTTAATCTCGCTTTCTAAGGTTAAAATGTATTTTAAGAAATATTTTGATACGTTTTGGCTATGACACTCACTGCAATCAGAGTTGTCTAAGTCTGTCTCGCTATTCTTTAGTCCACTTCTTCAAAAAAATATTTTGTTACTTTACGCCTTTTACTTATTTTTTTTTCTTTCAAAAAAAAATATCAATTTTTGAATACCTTTTTATCTGTATAAAAAATTTGCCAACAAGATATTATTTAGAAGTTTATTAGAAAAAACTACACATATTGATAGATTTTGACATAAATACATATTATTTATGTGTAGTGCAAACACAATTATTAAAATACGACCTAATTACACTTTGACATGCTATAAGATGATTTTTTTTTTCTCATAACATAATTGACATAACAAGACACAATTCTAACATAATGTAATTCTTTTTCTTATACGCAAACATAATTTTTTATGTCAAGATTGTGACCATTTCATTCTATCCTCTTGTCCTAATTTATTATAATGTCATATTAGACATCAAGTTAAAAAAAACAAATTTTGAGGCGCTGGTTAAGAAGCGCTGTGCATTTCTGGGTGTGTATGTTTTATAGCCACAACCCAACCCACCAAATGTCCATATTGGGGCCTGGACCCAGCCCCAAGGTGCTCGTTCCAAATCAAAATCCCAAGGCGTATGTAGTAGTTGTGAGGGATGATGGTCTTTTGGGCTTTTCGAAGGGCCCGGTTAACATTCAATTATATATATTAATAACAAAAAGGTCCTACCGGGAGTCGAACCCAGGTCGCTGGATTCAAAGTCCAGAGTGCTAACCACTACACCATAGAACCCTGGCTTGGGTCATGTTTCTTCCGTTTTACATAAATCTCATCCAAAATTACTATTTTTCAACTTCCTCCAAACCTTACTTTACCAATTGAGCTGCTATCATCATCATTATTGAAGACGTATGCGAGTAAATTTTCTCATTACAACAAACATTTTGGGAAACATATATATTCTCAAGTTGCTAACATCAGCGTCATATATATAGTTAATTTCATGTAGTACGGCACTTTCTTTCTTTTTCTCGAAGGTCTAATTGTTTAAATAAAAATAAGAGATTGCTATATTTAAACAAAAATTGAACATTTCTCTCATTATATGATTACAACTCGTCTTTATTGTCATAGTTGTTATGCATGTAATTCTCAATTTTGCACATAATTAGTTCAGTGACAAGTGCATATACCCCTCTCAGCTCTCAAATTAAAGCAAAATGTTGCACCTTCAAAATTGATGAGTCAAGTTTAACTGCGGAAATCTTCAAAGATGATCTAAGGCAACGGAGATACAAGTCCAAACCGCATCAAGAGCAATTTAAAATTCTTTTAGGCCGGGCACAATTAGGTTTAGTCTGATTGGTGACAAATTTATAGCTTATGTCCCCCTTCGAGGTAATTAGAAACAAGCATATGGGCGGGCATGTTCCAGTGATAAATGACTTACACCCGATTCTTAAGTTCATAGGTTGTCTTACCACACAAGTGCAGGTGCACGTTTATCCCCGTCCTCGAATGATGTGATAGTCTAGGTTAATTGCTAAAAGAAGAACCATTCTTAGATCGAATTATTCATCAGGCAAGTTATTCTGGTAAGGATCGGAGCAATTTAAAATCCCCCCAACAAATAGCTTGTTATTCTCATTTGTATTGCAAATTAATATATTTTTCTAATAAATTTTACTTTAGTAGTCGACTCGAGTTTAAAAATTAATAAACCATAAAAAACAATGAACTGGAATGATATATTGCAGTTAATGAATTCTATGTCACTTAACACATATTTACAGAATATTAAAAAAAATGCAAAACAATTAGAAGATGAGCTAGAAAAATAATATAAAAAGCATGTATATATATGTGTAATATATCTATATATACATCCAAAAAAGAGCCTAGCTAGCTCTTTAATGATTGCGCCGAATTATTAAGAAAAGGCAGAAAATCATTAGAGATTAATGAAGTAAATAATTAAGAAGGGATAGATATGAAATAACCTCCATAATCTTAATATATATACAAATAATTAATCCAATCTTTTGGGAGACCAAAAATCTTAAAAATAAAATCTAAGTAAGGAAACAAAAGATAATAAAATAATATGTTCACTTAACATCTGGCAATCAGGCCTTTGTTTTCTACTAGGATATCCAAATATATATAGTCATTACTAATGGAAGACGAAGATGTTAACTTTATAGTCAAATTTAATGTATATTAGACAGAGCAACAAATTAAGATATGATAATAAAATGAGGTCGATAATATTAGTTTAATAACGAGAGATACGTACACTCACTACGGAAATCTTATCCCATTAATTAATATAAATATATATATATATATATATATATCCCACTTCGTCAATTCAAATTATATCTTTCTTTCTATCTATCCCGACCTTTGGAAAAGACAGATGGCTAAATATCTTCATTCTTAGTGCATTTGCATCTTTTATTTATGTGATCAAATTGTTAATTGTTGGCGTTAATAGAATTAAAATGCCCACACTTAATTAGTAAGGAAATATTTGAGATGAAACATATTTTAATTATAGCTAGAATTTATTTTTTCAGTGATGAAAATTTATATTTTTTCACCTTAATGTGTTCGATCTTTTAGTGATAAAAGTTAGATTCCATTATAAAAGTTGCGACAGCCAGGATATTTGGTAACGAACTCATAGTTTGTGATCACCGAAGAGAGTTTTCTTAATGCATGTAGCTTAAAATTTTAGTAATTCAGGGGCTTTTAGTGACAAATATCTTTCCTAACGAAAATCATTTTTTGTCACCGGAGACTTTTAGTTTTGCACCTAGCGATTACTGGAGAAATTATCACATAGATCTCCATGGATTCAATTCACACGCACACAAAAGAATGGTACGACTAATACAAAGGCAGGAAAATAAAACTTCAACTATACACGACTATAAGTAATAATACTATGTATTCTTTTTGACCTTTTCATTTTTGTAAGAACACTGTAATTTTAAACTAAGTAATGGTGAATAGTAAAAATTTTAATCCTAAAAAAGATAAACATTTTCTTTGAGATTTTACAAAAATAAATGAGACTTTTAATTTAAAAACTGAGAGTATAAATATATAAATAAATATATATATATATATATATATATATATATGAATTAAACTAATTTTGACATAATAAGAGTTACATCTGCATGACTATATTTATAATATATTATAAAAGAAAGAGGCAATTAAATCGCAAGTGAAGCTCCATCATATTTTGGAAATACCTATTTTACCCTTACGATTTTCTTTTCCATAAAAGCTTTGCTTGTAATGTGAATTAATCAAACCCTTTCTTAATTCCACTATAAGCAATCTATATAGTCATAGTTAACCACCAGGTCATATTTACTTTTATATCCTCAAATTATGTACATGCAAATAGCACATACATTAAGTATACGTGTAAGTGATCTGCTTGTTAAAGACCCAACAGGAGGGTGGCATGTACTGGTAGACATAAAATACTATCCAACATGAAACAAATTGAAAGATTGTAATGCAGAAAAAGAAATCAAGATTGTACCTCCTACCATTGATGTTGATGCACTGTTTTTTAAGCCTCTAGCCGGCAGATTGTAATGGTGGTTAAGGTCTTCCAAACCCTTATCAGCTCTCTATGATGGTGTATTGTGTTTTAGTCAAAAACCTTTGAGATGCAACGAGCTTGGGGACCGAAACCATTGACATATAGGGTTGAGACTTTCCATCAAAGTTCCAGCCGTGTACATGATTAAAGCCACAATAATGGGGCAAATATCATGGGATGGGATATTCTGCTCCTAAAATTAAGAAATCTATTGGAGCTAATAAATTGATTTTAAATGCTAAACATAATTAAGATTTAATTTTAAATTAATTTATAACACGTAGTGCAATTATGACACCAAAATTGTTATTTTTGTACATGTATACATGTTTACATACGTAGCATGTATGGTTACTGTCCAATGAAATCAGGAGGGCCAATCTGGAAGGAGTGCAAGGTGCATGAATGATTGCACGTACATGATCCTTGTTATAATAAATGCTTTTATAATTTATATAATAAATATAACATTACAATTTATATGTCCCAGAATATTATTTATACAGAAAATAACTAGACTTTTAATTTATTCAATTCGAACCTTCGTATAAAATCATATAAATCTTAGGACAAGCCCTAAAGCACATAACCGAAACAAAATACCGTTAGCGACCGCAAGTTCGAACAAGAACATTTAAAATGTGAAGATTAAGAAAAGGGTTGAAGAAAATAGTAAAAAAGAGGTAGGTGGACGGAGTTTTCATAGAATCGGATAGTGGCACATGCTTTTGAATCCACTACAGTGTAAAAAAGAAAAGGTAGGTAGTATGCGATAGAACGCAATATATACAAATTATTATAAATTGCTGACGGCACCTGACACACACATATATATATATATATATATATGTATACATAAAAATCCTTAATTTGTCAGAGGTGTCATTATTCCTTCGGTTTAGAGGTACATGAAAAAAATCTTTGCACTGGTAATAAATTAAAATTTTGAGTGGAGAGACCAAATTTCTACATTATTGGCCGGACACTAGCTGTTGCTGTCCACATTTGGGCTAGGAACTCAAAGTAAGTGCAGTTAATGTAGACGGTGATAATGAAAGATGGAGTCTTTAATTTGAAACGGATCCTTTTAATTTCCTAGATGCTACCTGTAAGCTTTTAAACTCGTTAATAAGTCCTATTCACTACTCCTACAACAACCAATCAACATGACAAATATACTTTCATTTTTCCAAGTTATTTAATTTTCTTCTTTTGCAAAGTTGCTCATATAATTCTTTTTTCAGTTACGTACGGTCCATAATGGAATTTTCCCTTTAATTAGCTAGCCTTCCCCACTCCAGATTTGTATTTCTCTCGCCTTGCCCTATCTAGGAGGGATGACACGGCAACTCTCCGGATTTAAAATTAAGAGTGATACTAATATTTTATTTATATAAATATACTATTTTTTTTAATTAATAACACAACTTTCTAATAATAAAAAACAAAGGTTTTCAAAGTTCTAACGACGTGTAGGGAAATAACATCTTCAATTCTTCTATGATTCTTTCTTTTCATTTTTAGTCTCAATATTCTCATGTTATAAGAGAGAAGAGGGGCTGTAATATTTTTTTGTTTCATTCATATTGAATTCAAAATAATAAGGATAATTATATATTTAATTGTAATATTTTCTGTAGAGTTCTTCGCAATTATAATGTATTAATTTTTGGGGTGGCAGTTATCTCTTATCATTGAAACAAAATTAATTTATTCTTTTAATATAAAAAATTATATATTTATTTATAAAAAGGTAGCTTTAAGGATTTTGTTCAGTTCCTTAAAATAGTCGAAACTAACTCTGCCTATTAGTTGTGTTACAATGCGATAGACGAAATTATCTAGCATTTCATTTTACAACTCAATCACTCCATCGTACATCTATGTACAAGTTGTGCACAGAATAGCCAAATAAAGGAATTTGATTTTCGTCGTTACATACCTTTTTATATATGTTTTACGATTAATGCAACTAATATAATGCGCATGAGATTATAGTTCGAATGGTTGAGTGAATTGAACAAACCCTAACACGCCCCCCCCCCCCCCCCCCCCCCCCCCCCCCACACACAAAAAAAAAACTTCCTTAGAGTTTTTGGGTTCGAGGCGACTAGTTTTATCGCATCATTAAAAGATAGTGTAATTCTTGATTGAAGGTTATTACCTTTTACAAGGTATACATGTTAACTTCCATTGGGCAAGATTTTGAATAGCCAGTAAATCGAAGCACAAGATTTTCTTAGATGATCATCAAGAGTAAAAGTATGTTTTCAAACATGTAACTATAGGATTTAGGGATGCTTAATTGAAAATGATACATATATATAATAAGGAAATTTAGAACTTTTTTTAATTTGTGCTAATTAAATTGAATATGTAACTACTTTGGCAACAATATAATTAGCTTATTTCTTTAACTAATAAAACTGATTCTTCACCACTTGGAAAAGCATACTAATAATGCTCATGCGCACGAATGATTTTGACTAAGTAATAGTTTATAGTTATTTATAATAAAGATAAGCACTATCGGAATTTATTTTACTTTTTTTGGAAGTAAAAGTTCTTACTGAATGTGCATAATATATGTGCGGAACTTTAGAAGCAACCAATTTTGCTTTGAAAACATAAATACATGGGTTTCCTTCTTACGACAAATATTGTACTCAAAATATTTATCTCCACTGGTTATTTTTTAAATTGGAGAATAGTACTTTGGTGATATAGTTTACCTCATATATGCCACTCTAATTATGACCAATCGACCATGCACTAAAATATAACCCTGCAATTATTGGTGTGCTTGCTTCTCGGTGTAAACCATGAATATATTGATCTATACAACATATTACACGATAATATGACACGAATTACCGACATAAAATTATGAATTGATGGATAAACTTTTAACAAATTTAGGTAGTTATCGAGTTCAGCCGTTTGACACAAAATGATAATGAATCAATTAAGGGTTTACCTTTGGTATTATAGTTTGAATCATCCAACCCTTATTCTTACTAGTCATAGTACACGTGTTGTACATAATTATATTGCCTTATTCTTACTAGTCATAGTACACGTGTTGTACATAATTGTGATAACCCATAAATATATAAATTAAATTAACAATAATTACATATGAAAATACAAAAAAAAATTAGAATTAGAATTAGAATTACAATTGTAAATGTAAATTAAATTATTTTTCTAAAAGATATTAACTTGTAATGGAAAACAATTATATATGAATATCGTGTTTATAAGAATCCAAAATAATAAGATTATGATAAATATTAATTTTCCTCAAGCGGTTAATACTTTTTATTTTTTTTCTTTCTTTTTCCGCCCAAACTTATCAAGTTATCATTTGAAGTTAATTAGAAAAATGGTTATAAAGTATTTGAGGCATCTGCCAAAGTAAATTATGCATTGTGTATACTTGATACTTTACCTATAACATATTTTTTTGGCAAGGGTAAACACTGGTTTGACAATTAACCACCCTCTTTCGTTAAATTTTGTTACATTTCCGGCCAGGACAAATATTTCTAGTATGAAAACTTGAAATTCCATTGAACAAAATTAATTTGTTCTTCTGAAAACCTCTATAGATCATTATATTTGAACACCTCATAAGTTATATATGGTTAATTGTATATTTATACTCTTAATTAATTTAAACCAAATCTTTTTTTTATTTGTAGTTCATTATTATCTATTATCTTTAAGCTTACATTAAATATCATTAGACTAAAGAATTTATTGAGTAAAAGAATAATAATTGTAATACTTTACATGAATAACATTTAACAAGAGATTAATTGACATAAATGTAAACAAAATTATTTAACATGTAAGTGTCATTTAATTATATTTATCCTTTATGACATGAAATTTGTCATAGAATTTTTATTTTTTTTTGATTGCCCTCCTCTAGCTGGAGATTGATCATGTGTTTTTGATGTAGTTTCTATTTCTATTTTTGGTCTTTTGCCTTTAGATGGATAAATAAATGAAAAAAAAAATAGTACCTTTTTGCTAAGTACTCCTATAAAAAGATATAATACTAAAATATGGATACTATAATTTCAAAAGAAGAAAAAAAGATAGCAAATACAAACAAAGTTTTAATATTATATAATACACATAGTTGAATAATTTTTTAACTATTAAAAAAATTCGGTATTTTAATAAACAACATAATTCAGTAGGCGAATTTCATGTGCGGTGCACAAAAACAACTTTGCTTGTAGAGTAGTTGAAGAATATTTATTAACATCAAAAGTTAAAACAAAAGTACAAACATTTCCTCTATTTATAGCATACCAATCCAATCTAACTCAAATTTTATTAATTCTCAGTGAATTCGAAACAATCAAACTTGTTAACTTAAAATATGGTCCAAATAAAAGAAGTTAACTATAAATTTAGTAAGAATACCACTCTAATAAATATTTGCTATAAACATGAAGTACACTAATTAAATAAATTAGTATTTTATGATCCATGCATATATATAATAAATATTTAGTAGAAGAATTATAGTGGGTTCATAAAAAAATAAAACGAATTTTTTTATAAGAATCCTAAAATAAATAGAATACTTTAGATGTTAATTTATAGTGTTTTATATTAGAATCCTAATAGAAATAAAATAGAAATTAGGAGTACTTTAAAGTGAAGACTATTTGATTGCTTTAAAACCAAATAGAGCTGGATTTAATGTTTAAGATTTTAATTTAAAAAAAAGAAAAGAAGAAGTACGTAGAGTATGATTATTAATTAGTTCCTAACCAAAATATTAAATAGAGTAGGATTTTGGATGGAATAAATGTTCATAACCTAAAGACCAAATAAAGTAGAATACTCCCACAAAAAAAAAGTACGATTTTAGTTCCTAACCTTAAATCAAATATTGTAGAATTTTGAGTATAATAAATATTATATTCCTAACTAAAAGATCAAATAATGTCGATTTTTAACTCAAAATAATAATAATTACAGTATGATTTATTCATAATAAATTGATAAAAGTGCAAATTCACACTCTCATTCACACTTTCGATATAGAAATATATTGTTTGATGAGCAGGAGCAGAGTTGGTTTACTTTTAGGTAGGGCATGTGCCTTACCATAATTTTTTTTTTATATACTTACTTGTGAATACAAGTGTATAAGAGGCGCCTGCCTAGTTTTCCATATATGAAATGTTCATTTAGATAAATAGGTGCCCCAATAGTGTTACTGGAGTATTTTTTGAGAAAAACTTTTATCATTATCATGTTCGAGCTGAGTGCCCCACTTTATACGAATTCTAGACTCTATCCAATCTCAATACTTAATGAATGAATTTGGAGGACTGTTAGACCAGTTAATTTTTTAACTAGACCTTTTCTGCTTCTTAGCCAATTAACGAGAAAGCATCTGTAACTAATTTCAATCAATTAACCGATAATTTTTTTTAGTTGCAAAGAAGGAAAAATAAAACATCTTTTAAAATAGGAAGGATCCTTCTTTGTTTGTTTAGTTGTCATCGGTAACTTGGTCGGGAGGCGCTTGTACTTATTTATAATCAGGATACAAGTATTCAGGGGCTGAGTTAGTTAGAACTATTAACGGGAACAATTTTAGTTATAATTTATTTTTTTATAATTAAAGAGGTAAAGATGTGTACGAGTATTTCCCTTCCAAATTAAAGTTCTAACTCCCACATGATGAAATGAAAGAATGTAAAAGGTCCCGGGCAGAAAATGATACTATTTTATCGTTGTATATTGCTAATGTCAGAAAATAAATAATTGAGAATCTCGAATAACTCTCCAAAACGTTAAAGTAGATGAATCCCGTTAGTAAAATAGGTGCTATATATAAGAAGTCCATCTATTCCTAATCTCCAATGGAAATTAAAAAAAATATGCAAAAGATGGCTAATATGTATATATTTTTGTAAGTTTTTAAATTTAATTTAATTATTTTGGTAAGTTTTTAAATCTAATTTAATATTATAATATATTTACAAAAAACCTATATCATGATATGGAATTTTCAGAATTGTAACGGAGGGAATTACTTACCTTAAACCAGAGAAAATATTTATTGTACCACATGTTGACACTATAAATTTCAAATTGGAAAATTGTATGATCGGATAGTAATATATAAGATCTAAGGGTACTCTACTTATAACGACTTAGTTTTGGGTTAAATGTTCTAAACTTTAATATGGTATCAAATGAAAGGTTATTCGCCGTGTTAAGGATTAACGGCTACACATGTTCCACGTTATCTAATATAAACAATTCATATGTTAGCTTCAAAATAACGGCACAAGTGAAGAGTTGATTGAGATTATAAATCTCACATTAAAAAATGATATTTTTAAAAGACAATATATAAAATTTAGATGTTTCAAACTTTAATACCCATGCACATAACATGCTTATGTGGTACCCTGAAGCTAATGAGAAAGTTATAGCTGTCAGCCGAATTCATTATGTAATTTTGTTGTCCAACATGTATGGTAACATTCGATTAGAGATTCCTCATTGACTCCAAACTAAACAATTAAGTGCAATGAAGATATTTATTCCCATAACAGTGATGGCAATTAATTCCGTACAAAGATTAATTTATTTAATACATAAATATATGTATATATTTTAAAGCTAGCTAACTGCAACGTTGGCTATGTCTCCATTTTAAATGGTTGACAGACGCCGTGGTTCGTTTGATCGATCTTTTAATTTCTTCGGGGCACGAAAAACGTACGTATGCACTTTTGAAGTTACTTAGTGGAGATTAACCAGCTGATATCTACATAAATAATATTTATATAATAATAAGATGATTTTATTTATATATATATGATATACGATGATAGTTAGTGGTCACCAATGCGGTGTCCAAAAATCAACGGCTAAGAACTCATCAAAGCAAAAAAGGTATCTTATTATTGGCTACGCACCCGAAAATGCAGGGGTCCTTTTGAACAAAGACCAACTTTTGAGGGGATACAACCTGTGAGAACTTAGAAGGCGGCAAAACCAAACCAATGCTTATTCGTAGTCACATACTTCTGTTTGAGTTTTTATTTAAATATAAGTAATTTATTTTTTTATAAAAATAATAAGTAGTGTAGTAATTAACAACATATAACTCTCGCTAGCATGGGTGATTCGAATCTTATTGTTCACGCTGAATTACATAAAAAAAAATTGTGAAACGAAAATTTGTAAGATTTTTTTTTAAAACCAAAAATTTAAAATGACTTTATTTTTTTTCTGACTTTATATAATAATATATTACTCAGCAATTTATTTAATTCGCCAAGCATCGAAGAGCTTAGTATATAATTAATGTGTTCAAACCTTAACGTTATTAATATAAGAAAAAAATATTTTACAATATGCCTTTTTTAATTTATTTATTGTCGTCGTGATTTACACCAGCCACTCACAGTGTCATGCGGAAAGGTGACTTTGACTAATTTTAGTACACTAGTCGCTTAGTACTGACGTGGAAATTTACTGTTGCTTTAGTATTTATTTCTATATACATGCATGGATGGTTTAAATTATTTGAAGGTTCTGCACTTCTATATACGTAATATTTGATTGTATGAGTAAATTAAAAATGAAAAAAAATGTTATACGTAATATTTTTGTAGTTGAAATGGCTCTTATCATTTATATGTTATAGAGATATTTTATAATTCTAAACTATGATCACCACTATCATGTACATATATGCAAGGGCGCAGAGAGGGGGGGGGGGGGGGGGGGGGCGGGGGAGGGGGGGTGTCCAGCTAGACTGGAGCCCAAAAAAATAAAATAAAATTAGTTATACTATGTATAAATATTAAATAGTAGTCTAGTCCAGTCCAGCCCAGCCAAACCCATCCTAACTCAACTCAATATAACCCATTTAAAAAAAATAAAATAATTAGAATACTATTGAATTAAATAGCAGTCCGGCCCACTTGACTTTTGTCAATTACTTAGGCCATAATAATTATATTATTTAGAGATTTAGAGTATTGTTGGTTCATTTCTTAATTTATTGTTCAATACTTAAGTTTATTTATTATATATTATATACAATTTTTTTTAGATTATTAGAATATTATTGATGCCAGTTGGATCACTACTTATATTTAATTTTTTTTCCAAGAGCTTATATTTTAAAGCCTCAGTTTTAGTAATCAACCATCGTATATATTTTAATGAATTTTTCTTTGTATTTCGGAACCTAATCTTAAAGTTTTGAAATTGAAATTTGGAGAAAAATTAGTCTATACATTTTTTAGCCAAATACAAAATTAATTTTAAAATTTCTTATGCTTGGAAAAGGGTGAAAAAAAATAATTATTAATATTTTCTCAATTTTTTTTTTACAAAATTTCCTTTTATCATCAGCCCACCCCAAGGTAAAATTATGGATCCGCCCTTGCATATATGCAAAATGCCACCAACAACTGTTAACATACTTTCACAATATACTTATATTAAGACACTCTAGATTATATTTTAGTCATACGCGTAGTTATTAGAAAAATTAATTTATAATTTTCAAGGAAAAAATATATTACATGTTCTAGTGGTTTGTTGGGTTAATAAGTTGTCTCCCTAGCTAAACTATTTTAGGGGGAAGGGGGGGGGGGGTTTGATTAGTGTAAGGTAAAATAGTTTAAGTGAGCAATTCGTTAACCTGACAAACCACAAATTGAGAGATTTAATGTATTTTTACCTTTTTTTTAATAAGCTTTATACGATTACATTAAAGAGAAAGGAATAAATAATGCACCTATATAAAATTCGAAACTAGCATTCTTAATTTTTAAATTTTTTACCACTTAAACTTAACATTGACTCATCGCGCGCAGTTTAATGTTGTATGACAGTACTTGAGTGCTTTGCCTTGAATCTTATGCCACCTGTTACGCTTGGCAACATAAAACATTTGCCTATATAAACGCAACAATCCCCCCATTGTGCTAAGGCAGTGGAATTGGTAGAAGGACAAGCTAGGCTTAGGCTATCGTTTAGAGCCCCTTCTTTGCTGCTTCTTCTTCTTTACATCTTCCATATATATCTAGAGAGAGAGAGAGAGAGAGAGAGATGACTCTTTTCAATGTTCAGAATCCGTGGCTTTTTACTTTTGGCGTTCTAGGTGAAGTTGTCAGTACTCTTAATTAGATAACTATTTCTTATATATATATATATTATTAATGCTGTTACTCGTTTAAATAATGTTTTGATTTTCACTACTTTATTTTGTTTTAGTTCACTAATCCGTTAATCTCTTGAATTGAAGAAAATATTGAGTACGTACTGGTTCAATTCTCACGCAACATTTTTTTGGACCGACCCAATAATTGATAATTGAGCATTAATTATATATTCTTACCATCCAGTACGTAGCTTTTGTCGTAATTTTAAAATGCATGTAAGAATAACCATTTGAACTAAGAATACTTGATGGCGTGGGTGCATACTTTGGAGAACAAGTATTCAAACCATAAACTGGACAAGGAATACTCGATCACTATAATTATTTTACCAGTTTGTTCATGTTTTTCTAGAATTTTTAAATAAAGATATTTAGTTACTAGAAATTTTTCGCACTTGATATCCTTAGTACGTAACATTAATTCATGTTTTGTAGTAATCCAAATATATATGTGTACAACTAATATATAACATATATCACTATCCCTCGGCAATGTTACAGGTAACATCGTCTCCTTCATGGTATACCTTGTCCCGGTGTAAGTTAATAATTTATTGTCTGATCACTCTTAATTATCACTTTTTTGGAGGAACATTTATAATTTATAAATGTGTAATTAATAAGAATTAATTTTAATCCACAATGCAGAACAACATTCTACAGGATTATTAAGAAAAAATCAACCGAAGGATTCCATTCGATCCCATACGTGGTGGCTTTGTTTAGCTCGATGCTTTGGATATACTACGCATCCCTCAAATCAAATGTCACTCTTCTCATTACAATAAATTCAGTTGGTTGTGTTATGGAGACCATTTATATTGCCATTTACATTGCTTATGCCCCCAAGAAAGCCATGGTAGGCATGTACTTAATAATGCATGCCATTAGTATATATATATATATATATATGCTTATGCTTTTAGATCGAGCTAAGCTAGGTTATTTATTTAATTTCATCCATAAGTGATCGAATATGAATTGACATTTTAATTTAATTGCAGATTCTGACAGTGAAAATGCTGACAACATTGAATTTAGTGGGATTTTGGTTGGTTATTGTTATCACTCATTACTTAGTTAAAGGAGAAGGCCGAGTTAAAGTTCTTGGTTGGATTTGTTTAGTACTTTCCGTGAGTTCTTTTGCAGCTCCTTTGAGCATCATGGTAATCATGCAGAATCATATCGAGCTCCAACTTTTCTTCCTTCTAAGTATATGCATGTATATATATATAGTAGAAAAAAATTAATTAAAAAGCTCATGAACACGTACTAATTCGATCTTCTAATATATATATATATGTAGACGAAGGTCATACGAACTAGGAGCGTGGAGTACATGCCGTTTTGGTTATCATTTTTCCTAGCACTAAGTGCCGTCATGTGGTTCTTTTATGGATTACTTCAAAAAGATTACTATGTCGCAGTAAGTATTGATTAATTAAATATATAATGAGCGTTTTCTTTTCTTTTCTTTTTAGTAATACATATGAAGATCACTGCTATATATATATATATAAATATAAATATATATGGCCGGCCACTAGCTAGCTAGTGCATGTTTTAATTATTTATTTGAATTGCAGCTTCCAAACATACTGGGATTCACATTTGGGGTTGTACAAATGGTACTTTATGCGATCTACAAGAATTGCCCTGTCAAGGAAGAAAAAATACCATCAGATATTGCAAAGCAAATCAGTACTACTGTGATGACTACCACAGATGATGATAAGGAAAATCAAGTTTGTTCCCAAGGGAAATTATGTGATGACGAAAACAGAAACGCTACAGCTGATCAGGGAAAAATGGAGGAGGATCAAACTCAGCAGCAGCGTTGCCCCAAAATTATGGATGCCTCCAACCATGTTTAATTAATTAGTTAATTTAAATTTATATAATAAGCACTTTCATATATAATTATATTCCCCCTTATATATGGTTACTTAATTAGCTTGTATAATTACATTAGCTCAGGTCCTCCGTACTACTTCTAGCTATGTTTAATTAATGTTTGTATTTACAATTCCCGATCGAATAATATATCATGTTCTTTACTTACATGTTGCTGTCTATTTATAGTTCAGAACTTAATTGGTTTTATGTTCACATCCTAAAGAGTATCCCCCTCTTTTTATTAGTAATAATCTTCTTTAATTTTTTTAAATAAATAAATAAATTAGTTTCTATTAATTAATTATTTGTGAAGTAATTTTTTTATGCACCAAATATTTCATTTGGAAATAATATAATTGATCATATAAAGTTGTGTGAAGGTGAGACAATTTTCCACAACCTATAAATAATCAAGGGCCGTTTTGTTTTTAGCCCCAGGAATTTGAATTGTTTTGTATTTAGCCCAATATATTTTTGATATTACTTTTTGGCCCAAAGTTATGGGTAATCATCTTATCAAATTTTAGAAAATTATTTAAATGTTTTCTATAATTATTTTGTGTTTTTCTAAAGTTGTCCTTTTGACTTTTATTAATTAATATTAATTTACCCCACAATTTAGGAATCATAAAATTTGAGAAACACATTTAAGATACAATCCGTTTAAAAATAAAAATAAATTCAAAAAAATTTGAACATTAAAATCAAAATTTAAGTTTAAAAAAGTTAGAGATAACATAATTAAATCTTCTATAGACCTATTATGCTACTCTTGTAGACATATTAGATTCAAAAAATTGTACAAAACAATCATATTGCGACATGTAAGTAGGAAAATTTTGACTTTGCACCCCACATTTTAGCCTCTTAATTTGAGTTTGCACCCCACATTTTATTTTCTTTGACTTTCCACCCCTCTGTTAGTAGCTTCAGTTAGTTAATGTTAAGACACATTTTTCTTGACTAAAATACCCTTATAGCTTCTCACCCTATATTTAATTTTTATTTGTATTTCCACCCCACATTTCAAAAAGATAATATAAAGAGGGTCATCAATAAAATGTGTTATATGTCTACATAAGAAAATGTATTACAAGACATGTTTACAAGAGTTGATTTAGCGAAGTGAGCGGGCAGTCGCCCTCAAAAGATGTGATAATTCCTGCTATTATATTATTATTTAACTGAAAAAATTGGTGAGATCAAGCCTCTCTTCCTTTCTCTCTTTACCTCTGAACGTCTATATTTCTTTTACTTCTCTCCCCTTCTCCTTCCATGGAGGATTTACAATTGTTCTTGAACCACAATAATAAACCCAACCTCTTACCTTCTCCCTCGCATTTGATATTTATTGTTTCACTTATGGATTAAAGTGATAAAGAGAGAAAATGGGTTTATGATGGCAGTAGTTTTCTTTTCTAAGGAAAATAGTATTTTGAATTTTATTTTTAGAAAAGCTATAAAGACCAGTACTCATAGATCCAATGATTTTTACGGAGTTTAAGAGAGGCCCGCAATCTCTAACCTAGTTTTACCTCTTTTATAATTAACTCAGTAGAAACTCTTAATCTTTAGTGGATGGACAAGATTTGTTTGACTCTATATCATGTAGAGTGATTCCTATGCTCCAAAGAAATCTAATATGTATTTACAAATTTTGTACATTTTATTAATGCTATCTCATTTTTAATTTCAAAAAAAATTGTATTTATATATTAATATTTTAAAGGAATTCAACACCCCCCCAAAAAAAATTTTTTTTAGAAAAATATAAGTCGTGGCTCAATATAAAATATTAATATTAATTATAACAACAAAAATAGCAATATTTACTACTATAAATTACATTTAATAGTGAAACTTTTAAAAGTAAACAAATACGTGATAGCACGAAGTATAACCACAAAAATCTATTTTTTTTATGGTATGGGTATTACATATTGTCAACCTCCAAAGAAAAATTCTTGGATCCGCCCCTATGTGCGTACACATGCATAAATATAATGTATTGTACTGAAATATGGTTGTAGTAATATATTTTTAAATTACAATGAAGACTCTTTATATTATCTTTTAAAATATGGGTAAAAACACAATTAGAAATTAAATATAGGGTTAGAAGCCACAAGGGCATTTTGGCCAAGAAAAAAATGACTTAACATCAATTAACAAAAGTCACCAACGGCGGGGTGGAAAGTCAAAGAAAATAAAATATGGGGTGGAAACTCAAATTAGGGGGTAAAACATGGGGTGCAAAGTTAAAATTTCCCTATTAAATATTTGATGTATTTTAAAAAGTGCATGTGACATATATATTAAGTAATGTTTTGAAACATATGTAATATGACTGTTTTTTAAATGATTGAGTACACATTTGCACTGTATTACTAGTTCTTCTCATGAGTGGCCTAATAGGCATGTACTACATTCACTATTAAAGAGGGAAAATTAGAACAAACAGAACTTGTGAGACAAAAATGAAAAAGTGCAATCACTAAAATCACAATTCATGCTAGACAAACTTTAGTTCAATTATGAAAACCCAACAAGAATCACACTATAACAATGAAAACTTAAAATCATGAGGAGAAAAATAAAAAGAAAAAATCAAGAATTATTTGCCCAAATCATGCTTTTTCTCTTTAAACTCTAGATTAAGACTTAATAAAAGCCCAATTGATATAATAATCAATAACAAGCCCTAGATCGTAGGAAACATACTAAGGGATTTAGCATAGTGTAAAGAGAGAGAAGTATATATATTATTATAAAGGGAGAATAAGGATAGAAAAATCAATAGAATAATTGTGTGAGAGAGAAATTAATACGTAGACAGAAAGAAAGGAAATAAGGAAGAAGACGAAACTTTTATGTGAGCATCCGTATATGTATTTGAATTGTAAAGGGATTTAATTTTCTACAATGGGATTGTGAGGGATTATGTGGTGGAAGGTGAGATTCATTCACAACCATAAATCTTTGATGAGGGAGTGGGAGGGGGAGAGAGAGCGTGTTTGGGTGGATATTGAATTTGAATAAGTTTAGTAACTCTGATTTGATTTAATTAAGAATAAAGTTTTTCAATTTAATTGTGATTCATTAATTAGTTTCCGCAGAGTATAGATAGAATGAGGGATAAAAGCTAATTAGTTAATAAGGTTAATTAAGTCATTTAATCATATAAATACCAATAAATAAGAAAGAAACGTATACCATACATATTGAATGAGGATGATAATGAAACTACATATTCTAAATAATTATATGAACTAGGATTTCCCCACTACCTCCCCTTAACTACCACTCTACCTTATGAACCATATTGCCATTATTACTATAATATTATTACTCCTATATTATTATTTTACTACTATATTATTATTATTATTAATATTACTAATTATAATATTATTATTATAATAATAATAATAATAATAATAATAATAATAATAATAATAATAATATCAGCATGGGATATTCTAGTATACGAGTTATAGAACTAAATATGGTATTAACATCAGTATGGGATATTCCAATATTAATACTGCATGAATTAAATAGTGTATTGGTATTAAATTAATATCAGGATTAATAGTCCAGTACTATTTATACTGATATTATTAATCTCTCTGATCTCTAATACCTGAATTAAACAAGATCTAACTATATATATAAATATATTTATGTCTGTATAACAATTGGGGCTTCTAAAAGTTCAAAAAAATGAAACCAAGGTGGTCATCTCACTGTCTATCATTGCATTGGGCTGCCTTTCATACCTGCAGTTGAATGAAAGTTAGGAAATTAGTTGATTTGGTTTAAAACAAAATAAAAACTTTGAAACGGTCCTTCAAAACTGCCCCAAAACTGCCGGCCCGTTAAACATAGAGTCAAGTCTCAGTTGGGCGTGAGTCGGTCGAAAGTTAACCAACTTTTAAGCGTAAATTAAATTAAAATTCAGAAAATTAGAAAATCCGACGTATTCCTGCTTCACCGATGTATTATAAATGATACCTTAGGATGGATGTAAAGCTAATTTTTTGTAGTAGGGTACAAAATTAAGTTTGCATTGCATATTTTTTAACATATTAATAGTCTAAGTGTTTAATTGATATTACATTTGAGTTATTGTAACAAATTACAAGTTTAAACCTATTTATTGATAAAAATATACATAATTTTTTTAGTTATGCAAAATTAAGTTTGCGGTCCTTGTTTTTTAATACACCATTGATGTTGGTAAATTTTATTATGCTAAAGTAAATGGGTTAGCATCCCATGCGGAGGCTATGTCTGCGGGTATTGTAAGCCCCGCCCTTGGCTTGGCAGGCCTGCATAAGAGGAACATAGACCTTTGAGCCTACACCTTTGACTTTCAAGCACTTGTAAGATCTGATGAAAATGGTGGGGGAAGATTTTAGGGCTTCTGGAGGCTGCTATAGAATGACGTGGCAAAGTAGTTAGGTTCAACAGTGCTCTCTGACAACAGAACATTCCAATTGCCTGCCGAACACCATGCTAACATTAAATACAATTCAACCAGCATCATAAAGTAATTGGAGTGAATATCAAGTAAGATTCAAGTGCCAAGCATGGGCCTTACCCATTACAGCAAAAGATGGTGTGCAATTACAGCCCTAGTTCTACGAAAATAAGCACGCCAAAGCCTCAAGTATATATATATATATATATATATATAAAGGCATTTACTTTTTAAATAGAGGAGAAAAAATTGAACTTAGATAGAGGGATGATATAGTAACTCAAGAATACTAAATACGCGGGTCTGTAGGGAATATTGAATCCAATATTCATTATCCTATAACCTCCACAATCGTTCATGGCTCTATACTTACGCACACTAGTGATGGTTGTATCTGTTTTCTATTTATAACACTATTCTAATAAAATGGTTACTCCGAGCTCTAAGCTCAATAAGACCCCCAACAAGGCTAAACCACCTTTATGCGTCATGTGTTATGATTAATAGTCTCATACATATCCATACATTGACTAATTGTAGTCCGAATGCTATCAAATAAAACGAAATGAATGGTTAAATAAGTTTACCTAAATTTACACGCCATCAATTATTATGTGCTGAGGTATATTTGACACTGCTTTTATAATTACACCAGTGACATAAAAATAATACTTATTAAAAAATAAAAACACATCATGGAAAATAATTTGCATTAAATTTTTTTCATTACAAAGTTAAGTTCACACAAAACACAATTTTAGTCAAAGCACTCATTTTAAAACACAATTGATAAATAGGGAGTCTACGCTAATAAGATTAAAACATAGAACCTTATTTTAGAAAAATATTATTCCTTTGATTTTTTTCAAAAAACATTCTCTTTGATGGGTTTTTACCCACTCCCAAATTAAAATTTGGGTTAAACTTAAGGATTAGTCGTAAATAAGCTACACCCGCTTAATACTATTAATCCACATTTGCAAGTTTTGAAATACAACAATTTGTAGTTAAAACTGAAAAAGTTCAAATATTACAAAATACCCAATATAATGTCTAAAAACAAGAATAAAAACAAAAGAAACCGTAAAAAGTCTTAAACTAAAGTTGGAAAATTAATCATTTCCATCCATAGTGGCCCAAATCCCGTGATAAATAAATTAAGGAGTGATGAGCAGATAAGTTGTATATTACATTAGATTGAGTTCAATTCGTAAGCTTAAAATAATTCGGCCTAAGCTTGCATAACTGCAAATGAAAAACGAAATATTTATACAAGACACTGTAATTTGTCCTGTGATACTCCAATATACAACATATATATACTAGTCAATACCCATACCTACGGCACTATATATCAAATATAAATTAAATATAACGTTTACCACTTAACGATCGAAATTGTATATAGTTATTACTTATTAGTAATTTCTAATTAAATAAACTTGCATAAGTAAATAAAAATAGTAGAATAAATCCAATATAAATTATCCTAAACTAGACTAAACAATAAATAAAAACAAAGTTATGCTTTATTCTCTAGAAATTGCCTTGATCCATGTTGTTGCTCGAAGATTGACTGCAAAAATAAAAAATTTAGTTATTATGACGATTATTAAAATATTAAAATTTTAATTTCTTTAACCTCAAGAGAGACCTAGAATATTGACGAATAGAGAGGGATGATACTTACATGAGTAAAATTCATTTAACTACTTTACTTTCTTACCATCCTTCCAATTAAGATAGTAGTCTTCTAACACCATAAAACCTATAAAATCACTTAGGTATTTAGCTACTAGTTGTTTAAATTGCTTTTGTTAATAATCCCTATTTGTCAGGGAAGTTGATTATTGTTGACATAGTCTTTAGGAATATCCCAATTTGTTTAAGTGTGTTCGATGTAGGATGTTTTATTCATGATTTTTCTGAGCTTATATTTTTTTGTAAGGCTATTTAAGCCAGTCATTTGAGTCAATAAGAGATCAAGCATTTTCCCAAATATTTGCATTCTGTAACTTTCAAAGTTCAAGTTTAACATTTGGTATCAGAGCCATCCCGAGCTTGGCTATCAAGGAAGCAACAGTCTTCTCATTTGCAGCAGCAGTATCAAATGGTGTCTAAGAATAACAGTTTTGTGCAACCTGCAATCCATCACTTTGATGGTCATTATGATCATTGGAGAATACTTATGGAAAAAATTTTGAGGTCGAAGGAATATTGTGGAAAACTAAATTGTTGAACCGGCAATAGGAGTAACTTTAATCGAAGCACTAACAAAGACTCTGGAAAATCAAAAGCTAAAGGATCTGAAGGCAAAAAATTACTTGTTCCAGGCAATAAATCATGCCATCCTGTAAACCATCCTCAAGAAGGATATTGCGAAACATATTTGGGACTCATTGAAAAAGAAGTATTAAAGCACAGCCAGAGTAAAACGTGCACAACTACAACCTCTTCGCAAAGAGCATGAGATGCTAAACATGAAGGAAGGGGAGTTAGTCAATGATTATTTTACAAAAACACTGGCATTTGTAAACAAAGTACAGATTTATGGCGATAAAATGGAAGACGTCGCAGTCATTGAGAAAATTCTTCGCTCAATAAGCCGCAAATTTAATTATGTCATGTGTTCTATTAAAGAATTGAACGACATTGACAATCTTTCGATTGATGGGTTGCAGAGATCATTGTCAGTACATGAACAAAAAATGACAGTCATGTTGTGGAGGAACAGGCCTTGGAAGTCACTACTTATAAAGGAACATCTTGTAAAGGACATGGGGGTTTCCCTTATGGTGTTTTTTATGGAAGAGAAAGGGGCCGAGGACTTCATAATTCATTCAATCAAGAAGCAAAATTTAACAAAACAAATATGGAATACTATTAGGCTCCGGTTGATTGCAAGGTGGAAAAAGAAAATAAATTGAGTTAGTTTTGATGAAAAGATGGAAAATAAGTTAAGCCATAGAGGTGATATCCTCTTAAAAGTTTTTCCATGAAGAAATTTTCTTTGCAAATTTTCCACCAAAAATATTGAAGGATAGTGAATATATACTTATAAAATGAGAATTTATTTTCCTTTTCCATCTTTACAATCAAACGGAACCTTAATGTTGCAAGTTTGGGCACCACTAATATGAATGCCCTGACAAAAAAACCAAGGCGAACCTTGTTGAAACTGAAGAAAAACTGCTATTGATGGCTTACACTAAAATAAATAATACTCGATTAGGTGATACATGGTACGCCGACTCTAATTGTAGCAATCACATGACTGGTAACAAACTCTTATTCTCTGAATTATATGAAACTTTTCAAGAACGTGTGAAGCTTGGAAACGATTGTAACATCTCAGTTATGGGTAAAGGCAATATTAAAATTCAGATGAATGGTAGTATGTAAACTATTATTAGTGTGTTTTATGTTCCAGAATTAAAAAGCAATTTGACTAGCATTGGACAGTTATAAGAGAATTGTTAGATTCATCATCCAGAGAAGGGTTTAATTGTGTAACTTAAAATGTCAATAAATTGAATGTTTCCTTTGCACGCTCAGATTCAACATGGTGATCAGGCATGTTTCACGTTAATTATACAAGACATAACATGGTTATGGGAATATCATTATGGGCCTTAGAATTTAAATGGATTAAAAACTCTGCAGCAAAAGCGAATGGTAAAAGGACTTCCTTAAATTTGAAACCCTTCAAAGGTATGTGAAGATTGCATTATTGGAAAGCAGCATTCGTAATTCGTTCCCTAAAGAAAGCACATGTAAAGCCACACAAATGCTTCAGCTAGTCCATTCTAACATTTGTGGACCAATTAATCCATCATCGAACAGTAAGAAAAGGTACTTTATTACCTTTGCTGATGATTATAGTCGAAGAAAATAGGTTTTTTTTTTTAATAGAAAAGTCTTAGGCTATTGTTGCATTTAAAAAATTTTGAGCTCTTATTGAAAAAGAAACCGATCGGTCTATAAAGGTTTTTCGTACTGATCGTGGTGGTGAATTCACTTTATATGAATTTACTAACTTGTGTGTAATGAATGACATTCGTAGACAACATATTACAGCCTACACACTACAACAGAACGGTGTGGTAGAGAAAAAAAATTGGACTATTATGAATATGGTACGAGGCATGCTAACAAGGAGAAATATTCCCAAAAGTTTTTGGGCTGAAGCTGTAAACATGAGTGTTCATGTTTTGAATAAAAATCCCATACTTTATAAAAAAAAATGTGACACTAGAGGAAGCATGGACTGGGCGTAAACTAGTGGTTGATCATTTCACAATATTTCGATGCTTAGCTTATGCACATATACCTCATGAGAAAAAAAAAACTTATATTACAAAAGGGTGAAATGCGTGCTACTTAGGGTTGATGAAGAATCTAAAACATATAGGCTGTACAATGTAATCATTCAAAAGATAATCATTAGTATTGATGTCGTGTTTGACGAAAATAGCAGCTGGGACTGGAACAGTACCAAAAAAATGAACCAATTTCAGTTAATTTAGATGCCAATGATAAAAATAATACTGAATCGAAAGCTCAATCTTTTGAAAATACCCAATCAACTGTTCTTGCGAATGAGCCATTTGATGGTTAATCGTCTAGGTCAAATGTCCAACATTTATGGAAAAGACCGTTTTGGATGATAGATTACGCAAGTGGAGATGAATTATCTGACGAGGACACCATTGCTTACCTTGCTTTGTTTGCAAATAGTGATCCTATTTTCTTTAAGGATGTGTCAAAAATATGAAGTGGAAGAATGCCATGGACACATAGATAGAAGCAATTGAGAAAATTATACTTGGGAGTTAATTGATCTTCCAGTGGGAGAAAAAACCATTGGATTTAAATGGATCTACAAAACAAAGCTGAACAAGAAGGGATAGCTTGACAAATTTAAAGCTTGGCTTGTGGCTAAAAGATACACACAATAATATGGAGTGGACTATGCCGAGGTGTTTACACCGGTTGCAAGGCATGCCACCGTTCGTTTGGTAATATCATTGGCATCACATAATTCTCGGCCCATTTATCAACTAGATGTAAAATCGGCTTTTTGCATGATGAGCTGAATGAACAAGTATTTATTGATCAACTTCTAGGTTATAAGAAGAAGGGAAATGAGAACAAAGTTTACAAGATGAAAAAGGATTTATATGGATTAATAAGGAACATAGCAATTACAACTGTGCCAAAACTTTTGTTCTTTTGGAAAATTCTCACTAGTTATTAATTTCCCTTTTTTTCTTTTGAAAACATTCTCACTAGTTATTATTGTGATTTTATAAAAATAGCTAGTAAAAGCACAATAATATTTTAATTTAAACACCCTTTTTATAAAAACAAAATAAAAAATAATCCATATAGTTAAGATATGTGTTTCGAAGGCACCCTAATATCCCAATTCAACCCAGGGCTTTCTCTCTTTGCTTCGTCGACATCTTTGTCCGTCTCTTTTTCTTTAATTCCTCGTAACTTCAAGGTAAAATTGGATTCTTCTTTACTTATTTACATTATATAATATATATATATATATACGCATTGCCATGTATTCATAGTGCTTTGTGTTGTATATGTATTTGATTTTGTTGTTGGGTTTAATTTGGCATTGGAATAGAATATTTAGAACATATTTAAGGGTATAATAATATCTAAAGTATACATGAGCATATAAACAATGCACATTAGGTGTTTGATCAATTACCCAACCAACTTAAGTGTATATGTTTGTGTTTGAACTAGAGTATTTCCCCTAGTAATAAGTCAATCAAACGACCTTATCTTCAGTACTAGTATTGAACATAGGCAATTGTTGAAAAACCTCACCATATCATCAAAAATATTGCAAGCTCTATGAGAATACATTTTTTTTCCCCTGCTCCCCCCCCCCCCCCCCCCCCCCCCCCCCCCCCAAAAAAAAATAAATAGTTAGAGATTAAAGTTTGACAGCATAGAGCAAGATAATGAAGGCAAGGACAATAGCATGAATTAATTGCCTTTATCTTTTTTGGTGCCTAATAGAATGCAAGGAATAAAAGTACATTGAGTGAAAGTTAGGTACTGAATTTTGTTTTAGGTTTGCTATTGCTTGTTTTGCTTGTTGTGCTACTTGGAATTGGAGTTTTTGTTTGTTATTAAGGTGCCTAAACTATACAGGTGCTTTTACAAATTTAAAATTAAGGTATGTGTGCTTAAAAAATGAATGTTTAAATTGAATTTATAGCGTGCTTTTACCATCACCCAAATGAAAATAGAAATATTTATGTATTTATTCCTTTTTGTTGTTATTTACTGTATCAGGTTATGGTTCATGTACATACCTATCTTGAAACTTCAACTTACAAATAGCAGAAGAGAACATATAGCATAGCCCATTTTTGAATCTCATTCAGAGTTTATGTTGTATTCAATTGTCTTATCATGCTTAAAGTCGATCTCGAGTTTTGTCACCATAATTAATAATATAAAAACCTATATGCATGTATGCTAACGGAATAATTTAGAAATGTGTCATGGTCTTGGCTATGTTTACATAGTTATTCGTTATTGTATGGGTAACATTCTATTTAATCGATCCAGTACTGAAGATTAAATTATACACCAACCCATAATTTTTCTCTTTAAAAAAAAATCCATATTTATCAATTTAACCATTAAAAAAATTATTTTTACAGTGTTTCTTTCAACATTTATACAATATATATATATATATATATATATAATATGTTATTTGTGTGCACGTTTTTCTATATTTAGATGTGTGCCTTTTTTCTTCCAGTTCTTCCAATTCTCTTTCGGGGCTGGAACCTTTTAACTTCACTAAATAATGGAAAATTTTCTACAAGACATTAACAGTGTAACCATTGTATAATTTTTCCCTCATAAAAATGGCTTCTCGAACAAAGTGAATAGATGCACCTTTTTATTTTATTTTATTTAACTGATACATGCAATTAAAATTTACAGATATTTTTAAAAACTACATGAATTTTAATTAAAATTATATATATTTCAATGAATAAAATTACATATGTTAAATAATTAATAAATATTTAAATTACAAATTTTTAAGTAAAATTACAGATATTGAAATAAATGAGATGACCAAAACCCACTGATAATATTAATGAAAGTGATGAAAGGATCTGTTTAAAGATTTTTAGATATATGTAATATTAGTTATAAATTATATATATATAGATCAAATAAATATATTTTGGATTAACCAAGTAAAATCCAATAAAAGAAAAGAGATAAGAGTGTACATATGGTGTTTTAATCACTCTTAAATATTGCATTCAAGCCATTATGCCTAAATAAACTATTTTGCTTCTCCAAAATTGGCAAAGGACACTCATATGTATGTGTATATATATATATATATTAAGGTGTAATATGACTTAAATACACTATATAAAAAAATGTAATATTAGGTTACACTCCTTAGGTTCAAAAAGGCACATATAATTTCGTAAATAAAGCAGTTAACCTGGCGAAATTCACTCAGCAGAGAATTAATGAGCAATATAATTGAATGTGGACAGAGAAGAAAAGTGAGTTAGGGTTCTATGATATATGGGAAAGAAATTGTGATATTATAGGAATGAACCACGATCCATGTGATGTGATATTTTGGGAATAATATTGATATATGGGAATTGAGATTATGGAAATAAATGTTGGATAAATATAATGAGATATAAGTGGCCATAATTATGCTTTAAATTTACCAAAATGTTATGACACCCACAAGCCATTAGATTAAAAAATAAACAATTGAGAATAAATCATAACCACCATTTATCCTTTTGGCAAAAATTGTGTGATCTATTAATAGACTAGTAATGCTCGTTCCTTCGGCTCGAAAAAAAATTAATTAAGTTTACTTTGGAGAGAATTGTGTAGCAATGGTTAACAGTCGGGTTTGGGGCGAGTTGTGCCAAATTCAACATTGACCCATCTAAAAATATGACGAATCTGACCTCAATTTTAGGCTGAAGAGAGTTTAAATATGAAAATTCGAAAAACGCTGCATTTATTATATTGCCGAATCTAACTAGTCTTGACACACGCGTATTATTATGGTATTTAAAGAAAAAAAATATTATATATGAGTTGATTTGAGTTCAACGAGCTAAATTTACATGAGTCCAAGCCGAAAAGACCCTAAATCGTATTTAGCACGTATCATGCCTACAACATTAAAAAAAAAAAAAATCAGCGCTTAGGGTCATGGTTGGTCAAAAACTCACTGAATGAATATTTTGTCATTGTAAATCCTAATTGCTATTACCAAAGTAGTTTTATCTTGTATCAAACCAAATTTATAGTTCATTAATTATATTTAAGAACGGCAAATTACTTTAACACATCCTTTTTTCTTTCGCAAAAATATTAATCTATGTTTGTATATATTATTTGAAAATTAAAAAAATAACTAAATTGACGTCTCAAATCAACTTTAAAGATTGTTAAATTATATGCTCCCTAAATAAAAAAAATGAAAATAAAAAACTACTTATTACCTCTCTTTAATGCCTCATTTTTAACTTGACCAACATAAAACGTCTGAGTCTTATTCTTAATTTTATGTCTCCTTTTTGTGTTATTCAAGATTTTTTTTAGAAGAAAAATGTATTTACACCATCATACCTTAACTACTCTTTAGCAAACAAAGGGTAACTCAAAATTCTTTTGCAATTTTTTTTAATTGATAACTTAAAAGGGGCTGTAAAAATCCTATAGTAAATTTAAATAACCCAATAAATTCTAGTAGATAATTAGTTATTCATAAATTTAAATTATCACCAATCGCACAACAATTTTGAAACATCATGTATGATTACATTACTACATGAAACATGAAAGATATTTTAAAATTTCCCCAACCCTATCCTATTGCAAGTTGAAGTTTATTTGCAAGAACAACATTTTACTCTATTCCCGTAGACAAGACATCAAAATTAATTGAACTCATCCGATGTTTAACTTCATGCATTGCTTGTCTTGTATTTCATTAAATGCGTAAATATTCTAAATATAATTTAATCTCAAAATATTCAAGTGAAAATTATTTTATGCTTTTGAATTTGTAAAAGGAATAATAATATGTGTACAAAAAGTTGTACACGTGCTACTAGGACATAAGTTGGAAAAAAAATGTACTGTAAAAATTAAAAGTCTTACATGTGTTATATTTACTTATATTCAAATATGAGAAATATAGAGAAATTGCATGAGTGGAGTGAAATATCATTCCACTTAAAAGTTCACTATAGTGCATTTCTAATTAAATACATATGGACTCTTTTGGTAGTGTGGATTAACGAATGAAAGAAAGATAAATATTTTCTAGTGGTTATGTTTTTATTATCTGATAAAATTATTATTAGTGATAATTTGCATTTCGTGTTTTTAGATGATCTTCAAGGATAATGTATAAAATGAGTAAATTCTACCTGTCAGTTTACTGTTATTCAAAAACTGAAAGTCTAATAAAAAAATATGCTACAATGATAACTATAAAAAAAATTTGTGTAAAATTTGAAAGAACCAAATAATACTAATGAATGTTAGACACAATTTTTGTGTTTTTTCTTATATTTCTTGAATTTTATAAATTAGAGTTTATAAATTATATATATATATATATATATATATATATTCTACATGCTCACATTGTTAAATTTAAATCAAAATTAAGTAGAGTTAAAGTTTATCACAAATTAAGTAGAATGAGAAAGATAATTACTTTCACTCTATGAGATAAATATTAGGAGACAAATATTTATTTAGTTTATCACATAAATTGAAATTAATTAAAAGATAAATAATTTTTTCAAATTTTAAATTAATTAGGAAAGAAATACATGTTTAGTTTGTCACATAAATTGAAATATGAGAATCGTCGGATTAAAACATAAACGTTTAAATTAAATTTAAGTCACCAATTAAAAAGGTAAATTAAAAGAGTTTGTGAGTCGTCGTATTAAAATATAAAAGTTAAAATTTAATCACAACCACCAAATAAATTAAAATAGTCAAAAATATTAGGGGTGTGCACGGTTCGGTTAACCGAACCGTGCGGGGCCGGCGAGAACCGAACCGACTAGTCGATTTTGCTGAAATGGTCAACCGAATTGAACCGATGAATACTTAAAACAGGTCGGGGTTGGTTCGGTCGAGGTCGGTTTTTCGGTTTTGGGCTTAGACAATTAGGCCTATTTTATATTGTTGGGCCATAACTTAAAACATATTTTTACATTATTGGGCCATGATTTAAATTCATTTTTGACAAAAAATTGGGTTTTGCTTTAATCAATTTTGACACTTTTCTTCATATATCATTTTTGACAATATATATATATATATATATATATATATATATATATATTATACTTTTCATCATCTTTATTCTTTACCTTTTTTTTTAAAAGGAATAAGCTTATACATCAAACTAATAAATGAATGACATGTGTATTATCGGTTCGGTTTTCACCGGTTCTATGACACCGGTAATCGACAACCGAACCAGCCCTTTTTTATTCTCATTTTTCTCAACCGAACCGGGACCGAAAACCTTAAAAACCGACTAATTCGGTTCAGTCCGAGTTAATTCGGGTCAGTTTTTCGATTTTTCAGTTATTTTGTACATCCCTAAAATATATATATATATATATATATATTAGAACTGGTAAATGTTTTGCAGGCTCATGGCCCAGGTATCCTCGTAGAGATTTGAAAGGACAACTGAATTAGTGTTTAATTATTAAGGTGAATGAAATTCTTAAATACAAGAATATGAGGAAATTGATTCCTAGAATCCTAGACTAGAAACAGCAAGTAAAGAATCTCCGATGTTTGTTTACATAATTTACCATAAATCGAAAAACCGGCGCGGGCCAAATATGAGTACATGCGCCACAATTAACTTGGGATGGTGGATCATGTTACACGTACAAGGTAAAAAGGGCCCAGCTTTAATTAATTAAGAGCGAATATATTAACACCTTATAAAATATTAACTAATACTCTAATTTTTATACATTAATTATTGTAAATAAGGTGTTTGTTACTCAATTTTTAAAAGTTAATTATAAATTTATATATTTAATTTTTAATAATTGAATAAAATATTATCAAATTTATACTCAATTCTTATAATTAAATAACATACATTTTATTTAATTGTAAAAAAACTAAATAAAAAAATAAAAATATTTTAAAGAGATATTCATAATACTAATATTTCCGCCGTAAAATAATATGGTGGGGGTAGGTGGGCATAACTAATAAGAATCAAATCCAACAATACCCACGCGGCCTACCATATACGTTGGCCCCACTACGTACTATAACATGACGATGTCTCAAGCCCTTTAATCCATAGCCTTCCCCATCTAGCAATCATTGTCCACTTCAAAGTTTGTGCCTAGCCTGCTGGTGTCCAACTTTTTTTTTTTTTTTTTTTTGTCTTGATAATCTTTATTGGTTCAAGTAATTTAGTTAAGTAGAAATTACGTATGGATTGCAAACGAATAATTATTTTGCATTTGGTTCTAAAAGAGAAGCAAGTTATATATATCTGTGTGATTAGAAATATAATTCAACTTAATTTTATAGTTTATCTTAATTTATCATACTTATCTTATAAAAATAAATAATTATAAATGCTATTACATATTGTTTAACTAGTTAGAACAAGCAAACCTTAACTTCCACAATTAATGTCAATCATTTTGATTAGACTACAAAAATGCCCATTATTATTTTTTGGTTATAAAGAAAGGTTGCTATTCTTTTCTCATCGGGGGAAAAGTTCTGTTTATTTTGATTAGATTACAAAAATATTTTTCATTTTTTGTTTATTAAAAAAAGGTTGAGATTCTTTTTCTCATGGGTGGGAAATTTTGATGTGCAAGTAATTAATATTGAACCTAGAAGTGAGATTAATGGTGATTGTGATGAAGCTTCAACAAAAACTTTTGAGATTGGGCTAGCTTAGCGCAGTGGGTTCTACCAACAATTCTGACCCTACAATCCAGTATTCAATGGCGTGTGGGTCTCGAGCAGCAGAAGAATCGAGTTTTAAACAAGATGTTTCAAATACCTCTTCAGTGGTAAAGGAAGTTGGGTTTTCCCTGGTCCAAATTTTTTTTTTTTTTTTAAAAAAAAGAATTTAAAGAAGTTACGAAATCAATCAAAAATTCAAATTGACCAAGATGAACGTCATCTCTTGAGCCTTGACGACTCCAAATGTCTTAGTGCTTGGCACTTTGACCGTTTGACGACCCTAATCATATTTGTGGTAGACTAAAAAAAAAATATTGGCAAACCTACACGCTTTAAAGAATCTTCTTAGAGTTTACATAGTGATTAGACATTTAGAGGGCGGCTGGGTATTTTATTTTTACCTTTTTAGGAGATTGAGCTAGAGGCATAGTTGAGACGGATGACAGTGGGCTATAGAATATCGGATTGTGCAAGTTCTAATTATGTTTTTATTTCTATTTTAATTAAATCTTAAGCCTCTGATTGGTGGTTCTCTTTTTTTTTTTCCTTCAAATTTTAAAAACTCAACTCAAAATCAACTCTACTTTTACACTTCCCAAAAAAACTTTAACTTTACTTTCTCTCTCTAATTTTTTTTTAAAACACCGTAACTTTAAATTCAAAAATCAAAATTAAATAAAAAATATATATTTAAAACATACTCGTCGAGATCTATAAAATAAGATCCATTTTGACTATTTTTTGAATTTTTTTTATGAAATTTTTAGTTGGTTGAAAAAAACTAAAAAAAAAAATCAAATCCACTTTTCAACATATTTCTAAATTTTACCGAACACCATATTTTAAAAAAACTCAACTCAAAACATCTACCAAACAACCCCTAAGATTTCTGCCCTCTCTTTTTTCTTTTTAAAACATAAAATAAAGAATTTTGTACACCAATGTTTTAGTTTCCCAGGGTACTACCAATCAAGAATTAAACTACAAAATTATTAAATAGTTATGTCAGTAAAATTTACACCAACAAAAGTAGTAAAATGAAATCTTCAATCTGAAGAGTCTTTCTCACTCTTCAAATATAAAGAGTGATGAAGGACCTTTTAATATTTTATTAATGGAACTTTGTGCTAATTTAAAATGACATTATTGGAGGGAACTTATATGTACATTAATTAAGAAATTAAAAATTAAAATAATAATATATTTGAAGAGGCTCTTGAAGTTCATTGAAAACATTCTAAAGATGGTTCTTCAAAGTGCCACATAGGTCAACAAAATTATTTTTGTAGAGTAATTTTTGAAGAGTCTATTGGAGATGCTCTTATATCTTAATTGTATCGAGTTTACTTTATAATTCTAGTATTTTGAATTTCACTATGGGCATGTTTGGTTGAGCTTTTTAGTTAAATTTTTGAGTTGACTTTTCGGAAATTGTGGTTAAAAAGTGAATTTGATTTTTGTTGGATTTTTTTTCAACTAATTCAAACTAATAAAAAAACTCAAAAAATAGTTACAATAGATCTTATTTTATAGATCGTAGGTTTCAAATATTTTTTTTATTTAATTCTAATTTTTGAATTTAAAGTTATGGTGTTTTAAAAATTTTATGAGAGAAAAAATAAAGTAAAATAAATTTTAGAAAGTGTGAAAGTAAAGTCAACTTTTGGCAGAAAACTAAAAAATTGAGTTTTAAGAAATGTTGCTACAACTTTGTCAAAAAGAGTGTCCATAAATACGAAGTATAGATTCAAGAAATATATTTATTTATACCTTTTAAACAGCTGTAGTAATTAACTACTCCAAAACAACAACTTGTCGTTCTCTTTTCAACTAATCATGGCACACATTGTTTACGTAGGATACTAGCTAATTGATGGATCCTCCCGTTTTATTAACACGATCTTGAATTTTAACACTTACAATGTGGGATATGTTAGCCAAAAATGCGGAAATTAACAATTTAAACAAAAATAAAATTGAGTCTCGTGTATCACACGATCTCCTTAAAACAATTACGCCGCTTCCCACGGTGCTTATGAGGTTTGTTATGGCGTTTGTCTCTCAGGATGAAACGGTATAGAGAGTGTCTACCTTAGCACTTTTGGTGTCACTCACGGAACGAACTTTGTGTGTTTGAACTTTATCACCACCAAATAATATTAGTCTAGAGAGAAAGAGAAAGGATTTCGTGGGAGAGATGTGTGTGTTGAGATATGAGGTCTCAAAGCTTCCAATTTATACAAGGGGGAGAAACTCTAGAATTAATATCCATTAATCATAAAAAAACGTTTTGAATTAATTGCAACAATTAAATAAAACGTTTTTACAATTTAATAGGAATTAATTCAAACGTTTTTGAATTAATTTGAATTTAAAATCTCTTAATTAAGAGAAATTAAAACAATGAAAAATGGGTGTGTTTAAAGAAAATAAAAGAACTAGAAAACTCTAAGTTCAAAACATGACCCCGCGTGGCTGACCATTTTCGGAGCGACATTCGTGTCCGCAGGTGCGGGCGTACACAAGCCAAATTCAGTCTGTGATTTGCACCCCCTGCGCCTAGGTGCGCGAGAGATAGCCTTATATTTCTTAGAAGCTTATGAGCTAGTGAAAGGTTATCCTTTATAAACTTATAAAAGTTTTCCCAAAGTTCCAATGTGAGACTAACATTTCCCATTTTATTTTCCATCTCAAGTAGCTCACTTTGGGTGACAATTTCTCATTCATCCCAAATTCGTTTTGAGCATACAAATACACGATCTCGATGTACTCACGGAGGAGAACACGAATCTATAATTTTCTTTTCACAACCAAGTGTGAAACCCCATTTAAAATTACCCTAAAAAAGGTATCAAAACAATTTTTTTTCAACAATTCCCCACATGAATGAAAATTGGAGACCAAAGACACGAAAAACAAGGTGATAAAGTTCGGTGGTTGAAACCTGCATAGGATAGGTAGGTTTTACCCCTTGAACCTTCCCTTATGAAGATATGTTTACTTTACTAACTAAACAATAGACGCGATATCCTTGAACTGTTCTGCTATTTGTGTAAACGATGACATATATCATACATGAGTCTTCCTTACACATTTTAGTTCTCACTATTATGTTCTTTATGGCCATGAACATACGCCTAGTTCTGCAAGAGTTCACTAAGAATTGTGCCATAAGCAATTCTCTTGGAAGCGGCCATTCTTCCCTCTTACATAGGTGATTTCTTAATTAAAAAGTAACCCGCATTACTCCGTTCGATTTTATCGACACATACGAATCATTAAAAGCTTAGCTTATCCTTTTCCTTATGGGTATCACTGCTTTCATCATAGGAATGAATATGGGAAAAATCCCTACAGTGATCCAACGTAATCTTTATAATTTAGTTGTCCATTTTGAACCTAGATCTTGGGATCTCCAGTCATGTAGGTTGGGTATCCATTGTATCGACTTATTTATTCATGGCCTTTAGTCACATTCCCCTTGATGACTTGTCAACTAACTCTCTATTCAACCCTTTGGTTAACGGATCCGCAAAATTATCTTTTGACTTTACAAAGTCGAGTGAGATAACTCCAGTTGAGAGTAGTTGTCTAATGGTATTATGTCTTCGACGAATATGTCTAGACTTACCATTATGCATATTGCTTTGTGCCCTACCAATAGCTGATTGAATATCAGAGTGTATGCAAATTGGAGGCACAGGTTTTGACCATCTCGAAATATTCTCTAGAAAATGGTGTAACTATTCAGCCTCTTCCCCACATTTATCTAATTCAATAAATTTAGATTCCATAGTGGATCTAGCAATCACAGTTTGTTACGAGGATTTCCAAGAAACCGCTCCACCCCCTAGTATAAATACTTAACTGCTAGTGGACTTAGAGTCTTTATCATTAGAGGAAAAAATGGCTTCTCCCCACATGTTGGGTGACAGACCCAAACTAATCAACATTGCATTCAACATTTCTTTCAACTTCATTTTTATAAAGAACAAATTTCTCTATAGATTCATTCTTACTTTTGAGTAGATACACATAACAATATTTTGTGCTATCATCTACAAAAGTAATAAAATATTTATTACAACCTCTTATTTGTGTCATTTTTAAATCACATATATCGCTACTGATTAAATCAAGGGGTCCAGTGATGATCTCGTTTGTTTTGCCTAAACACAAGTTTCACATTTATGTTTTGAATCAATTTGGAAAGAAGGTATATGATTTAAGTTAATTAATTTTCGTAAAGAATCATAATTAACATGTCCTAGTCTACCATGCCACAAATTTAAAAACTCAAGCATATAAGTAGAAGAAGTAGCTTTATTATCATTCTTAATAATAGTCATTACATTCATTTTGAATAAACCACCATTCATATACCCCTTCCCCACATACATTCCACCCTTAGACAAACCAAACTTATCCGACTCAACCATTAGTCGAAAACCATGAGTATTTAGCAATGAACCCGACACCAAGTTCTTGCGGACTTCGGGTACGTAGACCACATTGTTCAAAGTTAACTCTTTCCCGAACGTCATCTTTAGAACCACTTTTCCTTCTCTCTTGATTTCAGAGGTAGCTGAATTTCTCATGTACATTTTCTCTCCATTTTCAATAGGTCGAAACGTAGAGTACATGCTTCTATCAAAGCACACATGACGAGTAGCACCCGTATCAATCCACCATTCCTTTGGGTTTTAACCCACCAAGTTCACCTCAGTCACCACAGCCGAAAGATTGATATCAGTGATCATTGTACCTTAAGCACATACAAACAAAATATCAAATTCTAGAAACACAAAGTTTCAATTAACTAGAATCGTACACCGAATATATATATATATATATTATTATTTTTCCTCGAAACTGTATCTCCACAAACAAATTTCTCGAAACTGTTTTTCCACAAACAAATTTCTCCAAACTATTTTTCCACAAGACAGTTTTTTCTAAACTAATTTTACAAAACTGTTTTTTCCACAAAACAGTTTTTACGAAACTGTTTTTCCTAAAACAGTTAATATGAAACTCCAAACAGTTAATATAAAACTGTTTTTCCAGAAATGGTATTACAAAAATTGTTTTTCCAATTTTTAGAAAACTATTTTTCCACAATTGTAAACTAAAAAACAGTTTTAACAAAACAGTTTTTACCAAACTGTTTATTTTTTTTTCCCAAAATTGTAAACCAAAAGCAGTTTTCCAGAAATAGTATTTGAACTGTTTTTCTAGAAATTGTATTTGAAAACTGTTTTTCAAAAACTTTTTTTCCAGAAATTGTAAACCAAAAAAGTATACCAAAAACAGTTTTTCCAGAAATTAAAAAACAAAACTGTTTTTTTTTCAAAAACTATTTTTTTTCCTCTAAACAGTTTTCCTGCACACAGTTTATTCAAAACTGTTTTCCTGCTCAGTTTTTCCAAAAAACAGTTTATTCAAAACTGTTTTCTTGTTCAGTTTTTCCAAAAACAGTTTATTTAAAACCGTTTTCCTAAACCAAATTTTTTTTCCCCTGTTTATCCAGAAAAATTTTCAGAAATAGTTTTTCCAAAACTGTATCCCAAACTGTTTTTTCCAAAAACAATTTACTAGAAATTGTTTTTTTTCAAAAAAGATATTTCAAAACTGTTTTTTCCAGAAATCAAACCAAAACATTTTTTCCAGAAATTAAACCAAAAACTGTTTTTTTTTTACAAAACTGTTTTTCTAGAAATGTATACCAAAATAATTTTTTCCAAAAAAACTGTTTTTCCAGAAAATGAAAAAACCAAAACTGTTTTTCCAGAAAAAAAAAAAAAACAAAACTGTTTTCCAAAAAACTGTTTGTTTCCTTCTTTTCCTTCGAATCTGTTGAACTAAAAAAATATAAATTGTTAATTCCAAAATAAACGAATAATTGTTTTAAGATTGTTAGCCAAAAATGCGAAAATTAACAATTTAAACAAAAATAAAACCGAGTCTCGTGTATCACACGATCTCCTTAAAACAGTTACGCTGCTTCCCACGGTGCTTATGAGGTTTATTATGGCGTTTGTCTCCCAGGATGAAACGGTATAGAGAGTGTCTACCTTAGAACTTTTGGTGTCACTCACGGAACGAACTTTGTGTGTTTGAACTTTATCACCACCAAACAAAACTAGTCTAGAGAGAAGGAGAGAGGATTTCGTGGGAGAGATGTGTGTGTTGAGATGTGTGGAATGAGGTTTCAAAGCCTCTAATTTATACAAGGGGGAAGAACTCTAGAATTAATATACATTAATCATAAAAAACGTTTTGAATTAATTACAACAATTAAATAAAACATTTTTACAATTTAGTAGGAATTAATTCAAACGTTTTTGAATTAATTTGAATTTAAAATCTCTTAATTAAGAGAAATTAAAACAATCAAAAATGGGTGTGTTTAAAGAAAATAAAAGAACTGAAAAACTCTAAGTTCAAAACATGACCCCACGCGGTTGGCCATTTTCGAAGCGACATTCGTGTCCGCAGGTGCGGCCAAATTCGGTCCGTGATTTGCACCCCCTGCGCCTAGGTGCGCGAGAGAGAGCCTTATATTTCTTAGAAGCTTATGAGCTAGTGAAAGGTTATCCTTTATAAACTCATAAAAGTTTTTCCAAAGTTCCAATGTGGGACTAACATTTTTCATTTTATTTTTCATCTCAAGTAGCTCACTTTGGGTGACAATTTCGCATTCAACCCAAATTTGTTTTGAGCATACAAATACACGATCTCGATGTACTCACGGAGGAGAACACGAATCTATAATTTCCTTTTCACAACCGAGTGTGAAACCCCATCTAAAATTACCCTAAAAAAGGCATCAAAACCATTTTTTCCAACATGATATATGTAATTTGAGCCAACTATTTTTAACAATTTCTATCTTTGAAATAAATTCATGTGTAGACAACCGTTTAACATCTATTTGCGCAATCTCCATTTTAGGCTTGGGCTGCAATATTTTGGTACCACTGCTCCATTGAGAGCCACTTCGCTTCACCTGGTCTCCTTTTGACATTACTGCTCCATTTAGAGCCCACCCTGCTCTGGCATTGCGCCCACAGTTCGAACCTTCCTCTAATACTACTTGTTGGGTTCGGGGATCTATACTTGTACCGACACTGTCCCCAATTTAACCATCATTAGGCTACAAATGTTAAATTTTATCTCAAAAGGCCTTGAACTAATTAATTAATCTTCCCATTTTATTAACCTGGTGTTAAACATTAACACTTGCGATATGAAATATTGTATTTAAGCCAACCAATCTCAAGAATTTATCTTATCAAATTAATTTAATTCTAGGCTTTTGTAAAGAAATTCACAAAATTGTACCCTAGATACGAAAATCAATGGTTGAGATGTCATTTCCCACTTTCATTGTCTTCAAATTCCCATTTGCAACATTAGTGGAGACTTTGAAATAATTACATGCATTTTGTAAATTAAATATTTAAAGAGTATTGAAAATTGTGAAAAAAAAACAAAAAAAAAAATAGTAATGCATCTCAATTATTAATTTGCTTTCGATATTTACCTTTTGAATATTTAAATTTATTAGCTAGTGGAATGAATATTTAAATTGGTGCTTCAAACCGTGTTCACGACACCTTCACAACATGTCGACCTTTACAATTTGCTTCCCAATATGCCCCCCTCCAAGGTTTTTAATATATCTTAAATTTTAAATAGATTTTGAATAAAAAATAAATAAATATATTTTGGTAAAATAATATATTATGGCTCTCTCCAATATTTCCTTTGAAAAAAAGATTTTGGGTCTCATCCCCCTTTCCATCTTTCACTTGTAATTGTAATATATTAAGTGCTCATTTAGTTTGAGTTTTCGTGTATTCTTAAAATCTTAAATTGACAAATTCACATTAAGAATCTCTTATAATTCTATGTTAAAAGGTTGATTCATAAGTTGATAAAACTCAAACTCTCCATGTGAAATTATCAATTTAAATTTCAGGAACAAACAAAAACTCAAACCGAAAGAGTGTTAACAATCACAAGGAAGACATGACTTAGACCCAAACCTCCCAAGTGGCATGTGATGGCCAATGCTATTAGAGCTCTTGCCAATGCCCTCTAAATATTTTTGTGTTGCATACTGGGGGTGAGCCACTTATACTCCAAAATTAAGAATTCATATTTGAATTTTGTGCCTTTTTTAAAGGATAAAACAAAATTTATTTTTTATCGTGAGATCCGATACATTATATATATATATATTTTTTTTAAAAAAAATACACTCTTAATTCAAAATAAAAAATGTAAGTTTTTGTCAAATTAATTAAGGATAAATGATGAAAAACATACTTTATATCCTCGTGGTAAATATAACCACTAGCAAGTGGCCCAGTGGTAGTGCACTGGGATTAACGCTGGGTTCGGCTGTGAGTTCCACATGTCGAATTTAAAAACATTTGGTAACCAGCGGCTGGCCATTGTTCCGCAAACAAAGAATAGTCGAAGTGCGCAAAAATTGGTTTGGACACTCTGTGATACTAGAAAGTATCTAGACAAAAAAAAAAGGTAAACATATTTTGCAAAAAAATTAGAATGTCTTAGTTTCTTAATAAATATACTAACCTTAAAAATCGCATGGTGTCAATAAAAAAATAAAAACTAACCCCCTCAAAATAAACACAAAACATGTTTAAAAAACATAAAAATTCCAAAATTTTGTTGGCACTATTAAAGTTGACACGTTAACACCTGGACGGAGTATACTGAATTAGAATTTTATAAGTCACATTTAAAAATCTTCTTGATAAGAATAGGACTGCGTCCTGTATCGTTGCACTCAGTCCCTCACCTTTGGTCTGTAAGTGGACACAACATAAGACACCTGTAGCTCGATACCTGCCACCTCACCCTCCCCTCACTTTTGAGCTACAACTAGTGGGACCCACCTATTATTATTAATTATTTTTATTGTGCGCGTTTGATAAACTGAGGGAGATTAAAAAATAGAAGTTAAAAAAAAGCAAACAAAGGGGTAGAATTTGGGGATGGGGTACCGTCAAAATTCTAAAACACGTTGAGCGGATTTAGGATGGTGACCTAATGCCTAGTGTCTACAACATTTAATTGGAATCTAGGCAGTTAGGTGCTAAGTGATTTTTTCAATTTTATTTTTAATTTTTAAATATATCTAAAATTATATATATAAAATAAAATATTAAAAAATTATTAAATCAAATATAGTACTCAAATAAATATAAAAAGAAGTTCAAATGTTCATTTAGTAAATATACCACCAAACTACGAATGTCAAAGTTCAAGCCTATTAATTAAGAATTGCAAAAAAAAAAATTACAAAGAGAAGATTCAAGCCCTAATTGTATATAATACTTGTATAAAACACAAACAAGCGAAACATGGTCATATATTGGGCTCATTGTCCAAAACAAAATTAAATATAGGGTCACATGCATATATATGAAATTATCAATTTATTTTAAGAAGCAGCAACAACAACAACAGCAATAATAATAATAAGCTAGTGAAAAGAAAATGCAACAATAAAAGAAAAAGAAAGTATAAGATAAGATTGAGGAAGTAAGGTAGCATGGTGTATTTATAAATTATAATTAGTCAAAGCAAGCTCTTCAAGATAAGATATTAAGCAGACAAAAAATCTATATTATAAGTAGCTCACCACCATACAGTGCAAGCATTACACATGCACCACCACTATTTCGAAATTTAAGGATGTTTTTTCTTTGTAATAATATCTGAAATTAAGCTTCTATATATTTTAGAATAATATATTAAATTTGAAGATAATAAATTAAAAAACTTTTTATCTTGGGCCATCTATCGATTTTTTAAAATTAATTGAAAAATTATAAAATAATATAACGATTCTTCTTTAAACAAGAGAGGATAAACTCAGTATCTAATTTGATTCTTAGAAAGGAGGAGGGGGAGGTGGAATGGTCGGGTGCCATGCTAAAACTCATCTCCAGAGCTTTTGATTCTCCCCAACTAACCTCTCTTCTTGCCCTAATCATGTTAAGAGATCTACTGTCATAAAATATTATCAAAATTGTGCAATATATATATGTTTGAAATTATTTTTAATGATATAAAACGCGCGAAGAATGAATTTAATTATCTATATACTTTCGAAATTGTATTGCGTATTATTTCTTTGCAATCTTCTTTTCTAACACTTGCCATGCACAATGAAAGTAAAAATATTCTCGAATTGTACGTACTACAGATCGATGGAGAGGATAGATATCTCTAAAGATGGAGGATATAGGAAGGAGATCGAAATGAGTGAGTGAGAGTTGTAGGGACCAATAATATATATACGTCAGCATTGATCATCAAGGGAAACAAAGATTTGACCCCTGGCCCTCGCCTAGCTTTGATCGAATGCGCTGATGCCTGATGATATATACAATATTAAACCCGTCATGCATTGATGCGTCTAAAGCTACAAATATAAGATAAGCTTACCAAAGCACATCTCAATTCATTTTTATGACGATCAATGCCCACTCACTTAAAATCTCTACCGCCCCAGGCCCCACTCTATTATTGGCGCTGACATGTCCAAAACCAATTGGTCCAGGCATCATTCCTTGCGCTGAATGGGAGTGCATTACATTTTGATAATAGATATACATACATATATATATATATATATATAGGTGTTAATTACAGATTTAATTACAAGACTCGTAGCTAGAAATTAATTATATTGTAGACCAACCATGAGTTAATTAAGTTGTAAACCTTAAAACCAATTGGATTGGTGGGTGACACGTAAGAAAGAGCATTCGTGGGACCCATGGCCCTAAATGAGCTGCTCAAGTGTGCATGTCTGTGTGTGTGTGTGTTGGGGTTGGGGGTTGCTGCAAGACTACCTAAATTGGGTTAAATGGAGCATTAAGGGGTGAAAGCTGTTTGGATTGGGATCATTATTACTCTATTTTCTTACGATGCTCTTGAACAACTGTAAAGTACTTTGCTTCCTATTTTCTCTAAATGCTACGTCAACAACTTTTTTAATAAAGTAATGTATTTAGGTAACTTCCGTTTAAGAACAATATAAAAAAAAAAAAAAAAATTGATTTGGTGTGAAGTTGAAAAATAATTTTAAATATGTGATAAAATACTCTCTTTTATGCTCATAATGAGTTTTCAATAAATAAAATGCAACATTGAGGGTGTCATTGTTTAACTTTCGTACTATTTAAGTAGTGGCGAAACTATTTGGTAGGTAGGTGAACTTAAAAAAATAAAAATTTCTTAGCTTCCATGCGAACCATGCGTAAGTTTTCACAGCCATCTAATATATTTTTGATAACGTAACAGGTGCCCCATCTATGTATTTAAACTGTTTTCAAGCAAAAATTAGGAGAGGTACCCATAGTCTTCTTCTGTATACGATTCTCCCATTTTAAACGCTCTAATTAACTTCCACATGTTCGTAAAATATATTAATAAAATTTAACATAATCAATAATTAAATATATAACTTCTTTAATATTGTTTCCTTTCCCTCCCAAGATACGGTACTATTATTATATCTAGGAAATGAATTTCAACACTTAATTTTTGAACATCTTAAAATAAATAAATTAATATAGACTCTTAATTTACGGTAGAAATTGTAAAAGTAATTTAATTAATTGATGATTTTGATAACCTGAATGATACACCAAAGAGTTTGCATTGATACATATAAGCTTTATTGCATCTTCAGTACACATTACAAATTAGGGTAGTCTTACTATTTTTTTATTGTATACCAAGAAAAGAAGGTTATATTGAATTTGGTATGTTTTATACATAGTTAATGTGGTCCGGCACAATTTTTCAAGAGAAAAAAGTAATTCTCTCATAATTTACCCTAAATTAATAGTCTTACTTTAGAATTTAGTATTTTTAAGGAAAAAATAATTTTAATATAATCTATAGTCCAGAATATAATTTTTTATTTATTTATTGGAGGACTATTAATCTGAAATATGTCAAAAATGATCTTAAGACTATTAAATTTTAGACAGATGAGATATTCTTTTGAGTGCCCCACCTTAAAAATTTTTTTGGATCTACACCCTATATTTGAGAATACATAAATAGAAAAATTGATTGTAATTTTGTTTAACAAATTTTTTTTTGTTAAATTTAATATATTAATTATGTTTCAAAATAAAAAATAAAGTCGTAATCCCGGAGGTTCCTCAAAAAGGTAGTACCTATTAATTTGTGAACGAGAGAATTTATTATATTATTTCAAAGATAAAAAAGTGTTCATTGCCCACTCCCACACTCATTCTTTACTTTCTCTCTCTAGAAAGTAGACCTTGTTCAGTGTCCAACGCCCCCTATATAAATGGGTCATTCCCTCCTTGCTTATGTGCCAACTTGTGAGAAAGAGAGAGAGCTACTACTTCACTTTACACACTAGTTTTTTTCACATTACTATTGAGAGAGAGAGAGAGAGAGAGAGAGAGAGAGAGAAAGAGAAAATCTAAAAAAATAAAAAAATTTCAAGAAGAAATGGCAGGCTTCTCTGGTCACTTGGTTCTTGTATTTGGCCTTCTAGGTATAACATACAGTCTTCTATCACCTTCCCTTTTTTTCTTCCTCTTCTTAAACTTCATTTTCTTACTTTATTTTCCAAAGTGGCGCGCATACACACACACATATATACATATATATATATATATACATATATATATATTTTTGAATTGACTCATATATACGCAAGAGTCAGAATGGCAATAATTGCATGCTTTCATTAATGCATGGCAACTTCATGCACGTACGATATATGTTATAAACTTATAATTATCTTAAGCTCCTCTTTGATTTGCTAGTTATAACATATTTTATTATCCTATATATATATTTTTCTTTAGTCCTCTAATTTTTTCTACTGGTGTTATACGTAGGTAATATGGTCTCGTTCATGGTCTATCTTGCACCACTGTAAGTCTTACACTGATCTATATATTATTTTCATCAACGAAACTCCATAATTTTTAATTTTTATTTTAATTTCAATTTCTTGATGTTATTCCCAAATTAATTAATTAATTTTATTTTTGGACAGGCCAACTTTCTATCATGTTTATAAGAAGAAATCAACTGAAGGGTTTCAATCAATTCCTTATGTGGTTGGATTGTTCAGTGCGATGCTTTGGATATACTATGCACTCCTCAAAACCGATGCAATGCTTCTCATCACCATCAACTCCATTGGCTGTTTCATTGAGGCCTTTTACATTGGCTTCTTCCTCTTTTATGCCCCTAAGAAAATCAAGGTGCTTAATTCTCTCACCGTACATAATTACTTGAAAAACTTACCAATAAATATTGTGAATATGTGCCAAATTAATAATTGGTCGTCTCGCTCAGTACTAATTATAATTATTCTTATTCTTATGGATATGCAAAATTAAATTTAATGCAGATTCAAACTGTGAAGGTAGTGGTCTTCTTGAATGTTGTTGGCCTCGGCTTGATAGTTGTCCTCTCTCAATTTCTCGCAAAAGGACCAACCCGTGTCCACATAGTTGGATGGATTTGCCTAATTTTTTCCTCTTAGCGTGTTTGTTGCCCCTCTAGGTGTCCTGGTATGTACCCTGCAACGAGCCCAATATTTTTGCCAGTTTAATTTAAATTTTTAATATTTTCTGATATTTATGCATGCTTGTTCTATAGAGACAAGTCATACGAACCAAGAGTGTGGAGTACATGCCATTTCCTCTGTCCTTTTTCCTAACTCTAAGCGCAGTTATGTGGTTCTTCTATGGTCTCCTACTCAAAGATTACAACATTGCAGTAAGTGTTACACTCAAAACCAAATTAAAATATATTTTAAAAAAACTCCATCATCAAATTATTTGTTGAACTTACACGGCTAGTTGATTAATGTTACTATTTTGTTCATGTTAGATTCCAAACGTGCTTGGATTCTCCTTCGGCATTCTTCAGATGGTGCTCTATATAATGTACAAGAACGCAAAGAAAGTCATCTTGGACCAAAAGCTGCCTCAATTTAATGATGAAATAATAAAGATAGAAGACGAGAAGCTTCCAGAATTAAAAGAGCAAATTATCGACGTGATGAAGCTTAGTACTATGGTCTCAGAAATAATTCCAGTGGTTCTGAAATTGAACAACAATAATTGTGGACACGAAGTGGTCGATGAAGTTCATAACGTGCCTGTTAACCAAATCATAGAACCAGTCAAATGAAAAATGAATACTTAAAGAGGTCCCAAGTACTTGCCCGAATTCCTATTTCTCAATTCTTAACCATATCAACTCCACCCGTACCCAAAGAAAATATCCTCTTGTACTGTTTTTTTTTTCTTTTTCTTTTCAATTTACTTCTTTTGGGTTGTCTAATTATCTCATGTAATTTGAATTATGATAATGGAATGTCCAAGCTTGGTAAGTATTTCCAAAGTGTTAATTATGTTTATTATGGTGTTTGAGTTATTTGTTAAAAAGACAAAGTACATTCATGCAAAAAGGGAATTGAAGGAGATTAAAAGCTAGGAATTGAAGCATGCAGGGTAAGGTGACATCAACGTGCATATGTGGTCTAAATAAAAATGGATGCTTCCAAATCATCTCCTTGTTGTGATTTAATTTAACGGGATAGGACAAAAAAAATTAAAATTAAGAAAAGACAAATATTGGAAAAGTTAATTGAACCTTAAAAGGTTGGGTGCGTGTGTGTCCCGCAAAATTTTAAGTCTCCACTAGTACTAGTGTTAATGTTATTAAGGATATCATTTATTAATTAGCGACAAATATATTAAAAAAATAATTGAATGGGATCATGTTAATTAGTCCCTGCTCTTAATTTAATATTTTGATTGGCTAATAGTATTTTCTTTAGCAGTTGTGAAGATATTTTGTGAACCAATTCGCAAACTCTTTGGACATATCCGCTACACAACTTTTCATTTTATTTAACTTTAATTGAGACAATATTAATTTGTTCTAATCCATCAATGCAAGCTCTTAAGCTCCTTTTGCAATTAATCTCAGTAATCCCCTATATATTGATCTCTCAAACTTTTTGTTAATTCGCAGATGGTCGGGGATATTCTTATGTGACTTTTTCGTGATTCTATATCTCCGCCTCTTGCTCTCATGTGTGCTCATAGTTCGCAGCTACGTAGCTTTGAGAAAAAATGAAAATAAGAATTCCCTAAATAAAAAAAGGCAAGTCAATAAATTTTTATTTCCATTATTAAGCATGGAAATATGGAAAAAGGTGACTTCTACAAGTGGACATGCATCTTCCCAACTCCCACCAATGATCCAAGTGCTTAGATTTCTTCGTGCAATATATAATCACTGTTGTCATTAACTATAGATGGAAAATAGTAAGAAAAATAATGTATTTTTGTTAGAAGTTGGAAAATAAGTTGAGGGATGTGGTGAGATTAATTCTTGCCTTTTGGCTTCTTACATGGAATTTTTTTCTTTGGGAGGTGTTGAAGAAAAAAATTTCACAAAACATTGAGGATAGAGGACATACTCAGAAAAAGAAGCTTCAAATGGAGAGCATCTCACCACATTCCTCAACTTATTTTCCATCTCCTCACCCAAATTAGTTGGTTTTTTTTCTTTTTCTTTTTTTATCATTTTTTATGTTACTATCAAATGGAGACTATATACATATATGTGTGTACAGTTGTGTACAAAAAGGTGAACTTTGTGTACATGCATCACAAACATACCCCCACGCATATCTATGATAATTTTTCTAAAACCAGATGAGTGCTTTTTACTAGAATGCATTTAGCCTTGGATGCTACAAAAAGGAAAAGTGTAAAGTTTTTTCCAAAGATAGAAACTATGAAAAGTCATTAGTTTATCAAAAACTTGGGTAATAAAATTATACAAATATCCACCACAATTTCTTTCCCATTAGCAAATAACTTGAAACTTAGACGCCCTAAAAGAACACGAAAAGGTATCACCGTCTCTGTCCAAATTAAAAGATACGCTTTCATTTGGGACCTTAATTCTAGGTTAGTAGCCGATCGCAATTTGAAAACAAAGTAGGAAATTTCACGATCGTTAAACAGGATTCGGTCTAGATCATTAATTGCATTAAACAAAATATTATATTCGGTAAGAGATATTGATGTTTCTGTTAAGAATAAAGAATATAAAAGAGAGACATATTGAATTGATTTAAATGATTAAACTATTACAATAAAGCAGTCTTATATAGGCTTGAACATGATATAATTATGGTATATAAAATAACATAAACTAGGTATGGGATCATTATTGATTTTGGAGAGTTGAATAAATCAGCGAGGATGATATAAAGATATACAAATATATTATTAACATATATATGTTAACATCCCCCTCAAACTCAAGATGGTTACTATGAGACCAAATTGAGTTTGAAACCGGATCTTAAAATCTAGCAATGACTGGAATGATAGAGATTCGGCATGATGGTTATTCGGCACGATTGCCATCCAGGGCAAAGTCCGACATGGTTGAAAGTGACAGGCCGAGTGATTTAGTTGGTGTAAGTGAGATGTGGGGACAATCATGTTGTGATGAATAGTGGTTTAAGGTTGGTTGTGAATACGTGTAAAATGGTGTGACAGTCGTTATACGAGGTGCCAAGAGAAGAGTTGTCGATGGTAGTTAGGCGAGGCAATAAGGAAGCAAACTAACAAAGGGCTAGATAAAGCGGTGTGAGAATCGTATCACCTGCCAGCAACGGTAGAAAGATAAGATCATCTTACAACTCTGATACTAGGTATGTGATTATTAGTGCTAAAACTTGGAAGGGTATTTTAGACCACACAGTCAAATAATTATATCAAATAATTAGAGCAGTAAGGGTGCTAAAGTTAAGAGAGTCAAAGATTTATAGAGGAGGTTGGCCTCGTATGACAATACGGGTTAGTCCTCTTCTGCGGAATAGAGTTATGAGCTCGGTTTGGTTTGTATTGATGGTAAACAAACAACTATTACAAACTCACAAAGTATCTCTAACTGTTCTATCCTCATAATGTTACAATAAGAGGAGAGTTAAACCACCAAGAGTTTAATCTCTCTAACTTAGGAGCTTTGAAGTGGGCTGCAGAGCTCTATATCTCTGTACTTCACACTTGTGATAAATGACTAATCGTTCTTCTTTTTTCTCTTTCTTATTGTTGGAGAATTGGTTGTTACTTGGTTGTTGGAAGAAGTAAATACTTTGTATATATATAACTAGAGGAGACTTGTGGCCAAAGCTCCCAGAGCAGGTCTAGGGCCATGCTTCAATCAGTACCAACTCTGACTTTGTTTCTGCATAAATTTTGGTGCATTAAATACGGTAGGTGTGCATTTAATGAATGTGAGGGGAGTTCTGCGTGCCATGAAGAGTAGGTGACAGTCACCCATACTTCTCCTAACCACTCTGGTAGAGTGGTTGGGCGAGAGGGAGCTCCAGAGCTCGCCGAAAGAGCTCTAGAGCCTGGGCTCCTTAATTTGTCGTACGTAATCAACTCTCGAGTGGGTCCCCAGTTCTTTAGGGGCTCCATCCTTCTTATGATGTCTCAACAAGGCTCCTTCGAGCTCCTCACGCTGATGCAAGCCTGATAACTGACGTGGACGGCCAAGTGTCAGTTCAGGATTGGCGAGGTAAATTAAATTAATAATTTGCGCCATCAATTGCCCTTTATCTTTGACATTTAGCTTAGAGGAGCTGATTGGCGAGGATAAAAGCTCTTGTTCAGTTCTAAAAGGATTTCTAAGCTCTATTTGATGAACGACACGTGTTGGGGGCTCCTGGTGGAGGTTGAGTTCGGTGTCCACATCGGATATGGTGGATATCTTGAATATTGGAGTCTCTGACCTGGTTTGAGGACCTGCCTTTTGATTCGAGATCTTTTGATATGACCGTTACTGGTTTAATGAGGTCATACGTGGTCGTTCCGCATTCCTTAGAAAACGTGTAAACGTGTGGCGATGGGTTTGCGAATGGACAGTTAAGGCTTTTGAAAAAACACTTAACTTCTCCTACACACCTTATATAAAACCTTTTTTGCTTTAGGAAAATTTTTCTTACTCTTTATTTTCTTTCCATCTCTTATTCTATTGAACCTTAAGCATTTTAGAGCCCTTAAAGCTTCTATTTATCCTGCTCTCTGCCATTCTGGCTTACAAACCACCTTCAAAAAACTCATTTAAGAGGTTTTCGAGCATATCTCTGGACAACTTTGTCAAGCTCATTTCCCATTTCCCATTTCGCACATTCTTTTCCTCTCCACACCTTAGCGATTCTGATAGAGCACTTCACCAACCAGACCCAGGGTCAGGGGAACCTGACCCAGGGTCAGGGGGTCCTTCCAAACATAGAGCAGGGCTCCTCTATGGGGGACGCCCCAAACCCCGTCGCTGATATGAGGTTTATAAAAATCCCAGATAGCGAGGAAGAACTTGTTCATGTCTGTCTTCATCCTTGTGTGTCCAACGACCTAAAGGCCATTGAAAAATACTCAGAGTACCTCAGCTATCTAGCCAGTTTTCGTATCCCTTCGACCTTCTCTGCTCCCGACATTCCCATCTTTAAAAGAAAACACCAAATACCCGACTCAGTCAAAATTAAGGCATCAGGTCTGAAAGAGAGAGCTTGTTACTACAGACCTGGAGAGGTATACTTTTACGAGGCCGCCTTTGAGCATGGGCTGAGGTTCCCAACAGATGATCACGTGAGAGAATTGTTAGCGACTACAGACCTCATGCCTGCACAAGTTAGCCCTAACATGTTATCTTCTATGATAGGGTCGGTATTGATATCTAGGGCTATTTCTACTATGAGTCATGACATCACTATTGAGGAGTTCATCTCTTTCTTCTAGCCCAATGACAGCGACGGCAAGAACAAAGGTGTCTTCAACTGCCCCACGAGGTCAGGGGCTTCAAAAATCATTTACGGCCTCCCTAACAGCATTCCCAACTAGAAGAAACTATTCTTCTTTGTTTTAAGTGAAGATTGGGAGCTCGAATCGAGGTGTCCTAGTATCCATGACCTCAAACGCTGGTTTTCAAAGCCAAAATATCTCAGTAAGTTCTTCTTTAGTGCTGAATAATTCGTTGTTATACATTTTATGTTAGAGTTTATGACATTTTTTCCTTGTTTTACATATTCCACAGTTAAAGAGAAGAAGCTTGATTTGGTGAAGACATCCTGGATGGAAGATGTCAAGGACTTATTCCTTAAATATTATACCGATATCGTAGCTCTTAGGATGCTGTGGAGGTACGACTTAGGTCCCAGGCCCATCAATACTCAGCCTAATGTCCTTGTCGTGGAGGACCTTCCTCCTTTGGATGTGCTCTTGCCTTTTGAGAGAAATAACCCAAGGCTTAAGGCCTCAAATATTGCTCAATAAGAAGGTAGCGACCAAGGTCCTGAAGGATCCGTAGTTGTCAAGAAGACTGGAGCTGAAACTGGTGCTCCACATGAGGGAAATCAGGAGGAAAACCGACCTGTCTCTCCTACGGACAGGGTCTTGATCGTGCTCCCCTCCAGCAGGTGCATGTGGTGCCTAAAAAGAGTAAGTCTTCAGTCTTTCCCGTTAGCTCTTCTTTCTGAATTCTGATTGTACCTTTTGCTTTTTACTAACTTTGATTTTCTCTCATTTTTTTATCTGCCCTGGTCTTCAAGGTGAACACCGATAAGACAACTAAGAAAAGGGCTGCGCTAACCAGGGGCTTGCCCCCTTTGAAGAGGTCTAAGGGACCTGATAGGGTTGAAAAAACCGTTTCAAATCTGCCCATGATCCCCTAGCCAGCCCGCCCAAACGGTTGTCGCCCGACCCAGCAGCCCCCAACCAAAGAAGGTATAGAGCTGGGTGGATCTCATGAATGCCCCACTGGGTGACCTCCATCTCCTCAGCCTAAAGAAAAAGACCTTAAAGAGGAAAAGGACTCCAGAGGATGAAGCCCGCAGTCTTACTGACAAGAGCTCTGTAGGTGTTGAAGAGCTCAGGGCAGAGGAGGATGATGTGGTCATAACTAGGGCCAAGGATGCCCTTGAACAGGCTCTTGGGTCTGGGCGACCTGATGAGGGTACGTCTAATCCTGCTGCTCAAATCAGCTCTGCCTTCTTTGTCCAAGGCTATTCTCTCCGTCCTCTATCGCAAAAAGTGTTGGAGCAAGCGAGGGAACGGGGAATGGGCTCGTTAGCCAGCTCCTTTAGCTTTCATATGAGTCAGGTATTGTGTATTTTCCATTCTAGGTTTCGTTCTTCAAGTTCTTTTTAGTATAATTTGTCTTCTCTCACTTTATTGCAGGTCGTAAACCTCTTTTTCTCAACCCTCCACCTGGCTGAAGAGGGCTCGAGCACAGCTGGCTATACAACTCTTCAGGAAGAGCTCACCAAAACTCAGAACGAGCTCTATGTTGCTAAAAGCGATCTTGAGAGAGCTGGAAATGACAAGAAAATCATGCTGGAGCAGCTGAGCAATGCCTTATTAGAGACTAAAGGCCTAAAAAGTAAGATAGACAACTTCAACACCATGTTCGCCCGACTAGAGTCTGCATATAAAACGCTGGGGCAAAAGCATGAGGACATGAAGTAGGAGGCTTTCAATTTTAAATATGGGCTTATCAATACCAGAAGAGACCTCCAAGATGCTGGGTCTACACTTGAGATAGCCCAGAGGCCCGCAGAGCTGGAGCGCAAAAGGAAGGAAAACACTGAGACAGCTCTAAGCAACAACCAGGCTCGACTTTTCGACCTGGAGATAGAGCTAAAGAGCTGAATGAGTCCCTTCTTGCAATAAGAGCCCAGTCTGTTGAAGATTTTTGTGGCTATGAAGGCCCTTTTTTAAAGATCTACGACTCTTTTGTAACTAACTTTTACAAGTGCAAAGAGTTGACTCTGTAAAGGCCCGAGGAGCTCGAAGACCTAAAAGCTCCTTTAGAGATCAAGGTGACTCCTGAGTTGGAAACCAAGATCTCAGAAAAGAGGTCTGATGCCCTTGCTGTGCTGCAGATGATTCTAGCTAAAGAGCCTGATGTGCTGACCAAGTGGGAGACTGACGACCCTCCCCTTCAAGGTCTTGTACAGGAGCTGGTGATTGTGATGAGGAGTAGTTTTGATAGGTCTTCCTTTTTTGTATAGAAGTATAGGACCCATGTAACTTTTTTTTCATCAATGAAATGAATCATTTTTGCTTTGAAAATTTGTTTGTTGCTTGTTCTACTTTACCTTAATTCGTATTTCTTATTTTGTCTAAGCTGTCATGTGAGATGTAGTAATGAACTCTATAGATACTTTAATGCCCCCACAACATAAAAAAAGTCAAATAGAATTAAGCAAAATGAATAACATGCATTTTAAGGGAGATCTTTTAAGAAATTCATAAGAAGTGAACGACCTAGAGGAAAAAATTATTCTTTTTGACTAAGTCTTGAATAGAGTTATGCCCCCTTTAGACTTAGGCAAATTTTGACAATTTTTCTCATTTGTTATCAGGCCTCTTCGGTTGAAAAACTGACCTCTTTGTGAGAGGTTTTGTATAGAGTGCAAATGTACTTCTTGCGAGCTGAGCACTTACAAAACTGATCTCTTTGTGAGAGATTTTTGTACAGTTTTTAGCAGACCTGTATTTAGGTCCTTTTATACTTGGTGATTGACCTACATGATGATAGGAGTTTTTTCAAGGTCCTCGGTGTTTAAATGAAAAGTTTGTTCTTTTTGGCTAAGTCTTGAGTAAAGTCATGCCCACTTCTGACTTAGGCAAATTTTAATAATCTTCTCATTTGTTATCAGGCCCTTTCAATTGAAAAACGGATCTCCTTGTGAGAGGTTTTTGCAGAGTGCAAGTTCCAAGTAACGAAGTACTAAACAAAACATTTCATATACCTTCCCTTGGAGGCAGCTATTACAAAAATATAATATGTTCTAACTCAAGGATAGTATCTCATGAGCTCCATGCCATCCACAATCCTCAAATAGTAAGTGCCATGTCTGCTAACCTTGGTGATCACATAGGGGCCTTCCCATTTGGCAACGAACTTTCCATGTTCAAAAATCTTTATTGCTAGAGTGACTTTTCGAAGTACTAAGTCGCCTACATTCAGACCTCTGTGCTTGACCCTTTTATTATAACTTTTGACCATATTTCTTTTATAGGCCTATTGCTTGATTCGAGCTTACTCTCTTCGTTCTTCAAGGAGATCCAAGTTAGCTAGCAAGTCTTCATCATTACGAGCTAGGTCGTGATAGTTGATTCTGTAAGTTGGGACTTCTATTTTTACTGGAATGACTACTTCAGATTCATATGTCAGGGAGAAGGGGGTTTCGCCTGTTAGACCTTTGATGGTGGTTCTATAAGCCCATAGTACCGAAGGGACCTTTTCAGATCAGTTTCTTTTGGCATCATCAAGTCTCTTATTCAATGAGCTCAGTAAGGTTCTGTTGGTGACCTCTGCTTAGCCATTGGCCTGAGGGTGGATAGGCGAGCTGTAATGATTCTCGATTCCATGCCTTTCGCAAAAATCTCTAAAGAGGTCGCAGTGAAATTACTTTTCATTATCGGTGATCAGTACTTTTGGGAGACCAAAACGACATATGATATTCCTCCACACGAAATTCTGGATCTTCAGGGTGGTAATTATTGTCAGTGCCTCGGGCTTAGTCCATTTGGTGAAGTAATCGATGAACATAACTACAAACTTGGTCTATTCTTTCCTCAGAAGAAAATGCCCCACTAAGTCCATAACCCATTGAGAGAAAGGCCAAGGGTTGCTAACAGGGGTCATGAGCTCTGCCAGGAGCTGCTGGATGTTGGCAAACCGCTGGCACTTGTCATATTTTCTCACTAATTCTTTGGCGTCTTGTAGAATAGTGGGCCAAAAATAGCCCTGTCTACCAACTTTGAGGACTAGTGAGCGAGCTGCCCGGTGCCCTCCACATAAACCTTTATGAATATCTAGCAGAGTTACTTGGGCTGTTAGTGAGGTAGTTCAGAATTGGATTAATCCAGCATTTGCAGACCTGCACTGGAGCCGTGTCTAACTCTACGGGTTCATCTATAGTTTTTCTTTTTAGGTATTTGACGTGGATTCCAATTGGTACGTCTGAAGTTGTGTCAAGCTTGGCTAAGCGATCTGCCTTATTGTTCTGAGCTCGTGGGACCTTAATGAAAATTAATTTAGAGTACCTCTGAGATGCTGTTTTAGCCTTCCCTAGGTAGGCAACCATGCGATTTTCCTTTGTCACATTGTGACAAAATATCTGGCCGACCACTACTGCGGAGTCATTATAGACCACCATCTACTTTTCCCCCAGATCACAGTTATTCTCAGACCCAAAATGAAGGCTTCGTATTCAGCCTCGTTATTAGAGGCGTTGAAGAAAAAATTCAGAGCTATTTTCAGGGTGTTGGCCGCAGGAGTGATCAGCACCAAACCAACTCCAGAACCTTCCAGATTGGAAGCTCCATCAGCATGTAGGACTCGTACGAGCACTTCTGGCAATAGGTCCATCGAGGTGGTTGGAGTCGAAGTGTTTGGGTCTGGGAGTGATAGTAGCTCTGGCGTTTACCAATCTGTTCTTCGGTATAGGTGAACTCGGCTATGAAGTCTATCACCGCTTAGCCATTGATCAAGGTTCGAGGTTGATAGTTAATCACGAATTGTCGGAACTCAATAGCCCATATAGCAAAATGACCTAATTGCTCTGGCTTGTTGAGAATTCTTCGCAGCGGCTGATCTGTGAGCACATCTATGGTGTAGGCTTGGAAGTATGGTCTTAGCTTTCGGAACGTGATGAGCAGGGCATAGGCCAACTTTTCTAACCTTGGGTAGTTTAGTTCCGCAGCGTGGAAAGCTCTGCTCGTTTAGTATACTAGTAGTTAAGCTTATTCCTCATCAGTGCTGAGTTAACCGCTGGTCGTGATACTTACAAGTATAAACTCAAAACTTCCTCCTTCTTTGGTGAGCTAGGAGGAGAGGGGTTTCAAGGTATTGCTTGAGCTGCTGGAAAGCCAGCTCGCATTTTTCAATCCACTCGAAGGCTTTTTTCAGGATTTTGAAGAAAGGGTGGCACTTGTCGGTTGCTCTGGATATGAACCTGTACAATGCTGCCACCCTTCCTGGCAAACTCTGGACTTCTTTCAACTTGGATGGAGATCTTATGTCAATAAGGGCTTGTATCTTTTCTAGATTGGCTTCAATTTCCCTCTAAGTGACCATAAAGCCCAAGAATTTTCTCCCTTTAACTCCAAAAGCACACTTGGCTGGGTTAAAGGACATGCCATTTTGCATGTGTATAGTAAAGCTTCATTGAGGTCGGCCACATGATTCGGGTCTCTAAGGTTCTTGACCAACATGTCGTCAACATAAATCTCCATGTTTCTGCCTATTTAGTCTTTGAACAGTGCTCCCATCACTCTCTGGTAGGTAACCCCTGAGTTTCTTAGGCCGAATGGCATGGCCTTGTAATAGTACGTGCCTTCATTGGTGATAAATGAGGCATTCTCTTCATCTTCTGGAGCCATTTTGACCTGATTATAGCCGGAGTACGCGTCCATGACCTGATTATAGCCATTTTTTGGCCCGTGGTTGCATCTACGATCTGGTCAATATTTGGGAGTGGGAAGCCGTCATTTGGGCAAGCCTTGTTAAGGTTTTTGAAGTTCACACACATTCTCCACTTTTCGCTGTATTTTTTCATGCGCTCTATGTTGGCGAGCCACTTCGGATAGTGGACCTCTTGAATAAAATTAACTCGGAGGAGCTTTTGGACCTCCTCTTTGGTGGCCAAGTTTCTTTCTGCAGTAAAATTCATTTTATTCTACCTTACAGCTTGAAAATGGGGTCTGCCTTCAGCCCGTACACCATGACCTCTGAGTTTAGCCCATTCATGTCATTATACGACCATACGAAGATATCAACGTTAGCTCGTAAGCATTGACAGAGCTCTTCTTTGATCTCTGTGCTAAGCCGATCATTGATTTTCAGGATTCTGTCAAGTTGTGAGGTCCAGAAATAAGTTTTCTAAGTCTTCCACTGGTTCACCACGGAGTTCTTTTTCTTCATCCTTAGACTCTAAGGTGTCGATCTCCCACTTCTCTGAGTCTCCAGGCTCTCCTCTCCCCATTAACTTTTTCTCAGTCGTGACTTTGAGCTCGACAACCGTAATGTCTACAGTTATAACTTCTTTCGGAGTCCCGAACTGGCAGCTCTGAGCTTCTGCCCAGTTTTCTCTGACCTCCCCAACTCCATGGGGGTTAAAAAATCTCATAGTCAGGTTACAAGTCGAAATGGCAGCCCTAATCTCATTGAGCGTACATCTGCCGAGGATGGCGTTATAATAGGAGCTCTATCTAGTATGAAAAATTTAGCGATAGTGGAGACCTGCTTTGGGGCCGTACCCAGGGTTATAGTGAGTTTGATGGTCCCCAGAAACTAAGTCTTCTCCCCTGAAAAACTAACCAGAGTGACCGAAAAAAGGGTCAGGTGCTTTATGGTAAGATCCATGGCCTTAAAGGCGTTGTAGTACATGAAGTTGGAGGTGGCCCCATGTTTATGAGAATTTTGTGGACATTGTGATTGCCTACCATCGCCGTTACGACCAGGAGGTCGTCATGTGAGAACTCTACCCCATTCTTCCTATCTACGTATTGCCTGAGTTGCCCTCTCTGAATGAGCTTCTCAATTTCTTCTTTCAACTTCCAGCAATCATCTGTTTTATGGCCGTCGTCTTTATGGTATCAGCAATACTTGGTCATATCCTGCTTATTTTTAGACGTCTTCATCTTTCGAGCTTCTGGGATCTGCCCTAGATCTAATTGGGCATAGACCTCACCCAAATGGGTTATTAGAGGAGTAAACTGCTGGCGTGCTTTGCCTTATCTCGGCTCGAGCTTGTTTGATTCTTTCTTACCTTATCTTTCCTGACCGCGAAGGGGGTTGTGCCCCATTTGTCGCGAGGAGAAGGATAAAAAGGTTGGTAGGCCTTACAAGTTTATTCCTTACAAGGTTTCTTCCACGCCAATCTACTTGTTGACCTCATCTAGGAACTCGGATATGGTCTTCGGGGCCATTCTTGCCAGAGTCATGATGCAGTATGGGGAGCTTACCCCCTCCATAAAGGCTGCTACCGCCACACATTCATTTAGATTTGTGACCATGAGGCTTTCTTGGTTAAAACAGCGAGCATACTCCTTTAAGCTTTTTGTAAACCATTGATTTATGGTAAAGGGGTGAGTAGAGGATTTAGAATGCCTCTTGGTTCCCATAAAATGCAAAATGAACTTGGTTTCGAGCTCCTGCGAGCTTAGAATTGAACCCGGGAGCAGGCTGTTGCACCACGTTCGGGCTGCCCCCTTAAGAGTAATAACAAAAGCTTTGCATATCACGCCGTCTGGGACATTCTGGAGCCCCATCATATTTTCGTATTGTTACCAGTGATCCACAGGGTTGGTGGTTCCATCGTAGGATTCCAACGATGGGAGCTTAGACTTCACAGGGACCAGGCAATTCTGAATGTGATCTGCAAAAGGGGACTTGAAGTCCTTTACAAGAGCTGTTGTTGAGCTCCCTGCTAGATGGCCTACAGTCTTCATCATTTCTGCCATTTGGGCTTTCATCCTTGGCATCAATCTTTTCTCGACCTCTTTTACCGACTTTTTATGAGAGATCCTATCGAATACGGACCCTCGAGGTCTGGCCCCCACCTCTTGCTCTGGTATCCGAACTGATGGGAAGGGATGTAGGCCTATGCTCAGACTCCGATGTCGCGAAGCCCTATCCGAGTGCCTCTCGCGAATCACGTTCACCAGTTGATCTCTTGCCGGTGGGGGAGAAAGTGTAACCGAAATTTTTTCATATGAGGTCTCCCTGGTACAGTTGGAGCTGTGGAATTCGAGCTCACCAATTCTGCTACAGCTCGCCCTAGATCCTCTGACACGGTCTCTAAGTCTTTTTCTGACTGGGACTCGTGGAGGGATTGGGTGAACATCAGCAGGCGCGGAGGCTAAAAATGACCTCCTCCTCGAGCTAGCTCGGGGACTCTCTCTCTCTTTGTAGCTTTTGGGAAGGTATGTAACTTTGAGAAACTGTCTTTCTCACAGACGGTGCCAAACTGTTGGTGCTAAAAATTGGAAGGATATTTTAGACAACATAGTCAAATGATTATATCAAATAATTAAAGCGGTGATGGTACTAAAGTTAAGAGAGTTAAATATTTATAGAGGAGGTTGGCCTCGTATGACAATACTGGTTAGTCCTCTCCTGTGGAATAAAGTTAGGAGCTCGGTTTGCTTTGTATTGATGGTAAAAAAATAACTATTACAAACTCACAAAAGTCTCTCTAACTATTATATCCTCACAATGTTACAATAAGAGGAGAGTTAAACCACCCAGAGTTTAATCTCTCTAACTTAAGAGCTCTGAAGCGTGTTGCGGAGCTTTATATCTCTGTACTTCACATTTGTGATAAATTATTGATCGTTCTTTTTTTCTCTCTCTAATATATCCTCTTAATTTAAAATACAGAGAGAATTTTATTAGAAGATCCCAATTAAATTCTGCATGCATGCAAGAAGACGGGTCTAATTTTCAAATGTCTGACTATTAGGAAGTTAAGCTGTATATCATGCTCTTCAATACTCCCCCTCACGTGTCTCATCTATCCTCTTAATTTAAAATACAAAGAGAATTATATTATAAGATCCAATTAAATTAAGCATGCATGCAAAAAGACGGGTCTAATTTTCAGATGTCTGATTGTTAGGAAGCTAAGCTGTATATCATGCTCTTCAACACTCTCCCTCACGTGTCTCATATATCCTCTTAATTTAAAATACAAAGAAAATTATATTAGAAGATCAAACTAAATTATGCATGCATGTGAGAAGACGGGTCTAATTTTCAGATAATTAGACTATTAGAAAGCTAAGTTGTATATCATGCTCTTCAACACTCCCCCTCACGTGCGACCCCCACTCACACGTGGAGAGATAAACTAAACTGCAAAGACAACCTGAACTCTGATTCCATGTTAGGAACCATCCTTCCCAAAAGTTTAAACTATAGGTAGTGGGCCAACAATATATATCACGCTCTTCAACACTCCCCCTCACATACGACCCCCACTTGCACAGAAACATAATAAATACTATGCCTAACACGCTCCCTCAAGTGTGACCCCATATTCGCACATAGGGAGCAAGCAAATTTCGAATTTTGGATTAACAAATAGGGGATGGAGGTGCAAAGGTTTGAACCTTGGATCTCCCACAAAACCAACCTATGATAACATGTTAAGAATCATCTCTCCCAAAAGTAAAGCTGTTAGGTAGTGGGCTAACAAGGTATATCATGCTCTTCAACACTGACAACCTAACAAATTGGAACTTTACATGGGTTTGATAAAGAGATGCAAGTTGCAAGCTCCAAATATGGCTAATTTTGATTCTAGGGTTCATTTCTTGCAAACAGTAACTTCTGCTAAAATCCTGTTATTCGGCACTACAAGGATTATTAACCCAACTTGGCTAATGCATATAAACATAGAATAGTTAAGATTCAAAGAGAACGCATAAAAAGGACTCTTTCTTTTTCTTCTATTTATGTGTGGTGTAGTCTGTATAATATATCCACTTGACAACTTTTTTATTTATTTTTTATTTTTTAATGTCATGTTGAGAAAATTTCAATGTTATAAGATCTATATGATGGACCGCCAATACGTTTAATTTAATTTAATGGCATTTTTTTTTTGCTATTTGGGTTAGTAGGTTGTAGGCCAGTAACCAGGCCAAATAGCCAATGGCACACCTTTAAAATTCCAAGTAATGACAAGAAAGTAAAATTAGATGGCCCCCGCCATTTCAATGTATGTATGCTTTCAATTTATTATATTACAAAGGAAAGTCGAAAAAGTAAATTTGTGACGACAGAAGAGTTAGGCACTATTTATAGACATTGACTTTTAATTACTTGTGGTTTTCAAACTTTATAAATATAATGCTTCATTTTTATGGTTGGTTTTGCTAATTTCTTCACGATTTTCTTATAATAAATAGAATCGTGGTGGTCATCGACCTTGAGGTCATCCTCAAGAAGTAAAAGCCATGTATTGTGGATGTCATTTAAATATAGATACATACCAGTATTTATCTACAATCCAACTCTGACCGTACATACGGTGTTTTATGTAAAGATAGAACAACTAATTAAAAGACATTTAAATTATTGTTCCGTAAAATTAAGCTTTTGATACCAAATTGTTGTCTAAATTTTTTTCGTCTAGAAAACAAATTCTTTGAATTTCTAAGAGTTTGTTTGGTAACAAAATGAAAAAAGAAAATAAAAACACTTTATTTGGTAAAAAGTTAAAAAATAAGTTGAGGCGTATAATAAGATACTCTTCATTTTATACAACACAGTTTTTTGTGAGTTTTTTTTTCAACCGCCAAAAAAAATTTCTACTATCAACTTATCATAAAAATAAATTGTTTTTATTTTTCTTTTTCATGCTATTATCAAATGGATTATAAGAATAGTTTTGAAAGAAACCTAACACATGAGAACACCTCTCAACATACTATCAGGGGCGGATGCAGGCGTGCGTGGGTGAGAAGATGGGGGGTGGGGTTGGGGCAGTCATTTCTACTTGGACTTGGAACTTTTTTATTATATATGGTGTATTTTTGGAAAAGAAAAAAAAATATATATATATATATATATAAACATAGGGACTATGTGCAGAATTTGTCCATCAATGATTTGCACCCGTTATAAGCTTAATAAGCTTATAATAGGTGATCCCTTATAAACCCATTATTTTTTCAACAAAGCTTTCATGTGGGACTTCCTTTTTCTCTTTCTTCCATTCCATTTTTTCATTTCAAGTAACGCACTTTAAGTGACAATTTTTCATTCACCCCATATTTCCATAACCATTTTGAGCAAACAAATATACAATTTCAATGTACTCACGGAAAAGAACATTAATCTATAATAACTTCACAGCCGAGTGCGAGGTCGTACTCAAAATTACTCTCAAAATGGCTCGAAAAAGTGTTTTCATAACCATTTTTTCCAACAATTAGATCTACTTTTTAATATTACATATATTTCTTAATTAATTACATAATATTAATGCAATTAATTAAGAAATATACTTCACATTGAGTATTTGGACTTTGAGTTGTATGAAGTATTACTATTAATGCTAGCTATTATGTTTGCGTTAAAATTTTGTAACTTTAAATATATTTTTGCATTTTTTGAATTTTGAACCACCCCCTGTTTGAATAAATTCTTGATTCCGTCACTGCATACTCACTTGATTCGAAATGATCCCCCACTTGATTCGAAATGATCCCCAAAGCCCTCAATTTATAAAGGTGACAATGGATTTAACTAGAGATAGAAAAAAGCCTCAATTTATAAAGGTGACAAAGGATTTAGCTAGAGAGAGAAATAAGGCTTATGTTGTTGAACATTGATTAAGTTAAAACTTGTTTGATTAAAATTAAAATAAAATCAAAGTGACACTATTATGTTGAAATATTTACTTTGTAAGAGTCTGTTTTGGAGTTGCCAAGCTACAAAGGGAAGGGGAAACTTTTTTCAGAAAGTGGTGCGCCCCTTAGATCACTTTAATAAAATTTTGAAGGAATATTTTCTTTTGAATTATGAGTTTATTGAAAACGTGAGTACTAAGTTGAAAGGACAACGAAGAGAAGAATGAAACTGTATTATATAGCTCTTGGTGATTGTTTTGAGTTAGGCGCAAAGAAAGAAAGAGAGAGAGAGAGAGAGAGAGAGAGAGAGAGAGAGAGAAAGAGAGAGAAAATTGAGGGAGATCAATTGTCTCTTATCCCTAAAGAAATTTCTTAATTAGAAGTAACATGATAATGTTATCATAATAATAACTTTAGTTAAAAAAAAGAAGTAAGATCATGCATGCAAAATATAAAGGAATAAAATTAGCCGGAAATAGGATATAATATATCCCTAAAGAAACTAGGGTTTAATGGTTCACCAGCAACCATTTAAACAGTAAAACTTAGGGATGATAACCGTCAACGGATTCGGTTTGGGACAAGTTTCCTGAACCCGATGTGTTTATAAAACTCGACCCTGTGCAATTTCTATTTTACAAAACCCAAACCCGCACCGAATAGTAAATGCATGTGTAAACTTACACCCGACCGGCCTGCCCTAACTTGCAGTAATTATACGATATTATAAGGGTATGTAAAGAAAAAAAAATATTATATTTAGTGTGAGTATGATAAAATAGATTAAATTTGTGCAAACTCCAACCCACACAAAAGTTTTATTTTAACACCCGAATCCATCCCAAGGTTAAAAGGCAAACTCATTTAGGTTGAGTCGAGTACTCGAGTTAAAAACCCACCAAATTAAATTTTGCCATCATTCCTAACAAAACCTTAAAAAAAAAAAAAGAAAAAAAAAAGAATAAATTGATGCATATATATATATATAGTAATGGGGCTCAGCACCTGTTGTAGCCATATTAAAAGTGTGTTGATCGTGATAAAAAGGTAAAGGGTTAACCTGGCTATGCTGCTAAATGATAACGTCCCTTTCCAGATCTATAATAAATACTTTTCAAATCATCAAGTCATCAAATTAAATAGTTACTTGTTGGGGAATTCTATTTTGATAACACTTCTTTCTTTTTATTTTTGTTATTATTGTATAGTTTTGAATCTTTGACAATAATAATTGATAGTGGTCGGCTTACGTTATTGTCAACTCTAGATCTTTCCAAAACGTACGTACATTGAATTATTATTATTATTATGAAAAATGAATTTGTTTTTTTTTAATTTTTTCTGGCCTAGCTTAATTGATATATGCATGCAAAAATGCAAAGCTTTTGAAAAAGGTTTATATAAAGATAAAAAAGGTAGATATAATTAGAGTCCTTTCATCATATCTCCAGAAGTAGCGGGGAGCAGACTAGGGTCCAATCATCCCCCAAAAGAAAAAACAATAAAACGCCATACGTTTTTCATCCTCTTCTCCCTTTTGATCCTCAAAAGCCCATTCATTATATTTGTCAATCAATCATACCGATCGATCTCCCTTCCAATCCACCGTCTTCGTCTAGAATAATTGATACTATTTCGCGTTTCTTTTCTTATTCACTACATATGCATGCGTATGCCTTTTCCTTCCATAAACATACCTACATTACACTCGCACTTTCACTTTAACTGTAGTTTGATATTTTCAATCACCTTTTTTTTTTTTTCTTTTTTTTTTTTCGTTTTATACTTGCTAGATAGAGAGAAGTAGGAGTTCAATCAAGTACATATATATAAACTACTCAACTGGACCTCAAATTTAAATACAAACCAAACTCGATCATAAAACTGACGAATTCAATCCTAAATACATAGCATGACCGAGCAGTTCCAAAAGGATGAACACCTACCACACAACGCACATAATTATATGTGGATCTTACTTGTACTGATTCGATATCCCTAAAGTACAGTATTTTGAGAAATGTCATTGCAAAAGCTAAATTGATTTATGTCACAAGTAACAAATGGAAGGGATACTTAAATACACTAAATTTATTGTAGTTTGTCGGGTTAATGGGGTCGCTCTTCTAAATTATTTTATCCGACACTAGGCCCCCGTATTATTGTCACATTTCACTTTAGCCCGACCCGTTTAAAAACAATCAGATTTTTAAACGAAGGAGTACACCTAACATTAAATAACTAAGTAAACTGTAATAAATGCCCCAATCTATCTATTCAAAACACAAATGCGGAAAATACTCTTCTTCCTCTCTTTTTTTTTCTATAAATATAAAATATGTATTATTCTTCTAATTTGTCTCTCAAAATCTTTATTCTCTCTTCCCATTTCTCTCTCATATCATTCCTCAATTCATTTTCTCATCAACTTTGGCTTCCATTCTCAACATGTAAGGTAAGATTAATTATCTTTCCCATTTTTTAGGAAAAAAAAATGTATGTGTTCTAAATATATAAATACGTAAATTGCACTTCATCAAAATAAAAAATAAGTATTGCTGCCCCCCTCAAATTGAAAAGCCGTCGGTTTCTACCGAGTCAAGTTAAAATAAAAGGTATCAATAGTACAATAAAATTTAGTGGTGGACAAAATATTTTAGGGGACAACTTGTTAAATCGAAAAACTATAAGGAGAGTTTAATGTATGTTCCCATAAATGGAAAATATCGTACAATATTGTTTAAGCATGTTAGATTAATTAATTGACTGTACCTTATTTAATAAATGTAGGTATTTAATTATGAAAGGTGTTGAAATTATGAATGTTGTGCTTTTTGAAAATTAATTAAGATGGCCATCCCATTTGGCCATTTGGTTGTCGTCGCCTGTGACACGTTGTATAATCTCACATCCCATCTCTTACGCCATCACCCTATCCCGACTTTTTCATATCGGCCCCTCTCCGGTACTTTTTCTATTATCACCCCTAATTATCATACCTCTATATCATATTTATCATTGCTATCTCGATCCGTCTTTATTTATATTCTTGTCAAAGGCAGCTAATGCTTTAATTAATTAATAATTATATTAATTTCTCTTTGTCAAAGTAATTAACCGTAATTATCCTGGTGTATTGATTTCATTTGTGCAAATATAATGACTTGTATCTAACTCGCTTTTCAATTGCATCATCACTTTTTTTTTTTTTAAGGCGGGAACAAAGGATGCTAAATTTTATTTAATATAAGCAGATATATAAATTGCATCATCACCTTTATACAAAACATTTACAATAAGAAGAAAGAAATTCAAGTGCTATTACATTACGCAATCCGAGGCCTACAGTGCCGTGAGATTTAAAATGTGATAAATCATTTTTTATTTTTTTTTTTTTTTGGACTGAATATATCTAGTTAAAATGAAACTACTTTACCACTGAGACACCAAGTTGCGCAATTGCAACAAACAAGCTAAACTAACAATCCTTAATTTTACACCTCCAATAATATAAGCTTGCTCGAAAACAAGGAAAGAGCAAAATACATTACTCGCTTCATCAGCATGTTAAGCCTACTTAAAATAGTTACCACGACGCATATATCGATTAGAATATTAATTTGGTACATGGATATTAATTTAGCATTATATTTATCACTCAAACCATTAGCATTATATATATATATACACCTCTTGCCTTTCTCAATTTTCAATCATATATATATATATGTACCAAATAATAAAAAGTAGTATTGTTTGAGCCCAAAAAATACAACGAACAAGATAGAAAAAATAAATCTCACACTTACGTCAATTAAAGGCAGGATAATAATAATAATAATAATAATAATAATAATAATAATAATAATAATAATAATAATAATAATGCTGCAGTCATGAGCTTTTTATTACAGTCGCCTTAAAAGATTACAATGAACTTTTACTTTTATTTCATTTCTTGACGAGAGTCGGTCCAATCATATAAACAAAAAAAAAAATTTCTTTCCACATAAGTTGAAAACTAGAAATAAAATTTCACAAATTGGACAGAAGTCGTAGATAACTAGGTTGGAACTACATAAAAAAAAATTGATGGACCGCGAGGATTACATGCATAATTGACAAAGTGGTGGTAGTCCTCACTTCCGTCTCAGGGTTTGTAAACCGAAACCTTTAAGCAAGTTTTAGCGTGGACCGCGACCCGAGTACCAGCACTCAAATCAATGCATATATGTATGTCTACAATAAAACCCATCTCTGTTCTTTTCCTCCTCTTTCTTTCTTTCTTTCTTTCTTTCTTTGTCCGTAGTTGCCCTACAATTATTATCATCACCACTCTCTCTGTCTTTCTTTCTTTCTGCCAAGTCCTACTTTCACTTTCCATTTCTATTCAAATTTATTTAAACAATCATTGAAAATAATGCTTACATTAATTAAAGTGAACTACTATTGCTCATCATAAATTCATAATAGGACATGAACTCAATCATAGATTCAAAAAAAAAAAATTATTCAAATAATTAGAAAGCCATACATTTATAGAAAGTCTTATCCATTTACACCTCCTAAGAAGAAGGCCTCATATATGTCAAATAAATAAAAACAAAATATTCTCCTATTATTATAACAATAATTACAAATCATTCTCACATCACAACTCTCAAGGCTTAAACGGATTGTGTTGTATCATCATATCAGGTTCTTATCATGTTTGAGTTGTGTACTGGCAATATATAGTGAGTGCATATTGTTGTTTTCTTCCTGTTTCCACCAAAAAAATAAGATAAAAAAATAGTGAGTGCATATACATTTATAGTCAGCTTCGTGTCAAACTACTGTTGCTTAATCTGTCAACACCATTAATTAAGATTAGAGCCTAACCCATTAACTTTGTCAGTCTTCAGGGTAGGTCACCAGATTCCTTCCTTAGCTCTATCCAAAGGGGTCGTCGGGTTATACTAAACCATATATGACCATTTTATATGGATCATTCTTTGATGCAAGTTTAAATTAATTTGTCATGCGTTATAATGAAAAGAACAAACTTGATTTAGAATGCAAAACACAGTAGTAGACACTTCCATTTATCAGCAAGTCACAAACCAATACAACAGCAACAGCATCAGCATCACCGTGAACATCCACAAGTGAGCTTAAATATAAGAGTTCGTAAACAAAAGCATAACAACGTACCTTACTAGCAAAGGAGGTCGTTCCCTCCAAATTCATCCTCCATAAGAACAAAGCGCGTCCTCAAACAGACAACTCAGTTTTAGAAACCAAAATACCATCAGTGTCGGCATAAAGCCAGTCCCCGTTACAGATTCTAGTCCCACCAACGGTTATAGGAACGTGTTTTTCTCCAATCCCCTTCTTATTAGCTTTGACCGGATGAGAAGCAAGAGCTCTCACCCCAATATCACAACCATTGATCTCATCAACATCCCTTATACAGCCATTCACCACAATGCCAGCCCACCCGTTATTCTGGGCTTGCACTACAGGATTACCCCCCAATATTGCACATCGCAAACTTCCACCCCCGTCGACGACTAGAACTCTGCCATTGCCTTTCTCCTCAAGAAACTCACGGACCAAAACATTATCTTCAAATACTTTTAGGGTAACTACTGGTCCGGAGAAGACTTGGCGCCTTCCGTATATCTGGAATATTGGCTGAAGAGCACGGAGTTCACCACTCACAATGAGCTGTGGGTTTGCATCACAAACTTCAGCAGTTGTAACCAAGGCCATCTTGTAATAAGTCACCTTCAGGGAAAGATGCCATATGTTTAGATTGCTTACAAGGAATGCATATTGCAATATTTTTTCCGAAACATTGAACATTCACTTCAAAACTATGGCACAAAAATACACATACAATTATATATATATATACTAGAACAAGTGGCACACTCGATGCATGTGCAATATTGTGTCTAGTAATTCTTACTGCTTCAATTGTTTTCAAATCTTTTGAGGCAATGTGATCATCTTTTATCAAGTGGTCAAGTTGTTTGTTGTTAGAGAGGTCCGAGGTTAAAATTGTTAACACTATTATTGATTTTCTAATCTAAGGGGATTTTGTAATTTGGTATACATACGGGTGGTGCTCCTCTAGAGATCATTCACCCAGTTCAATCATGTCCTACATGGCCTAACTATACATTTAACTAATGGGTCCTTGAATCTCTTGTTTGTGTTCTTGCCCAACTGCTCGTTGGTTGCAGCTCTGCTTTGGCATCTGTGCATTGTTAGCAGAAATTGGGTGATTATGGCATCTGTGCATTGTTAGCAGGAATTGGTATCATTTTGGTAAATAGCGATAACACAAATAATATTTTTGATTTTTTACATTCCACTTGGAGAGTGCCAAATACTCCATCCCAAATTAAGAGTCACTGTTTGACTTACAAGTTTTTTTCAAAAAAACAATAATTTCAGTATAATCAGTTGTCAAGAATAAAACTTACTTAGCTATCTTCCGATTTAACATTGATTTTAGAAACTAAACTCTTAATTTGGGAGTCCAAAAAGGAATGGTAGACTCTTAACCTGGGAGGGGAGGAGTAGTTGTCAGTGCCATCTTTTAGCAACACTGAAAAAACCTTAACTTGAGAATCCTTTAAAGGCTGGTAATAGAAATCTAGTAATCCTTCTCGTAACTTTCAATTTAAAAAAAAATATATTGTCACTTTCATTCTTCACAATAAAGGAACACGAGACATCAGATCTAAATGATGTATGGAAGCAATGGCTGCCCTGTTTGCTAATTTTACTTCTTTATTTATTTTTTTAAAAAAAAACCTATTTACTGATTTATGCACTTTGCGGCTACTCCACAAGTCATAGGACTTTGTAAGGCCTTAGCTTTGAAAATACTGCAGTAGTCAGCCCAAAAGAAACATATGTGTGCCCATATATATGTAAGTTTTAATACAGAAATTGATTGGAGATACTAATTTCTAATTTCAAGAAGATAATCAACTTCTTTGAATTCAATTGTAGAAGCTTCATGGATAGGACTTCAAGGGGAAAGGCTTAGTAAAGTTAGTTGACTAACTTCTAAATTTAAAACCTCATTTTCTTGAAAGGTGCATCAATAGTTGTTTTCTGCACCATGATTACGTTATTATCAACTCACTCTTATTGAACCATCCGAAATATCGTTTAATGATATTTTAAATATAAAGGTACTATATCTACAACCATTGGCTCCAATGGCTAGAGCCTTCACCTCTCATATGAGAGGTTGCAGGGTTTGCCTCCCTCTCCCCTCATTGACTACACCCCACACAAGCCCCACCCCAATTGCAAATAGCCTTAATTTGATTGCACAATCTGACAGTTATTACTTGTGTCCATTCATCAAAATACAATACATTAATTGCAACCCCAATTTATTGACAGCATAATATCAACACACCATTGCACCACAAATTGATAATATCATCTGTAGCATAAACTATAGACCACATAGCGAACCACTACTGTGTAGCCTGCAGATCACTTCAGGTTGCAATCAAATGCCTAGCGGGTATTTGCGGTTAAATTTTCAACCAGCGCAGCCCGTTAAATCACTTAACTAGCACAATTCAACCTTATTTAAGCTTCCCCTCCTTTCACACTACAAATAATCTCTCTCTCTATAACCATCATATATATATTTCTAGCAAGTATTCTGAGTCATCTTCAATATGGTTTGTTTTGTTTTATTCTAACCCATCGTTTTTCCCTGTTCTTTTTGCAAACCTAGTTTATTCTTGTTGTGCACTATGTTTGCCCCTTATTTTCCAGATCCGCTTAATGTCTAAAAATCGGGACAGCTGCATTTTAAGCAGTAATCTTCTATTGCCACAAATACAGGTATTTGGTGCACAAGAAATAAAAGAAAAAAGGAAGAGAAAAATGGAAAAATGTGGTTGCCCAGCCCAAACAGGTTTAACCTTGCCTCGCCCGGCACGAATCAAGTCCAGCTCATGTGTAACCCACACAAAACCAACCCGCGTACAGCTTGAGCCGTCCCGAACACAACCCAACAAGTCCAATTGGCAAGCCTAATTATATGAAACAAACATTAATAAAAGGAGGGGAATGGGATTAGAAGTACGAGAACATAGTGTACCTGTTTATAAAATTTTACTTCAAAACTAGAATTATATATGTTGCAGAACTTCCACTGGGCTTAAAATTGTTGTAAACCTGGAACAATAAGTTCATACAACAAGAAAGTTAACAAGAATTCCAGGCCCTACTTTTTACCGGAAGGGTGGTGGATCAATTAATTGTCAAAACACCATCAGTCGACAAGTGTACCCAAAAGCAAAGAAAAAATACAGCGCATTGCAAGCATGTTGAACAATGGTAAAAGCTTATTTGTTTATAGTGCTTTGGGGAAAACAAATGCAACGAAATTTTCCTTCATCAGTTTACATTTCAGAAAATGCCAAACACCAATTGGAATCCACACAATTACAAAATGACAAAATCAGGCATGAGTATATACAAATAATATCTTCTTTTACTTCTTAAGTACCCAAATCAACACGAGAATTTTGGACTGGAAATTAGGAAGGGAGAGAGACCCCTCTAACTTGTTAATCAAAAACAAAAATACCTAGGAACCAAACCATTAGCGATTGCGCTTTAAGAGCCCCATCAGCCTAGGTCTCTGAGATGGCCCTACTTGTTTTGTCCTTCATATATCCAAAAATGATTTGTGTGGATTGAGGCCCAGTTTGAAGTTCCACATAAGAATACTGTATGGGATATAATAAGGCTATTGCATATAATAAGACAATCAGAAAAGACTTATCCCACTCCATTGCTGGCAGCATACTAGACTTAGCGGTTCGATAAGCTAAAATAATCAAGTCCAGCATTTGGAATGACCAAAATGAACTACATAAGACTATTATTTATTTGTTTTTGATGTCCAAATATACAATCATTGCGCATTTAGGCTCCGTTTGATTACAAGATGTAAAATAAAAGCAAAAACAATGATTTTTCTAAGACGTTGGAAAATGAGGTGAGTGATGTGGTGACATGCTCTCTTACTTTTTCTCTTTTTCCATGTTAAGAAATTCTTTGGGGGAAGGAAACTTTCCACAAAAAATAAAGAAGCATGGAGGACATCTACTCAAAAAATACGTATGAGATGGAGACATCACTCAACTCATGTTCCAACTTCTAACAAAAATCAATTTTTTTTGCTATTATTTAATTTATTTTCCATCTTCTTATCAAACGGAGCCTTAATAACCAATATTTAACCATTTATTTGCTTTATCCTTCCGGTACATATCATTCTAAGTTCGACGCGTCAATATATTGACATTTTTTTAAATCAATATGAGAATAAAACTGCATAAGGGGTAACAAGAAGGCACGACACAACATAGAAATACAGGATATCAATCACTCCGTCTCCAATGTGTATTTCCCTATCGAAACAGAGCCCATCAAGCTTCTCAAGTAGCAAGAATGACTTGTTCTCAAACCCGTGTATTCTTTGCTTGTTAAAATTTTGTCAGTAAGTATAGAGTTACACAGATTATACACGACAATATTATAGTTAAACACTTAAACTAAGATTCAACGGTCACCCAGCAATAAGTGTATAAAATCAGTCATTTATTGCACCAAGATGTTCCAGAATATGAAATTCGCAGCTCATGGCCCTTCAGCATATAAACGGATCCCCATTAAAACCAATCCAATTTGGCACTACGGGAGATTTATCGGGCTAATTTGGATTATGGATTGTGCTAAACCATGCAAACATATATAAGTGATGAGGCATGTACGTCAACATACAAGGTAGAGAAACAGAGAAATCCTATGACAACACACACATATATACATGTACATGGTATATCCATGCCAATCTACATGTCAATACGGGATAGAATTACACAGAAATCCTAGGATAACACACCCAGAAGAAAAGTATTCAATCAAGATTTGCCCTAATCATAAAATTAGGGCTTTATTGGGAAGAAAATGGAAAATATAACGTACCGGCGAAAGTCGTCGGTCGATGAATGTTGGTCGGTGCTCTCTCTCTCTCTCTGCGTTTCTGCTCCTTCGATCTGATTCTGATCTTTCGAATAAAGACAGGTAACGCCTCGCTCATAAAAAAATCTGAAAATTAAATTTTAAATTTTAAAAACTGTTTGTTTAATTTTAAAAATTATATTTAAAAATATGTTATTTATTTAAATATAATATATTTAAAAATTGAATTTTTTTTAATATGACAGTTTTATTTTTATAAATTTATTTAGTTCATATTATTTTAAATAAAAAAAATTATATAATTTAAACTTTTCAACCAAACTAATTCATTTTATTTTTTAAAATTACTAATAATACCTTTGTAATTTAGAAAAACAAAAAATGTTACTTCCTAACGGTTAAACAACTCCGAATAAATTATAATAAACACCTAAACCCACAATAAAATGGCATCAAAAAGGGTTGAACGAACAGCAAAGAACTCAATTACACAGTTACATTGACGCAAAGAAAATCCTAGATTCATGACTCCATCAAATTAAATACTAAAAAATATTCAAAGAAAGACCAAAAAAATGGACAAGGTAGAGAGATAATTAACAAGCAAACGATGAAAACAACTTTAAAACTACTTAAATTTAAAAATTTTAAGTTTTTAAATTTGAGTGGTCCAAACAAACAACTCATAACTCTAACTCTATAGTCACATCACATTTTTAATTAAGCCAAACTAATTATTTAAAATTTAATTTTTATTACTATTAAAGCAACCACAGTTAATAGATAATAAGACTTATTTAATTAGACCAAGAATTTTTTTTCTATCCCAACAACTCTTCTAAATTTGTTCCTTCAAGCCTACCGGAAAATATTTTACCCATGACATAAATGCGTGCATAAACTACACGAAGTTGCGTTCAAAATAACAAAAATAACATATCATTTAAAAACCATGAAATGTCTAAAAAAAATAAAATCATTACTCATATTTTTCAAATTTTAAAAATCTAGCACAATCTATAATCTTACTTGAAAGTTTATCTTCCTAGGCTCTATTTGATAACATGGAAAAAAAATACTTGATTTAGGTAAAAAGTTGAAAAATATCTCATACTCGTTTTATAAGTAGAGTTCCTACATCCTTTATAATTTTTTGTTTTGTTTCTCAACCACCAAAGAAAATTTCTTTATGGAAAAAGTAACAAAATAAGAAGACATCTCCCTATATATCCCAACTTATTTTTCAACTTTTTGACAAAAATCAATTGTGTTTATTTTTATTTTTCTTGTTTTTATCGAATGGAGTCTTAATATTCTAAGATGAGTAATATAATATAGAATATACTCAAAAAATACTAACCAAATATAGCTTTCCTTCTTTACAAACTGAAAATTAAAACTTTCTTGCATTCACACTAACCAAATTCGTGTCGAAACTTTATTTTTCTTCACGTTTATCCATTCACTTTACTTTCTACCGTTATTAATTCCATGAAAATTCTAGGCCTAAACTTATACCATGCGGAAGAGTACTTATTGCCCCTTTTTATTTTTAGCATATGTACAAGCATCAAATAACTGAGTGATTCTACAAGATGGTTAAACATATCGTTAGAACACAAAATAAATATGATTGTATATCACACAAAAGACTTATTGACTAGACAATGTGTGTATATATAATACAAGCATTATAATATGCATATTGATATTATTAAACTTACACGGCATCGCAATAACGAAGAATTTTTTTTTTTTTATGGATTTAAATAAGAAAATGAAATTGAAATTGTTGGGAAGAGGGGGGGGATGATAATGGAGAAATGAATACAAAAAGGATAAATCAAGGTTTTTTTTCTTTCTTTCTTTTTGAATAATTAGTGTGCCTTTATTAAAGTGGTAAATGTGAAATTTTAATTTAATTAGATGTGCCCTAATTAAAACTGTAATGTATCCCTACCATTAACCTTTAGTTTTTTATTATTTACATATTCACGACCACAACCACACTACAAAAATTTAACCTTTTTATGATTTTTAAAAAGAGTCACAAAAGTTTATTTATGACTATTTTTTTAGTGGTGAAAAAATGTCATAAGATTGAGAGTCACAAAAAATTTATGTTAAAAACAAAAAAAAGTCATATATATCACTTTCAAAAGGAAAATAAAAAATAATGCTTGCGGGACTTGATCTTAGGACCTCAAGATCAATATGCAACTAACACAACAAGAAACACACAACCACCCTACCAAGTAGCACCATTGTAATTATGTGGCTACTATTTAATTTTATTTGTTATTACTACAATTCTCCTTGTCCTCACATCATAAAGACTTCACTTTAATTTAAAACATTTTTTCATTCAGTATTTAAAAATACACATCTGAACCTTTTTTCTTATTTAATATGTATATATATATAACTCAAATTTTTAAAATTCTCATAACACTAGAATATTTTTACCTGTTATAATTATATTTGTCAAAAACGAACATAAAATTAACTTTAAAATACTTTTCTCAAAAGTAACTTATGGCTAAGGTATAAGTATTAACGCCAAAATAGTTATAAAAATAAATAAAGATAACCTTTTCCAGAAAACTATCATAAAAATAACAAAAAAAAAAATTTATCTTTTATGACTTTTTTGATAAAATTGACATAAAGTTAGTAGACATACATGACAATTAATCTAGAAGAGTCATAAAAAAATAAATTAAAATGACTTTTCCCCAAAAAAACAATCATAAAAATAACAAAAAAATTATCTTTTATGACTTTTTTGCTAAAATTGACATAAAGTTACTAGACATACATGACAATTAATTTGGAAGAGTCATAAAAGATAACCAAAAATGACTTTTTTTTTGCAAAAAACAGTCATAAAAACCAAAAAATTTACCTTAAATGACTCTTTCTTCAAAACTGACATAAAGTTAATTTTAAAAACAGTCATATAAAGGTAAAATTCTTGTAGTGCCACAAGTGTTGATTCTATATTTTTATTTGACGTTTTAGCCCTTCGTGCTAAAAAAGAGAGAAAAAAAGTTGAATTATTAGCATAAACAATGATGTTTGAACGCACTTACAAAGATTATATAATGCCTAATATTACTAGGCCACTTACTGCTTAATTTTTTTTTCCTTTAAGTTGTTTCTATTTACATGGTACATGCATTGCGTGCGTAAAAATATGTTATAAAATCAAATTCAAATGATTAGAAGTATGAATCAAGTCTCTAATTAAATGGAACTTTCCTGATGCGAGTTTTATTAAACTTAGCGTACAGATGGGAGTTTCAAAGGTGGATTTGGGAGCAGGCCCAAGTACTAGTATAGAGCTGTGAGGTTTATTTAAAAAGCTCACTCGATTTGGCGTGATAAATATAGGCTTTTAAGATTTTATTGTGAAAATCAGCAAATGCGGTGTACACCATTTTGAAGGAAGATGATAATCTATTATAATCAATGATTGTTGAAAAATTATGGAAACTCAGAATGGTGCGATCAGCGAATGTAAATTTTTTGTATATATTTTGGATAAGATGGGTGAAAATCAAGAAGAGATATTTGTTATTTTTGAAGAACCTCTTCTGAAGCTAAACGTACGTACCGTTGAAGGATTTTCATTGATGCAGCCGGTGTGACCTTTTAATAGGCCTTAATGTTTTTTGGTTTTATGTTGTTTTTCCTTTGTGTAAGTATTAAAGCAAAACTTAAAAACCCAAAAATATTAAAAAACGAACTTGGCTATATAGACCACTACTAATTTCGATTCATGCATATAATAAATATATAATATATTCTTTATACTAAAGACAATCTGTTTTATAAGGAATTTTGTAAAAAAAAAAAAATTCAAAAAGCAAACTAAAATGCATATAATTTTAAAAAGCAAAAATCAAGGAAGTATCTTCTTTTTCCAAAACTACTCATGTCCAAAAGGAGGTAAATTTAACGCACAACATTTTACTAGCTCTTAAGTGAAAGTTGAGGTTAGTAACCTAGATGTTCGTCCAACGGTTGAGGCCTGGGACCTAATGTCCCATGAAAAACAATAAGTTTTAAGTTTGAACTTTTAGATAAAAATAAAAATAAAAATGGATTAAGGTTGTGAATAATGTTTCATGAATTCCTTATTTTTGGTGTGGATTGTCCAAGATGTGTCCAAAGTGCATTTTTAATTTAGAAAATGGTAAAAACCTTGTATCGTGAACCGTGCCCAAGCATGGAAAACAAAAAACCACCTCCCCCAAAGAAAACATTTTCCTCAATTGCCTTGAAAATACACATGTGTGAGCCAAAAGTGATAATTAAATTGCCTAGAAAAAAAAAGCCAATCAAACACCTTAAATTATCAAATCAAATGAAAAATGCTCATTTTTCATGAAAAATGTTGTCAATCAAACACACCCTTAGTACAACTTGAGCTAGAAGAGTGTTTTAATGAAAAAATTCATAAAAATGAGAATACTAGTAAGGTTTTTAATAGTATGTTATATATATATATATATCGTGTCAAAGACATTATCAATCGTATAAAAAATATTTTAAATTTTAAATAACACAATTATTTATCTCTTAAATATTTTTAAGATTTAAAAATTATTGCAAGAATCTTTCCCACAAATGCACCGATAGATGAAAAAACTAGTGAGCCTTAATACTCGATAAATAAGCCTACTAAGGCTTGGCTATATGGGCCACCAAACCTTTCAAATTAAGTGCAAACCCAAAACTACACTAATCTCTCAAATTTAAGTTAATAATAGTCTTTTTTATACTAGACATTTGATTTTATGTGAATACTTATTTTGTGTTTTTTCTTTTCTCTTAATTTTAAATTAGTAGTCTTATTTTTTTTTTGTATTTTCTTTCAACAAAATTGTCTTACCATGATAATTCTATTTTTTTTCTTTTAAAATATAGTGTTTATACTAAATTTCTGAACAAAATTTATCAAATAAGTGAACATTTTATTTGGCATCGGTCAATTTTAGACCAAATTGACTCAATTGCATCCTAGTCTTGGTGGTCGACCAAATGAATGATCCACGACATTGGTGAGCCTATAAGGCTATAAGAGCAAAAATGGTCCCACCTTAAGCTAATATTTCAACATGTGTTCCAGAAAAAAAAAAAGCAATTAAATGTTTCAACTTTCAAGGAAAATAAATATTCATATTGCATAATAAAATTGACTCTCTCTCTCTCAAATGTGAGGCAATTAAGGCTCCGTTTGATAACAATATGAAAAATGCAAAAAAAAATAACTAATTTATATGAGAAGATGGAAAATAAGTTGAGGCATATGGTGAGATACTCTCTATCTCATACTCATTTTTGTGAGTATATGTCCTCCATCATCCTTTAATATTTTGTGGAAAAATTCTACCATCATCCAAAGAAAATATTTTCATGGAAAAAAGAAAAAAGCAAGAGTTATTCTCACCACATACCTCAACTTATTTTCCATCTTCTCATCTGAATTAGTTATTTTTCTTTTCATTTTTCATGTTGCTATCAAACGGAGTCTAAGGCTCCATTTGATTGGAAGGTGGAAAAGAAAAATAAATTTAGTTAGTTTTGATGAAAAGATGGAAAATAAGTTGAGTGATAGAAGTGATATCCTCTTGATTTTTAAATTTTTCCATGAATAAATTTTCTTTACTTGGTGGTGAATAAAAATTTTTCACCAAAAATATTGAAAGATGAAGGATATGTACTCATAACATGAGTAACATCTCTCATCTTATTTTCTATATTTTCACACAAACTAACTAAATTTATTTTCATTTTCCATCTTTGTAATCAAACGGAGCCTAAATGTTTAAACTTTCAAGGAAAATAAATATTCATATTGCATAATAAAACTGACTATCTCTCTTTCAAATGTCTAACATTTTGGACTTATTAATTGAGCATAAATTTTAATAGACGTTTATAATATATTTGTTAAGACTATCAATTTTACATCGAAAGAGTGGATCATCACAAAGGTAATATATAAGATTTAGGAGCTACTCTATCCATTGCCAATTGATTTTGGGTTAGATGCTCTAAAATCTAACATGGTATCAAATGTCAAGTCCTGCAAGATCTCGAGTATAAATCCTCTCACTTGCATTTGTTTCCCCTTTGTGTTTGTGTATAAAGTGCACATTTTGTTTGGTTTGTCCCTTTTGTTTGGTTTAGTTTGTCTCTCAACTTGCGAGGTCACACGTTCGAATCCTCCCGCTTGTATTTGTTTCCTCATTTGTGTTTGTGCACAAAGTGCACCTTTGATTTGGTTTATCCCTTTGTTCCTAACATGATATCAGATATGAGGAAAAAAGATCCCCATTAGTTCATCAAAATCGACTTCGCTTTAAGCCACATGGGCGAGCTTTATGTCACCCAGTCAATCCACGTGTTGAGCTCAAAAATTATGCCACACATGAAAGGGCGTATTGAGACTATCAACCCCACGATCATCACAAAGCAATATATAAGATCTAGGGGTTATTCCACCCATTGCCAATTGGTTTTGAGTTGGATACTCCGAAACCTAATAATATTTACATAAAATTTTTGTTGCAGAGCAGTTTGTATATGGACCGATCTTTAGTAAAATTTTTGCGTTGTTAAAAATATCTCCCCAATATTTTAACGATGAAAAAAACATCGCTAAAACTGGTGTGCACAAAAAATGGATTACTATATATATATTAATTATATAAAAGCCAAGTCAATTGGTTCAATTGTGACACCAATTTTAATGGTTTTCTTATTTTACCCGTAGGCCTCGTTTGGTTTATGGAAGGGAAATCAATTCTCTTATCTTTTCTGTGGAGGTGGGAAACTAAATTTTCTGTCAAATTTTATTTCTTGTGTTTGGTAAAGCATGAAAAGTATTTAGGTAAGGGTATTATTGTCTAAATTTTTTGTAATAAATGCTTGGAAATCAAATTGAAAAATCAATCTCATGTGTTTTGAAATGAATGATTTTACCCCCTACTTTCCCCTCTCTTGGGAAAGTATTTCCGGAATTTATGCTTTCCAAACAAAGAAAATGAATGACTTTCATTTCCCGATTACTAAAATCCGTGATCCAAACGAGGCCTTATTGTTATGTGAAAAAAAAACAAGTTAACAAGATTCGAACTAACAACCATCTAATAAATAGTAACAATTCTAATCGTTCAGTTAACTACTACTTTATTTATTTTTTAAATTTTAAATTAAATCTATATGTGTACAAAAAAATCAAGCATGGACACATAATGGCCTTACATTTTATGTCTGTTATATATAAATGAAGTAAGATAAGAAATATGATTTAAACAATAAAACTTATGCGCAAGTGACGGGTCTACAAAAGTAGAAAACTAACTCAATTTATATAATAAGGCACAATGGATTTTGAATTTTAAAAATATTTAAGGAATAAAGAATAGTGTGACTAAAATTTAGGAATATCTCTTAGATAGTTGATAATATTTTTAGCACAAAAACACCCCTCTCAACTTTCTCACATCCGCTTATATATATATGTGTACACTTAGTGGATTTTGTAGTTTGACTGAGGTTCCGTGGGATTTTATTTTTAGTGCAGTGATTTGGGGAAGCGTATAAATGCTGAATGTATTGAAGGGAAAACCTTCTCAGTTGAGTAAGTCTTGAAACAAGCCATGTCGTTCGGCAAGATATGTGTTATGCCCACTTGAGTGTGCTTAAGATGGAGGATCCTTCGGGGTGTAAATGGATATTTGAAAATCCGAATTCATTCCGAATTTGAATCCGTATTTTGTGGATATTTATTGGAATGGATATTTGAAAAAGAGGATTTTGATAGTTATAAATATCTGAGAAAATTGATAAGGATATGGATAGTGATAGTATTCGTTAGGTTTATATTTTTAGTTGGCTTAATTCAGATGCCAATAACACTTTTTTCGTTATAATTGTTTGAGTCGAATTGAAGATTTGAAAATCTAACAATTAACGAAAACTTGCTGAATTTACCAGATTCATCGCACATAATTCAAGACCTGAGATAAGTTTGTTTTATGGTTTGATTCAAAATGTAGGTAGTGCTCGAGCTTAAAATTCAAAATTAAAAGCTTTTGAGTCAAATATATTTTTTTAGTATTTTTACCGAGTTTTGCCGTAATTCGAAAAGGCTCAATCGACACAAATTGTTGAGAAATTTTTTTTTTTATATCTGACATGTTCCATAAAGTTGCCTCTAAAATTTGTGTCGAATTAATGCCCGAACCAATTTAATATGGCGAAATAAAAGTAAAAAACAAATTAAAATAAAGGAATTTTAAATAAATGATTTTATTAACTAAAAGAAAAAAAGGAAAATTTTAAAATTTTGAAAAGTCAAATTCCAATTCTTTAAACAAACCCAGGTGGCCTTGATATCATGTCACATCATGCCCCCTTATCATTTTGGTGTTCCAATAAAATTATGCCACATGGAGATGTCAAGAAAAATCTATCTATAGTTTTTTTTTGTTCGGGGGCATTGCCCCACAGAATATATGGGCCAGCTTTCGCGCACATCGACTAATCCCCGCTCACATGTAGTACCATTTGCGCTGGCCACAGACTGATTTGCTGCTGCCGGGAATCGACCTGGGGAGCTCCCAGTCGATCCTGTCCACAGCTTTCATTATCGAACCGGTACACACTTTGTTTTTTAGACCGGTCCGGCACAAGATTTTTCGAAGAATTACTTTTCCAAATTTCGGACCGATCCAACTTATCGAGGCCCGTATTGGTGCGTCATGTATTTTTTTGGGCGGGATTTTTTATCGCAAAACTTTTTTTTAATATTTTTAACTTAATTCAAAAATGACATTGACTATATATTTTTCTTATAAATATAACCATTAGTTTAGGTCAAAAATATATGATTCTAGAGAGTTTTTTGAGACATAAAATATTCAAATGTTAGAATCAATTTTTGAGAGTTTTGAAACACCGTCTATATTTTGTTTACTTAAAAACATTCACGATCCTGTGATCCTGTGGGTGTTGTAACGACCCGGAACACCATAGTACCCCGACCCGGAACACCATAGTACCTGCGATCCTGCAGGTGTTGTAACGACCCGGCACACCATAGTACGATATTGTCCACTTTGGGCAAGTCCTCCCCCTTTAAGGGGACAGACGCTCTCGTCGGCACACCATACTTTATGGGGTCCCCTCTGATACCATTTGTAATGACCCGGCACACCATAGTACGATATTGTCTGCTTTGGGCGAGTGTGACCTGCAATCCATCAGGGCCATTCTATCTATCCCGTCATGGATTTGTTCTTGGCAAGGCTAACCCCCCCCCCAAACGCGTCGTACTAGTTAGTGCCAAGCCGCCCCATATATGAGTCTCAATTTTTCTCCCACTTTTCGATGTGGGATTTACAGGAGTTTCTTCAGTTGCGATTGGAGACGAAGTGAGTTGCGATTGGCTAACGCGCGATAAGGAAGATCATAAGCATTGGTGAAAGATCTTGATCAAGTGCATGGAAAGAGGCAACGGGTAAGCCGGAATAGCGGGAAGCCCTACGCCAAGCTAGCTACGGTTGAATTCTACATTTAAGGGATTGACGGGACTGTTGCGTAAATTGTGAGGAAGTAATTTTTTTAAATTATCGAGTCTGTAATTCCGTTTTAATGAAACGCTGTCGGTTAGTCCTGAGGATTAGTCCTACGCAAGTAGGAATATCTCGTAAATTCCTGGTGTTGTGTGATTGATTTTTGTGATTGTTTGACTAATTTATTTGCTAGACAACACAACACAGGTTTCAATAGTAAAATTGAGTAGACCTAGGATTTTAATTCCGCTTATCAAATTTCAAAATTTTTTTTGATAAAAACTCTAAAATTAACTTAGGCAATATGATCCCCTTATTTTCATCAGTATTCGACCTGAATAATCCGTATCCGAGGTGGATTGTTCATATTTGTAGATATCCGAATTCACTATAATTTAGTATATATATCTCTCTCCCCATTTTAAAAAAATCAGACATGATTTACTCTGGTGTGCACAAAATGACCCAATTTACCAAAAAAAAATTAAACTAAACCAAAAAAGAAAAAAAGCTAAAAAATTATTTACAGCCAGCATATGTGATTTGCTAACATTAAATGCACGATACCATATCAAATTTAAAATTGTAGAGATTTTCAACTTTAATTTTTCATTTTGATCTGTGTGGTCAAATTATGATTTTAACATGAATCTTATTAGGTTATACAAGAAGAAAAATAAAACCATTATTTGAGTTCAAAGTTTGATATAAAACATTAGTCATTATTTTAATACATTTTGCAATATTTCATTATATTTCTCGAGTTACAACTTTTATAATGTGTCATTTTAATTGAAAAATTATGTAATCAAATATATTTTTAAGATTGAGCTAATTTTTAAATTAGCAGAAAATAAAAAATATGTATATAATTATATAGAAAAATGGTTTAATATATTATTCGAAGGGATACAAATAAGGATTAGAATAGTAAATTTAAAAGTGATACATATAATAAATAGTGTAATATCCGGTCCGTATCCAATCCGTTTACCCCTAAAAGATCCTAAAGAGAACAGTAATGTTCCTTGTGTGAAGCCCCTTATAATACGTGGAAAATTCATGTCTATGTCAGTGTTAGAAATTCAGGAGCCGTGGTTGGAGGTTTGGTTAGAGACTCTCAAGGAAATTGGATTACGGGGTTCACATTGAACTATTGGCAGGCTACTACGACTACGGCAGAAATTGTTGCCATTGTTGCTTGGGAGAGGAGATTTCAAAACGTCAATGTCGAATCTGGCTCCTCTAAATTAAAGCGGTGGAGTTAATTATGAACCCGGTCAATAGCCTCCACCCTTTGAAGCATACCATTTTGAAATGCAAAGCTCTGATTGAGAGACCCTGGTCTTGCTCGCTGAATTTAATCCCCCTGGCAGCAGCTAATGGATGTGCCGATACTCTTTCTAAATTTTGCACTTTTCATGATCCCCCTTCTTTAGTTGGGAACATTTTGTTTTCTGATTGTTTATGAGTTAGTTTTTTCCTTGTTTTCGGCCTTTGGGCCTTTTCAGTACCCAAAAAAAAAAAAAAACAAACACTTAATTCAATGCCCCACTTATACCACTGTTTTCAGTTTGTTTGCAAGAAGTTTGAGGAAATTTTCTGGAGGTTAAAAACAAACAAACAAGGATTTTACAAAGTAACTACAACTCTAAAAAGGTTACAAAATTGTTTTTTATCAAGTTTCTGTAAATATTCGACTTATGGTAAATTACTAAATTTTTTGCATTTGACAATTTAAGTTTACTCTTATGTCGTATTAGATGTGACAATGTCCTTTACGAGAATTTTTTTCTTCTCAATTTTATTTATATTTTATATAAGTAATAGGACTTGAACATTTCCCAGACATTCGCAATAGTATAATTACTTTTAAACACTAATTAAACTTCTAATTATTAGAAATATAATTTAATATTTTCTCTTTAAATTAGTATTAAGATAAGCGTCCCTCTGCAATGAATTCCTGAATTCGCCACTAGACATGAGTTACAACTTAATTATCTAATAAAATTGATAACTTCTAGAAATTTAATTAGTTTAACGTGCACATGTAATATATGCACTACTCATATATATCTAAGTTTGAAGAAAAAAATTGAGTTTTGGTAGTTAAAATTCATCTATTCTTCCTACACATTTCATCTTTCATGATCTTAAAAAGGCATATTCTAGATGAGCTCTTATAGAACAAATAATAAAATAAAATGAGGTCTTCAAGTTTTATACTAGATAATTTTTTCTATAACCTTTTTGAAAAGACATCAATTTTAACCTCCTCGTAATTTATCCCCCGTCAATTCTATAAATTTAAAAACCATTCATCCCAAGTATATGGATATGTAGTGGGGAAAATTATCAGCAGGGCACAAGAATAATAAATAATTACGAGGAGGGCATTGTCAGAAAATTAATTATCAAAATTCTGTATTTTTGGGAATTATTTACCAAAACAGTAGACAATTTTTGCTATGATATGTTTGCCATTGTTGTCTTATTCACACTTATTATATTGTCTTTATTAACTAATCTTATTACATTCGCACCAGTTTTAAATAAAAGAACAATCAGGTTATAAATTCTTTTGTATAAGTCTTAATTGCTTGCAGTAAAACTGGTACATATTTAAACATCTATAAGCACATTCATGCATTATGGTACTTGGATGAATTTGGTATCTCATTATGTTTATTTAGCTTAACTTCGAATAAAATGTTTTGTACATGTGTAACATAGTCGTGTGAACATATTCTATAAATGTGGGCTCATAATAAAGTTGTTTTATTATCTTACACTTAGATATTCACAAAGTAAATGATCGATATTGTATTTCGTAAGTTACTGTATGGTTAAGTATTTGAAGATCTTTTTATAAGATTTGGGGTCATAAGTGATATTAATTTAGGTGAATTTGCATTTTTATTTTTAGAGAAAGAAAGTGATGGAGTTGTGGTGACCATGCATGGTGGGTGGGGGGGGGGGTAGGGGTGAGGGGTTTAGGTGGTTGTGAGTTTGAGATTATATTCCTACAGTGATAAAGTTAAGGTAGAAACGCGCGTGGGCAGTGAGAGTAGTGGGGGGGGGGGGGGAGGATGCATGGGATTGGGCAGTTATAAGCTTGAGTTTATATTTTTAAAGATATAATATTAAGGTAGAGCCATGGCTGGTGGGAGTACGTAGGGCTAGTGGTTGTGGTTATGGCTTGCGTTCAATTTTAGAGAGAGAAATTAATGGTATGATGGTAGTTGTGAGTTTGGGTAGGAGTGGGGTGGTGATGAGTTTGAGTTTTCATTTTTAGGGAAAGAGTAATAAAGTTGGTAATGGCCATAAGTGGTCGAGTAGGGGTGCTGGTGGAAGATTTAAGTTTCCTTTTTAAGTAAACACTACTAATGACCACTAAACTATTAACAAATTCTACAAGTGGTTACTATATTTCAATTTGTTACGCCCGACCTATTAGACTTTTAAAAAATACTGCTAGTGGCCACTCCTTCAAATATTTTCGTTAGTTTTTTGCGGGAACCATGTCACGTGATATGTTAGGGGCATTTAAGTCTTTTGCTCTTCTTTTTCCTACGGCTACAACAACTCAACTTCTTTTTTCTTATCTCATTTATGATTAAAACACACAGAGCATAAAAAACAATGAAGAGATTTTAGGGCTTTGTTTACATTGATCAATATATATAGAGATAACACGGTGGATTAGTCACTTAGTACATATGGAAGGCCTCACGTGTCAGTTGAAAAGATGTATAGTGAGTACATACTTCATTCTATTTTTTTATTTTTTTATTCTAGGGTTTATAACATGTTCAAGCTTTACTTTTCCTGATTCTAAGGTTTTTAGTAAAATATTCTACCCATTGAGTATATATTTCTTATTATGATTACAGGATTATTTCTTTCTGTAATTGATTCTAGGGTTTTCTACATAGTTTGTAGGGCACTGTTTTTATACATATTTTCTGTTTTATGTTTAATTTTGTTTACACTTCCAATTCATAATTATTGTTGACATAATATTTATTTATTTTCATATTAAGGAGACTTCATCTTTTTTATAATCTTTTAAGGATGATGTTCATACATATTTTGTTTGATGCTCTGTTTTTTTTTATTTCAGTAAAAAGTTCCAATAAAGTCATAATGGCAATACACTATAGTGGAAAATTTGATAATATGGATGGTATATAAGCTTATGTTGGTGGTACTATGAATTTTTTTTGACTAAGTGGATCCTGATTTCCTCTTTATACATGAAATTTATTTGATTGCTGAGGAGTTAGGGGTGTGAGTAATTGTTTGTATAAACATCATGAATTTCTTTTACATTTAGTATTGATAGAACTTGCAATTGATAAGGACGTTATCATAATGACTAAATGGGTTCCAACTTATAGGGTTATAGATACATATCTTAGTCATACCCAATTCCTATAATAGTTAGAACCATTATCCATATAATACCTTATTTTTGTGAGTAGTGAAGAGGAAGTAGATGATGAATACGAGGGTGATGAAAAATAAGAAGTTGAGGGTGGGGATGGAAATATGGGTGAGGGAGTAGAGGCAGAGGATATTGAAGTGCAACAAGAGAATAAGATTGTTGCAGCTCCCAGTGAGATAAAAGGTTATAGGGCAAATAAACCATTAATTAATTTAAAAAAATCAGAATTTGATGACTCTAATGAGTTAATAAGCCTAGAATCACATTATGGGAATAAAAGCGAGGATGGGTGTGATTAGGCAATTGTTTATTTCTTTTACAAAGTTTAAACATCGGTGAAACAATACTCTATTTTGTATAAAAATATTTTGATTTCACTACAAATGAAAAATAGAGGGTGTGAGCTAGCTGAAAACCTCCATGCAGGTGGATGATATATGCTTTAAAAGAAAACATTTTTTTTGATAATTTGCAAGTGAAAAGAAATACACCAATTGTAAACATGCTACCAAGAATAGGAATTACCAATTAGATTGCACATATATATCAGGCTCAATTTGCATCAAATCCTAGTATACTGTGGTTGTCCTTGAGGGGGGTGATTAAGGAATAACAAAAAATGTTCATATCTAGTGGGCAATTCTTTGGAGCAAAGAGCAAGCATTAGAACTGTTAAAAGGGAACCAACCACAAGGAACAATTTAATTGGATATAGAGCTACTGTGCAAAAGCGAAAATGTACAATTTTAAGTCATTTATTATTGTCCAGATTTGCAACTCATTTGCATATTGTGTACTAACTATCTACATTATTAACTATGCAATGTAATGCCTAATTCTACACTTATAGTGCACAAGGAGGAATTAGACGGTGTTCATAAATTCAAGAGGTTGTATTGTTGCTTATGGCCTATAAATGAAGGGTTTAAAAAAGGATGCAAACTATTCATTAGAGTGGATGGCTGCTTCTTGAGAAGACCTTTCCCAAGTCAATTGTTGATTGTAGGGGACATTAATGCCAATAATGGTATGTACCCATTTGCATAATTTGGTTGAATGTTGGTTTTATTTTCTGATATGTAATGACATTGGTCAATTAATGAAACTTAGAAAATTTCATTGCATTTCATAAATATTAGATATTTCATTGCATTACATAAGCTTTTTATTGCGTTTGACAATAACACTTGCTTTCTTTGTTATTTAATAAAAACCACACGAACACAACACACACCACAACCATCATCCACCATTTCATGCCATCTTCTAACTTAGACTTTATTTATCCTTCAATAATCCACAAGTATAAGTCTTCCCAGATCCAAAAGTCACAACCAATATGCTCTGGAGACTTGAGGAACCTCCCTAGATTTTTGGGAATTTTTTAAGTATAAACATTTGATAACTTACCACAGAAACACTAGACATGTGGCCTCTTCACACTTCTATGTTTTTCTAAGTTACAATATATAGGTATTTCTTCAAATTCTCTTTATGCTGCTCAATTTATTCTTTTTCTCTTTGTTCTCTGTTTTTTTTTGCTCAAAATGTTTGTGGAAATGTTGGAATGGTTGCATAGAAATGTTTAGGGGGAATTATAGGGTAAGTTTTAAAGGGATTTTTTTTTTTTTTTGGGGGGGGGGGGGGGGAGGTTTAATTTGAAGTTATAATTGTAGAGGGAAAGAATTATCAATTGGTATTTGACTAAAATACCTTTAATTGGATCATGTAATAGTTACATGACTCAACTAATGTTAGATTTTAATGGTTCGATTTAACAGAATGACCACTGACAGTACTCTTTAAAAGTTTAATGGATCAGGTGTAACAAATTGAATATTTTGGTCTCTGGTAAAATTTGTCAATTATTGAGTAGTCATTGGTGGTATTACTCTTCTTTTTCTTAAGAGAAAGTAAACATGTAGTGGTGGCCAATGTGACAATAGTGAAAGGTGGGTGGCTACTGGCTAGAGTATGGTGAATAATTTTGGGGATATGAGTTTGTTTTTTTTTAGAGAGAAATGAATTGATTAATAAAATTGAAAAAATTGAATTTAAGGGGCAAAATGAGAACTAGAATTTTCAACAAATTAACTTAAAAGGATAAAATGAGAATTCGAGTAAAACAATAGAAAAGGGTAAAATAGAAATAAATAAATTATGTTTTAACCTATTACGTAAATGAAAAATAATATGTGCCCTTAAATGTTAAAGATACTAAATATGAAAATAATGGATTCTTATATAAAAAATGTGACATATTTAATGCACGTTAAGGTCCTATTTGGTGGAGTTTTTTAGTTTAAATTTTGAGTTGAGTTGAATTTGATTTTTGTTGCAATTTTTTTCAATCAATTCAAAATTACTCATGAAAAAAACTAGAAAAATAATCATAATAGATCTTATTTTATAAATCTCAAATATATATATATATATTTTTTATCTAATTCTAATTTTTAGATTTAAAATTACGGTGTTTTAAAAATTTTATGAAAGAGAAAGTAATGAAATAAATTTTGAAAAATGGAAAAGTAAAGAGTTTATTCTTATACTTCGGCTCCGTTTGATTGTAAGGTGGAAAAGGAAAATAAATTAAGTTAGTTTCGGTGAAAAAATGAAAAATAAGTTGAGTGATATATTCTTGATTTTTAAAAAATTTCATGAAGAAATTTTCTTTGCTTGGTAGTGAGTAAAAAATTTTCACCAAAAATATAAAAAGATAAATGATAAAATTTACTCATAAAATGAGCAACATCTCTCATCTTATGTTCTATCTTTTCACACAAACTAATTAATTTTTTTTTCTTTTTTTATTTGTGCAATCAAACGGAGCCTTCAAAATATGTCTTTAGGATACAAATAAACACGCCCTTCATAAATAATGAACTGTTTTTGCAACTTTGATAATTATTTTTCAAGAATACACTCTAGTAGTACGTAGGTAAGTATTTATTGTCTTATTAGAAAGAGAAGTTTTTTGCAGATATTCCATCTCTCGGAAGAAAACAAACTAGAGACTTTAATTTGTTCAATATTTATTCTTCCCCGTAATCAATAATAATGAATATTTTTTTCACGGCAATAATTAAAATTTAATTACACGTGATAATAATGACATAACAGTTTTAGAGTGATTGACTTTGCCTGGGAAAAAGATATACCAGCAGAATGACAAAAACAAAGCAAATATACAGCCATTTTTGCCATAGTAAGTTAACGGGGGTGTGAACCGAACCGAGTGGCTTGACTATTTGACTGGCAATCCAAGAGACCACCTTGCTTTCTCAACATCTCTAACTCTAACCGAAACAGAACCGACATAAAAGAAAACTGACCAGTTTCAAGAACGGTTTTAGTTCTGTCTCTGTATATCAGCTATTTACTACACAACCAAAATATCAACAAGAACTAATTAAGAAAACAGAATTTCAATAGGGGGCAGGGCAATCAAAAAAAAAAAAAAAAAACCTTTGCAGTTAGCATATCATGATATACAAAAAATGAGAGTCAAAAACTCGATTTAATCTCATTTACATTTTCAAAAGTGTTTACTTCAGCTCCAAAAAAAAAAAAAAAAAAAAAAAATTGAAACGCCGACAATCTTATAAAGCAAAGAAAAAGCAGAGCAACAAAAATGTGCAGGTATACTAGGTACTATATAGCTTCAGCTTTTAAAGGTTTGCTTTAATACGAGTGTTGGTTGTGTTGTTAGGAATCGCCACCTCTAATTTCTGCACTTGACTGAGGAAACGGAGAGTGGGTAACTGAAGGTATTAGCGTACTGAAAGGAGAGGGTGCGGCCATTGGCGAGTGGCTTGCCCTCATTGACGAGGCAGTCATCGTACTGTAGCCGCTTGAAGATGTGGGGGTTGATGAGCCGAGCAGAGCTGAACCAGCCACACCTTAGATGGATGCCGCGGATATCACAGCCGGTGGTGCACACGTTCATGATCTCCACTGTGTAAGTGGGTATACCGCTCGGAAGAGGAGCAGTGGGGCCCTGGCTAATCACTATATCAGATTTTGAACAAGTGTCTCCCCAAATTCGGTTTGGTTCCACTTCGTTTGCTGCTGCATAAAGAAGGTACCGACAAAATAAAAAGGAAAAGCTTTATATTTAATGCGTGAAAGAGATATTTCATTTCAGATACGAAGAGGAAGAGGAGGAGGAGATGCATGGCAGAGGCAACACACGCTGAAAAGGCTATATTTTGCTTTGTTTACCTACTCTACTCTATTTTATTTTATTTTATTGTAAATCCCCACGAATAGGGAGATGGGGGCCCTGGACAAACAAGGCTTTTCTTTTGGACGATAAAATACAAGGCCCAAGAGGAAAAGAGAAAGGGACTAATCAACCTAAAAAGCTGATTGCAGGAGATTGATGCGCTTTTCCTTCACTTTCCATTACCTACCTTTTAACATTTCCAATAAACACGAATTGGCTAACAAAGCGCAGGTGCAGGTGATGCCTATTCCTCTTTTCACCAAGATTTTTCCTATGCATATGCATATTCCCAAAGGCAAAGTAGCTCATTTCTGTACCATTTGCCAGCTAGAGAAACAGATGACGGTTCAAAGCTAATTTACGCAGGATGCCCATCTACAACTTTGACTCGTTTATAGAAAAGATATTATTTAATTTAAATGGTTTGGCATTTAATCTTAATTTTGTCTTTTCTTCTTGTTCTACATTTCATTAGCTGTGCGATACGCAAGTAGAAAAGGCCAATTTTTATTATAGTTTCATTTTATTTTAATACCAATTTATTACAGTTGACCCTAAGCAATATATACGTACAGGGACAAAACTTTATGAAAGATTCTTTTTGTTGATCTCTTATCTTACTACTATTCTTCATTATTCAACGCATTCTTTTACTGAGAATAAAAGAAATATTATTCTACATCTTTCGTAACTAAGAAATTTTTACAATTTATCCAATATCATATGGTAAAATATAAATTTAACTTGTATTGTGTTATATAAAGTTCAAAATATCTCTCCAGAAATAGCTACACAATAATACAAGTAAACATTCATGTAGGTTAACTTATTACACAATAATACAAGTAAACATTCATGTACGTTAACCTATTACACAATATAAGCATATTTATTGAAATTGCAAAACAAAGATTTATATCCAAATTGCCTATAATTTAAAATGTTATAGTATGCATGCTAATCAGGTCAAGCATTACAATAACAAGAGAGTAATGCTTCAGTTAAAATTATTACTAATAGTAAATACCTTCCTTTATTGATTACTTAATTAATTATTTTATACAGTTATAAAAATTGAACTTGTGAGGATCTAATGAATAAATCTAGACACATCCCTAAAACAATTCCAAATACCTATACTTGTTAAGTGAAGAGGCAATCATCTAAATTTCAAACTATATATATGTATAGATGATAAAAGAAAAAATATGGTTTCAAAACAAATTAAGAGGGCCACGCCTCCCCTGGGTCACAAAGTACCCAGCCGAGGAGTAGGAGCCAGCTATTATATAATGGAGACGTAGGCGACATCTGATCAAAGGTGGCGTTGTGTAGTCGCATACGACGCAAGAACTTGCAGATAGTCTGCGTATAAATGGGGGAGGGAGGGGGTGGCCAGAAAAAGGCGATGGAGAGGACAACCGACAGAAAGTGGAATTGAAACGGATACGGATATCACTAAGAACCTCATTGTCTCTTTTATTACACACACAACCCACCCCACCCCCAAAACAAAAAAGCTGGTTGAAAATTTACCAAACTAGGGTTTCCTAGCTTACCACGACGGAGAAGCTTCCGATGGGGACCAGAAACTGTTTGGTTGCCACTCTCAGGCATTATTGTAGCCGATTCCATGGAATTACGACCGTATTGCCCACCTGCTGTAAATAAAATAAATAAATAAATAAAGTAAAAATTAATGGAAGAATCAAAAGGAGATGTTAACTGAGTTGTTCAATCAATAAAGAAGGCAAAGAACAAGCCGAAAAGCGTAATAAATAAGAAATCAATTTACTTGTGTCGCGGAAAGAGAGACCACCAATAAACAACAGCAAACCTACCGGGACAATAATAATAATAATAATCAAAGAGATGCATGTTACAAATTATTATATACATATGGCGGTGGAGAATAAGGAAAGGGAATATCAGTGAATATGTAGCAAGTTCGATGAACAAACACCTGTATGACAAGCAATCATCAGTAGGATCACCGATAATGTCGCCGCAACAACAGCGATTAATCGCCTTAATGATAGACTAGCCTTCATCAAATCGAAAGGAATGGAAGCAAGGCTCATAGGAATCGCCGAAGATTTTGAAAACGGCAAAAATGTACTGATAAAATCTGAAGGATTAGACGGAGAGAGAGACTCGATCTTTGACTACAAACGTAGGGGTAAAATGGAGCTAATGAATCCACTCGTACAGAATCTGCACCGAAGAGAGAGATATTATTATATAAATACGGAGGAAATGATATACAGACATCGATACACATCAAATCAATCAGGAAAAAAAAAACTACCGCCGAATGGAAAATACCAACTGGTTCGGATTAGACTCGCACGAGTTTACTGGCCCTAAAATGTCCAAATCGACGAAGATATGTCTCGGACTAAAACAACTTGTAACACAGCACGTGAATTCAAACATTTACAGAAAAACAGAAAGTGAAAAACTCATGCCTGAAGCCCTCGATTATATAACTAATTGATCATAATAGGAAAATTTTCCGACATTTTCCGGGAAAAGCATTGAGAAGAAATTTTCCAGTTTAAACAAAAGTAGAATTGCTGGAGTACTGAAGGAAGATCAGAGTAACACCATTAAAATGGAAATCAAGCAGAAAAAATCAGTCAATGAAACGAAGAACTGAAATAGCATGAGTATGACCAGAATATATATATAGAGAGAGAGAGTACCACACGCGAAACTAATCGACAAACACAGCTGCAACATTAATGCTTCAGATACGAAAGAGAGACAGAAATTGCAGAAAAAGATTGTCGAAAGCCAGAAATAAAAAAGCAGTAGACTCAGATAAATGAAGAAAAAAAGTTTGAATCAATGCGATGTGTGCTCGAGATGATACCTGTAAATCTTCGGTTGATGATACTGCAATCGAGAATCGCAGAATGGGGGGGAGAGAGAGAGACAATCAGCTCCGGGACGCGTGCATGCTTATTTAGAGAGAGAGAGAGAGAGAAAAGTGGTGTTTTAATCTTTACACTCTCTCTGCTGCTGCTGTGTCTATCCTGTTACAACAGTGGAATGTTGAGCGTGTCTCAAGGATATATATAGAGAGAGAGAGGTATTAAACAATTAATCTAATCAAATTCAAATAATTATATATATATATTTATAGTAAGTAAAATGGTCTACATTTAAAAGATTACACCACGTGGCACATTATAATTTACCCCGATCTCTTGGATTTCTTTCCATAATATATCTCTCTTAATTTAAAAGGTTTCCGTTTTAATTTATATTTCTAAATTAATTAAAACGATTTTCCATTTTAAAACAATTTTCTATTTTAATTATGAAATTGTGTTTACATTATTTAATATGTAAATAAAATATCGTATTCTCATATAATCTTATGACGTCCCTATTATAAATAAGTTAATATATATTATTATTATTGTCTTGCATTCCGCTTCTTTCTATCATTACGAATCTATTCATACTCGTTGTCATAAGTTAAAACACCATGTTTATAAATATATATATACATATCAATTTTTTTCTCAAAGATGTAAACAAACACAAAGAGAAATGTGTATAATTATATATCTCAACTTATTCTTTTAGCATCCTTCAATGTTTGTATCAATTGGAGTCCTTGGAAATTGGGTCAGAGAATGTGAGTATTAATTGCGTGTTTCCATAAACTTGAATTAGGCGTTTTACTATGCTGCGAATGTTTTAGTGTTTGTAGTAAGAAGTTTGACAGATTTTACTTTACTCCGGTTATTGAACAAAGTTTTTTGAATGTATCAAAGTTAATACGAACTTTCTGTATTGTAGTAGAGTGGATTGGGTGTTTTTTTTTTTTTTTTTTTTTTTTGTAGCTACTACTGATTTGCCTCATTTCAAGTAGATTATTATGTCTATGCTTTTTTTCTTTCACTCTCTTTTTTCAGTTATGAATTTATACATGCATGCTTCTTTTCCATTTTTATATTAAAAATTATATATATATATAATTAAATACAAAATAATTTATTGTTTTTTGATTTTTTTTTTCTCCCCTTAGTTTAATAGTCTTCTAATTAATAAATTTTCAACAAAATATTTATCTGAGAGATATATTTAAATCTTTATGATGATATATAAACAATCTTATGTATAACAAGTCCACACGTGGGTCATAAACCGGTAATAGTGAAGAATGAGTGAATAGTAATTCGATTTCAACCATGGTTAAAGTTCACGTGGCAGCGGTAACCATAGGTAGTTGTCAATGTTTTTTATTAAGTGGCTGATGAGGAGAAATGGAATAAAATGAGTGATGAATAATTGCCACCCCACACGCACATAGCGTACGTGTGACACCTTCTTTGTCTCCTATTGTACGTGGTCCCACCACAATCCACCCACGTGGCCAATTGACGATAAATGATTACTGCGGTAGGAGTGAAACACGCGCGAATAAAAAGCAAATGCCGATTTTTACTTTTAATCTTCTGCTTTATGCATGTATGGGTAGTTGGGTACCAGTATTACCGTGCTCTTCCTGCGCTGAAAAGAGTATATATAATCTAAGTAATAATTATAATTAATTTTAATAATATTAGTTAAAAATATTATTTTAATGGTTTAATTAAATTTTAACAACTTTTTAATTAATTTAAATTTTGTTTTAAACAAAACGGAGAGAGAGATTATTTAAATCAAAAAATTATCTTTTAATCAATAAAATTAGCTGGTCACTTATTTTTGTTATTGAAAAATATTGTTAACTTTAATTATAAAAATAATATATTTAATTATTAATTAAAAGATTGGTAAAATTTGATTGTGCTATTAAAGTAGCGTTTTTAACCAACCTTATTAAAGTTGATGAAAATTGTTATTTTAATTATATCATTGGAGATATATTGTTATAATCACAGTTAATAACATTCTTTAATAACCAAAATAAGGGACCTACTAAATTATAGTATCGGTTAAAAGAGAATCTTTTCAAATTTAAATAATATTTTTTTCTTTTTTTTTGAAACAAAATTCAAATTAATTAATTTATAAATAATTAATGTAATGAACTCCACAAATTTAGTTATTGAGAAAAAATAACCAATGATGCAACCTCCATTATTAACTTTGATAATTTACTAAATAAATAATCAAAAATTTTAATTATTTAATTTTAGTTATTCCATTAAAAATACTTTAAGGCATTGTTTATTACCCTTTATTACTTTATCCTTTTTTAGTGGATCGTTATTAATAAAATTATATTTTTATAGAAACTTAGGAGAAAAATCTCTCGATTTTTCACAAAATATTCAAGATAGTATCAATTACAAAGTAAAGGATTACCGACTTTACACTTAAACAAGGAGGAGGACAAAATTTGGCAAATTCCTTTTATGCATGTATACCCATACTTAGTTATGGCATCCGTTTCCTTTTATTATTTATTTTTAGGGACAATTAAAAAAAGGGTCTTATTAGAGAAAGATTTTCACACTAAAGCCAAAGAATATTTTTTTTGTAAATAAAGTGCCCATTTTTTATTTTAATGATAATATGACATGTGTTTTTTTTTATTGTAAAATGACATCACAACCCTTAAAATAAACTAAAAAAATACTAATATGTATTAAAATATGGACTGCAATATAAACTTTGCAGTCCACATTTTACTGCAATATGAACTTTGCAATCCTTATTTTTGATGCAAAGATCATATTGCAGTCCATATTTTACTGCAATGTGAACTTTGCAGTCCATATTTCTAGTGCAGAGTTCATATTGCAGTCCATATTTCACTGCAATATGAACTTTGCAATTCATATTTTACTGCAATATGAACTTTGCAGTCCATATTTTTTGTGCAAATTTCATAAAGAGGGGTAATTTAGGTAATATATAACATATTTTTATTAATTAAATGATATTTAAATTTATTCAAATACCTTAATTTAAAATATAAAATAAAATAGGCCTCTTACACTAATTACCAATTAAAAGTAAGCCCTTCATTCAAAAAAATATTATTCATTGGATTTTTTTGTAAAAATCAATGTATAATAAGACCTTCTACATAATTTCTAGTTATTTTTAACATGTTTGTGATAGTTTTGCAATTATTCTTTAATTCTCAACTCAAGTCTCATTGCCTTTGATTTCATCATACATCTGTGCCATTTTTTCCTTCTTTTCATTGTTATTTTATGACTGTGTTTGACTCATCGAATAGAATTATTTAATTCTATCTAAAGAGGATAAAACAATCACGCCTCTTATATGAGATTAGTTAATCCCTTTCTCTCAGTAGGATAACAAGTTTTTAGTGGGATAAACAATCTGTCCGGATATCCAATCTCGATGAACACCAAATATGGGTTAGGTTAAAGTTATCATAGCTCACCCTCTTTTCCTACATGTTAAACACAAGTTATATATATATATATATACTAGGACATACATGTGCTATTTAACACGGTGAAATAAATAAGATCTAATAATAAGATAAAAAAGAATAGCTTGTGATGAATCTGAATCGATAAATATCAATCAATCTATTTTCAATCTATTGTCTAATCTAGTCTATTTTCAATCTAAAGTCCATAAATATCCTATAGATTCTAAATCCAATACACCCTCCTTAGTTTCATTTTTTCTCTTATTTTCTTTATTATCTTATTATTCTTTTCTTTATTTTATTATTTCATTTCTTTTATTTATGATGTATTATGTTTAATGAATAAAAAATGTATTATGTTTTAACGAATCAAAAATATTTAATTCAAAATTTTACAAATTGTGTTTTCTCTAGCTATGAAACTACAATTTAAAAAATAAATAAAAATATTAATAATAATGGAAGAAATAAATGAAACTAAAAAATAAAAAGAAAATAATAAAGGAAAGAAAACAGAAAATTAACAAGGAAGAAGAGGAAAAAAATTAAAACAATACCAGATGGAAAAGATTAATAATAAAGGAAATAAGATATTAATAAGGAAAGATTAATAATAAAGGAAAGAAGAGAAAAAAAAAGTAAAAAAATTAAACTAAGAAAATATGGAAGAAAGGAAAAAAAATAGTAAAGATGGAAGAAAAATAAACAAAGTAGCTGCAAAGTTTAAGGACAAATAAAAACTGCAACATAATAGCCATGTTTAAACTTAAAAACGTTGACGCTTTTACCAACAAAAATGTCAACTAAGTCGACGCTTTTAAGCCTAACAAAATTTATTAATAGACATTGAAATTTCGAATTAAACGTTGTATTCAAAGGATCACAAGCCTATGCGCCAAAAAAAGGGTAAAATTATAAACAAAATATTTAATGTCTACTTCAAATGTCGCATTCAAATAAATAAAATGTAAAAAAAATCCAATTTATTTCAGTCTTTGAATTTGAATTTTTCCAATTTTATTTCAGTCTTTGGATTGAATCTTTGCATAAAATAGCATTTTTTTTTTGAAATGAGCAAATTGCAATAAATCAATTCAAATCCGCATACAAGAAACTATAAATAAAATTGGGAGGTGACAAGTCCTACCATTCCCGACCAGACATGGAAAATGCAGCTCAAGCTAACTCGTGAGTTACATTATTCGCTGATCTACAAACGAAATGTTGTGTTAAGATACCGCTAGAACAAGCCTTAGCACAAGCGTAGGACTGACCGGACAATTATGCGTACAATAATTAAAAAAACAAGCACCACTGATATTCAAGCAATACGAAAAACAAGAGACTAAAGAACAAAACAACTAACTAAGTATGCAAGCAATTAGGTGGTGTCGGCAAAACTGTCACTATTCTACCGGGTAATAGCTATTATTGATGAGACCAATTTTAAGTACAACGCACAAAACAAACCCTAACCACCAATTTGAGCTCTCAAATATACTATATAATCTAGCTAGTAAACAATAACACAACTCATGAATAAACCCTATGACAAAGATTATATTTATAGAGTATAAATCATATGGGTTTAGAATTGCACAAAGCCAAAACTTACAAGAAATTGAATAATTCAAATCCAACTAAGATTTAGACAATACAAAGCCAATTAAGAATTGGACAATATAAAACCTAATAGGAATAGAATTCCTATACAGAGTCAAATCTTTAATTCTCCACATTGGCGATATTCCACAAGACCTCAATGCACTACATCATGATCAACTCATCGAATAAGACCCTATCACCCATGTCGGTCCTTTAGGACCACTGCATCCCCGAGGGGCATCAACACCGAAGGACATTAACCAACATCGAGCAATGCTCAAACTTGTCTAATGGGACAACCTTTGTCAACCTATCTGCCAGATTATCTTTGGTACCTATCTTAACCAGATTTACAACACCGTTTTTAATAATTTTTAGGATGAAGTGATATCGAACATCAACATGCTTGGTTCTTCTATGACGAACTTGATTCTTCGCCAAGTGAATTGCACTCTGACTATCACAGTGCACTAGGGGTGTTTTCGGTTTCGGTCGGGGTAGAAACCAAGGTACCCCAAACTCAAATCAAATATAAAAGTTTGGTTTCGGTTCGGTTTCGGTTTCCAAATCTTTGAAACCCAAACTCGAACCAAACTTTTCGGTTCAGTTTCGGTTCGGTTTTATTCGATTTTGACATATGTTTTTTTTAAATCAATTTAACATAAAAATATAATAGTAATAGTAATGTAATAATGATTTATATTCAAATTAAAGTGATTATTTTTTAGAAACAATGAGCAACATATAAATACCATATTTTCTATTTAATTACAATTTTGTTTGTACATTTATAAGAATGAAACACATAAAATAAAATTATAAATTATTTTTCTATCATGTATGTGATAAAAAAATCTTAGCATTATACAGTTAATTAAATAATAAAGGCACGCGCTAATGACTATTTTTTTAAGATTATCATAATATGCAATTAATAAGAAATATATTCTTATAAAAATGTCATCTTTTTTGTATTATAGTAAAATTAACGTGTGCCCTTAAAGTATATATTAACATTTTTTTTCTTATACATAATTCAGTTCGGTTTAGTTCGGTTTTAGACTAGTTTACCCCAAACTCGAACCAAACTTTTCGGTTTCGGTTCGGTTTTCTTGTTTTCGGTTTCGGTTTTTTTTCGGTTCGGGATTTTGCGAATCGGTTCGGTTCATTCGGTCGATTTTCGGATTTACTTTAACACCCCTACAGTCCACTACCATTTTTTCTGACTTCAAACCAAGATCATTAACTAAACAATGGAGCCATACGGCCTCTTTGACTGCCTCCGTTACAGTAATATATTCCGCCTCCATGGTAGACAACGCTACCACACTTTGAATCATCGACTTCTAACTCAAAGGGCCACTACCCAATGTAAACACATAACCCGTAGTCGATCTCCGCTTGTCTAGATCGCCGGTGTAATTCGAATTCACAAAACCCTCAATAGTTGACATTCAAGATTTTTCAAATACCAACCCTTTGTCCATCGTACCCTGTAGATATCGTAAAACCCACTTAACGGCTTGCCAATGCGATTTTTCAGAATTCGCCATATACCTACTAACAATGCTCACGGCTTAAGCAATGTCTGGTGAGTGCATACCATAGCATACATCAAACTCCCAACCACACTTGCATAAGGAACTTGAGCCATATACTCCACCTTTTCTTTGAAGCTAGGAGCCATCGTAGCCGATAGTTTGAAGTGCGGTACTAACGGGACATTCACTGGCTTTAAGTTTTTCATCCCGAATCGAGCAACCACTTTCTCAAAGTATTATTTTTGTGTAAGACACAATTGTCCCTTTTTCCTATCTCGCACGATCTCCATCCCCAAAAATTTTTATGCTCAACCTAAATCTTTCATCTCAAACTCCTTTCTTAGTTGAGCTTTCAATACATCGATCTCCACCAAGCTCCGAGAAACAATGAGCATAATGTCAACGTATAGGAGTAAATATATAAAATTGTTAGATTCGAGCCTTTTGAAGTAAACACAATGATCAAATTCGCTCCGAGTAAACTTCTGCGCGATCATGAACATGTCAAACCTTTTATACTATTGACGCGAGGACTGCTTTAATTCATACGACTTTTAAAATTTGCACACACTATTTTCCTTACCAACAACTTTGAATCCCTTCGGCTGAGAGTTTTGACATCAAGTTGTTCAAGTTTGAGATCAAATTGTGCTATCATAGCCAACAATGCTCGGATCGAGGTGTGCTTCACAACCGGAGAGAGCACTTCATTATAATCCACCCTTTCCTTTTGCGCATAACCTTTGGCTACCAACCTTGCCTTGAAACGAACACCGGGCCCTAGGTTTCTTCCTTTTGCATATAACCTTTGGCTACCAACCTTCCTTTTGCACATAACCCACTTGCACCCGATAGGTTTTTTCCCTTCAGCGAATTGGATAGTTCTCAAGTTTGGTTAGCAGAAATCCTTAAAAGGATCACAAGTGTACTCGGCACCGTTATCTGACCTAAACACTCTAACTTTTCTACCAATCTGGTTCTCAACCATTGCCTTCCACTTTAAAAATACATCAAAAACTTGGTCCTTATGTTTTATGAGATAGACCCAAGTTCTCATTGAGTAATCATCAACAAAAGTCACAAAGTAATGATTTTCACCCAATGATTGAGTCTTTGTCGGCCCCCAGACATTCGTGTGCACATAATCAAGTGCTCATTTCATGCAATGTACCGCTGTCCTAAACTTTACCCGAGTCTATTTTTCAAGCACACAATGCTCACAAAACTCTAGTTTAGAGCTTTTCGCACTCTCAAGTAGCCCTTGCTTACTTAACACCGTCATAACCTTCTTCCCAGCATGACCCAATCTCATATACTATTACCTCGTCGTGTCAATCTCTTCAGTCATAACCGAAGCAAACCCAATTACTGTGCTTCCTTAAAGAAAATAGTTATTACACTCATTCTTTCCTCGCATTATAACTATAGCCCCGGAGAGAACTTTTAAATTTTCACCCTCAAGTATTACACGATACCCATTGGAATGAAGAGCCCCTAAAGAGATCAAATTATTCGTCAGATCAGGAACATACCGGACATCACCAAGAGTACGTACCACCCCGTCGTGCATCTTTAGCCGGATCGTACCAATCCCTATCGTTTTATACGCATAGTCGTTACCCATCAAAACCTTGCCTCCGTCAACCTCGGTGAAAGTATGAAATAATTTCCGGTTTGGGCACATGTGATACAAGCACCCACTATCCAAGATCCATTCGCTCGAAAAGCTAACCCGTGGAGTCACAACCAACATACTCTCGAAGTCCTCATTTTTTGGTGCCGTTATCGCGTTTGCGTTTTCCACCGCACCTTTATTCTCTCCACCGCCATTGGTTCTATTTGGACACTCCCGATGCACGTGTCCAGGTTTCTTGCACTTGTGATAAATTATCTTACTCTTGTCAGTCGGTCCCCGAGATTTTGATCGCAACTTTCTTCGGTTTCCCCGCTTCTTCTCATCGCTTCCCCCTATTGAATAGCGCATATGAGTTGGATTCTCCTCTCTCATTCAAGCGCTTTTCATTAGCCAAGATGGCTGAGGATATCAAATTATAGGTTATGTTTTCCTTCCCATGAATAAGTGTGGTGGTTAGATGATCATAGGATTTCGGGAGCGAATTAAGAAGCAAAATTGCCTTGTCCTCATCATCAATCTCGACGTCTAACCCCTGCAAATCTGAGATTATCTTGTTGAACTCGTCGAGATAATCGTTCATGAATGTACCCCTCAAAAATTCATACCGGAATAGCTTCTTCTTTAAGTACAGACGATTCTCGATACTATTCGTCATATACTGATCCTCGAGCTTCTTCCAAATTATCGAGGCAGATGTTTCATGTATCACATAGTACATCACGTTTGGAGTAAGGTGTAAACGAATTGTACTACATGCCTGCCTATCGTACTTAGCCCAATCAGCGTCGGACCACTGATCAGGCTTAATTTTATTCTCCAACAATGCTCTGTTCAAACCTTGTTGGACAAGGATGTCGGACATCTGACACTGCCACATCACAAAATATATCTTTTTCCCGTTAAATCTCTTTATATCGAATTTGACCGCAGTCGTCACCTTAGGAGCAAACGCCCCTTCAAAGGTGGTGTATCTGCCGCCTTGGCACCCCCATAAGATGTACCAACAGTAGTCATCTCTAACTATCACACAATTATTCCAAGGAATAAACCTTCCTCTGATACCAAATTGTTGTGTTAAGATACCGCTAGAACAAGCTTTAGCACAAGCGTAGGACCGACCGGACAATTATGCGTACAATAATTAAAGAAAAAAGTACCATTGATATTCAACAAATACGAAAAATAAGAGACTAAAGAAGAAAACAACTAACCAAGCACCCAAGCAATTAGGCGGTGTCGAAAAAATCGCCACTAATCCACCGGTGATAGTTATAATTGATGAAACCAATTCTGAGTACAACATACAAAATAAACCCTAGCCGCCAATTAGAGTTCTCAATATTATCTCTCAAATATACTCTCTAATCTAGCTAGTAAATAATAACACAACTCATGAATAAATCCTATGACAAAGGGTCTATTTATAGAATATAAATTCTATGGGTTTAGGATTACACAAAGCCAAAACCTACAAGAAATTGGATAATATAAATCCAACTAGGATTTGGACAATATAAAGCCAATTAAGAATTGGACAATATAAAACCTAATAGGAATATGATTCCTACACAAAGCCAAATATTCACAAAACAAACACTACATTGGTTAATACCATTCATGTAGAATTTACAATCATTAATAATGAGACCCAAAGAGGATAAATCATTAGCATCATTATTCAAGGCTTGAACAAAAAACTTCGAATCGGACTCGACCACAACTCGGTCAATATCCTGTTTTTTTATCCATAATAAATCTTCTTGAATGGCCATTGCTTCAGCCATGATAGGGGAGAAGACTCGCTAATGCAGCCATTAATTGCAGACAAAAAAGCTACGTCGTCATTCCACAGAACACACCCAAAACTGACTTTATTTTTCGTGTTGGAGACTCCAGCATCTACATTGCATTTAAAAAAACCCGCCAGTCGTCGCTGCCACTTTGAAGTTGCTTGTTCCGTCTCTGTTAAAACTGACTCTTATTTTTCTTTACAAGCTGCTCTCCAATCACTTAGAACCATTTTCGCTGCATAAATTAGCTTGGATGGCTCCTGTTTTTCAGCTCTTCAAACAGTGGCATTTCTCTCGTTCCAAATGCTCTAGAACAAATACGCTAATTCCTCTATTTCTACCTTCGAAAACCTGCTAATTCCTTCATTCCACCATTGAAGAAAACTTAGACAACTTGCAGAAAAATCACCCAGTTGAGATGCACGCCAAATTTCTTTGACGCACATACACTTGCACAATACATGGAATTCATCCTCCTGTACCGTTTTGCACAAAGAGCGGGTCAAATTTGGAACACGACACTCCGCAAGCACTGCAAATGTTGGCAGGCAGTTTGACAAAGCTCGCCATAAAAAAATTTAATTTTCGAGGGTAATTTTAGCCTCCATAGATACCCCCAATCAGTCTTCGATAGTCTTAAAGCATTGTGAATTATAGTCGAAAGAAGGTTGTAACCGCTTTTAACGGTATATTTGCCATTGTTATTGAAAGCCCAGCTCCATTTGTCATATGTGCCCGTTTTAAATACTGGAGTTTGAAGGATGCAAGCTTTATCACGCTCACAAAAAAGCTGGTTTAAAATATTCAAGTTCCACATTCGAGTAGCCGGGTCAATAAGCAAACTGACTTTTGACGCTTCATGTTCGACTGGCATTGGTGTTTCTATGAAAGGATTCAGTGCATCATTTAGCCAAGGAATATGCCATATATTAGTCTGATTTCCAGTGCCAATACTTTTACGAATACCGGCTTCAACTGGCTTTTGAGTGGACATAAAACTCCTCCATGTGTGACTAGGATTACTTCCTATGCCTGCACTTAAAAAATCAGCATCATGATAATATTTAGCTTTGAGAATTCTCGCAACCCAAAGAGTTTGGATGTGAAATAAGCCTCCAACTTTGCTTCGCAAGCATTGCTATATTAAAATTATGCATTTTGCGAAACCTGAGCCCCCCATTGTCTTTACTAGCACACAGGAGATCCCACCTCTTCCAATGAATACACTAGAGTTGGCCCCGCCCGAACTCCATCAATATTTAGTCATCATACGCTCAATATTTTCACAAAGAGTAATAGGAATTAAAAACACGCTCATGATATAACTTGGCAAGGCTTGAACCACTGATTTAAGTAAAATCTTCTTACCGGCTTTAGAGAGAATTTTATTTTTCCAAGAGTTGATCCTTTTCCAAGCTTTTTCTTTTTTAAAATCAAAAACCTCTTTCTTGTTCGTGCCAATGATTGATGGCACTCATAAATACTTGCCATGAATCATGCACCCTATCACACCCAAAATGTCACAAATACTTACACGGGCTTCATCTTTAACATTTGAACTAAAAGAAATGGATACTTAGCAAAATTCACTTTTGCCCTGAATCAACTTCATAATAATGCAAATAGTCCTTTATATGGTTTCTTTCCACCAAATCAGCTTAAAAGAAAAAGAAACTATCATCTGCAAAAAAACAAGTGCGATATTGAGGGAGCCCCCTTGCTACCCTACACCCATGAATCAAATCACGCCGCTTATAATCATAAATTATAGCCGACAAGCCCTCCGCACAAATCAGAAATAAATAAGGGGATAACAGGTCTCCTTGTCTCAATCCCCTTGAAGGGACTATAGGGCCGACGTTACCATTAGCATTGACAATCGTATGTCTAACAGATTTAACAAATAACATGATCAACCGAAACCAACTCTCGTCAAAACCAAGCTTAAACATCATATTCTTTAAAAAAAGCCATTCGACTCTATCATACGCTTTTGTCATGTCTATTTTCAAAGAGGCATAACCCATCTGTCCCCGAGTTTTACATTTTAAATATTGCCATGTTTCATAAACAATCATCACATTATCAGTGATTAGTCAACCCGGCACAAAAGCACTTTGATTATCTTATATAATACCATTAAGGACCAATTTCAATCTATTTGCTATCACTTTCGTCATAATTTTAACAATCACATTGCACAAAGATATCGGCCTCAAATCTGTAATTTTCAAAGGTTGCTTGACTTTAGGAATAAGGACTATAGATGTTTCATTAATACCTGCAGGAAGTTTGCATTGATTCAGACACTCCAAGTATGCCTCTATTACACGCGGACCAACCTTGTCCCAATAATGTTGGTAGAAGCTTGGATTTAGACCATATGTCTTTGTATCTTATTAAAAAAAATTGCAAAACGGACCTTGCTAGTATGAAAGTTCTGTAAAAAAATTTAAACTTACGGTCAATTTCTCACCACAAGTTTGAGGAAGCTAACCACTTTCACTCAAATTCTATCTTTAGTAAGAAAATAAAACCTATTTTATTTTTTGCACAAATTCACCCATCTTATATTTATATCATTATTAAATTTATCCATAACTAATTATGAATAGATAATGCTCACGTACTCCTTTAAAGCTATAAATATTAGTTCCCATAAAATAACTAAACCAAGCAACGTAATTTTCCTTAACTTCATCTACATTAATTATTATTTCTTTAACCAACGACTTCAATAAATCAAGCATAAAAAATGTTTGACGATGCACAATGACGCTAAAAAAATTTCCACAACAACACGAAGTAACAATAAAACTTCTTTCAAAAGCAAACTTGAATCGTATTTACTTTTGCTCTTCTAAAAAAATATAGGTATGCCTCTCTATAATTTTTTTTTCTCTTCCACTAAATTTGTACAATGTACATACACATTTTTACTCAATTATACTTGTTATTAAGGCATAAATAGAAACACTTGTAGATCTATTTGCTAATCAAAAAGAGCACGTCCCCCACCCTAGTTTCACTCCCTCACATATGTACACACTTCATGGCATATTATGATTATGTCTCTTATAGGAAGGCATTGTTTTCATCAATAGGTGTACAATGAAGGTTAGAGAGAAGCATATACCTATGTAATACATATATTACTACACTGGTTAAAAAATATTATTTAATCTGATCAAATACAATTAAGAATAAAAAATATTTTATTGTAAAATTGAGAGGACTGATTTTGTTCCAACATAAAAAAATAGAATTCTTAATCATTTTTAAGATATCCAAAAACTAGAGTACACAATTAATTAAAACATAAATAGTAGCGGATTACACATAATTAGAATTTTGAAAAAAGCTACAGATTTTTCTTGTGGAGTGCTACTAAAATATCTCTGACTACAATAATTATTTGTGCCTATGACAATTACATCCATCATAGATATGACTATGGATTGGCTTATATATCTTATTATCATAGCAAATTATCCATATTTATGATGATCCATTTATAATGTTAAAATTTGTTTCATTAATTCATCATACTTATAATATTTTTATTAACTTTATATAATATTTTTTAGTTTTGGTTAATACCTTACCCATTGATATTAGAATCTCATCTCTTACATGTTAAGAAGCGCCTCTCTTGACATGAATTTTATGTAATATTCGCCACAAGGTATCCTTAAACTTTCATGAATACGTTATGCCCAATCCATTATTTGGTAAAGAGTAATTAGTTTAATTGCTAACATAAAATAAATAACTTAAGATTTTTTCTAAAGTGGAAGTTAGAATATTTTATACATGGGCTAAAATGTTAATAATACAAAGATAGGATAAAATGATGTAATTATTGAAAGCTTAATTTGAAACTTGATTGGCCTAATTTAAATGTGTACGGAGCAATTGTCCGTGAGTTTTGTGAAAACTAACGGATGGTTAGTTCATCATTTTTCTTTTAGAATAGTCAAAAAAGAAAAAAAATACTCTATTTATATGTTATGATCAATCCATTTTTAGATTAAAAAAAATACTTAAATTAACTACTAAAAGTGAATAATTACTTAAAGACATTTTTTTCGAAACAAACGATTGAACCTTTGACATTCCATGTGAAATATCACATTTTTAACCACTTAAGTTTAAGTCCATATTTACTTAATTAAAGACATTTTTTAAAGTCAAATTTATAATGTCTACATGGGTTAAATTGTCAATAATAAAAAGACGGGGTAAAATTTGGTAATTATTGAAAAGTCATTTTTTTTATTTTTTTATTTTGAAAAATTAAGGGAGGTCTAAGTCTCTCCCTTAATCTTACAAATAAAGTAAACCACCCACCAATTGCCATGAGTCGAATTCTTGACCTTCAGATAAGGGTGAAAAGTCAATTTAAAAACCAATTAACCATATTAACGTGTGGTGGAGAATGTCTGTAAGTTTCTTGGAGACATTCTCCGTTAAGATTTACACTTTAGAATATCTAAACGGAAAACCAATATTAAGATTTACACTTTAGACATTCTCTGTTAAAATTTGAACGGAAAACCAATCCTATAAATCTGAACGGAAACTTACACATAAAAATATAAAATACTTCAAATAAGGTGAGAAATGGTTTTCCGTTCAGATTTACACTTTAATATTTATACAACTATTGGAGATATTCTAAGCACATAAAAATATAAAATACTTCAAATAAGGTGAGAATAATCACCAAATTAAGAAAAACCCAAAAAGATATTCCAAAACTTAATAATAAAATAATGTTTCCTAAAACAAAAGTCTAAAAAAGTGTATTGAAGGACATACTAAAACATAATTGAAAAGTTTTATGGGTGGCTAACTTATTTGCAAATAAATATTTCCTGAACGACGAAAGCGTATATTCGAAATTGTAAACGACGTTGAATCATCAAAAAAGGGAAAATTGTGCTTTGATGCTATGAGATGAAAATATTTACAAAAACTGGTGTCATAAAAAATTATTTATTTATAATAATTACAAACAAACACAAATATGCAAAATCATTATTGTTACATGATCTCCATAGTCTGCCCTTATGAGTTAAGTATGTTTAAATAAACACGGCGGGTTTTGGTTTCGACAAATTAAATTCGAGCAGGGTTTGGGTTCAATACATTTAGTTTGTTTAATCCAACTCAACTCAACCCAAATCATTTATTTTTAGCATTACCCCATAACGGTTTGAAATTCAAGTAAATTGAATACGGCTCAACCCAAATATAATATTTTTTTAAAAATACTGCATAATTTATAATAATAATAATAATAATAATAATAATAATAATAATAATAATAATAATAATAATAATAATGGGTAGGGCAGATTAGGGAAAGTTTGTGTGTTTACTAAAATAAACTCACTTTATGTCAACATTGCTTTACTGGCGCCAAAGACACCATTAAATTTATCTACGGTTCAGCCATAAAAAGCAAACTCATGAAAAATTGCCTTAAATAAATTTGCGAGGAAGAAAGAAATTATATACAACCATTAAAAACGAAAGAATTTGTTAATAGACTAAAAGAAAAGCACCTATACCTAACAATATTAAGTTAATACCTAAAATTGTGGTCATTTTCTTTCTATATTTCCATATATAACCGAAGAATGGAAAAGATTCTTCAAGTGTCTTAGGTCCTAAAAGTGCATGATAAATACTGCTAAAGCCCAATACTGCAGAGGAAATTAAATGAAGTACTCCAGATACAAAGTATGGAAAAGTGCCTATAATTTCCCGGCCAGGACCTACCCCCCAACCATTAGTAGCTAGGTGGGGGAGTCACACTCACTTTAAGCAAGAGAGAGATTAGGGCTTACACCGATAGGTTGTTCGGCGAAGCAGGTCCTCGAACCTCTCTTTCTACGCTCATTGGGTCGAATAGGTAGAGAGAAATTCGACTCGTGATTTTCAATCAAGACGATAGTTGTGACTTGTGAGAGAAAAGAGCTGATAGCGGGAATTTTGGTATGAAGAATGTTGAAGGGTAAAATGGTCATTATAAAAATTCTAAAAATGAGTTATGCTATAATTGTAACTAATATTCCTCAAATATAATTACTTTTCTTTTGCGCCTCATTTTTGTAACCTATATATATATACTAGATCGTAATCCGTATTAAAAGTACTACCAACCATTCAAAAATCATCTTTAATCTCAGTCGCACATAAATTTATCCCCTTATACATTTTCAAGATTCAAAAACCATAACCTCTTATTATATATAGATATATCATATATTCATGGTCCTATTTAATTAAATATTTGGGCTAAAAATAAAATCATTCATTAGTTAGAATATAATATGATATGGTTCTTTTAACTAATACATAGCAGCCACATTTGATATGTCAATTTTTATGTCCAGCAAGAATTATTGAACAATAAAACAGTGGGCCATTTACCAAGTTACAAAAGGAATTGGATTTTGTTTAAATAGTCTTCTTCCCATAACTTGGCTATTTATTAATTTGCTAAATTCTAAACATGAATGTATTTGTTCTGTCCAAACAATGGAATTTGAATTTCTAAACCTAGCCCTAATTCTAATTCCATGTCATGTAAATTGGAGTTGCCAAGGAGACCCTCTTATAAATCTATGATGCATGCATCAATTTTTGTGATACTTATTGAAGACACGAAACCCATTGAGATTACAGAAGATTTTGAGGAAATAATGATACAAACATCATTAAACAAGGCACATAAGGTTGAACTAATCTTACAAAGATACACAAAAACAGAAACGAATGCATACAGGTAATCAGTGAAAGGAAAATCCTAGGGACCAACATCCCAATTACCTACAAAAAAGAACATTCCCACTAAAAAGGAGTGGAGGAAAAACTACAAAATAAACAAATCAGAATAAAACCGATTTAAAGTTGCCGGAAAACCTTCTCAGCTGCAGCAATTGTCTTTTGAATATCTTCAGAAGTATGCGCTAAGCTCGTAAACCCAGCCTCAAACTGCGAAGGCGCAAAATAAACACCTTCTTCAAGCATTCCTCTGTAAAACTTTGCAAACTTAGCAGTATCACTCTTCTTTGCATCTTCAAAATTATATACAGGCCCTTCTGTAAAGAAAAATCCAAACATCCCGCTTATATACCCTCCACATATTGCATGCCCGGCCTTTCTACCAGCACCGATAATACCCTCAACAAGTTCACTCGTGATTTTGTTCAAGTAGTCGTAGTTTCCGAGCCCACTCAACCGCTTAAGAGTGTGGATTCCGGCGGTCATAGCCAACGGGTTCCCACTTAAGGTCCCAGCCTGGTACATGGGTCCCGCCGGTGCCACCATCTCCATAATGTCTCTCCTTCCTCCATACGCACCCACTGGTAATCCTCCTCCAATAATCTTCCCAAGCGTCGTTAAATCGGGGGTTACGCCAAAGTACTCCTGAGCTCCACCATAGGACAGCCGGAACCCTGTCATCACCTCATCGAATATAAGGAGAGCACCGTTTTCTTTGGTGATTCGACGGAGGGCATTTAGGAATTCAGGTTTGGGCGTAATGAAGCCGGAATTCCCTACAACGGGTTCCAGGATAACGGCCGCAATCTCTCCTTTGTTCTTCTCAAAGAGATTTTCGACAGTGGCGATGTCGTTGTATGGGGATGTTAGGGTTTCGTAGGTGGCAGCCTTAGGGACACCGGGGGAATCGGGGAGTCCAAGAGTAGCAACTCCACTGCCGGCCTTAACAAGGAAGGGATCGGCGTGGCCGTGGTAGCAACCCTCGAATTTGATGAGTTTCTCTCGGCCGGTGAAGGCTCTAGCTAGGCGGAGTACACCCATGCATGCTTCTGTGCCTGAGTTTACGAATCGGACCATTTCTATACTAGGGACTGCTGAAATGACCATCTCGGCTAACTCGTTTTCTAGAAGACATGGCGCACCGAAGCTGGTTCCCTTTTTCATTGTTTCAGCCAAGGCTGCAAGTACCTGCAGGCAAAATGCTTGTTAGGTTGAATCATAGAGGCAATATTTGATGACCATAATTCTCCACTTCACTTCTTTTGATTTCCATTTTTCTCCCCATTTCCTCATATGAATTGCATTGAAATTTAAAAAAGGAAATGGGTACTTTGGCAAGTCTGCAAGTCCCCATTTCCTTAATATGGTCACTTCTAAGACCCATTTGCAAAGAGCGATGCACAATTATCATCACAAGAAACACCAATTTATATGCAATAAATCCATATATGAGATAACAGATATTTGAAGTAAAGGAATGAGAAAAAGGAAAATGAAGTAGAACAGCATAACCAAGACAGTTAGCCTCCCAAAGTATGTGGTGAACCGTGTCCTCAAAAAGGAAAGAAACGCGTCAGCTGCACAACATTCCGACATAAAAATATCACAAATCTGATTAAATATTGGGTACTGAGAGAAGGAATAGAACCTCATCATCTGCATGACCAATGATTGCGGGTCCCCATGAACCAACATAGTCTATGTACTCATTGCCATCGATGTCCCACATGTGAGAGCCCTTGACAGAATCGAACACAATAGGCTGTCCTCCAACCGAATTGAAAGCTCGTACAGGGGAATTTACACCTCCAGGCATCAACTCCTGCCAACCAAATTACACGAATCAATAAACCAAATAGTTTGAAAACGCAGGTGTGCTTCAACATGAGAACACAATCAGTGTTTTTGGAAAATAACAAATGAATATAATGAGAGATTGATATCACACAACATTAATATTCCATGGGTAAACGTAAGGCATAGAAGACTTCACTTGCAAAATGGACTAGGAGAGGATAAAATCATATGTACATTCCAGTGAAAAGCGCTCCAAATTTGGCTGGTGCAGTCTTTAATAGGCTGTCCCTAATTGAGAGTCACATATTTGTTTGGGGGCATGGCATAATCGATGGAACAAATATCATGACACTAAATAAGTTTGTACTCTTAATCATTCAAGAATCAAGATTGAAGGCCTAGTTTGGTATTGGTGCAAGCCAACTTGGCCTTAGCTTCTAAATCAAATTTAATGTGACACAAATATATAATTATGATATAGTAGCATAAGAATCAAATCCCAGCCGTGAGATTATATAACATAACGGGACAGATAAGTACAATTACTATAAATATGTGGAGTCCAAACAACACATTCCCAAATAAACGTGAACGACAAGATTCTCTACGAGTAATAAAAGTCAGAAAAAACCTACTTTTAGGTTCAATTTGGACACGCTGGGGATCAAAAGGCAAAACACTCAGAATTATCTTTACCAACTACAATTACGAGGGAATGTAATCAAACTGAGGGGAAAAAAGGTAAATATAACGAAATGATAAAGTAAAATTGGAAAGCAAATGAACAGAAAAGGTCTTTGATTCACAATACATATTACATGTAAACAAGGATTAACCAAAATTGGGGACGTATATTGATGCCCGAATATTAAGAGAGAAAAAAAAAACAATCAGAGAGTAGTAGTAGTAGTTACCTTGGCAGCGTTGAAAGCTTGTTCGGACTTGGTGAGAGTGAAAGCCTTCTTTTTCTCATCTACAGATACTGTCATCATTTTAACACATCGGCCTGAAGATCGTGATCGCGATGAGGTGAATTTGGGTCTGTGAGAGAGCTTCGATGGCCATGATAGCCCAATCCCTGCCATTTCTCTCTCTCTCTCTCTCTCTCGCCGCGGCTTCGATTTGGAGATAATAAACAAACAAAACAAGCAGATAAGAGAGAGAACTGACTACCTATCCATTCTTCTTGTGTAGACGCTCGAATACGTCACAAGTACCTTTTTCTTAAATTTAATTAAAATTATATTTTAATATTATTTTATTTGTCACAAACACTACCTTATTATATTATTTGACGTTAGGTAAGTGCTTAGCAATTCATTCTCTTCATATCAGTTGAATTTATGTAAATACACTAATCTCTCATTAGGTAGGTTTTAGTAGGTTTTATTTGAAAAATATTTCAGTAATCTATTATATGATATTATGTGAGTTATATTACAAATAAAATCTCTCTAAATAGAGCGAGTGTGTGCATCTGTACTAAACCTCTCATTACACGAGCTTTAAGGGGTGTTAGTGATTAAAAATTTACCTTTGAAGGTATTTGTGACATATATGATAGGAGTAAAAAACACCACCCTTCTTCAAACCATCTTTTTTGCTTTTATGCATCCGCCCTTTAAGTTAAAACCAACCCCCAACCCCCCACCTCTCTCTTGGTGGCCAATAATTACATTGTTAATGGTTCGGATTTGGATTGGATTAATGTGAATCTAAATTCATGTTTGAAAAAAAAAAATTGATCGAATCATGTAATGGATCACCAAAACATCTATCCATATCCAAATTTGTTCAAATCAGATGTAATCCAATCCATTTAAAATTTTAATTATATAATAATTAGTTTGTAAATATATAAAAAAACAATAGAATTAATATGAAAGATAAACTTAATAACAGTCAAATTTATTCTATTATTGTAAAAAGAAACTTATTTATTACTTTTTGGGTTATATTTGTTTTTTATGAGTGTATTGATAATAATGTGGTAAATATAAATAATAATAAGTTTAAGCATAAATGTATATTTTGGATCGGATCGACATAAATCCATATCTGATTTGTTAATTTTAGGCCTAACGGGTTCAGATCGGATTCAGATATACAGATCATAAATCTCAATCCATATTCGACTAAATGAATCAGATTCAGGTACAAATCCAATCCATAGACAGGCCTACCGATAATAACACCCCAAAATTTTTTATAACACTTTATACTTACTTACCGAATATTCTTACCATTTATTTTTATCAATATATATTATATGAATTGTACATTTATAAAATTCAATAAAAGTACAACCTATATAATACACCCCATAAAAATATGTGGTAAGAATCATAGATAAGAAAGACATTTTTCAATAAAATAATATGCACATTACTAATTAGCACTATATTTTTATTAGAAACACTTTATATTAACCACCAGCATACTTGCTAATGGTAGCGCACTCCGATGAGCGTTAGGCTAGACTAAGAGTTTCCTAAGTCAAATTATGTTATGCGAACAAGAATTAGTTGAAGTACACGAAAGTTAGCCTAGACACCGTGTAGATGGGAAGGGGGAGGGTCCCCATTCTCACTAAATATAATTATTGTCAAAAGTATTTAATACAAATTATGCATGAAAATAATAAATTTAGGGTGATTCTATTTTCACCCCAATAAAACTTCGTTTTACTCCCACTTTTCATTTAATTTTTGAGTACGAGTATTCGGCCCTTCAGGGTCGAGTATAAGCATATTACTTCATACTCAGAGACCGAGTAAGTTATTATCATATTTATATTCAGCCCTTAAAAATCGAACAACAAGCCTTTATTCAATGTTAAAAGATCGAATAAAAAGTTTGAATAAAACTAAATATTATTAAAGGTAAAAATAAAATGACTCTAAATTTATAATTACTTTGAGAATAAATGTAAAGAACCACAATCTCAAAAATCAACCATTATTACTATACCGTGTTATTACTAAAGTGTACCAAATTTTGGTAATAGCACTGTACCGATTGGTATTGTACTGTACCAAATAATATGGTACGGTACTAGTATTGAAAATCAATATCGATAATATATTGTACCATACTTAAATTTTGGTGCGTACCATGTTATATTGTGCTGTACCGTACCGTACCATACCAATCGTATCATTAATACCAAACATCATTTTGTTTATATTTTAATATCAAACACCAAAATAATACTAGTATACCACGACAATTACCAATAACATTTAGATCAAAAATTTAGATTTGAGCTAATCAAAGTTTCACTTTCACCATATCTTAAAGTTTTACCGTTTCACTCACAAACACGCCGCCCCCTCTCTCTTCTACACCTTTTTCTCTATTCTTTTCTTTAGATCTGAAGCCGACAAATACCTACGCAGCACTACCACCTTACCACCATCATACACAATATCTAATTTCAATCATTTCATCTACACTCGCTCTTTCTAATTCTATCGGACCTATTTAAATCTGTTTGAAGTAAATTTCTCATTTCTCTCTTCTATTTTCTTTCCCTTTTTTTTGCTATATTCTGCACACTAATGATGATGAATTTGCAATTTAAATAACATATACACCTATCATTCAGCTTACCTTAATTAATCAAAGACTAATCCTATTAAACTTTAAATATCAAATATTTATCTTCATTTTTTTAATCGAGTTAAACTTCAATCATTCAACTTTTAAGTATTTGATAGATGTGTATGTGTTTATTATAATTTATAATATAATAATATTTATGCATGGTTTAATTTTTTTGGAACAATTGATGGCAAAAACTTAATTTAAAGGTAAGTAAAAATAATTTAATTGTTTTGTTTTATAAAAAATATGCTTACTTTTGATCGTCCACTTTTAGTTTTATTTTCAGAATTGATTTTTTTGTAATGTATCGTATCACACCGTATCATCGGTATATCGAAAATTTGGTATGGCAATAATAATAAATTTTGGTGTACCAAATTTTTAATATAGTATATAATACACTCGGTATAATACGGTATGGTACCCAATCCACCCCTACTTAAATTAGATGCATGTATATGTTGTTTTCTCCAATACGCGCACCACTTGTTTTGACCTTATGTTACTTGCAACCAAATATTAAACCGTCATAGGACGATAATTAGACGTTTGTCTTAATTCCTCTACATTGTCAAAGGAGGGGCCACATTTTTGCAATCGACACTTATTTTCCACCATAAATTTCTAAACAATGTTGCATATTAAAAAAAAATTACAACTAATATGACCGACCAATGTTGTATAATCTTTAATAACCACTTTTTTGGTACTTGTGACATTTTATATAAATTTTTAATACATCCTCGGGTAATTAACTTATGTAAAGTGTCAATATTCATACCCAAATATATAAACAACATCAACTGTTTAACTTCATTATTATTTCCCACGTCAATAACTTTACGAAGTAATATATCTCTACTTGTAACACCAATTGATAGACAAGATATATTGCTAAATACCACCTCATATACTACACTTTGAACACAGTGTACAATCATTTAAAGCATGCGCAATAGAAAGCAATAATATGGAATGCCCTTAGCAACCACCTTTCCTAATCCAAAATCAAACAAAAGGTTTACATCTATCCAAATTGCCTATTCTTAACCATAGGGATAAAAGAAAGATTATAAGGATACCATTAATTTACGGGCTTAAAATGCATTCTACTGCCGTTTGTTGTTACAGTTGCATCTAAACAAATATACACATAAACTAAGTGTGAACCATCGACATACAAAACTTGTCACTCCGGACACCAGCCTCAGCAACTACAAAGCTTTAAATTCCCATTCACTCAATGTCTTCTAATCATCTCTTCTCTACATTGGCATCCCCTAAATTACAAGTAAACAGTAGTGGGACACCAGAAGGTGAAAAGTCACATCTATCTGAAGCCCTATACAAATGCTACACCAGCGAGGCTACGCAGTTATAATAATCATCATCTGTAGTTCGAAGAAGGTTTCGGTTTCTCCAACAGCTTCACCTTATCAACCAACTGTTGGATCGTATTTGATGCATCCTACAGTGCGGTTCCAATCAAGTCACTACTTACATAACTTATTCAAAATCTGCCTCGAAAATTCAGAACAAATATAAAATGGAATAAAATAAATAAATTTACCTTCAACTTTTTTCTCAAGTTCTCCTCTTCTAGTTCTCTACGCTCCCGCTCCTCTGAGAATATACCGATTAAGCTTTCTTGTTCCTTGTTCAGTTCCTCTATCTTTTTAGTTGCCTCCTGGAGCTGATCAATTGAAGGTGCAGAAATTTGGAGTAAAACGCATAAAAAGAAATAAACTGGAATTCACACCCCTTAGCAAGATCAATTACCTAATAGATTCAAGAATAGTTATTGATAATGGAGGAAAATGATTAACACTAACTAACCTGAGCATCAAGTGATTTGGATCGATCTCTCTCATACTGTAGATCATGCAGCAGATCACCTAAAATATCTTCCTCCTTCCTTTTCAATCTATAGAAAAGGAGAAGAAAAAAAGTAACGGTAAGAATGAGGTCATAAATAACTGGAGGAGCAAGCAACTAGGTACAGTTATCATGTATAATATGAGGAGGAAGTCACAAACCTACCTTTCCCATAACTCACGATTCTCTTCTTTCAACTGCTCTAAAACTTGCAAATTGCAACTTGTAGGGTTCTCCCCATTTCGGGTAACATCGTTTCCCTGCCATGAAAAACAGCCGTAAAGATCAATTTTCTTTATTGTAACAATTGATCCATGTTATTTTCTCTTTGAATAATACTTTCAATAAATGGGTTAAAATACCAATTTAAAATTGCTTCTAGGAAAAAAATTATCATCACTAACAAAAGAACCATAGGCTCAAAGGTTTGTCTCAAAATCAAATAAAAGGTACATTATGAGCCTAAACCATTTATTGTAATACAAAATTAAGGTACCTTATAAGCCTAAACCAATCAATCTAATACAAAATTCTCTGATAAAGTATAATTATATTCTGCAGTCCAGACAGCTAAAAAATGCAAGCCGTAGATTTAATGCATAGGATTTTCAATAGAGATGTTTATTCAAGTGTGAAGGCGGTAATGGGAACAAGAAATTACCTTTGACAGCAAATTTGGGGTGTTTTGAACAGCAATTCCCGAGTATGCAGGCGATCCAAATGTACGAGGATCATCTTTCCTAGAAATATTGCGAGCAGATGATGCCTTTTGAGAGTTACCATTTGCTTGGGAATGAGGTGAGGGAGTTTGCAAGTCATCATCATTGATATCATCTGCAGAAGGTGATGATGGTTCTAAAGAATTAGATCTTCTAGACTTTGTAGGAAGCTTCCTCTTATTTTCTTTCGTACCATACAAATGTCCATTGTCATTACTATTGTCCGCAGTTTTGGGATATTGTTCTGATTCTCTTCTTCCCTGTTTGTGACTTTTATACGAAGCGAATTTATCTGAAGGAACCGGTGTCTTGCTTGACGCAGCATTCTTCTTTTTGTACTGAGGTGTATAATCGGGAGAAGACTCTACAAAATTACTATGCATCAGCAAGAGATGACAAATGGCGTTTCTGCAATTTTCTAACAACTAACCACTTGTGGATTAAATAAATGGAAGCTGGGAAGGACAGGTTTAAAAAGTATAGAATCCCCATTATACCTCTCTGGATATTTTTCTTATTACGTCGAGGAGCATAGCCAATTTTGTGACAGTACGTGTTCCTGAAGGAAGCAACTCTTAGCAGTTACAAGGGATTGAACCTCAAAACATTCCTCAAAACATTTGGTTCAAGTTAAATTGGTAAATTCACATATAGCAACTCAAATCATGCCAAAAGTTTGAATCAGAACATGTTAAACCCAAACTCTCCATGTGAAATTATCAATTTTGGATAGGAAAGAGCAAAAACTCGGACCAAGCGAACACTTGAAGAGCAAAGAGAGCAAAGACGAAGAGTGTACCAGTATATCTTTTGCATTTGTACCAAACGTGTCTCAAGTCTTGAAAGAACGGTTGTACGCTCAAACCCTTGTTTATCATGAGCTGGTTCAACGAAATTGGCTTCCAAAACACCTATTGGAAAAGGAAAGAAAAAAACCTGCTTCAAGATTGAATCTAAGGACACAAACCAATAAAACTTTAAATTCCAAGGCAGAAACAAACCTATAACTCCCCGACCATCACTTCCTGAAGCATTCCAAACCCTCCAAAATGGCTAACAAAATAAGAAAAAATCCCCATGTAAGAATTATGTAAAAGGTTGTAGCATTATTCTGTCATAAGGGCATTTAGGTCATGCTATAGATCATATATATAGGCTTGTCCAAAACATTAGCCATGATTTAAACCCATATGAAGAGACTTGTTAAGAACTATCTCTCCCAAAAGCTTAAGCTGTTAGGAGAGGGAACCGTAATGAATATCATGCTTAACACCCTCCCTCACGTGCGACCCCATACTCGCACGTGGAGAGCAGACAAATTTCGAATTTCGGATTAACAAATGGGAGATGGAGGTGCCAAGGCTTGAACCTTGGACCTCCCAAAAAACCAAACTCTGATACCATGTTAAGAACCATCTCTCCCAAAAGCTGGAGAAGAACTGCAATGAATATCATGTTTAACAAGACTTAATCAAAACAATTCCTCCCCATCAAATCCCTTCATAAAAGTATACCATATTTCACTCATCTACAACGATAGAAGAAAAAAATATGAGAAACTCTTTCATTGGTTCCAAGTTAAAACCCGCCAAAAGTCATCTCATCCAAAAGTTCCTTAGTAGTTAGTTGTTACACAACTCCCACCCTCCCTCCCTCAAATTAGTCTCTCACTCTCTCTACTCTACACTAGGGACATTCTATTTTGCAAAACAACCTATTGTTTTAGCAACCATGTAATCAATGCCAATGATCACTTTAGTTGATAATTGTGTTCTTTTGATATTGTTGTTTATAAAGCGGATAATGCTTCGTTGTCAATTTTCATAGAAGTGATATAGATACCATATTAATAGTGCTTAGTGCATTTCTCTTTTAACGCCAATAATCTTGTTTTTTTGCTCAATTCTTATTTTTTAACCTACTACTTTTTACTTTTGCACTGTACAACGCACAATGAGAAAGTCTTCCCCTCCAATCACAATCATTTTTACGCCCTACTCTTGTTCCAAAACTGTCAACTTGATTTCACCTACCTATTCCTACCTAGTTAGAAGTAAGCATTTTAAACAAAGAGAATAGCATGTTAGAGAGGACCACTCATGGAGGTAAGACTGTAAACAGAAAATAAACCTTGATGAGTCGATTTTTATGATAGACATTGAATCCTTGGACATCAATATGAGATTTTGCATCCTTCACAAACCCCACAGTTACAACAGCAACCATCTGATAACCCCAAAGTAAAAGGAATATTAGCAGCGAACAGGAGGACTTCTTTTACTTCGCCCGTTCTCTTAATATGAAATTAAAGTTAACCCCTTATTTTCATAATCATTAGACATTGCCCCCGCGTGCAGGGAAATCTCAAAGAATAACGTAAAAATGGGGGCAATGACTAATTTTTTTAAAGTAAACCTTTGACTTAACCCCCCATTTCTATGTAATTCTTCGAGATTCCCCCACATGAAGGGGTCATAGTCTAATGATTATAACAAGAAGGGGGGACAAGTCTAATTTGCTTATAAAGTAATGGGCAAAGTAAAAAATGCCCATAATTGAAAATACACTTTCATTCTGAGAAGCATTACATTGGTATCCTTTGGTACCCCATCTGCACCAGGCTGTGGGCGATAAGTAACCTCCTCGGTGAACATCATATCATTCACAATGTTATGGCGCTCAACATCTTTACCTCGAAGAATAATTCTGAAGCCAGGAGGAATTCTGAGATAGAGAATTGATGCATAACTCTGACAATTAAATGTACAAAATATTATTAGAGCCAAGCTTAAAAAAAAAAAAAATACTACATAAAACTTCACTGTTATTAACATTCTGATGCCCAGGACTCCACGGCTTAATGCTTGACACAATTTAAATCTCTGTATAACTGAGGAATACTTGGTTTAAAAACAACGTCTTGATTAAATTTACTCACTAGTGTTATGTTTCCTAGCTCCACTAATGGTATTTGCAAAAGCCAAAGTAACTTGTAACAAACATCACAAGCTGCATTAATTACCCTTAATGAATGCTTATATGTCAAGAAATGCCTGGAGTTGGGAAACTGTTGTGCCATTTTTATGTTCTTTTCATCTCGGTTAACACCCCTAATTTGGATGTCCTGCAAGAATAATATCACACAAGATTAATCTAGTATACTCCTGTCTATGAGTTCAAGAATGAAAAAGAAGAGGTGATACACAACATTGTAAGAAGTTAATGACTTACATGTTTATCAGTATCAAAATCAAGTTCCAACAATCCTTGATCATCTTCCCAAAGATTGTAGATGATTACGGTTGTACCATGCTCTTTCATCTGATTAAACTACAAAGAAATAGGGAGGGGGAATGTAAATCACAAACAAACAACAATCTGAGAAGCAAATTTGAGTGAAACATGTCAGCTATGCATACGGATAATTCCTAAATCTATAAATGATGAACATATGAGAGACAGAGAGGGCATATTGAACACAGCACAAAAAAGAACAAAAATTACCTGTCGGAGAAGATCTGCTTCATTTGAAAATGGAGACCATTTGATTATTGTTTCAACATTTTTATTCCAGTCACCCACAGATGATCGTATAATCCTGTTCCATTCTTGACCAGCTCTTTCGTAATCAAGCTTTTCATTTCAATTAATGCAATCAGTACAAATAGGAATCAATATATAAAAGAATATTTTATGACTACAATATTATTACCATGGGAACTACGATATCTTCCTTCCCAGTGCTCCTCAAAAATGTGTAAGACAGCAATCCAATGCTTTGCGTTGGCCTAAAAGTCAATATACAAACAACTGAGTTACTAATCATTAGAATAAAAAAAGTGCACATAACAATGGCAAAATTATCCCTAGAAATACTAAAAATGGGACTAGAGAATATATCCTTCGGAAAAGAGCAAACTTGTCAGAACATGAACAAAAACATTCATGAGAACAGCGACAGTCAATCTTAACTGAACAAGTATGTGTACTTTCACATAGAAGTCCATGTCAGAAAATGAAATTAGTAAAGATGAAAATATCTTAGGCAAAAGCTGAAGCAGGGATCATATATCGACAGTGATTATTCTAGCTTAACCAGCTGCTGCAGAGCATTATGTGAATGGAACTGAATCATACAGACAGGTTTCAATACTGTTGATTTGCACATCAATGAAATGCAAAAGTTATATTTCTTGTATTAATATATGAAGGCTATTTCCCTAATTGATTTTCAACAGTAGTCATCTAAGATGGTTTGGTTTACACACAAGAAAGTACAGTAAAATAACAAAAATGAAAATTGATTGCACTTTACTGTTTTCATTTGTTTTTTTTTTTTTTTTTTGGGGGGGGTGGGTTCCCATTTTATAGGAAAAGCAACATATACATGTTTCTTGTTTTTCTTTTTTCTGAAAACAAAGACCACTTAGCATTGCCAAACACCACGTAAACTACTAAGCATCTGAATAAACAAAAGCTATAGAAAGATAACTTTTACAAGAAAAAGTCAAAAACTCCATACGTGCAAAGGCTCATGTGAATTATTAAAACACCAACCTTTTTCCATCTTTCCCAGAACATCGTGAGAACACTATAACATCTGCTCCAAGCCTCATGGTACTAGTCTTAAAACCATTTCCATCTGGTGAAAAGGAGCACAACAATAAAGGGAGTAAAAAACAATTAGTACTTCAAAGAGAAAATGGTAGATACATCTCTTTCATAAGGCTTTGTGGCTTACATTGTCCAATAGTATCTGCAACTTTGCTTTTCAAGGAATATCCAAGAGACATGCATTGTCGCATTTTATCTGGATCCATCCCCCCACCATTATCTAAGAAGATATAGAATAAGCAATAAGTGGTCAAAAAAAAATTTAATTCTTCAACGTTTTGATGTTAGTCTTTTTTTTCTTTTTTTAAATCCAAACTTATAAACAACAATATATTAGAAGATGTGACCATCAAGTTCTGTAGTTGACCAGCTTCTACAGGATACAGAGCTTTGAATCCTTCAACAATCAGTGACCCAACCTAGTTCGCACTTCCTAACTAAATTATACTCACGCATATAAAAAAAATGCGAGGCTTCATCCCTTTTTTCTTTTACTTCAAAAACGGAAGGCAGCATCACATATGTGATATTTTAGGCCAAAAATACAAGAAATACAAACACAAAATCAATATTCATTTAACTACCAGAAAGAGACATAGGTTTTACAACTGAAATCTCACAACAATGAAAGCAGATTGGTTACCTTCAATACGCAACATTCTACTCTCATCTTTCTTGTTTTTGATCATATCAATGTTAACATAAGTAGCTCCATTGCAGACCTGATACAGTATAAAAGTAAATTGCAATTCGTGGGCAAAGAGCCAAGAGTGCAAGTGTTGCCTGCATGATAAACCCAAAGACCAAATACCTCATCCAAGGAATTGTCCAGAAGCTCTGCAAAAGCTGCAGTAGCATATTTAACATGCAGATAAAGTATGTTAGAGTACTACGATGGGTAACCAAAATAAAGTAGGATATAGATAGGTTGAGCAAACTTACCACCAAGAACCCATTGATGACTGGTTGCATTGGAGTGTAGGAACCTAGGATGAACCCTAACATGATCTATACCACCTGCAGATATGAAACAAGAGAGTTGAAGTGTTTACTCATGAAAGTTCATTAATGAGGATCTCAAAACTTCAACTATATGCAATAAACAATTGCATGCAAATTATAAGAGAATATTAGCACACATATTCTTAACTAAGAAAAGGACTCCGTATGACAAGCATTGCAAAAAGATAACCAAAGTCAATTTAACAAAAAATTATGAAGGTTATCCTTGGAGCATGAATCGGATCCTTCCAGGTCCAAGGTAGATGCAAAGGCTCTAGAAACACCCAGATGCCTAAATCAGATTAATTTCACTATTGTCTCTTGTTTTATATTTCTTAAGTCCAAGACTCGCCAAATGTGTGCCATAACAACAGCGGATGAAGGTTTTTTCCAGAACAGTGTGGTAGTTGTGTAACCATCGTTGAATTCATTTAAATTTCAAACTGAAATAAAATTGAAATACACACAGGGCATTCTGATTCACCCAATTCTATGCAATTTAGACCCATCTCCCAGGCAACTAGATAAGAAGTCAAACCAAATGGGTAACAACAATGAATCACAACTAGACTGATCAACGAAAACTGTGAAATGATAGCCAAGGTTTGAAACAATTTTAGGAGTTTGAACACAATGGAGGTCATAGCCACAATGATAAATAAAGTAACCATTCCTCCAAATTATTCATGTGAGCATTTAAATTATATATAGTAGTAAAATAATTCATCAATAAAATCCAAAGTCATTAAATAAAATTAGCTAAAGTCATTAGAGTTTTGAACACAGTAAATTTTTTATATATTTTTAAAAATCATAATTGAATACTAATGGACTTTAAAAGTCCAAAAAAGTCCTACAAATTTTAAATTGAATACATCACCCCAAATTAATTTATAATTTCTTAACAAAGAATTATCGAACAACTTGTTAACAATTAAAAATGATTATTCATTCTTAAACTTGCTTTGATGTATAAAGTTATAATAATCTCAATAAACCCTAATTCATACTCTTATAAAAATCCTAATTCAGTGAAAAAAAAACTATAAACCTTATCAAACATCAAAAGTTAATTTATTTAGTTTTCTATCGTACAATAGATATCCTTTCTCCTATACAATTTTATCATAATATTACAACTAAATCTCAAGCAAGTGATTAAAGCTAAATTGAGAAAATTATTACCTCATAAATCACTATTTTTAACACTTTAACTTTTTTCACATTATCACATTGTATTATTAAAATTAATTCAGTTTTCTCCAATATTTTAGTAAACTATCTAATTCTTCTATTAGTTAGTAAGACGTTTTGTTGAATGAATAAAATAACAAATAAATTAAAAACCAAAAATAAAAAGTTAGAATAAAACTTATATTTCATTTAGCATTGCTGTTAAAACTAAATACAAACTAAAGTCATTCAAATATATTAAGTAGTTGCTCTCATACCTTTTGTTAAATTTCATTTAAATTTATTTTCAATTGCATATATTATATTTTAGATTCAGTTTTAATACTATTATTAATTGATCTAGATGAGCATATTGCATGAGAATGGATCATACTCTTGCGGTTGGATACACAATAATTAAATGAATGGTCATAATATAAGTATTTTGGAAGCTGAAAATCATCAACCAACTAGTTTTTAACAAAAAAGAGAACATCTTTTAATCCTCTATTAAGGATGGGGAGTTTCCTGAAAACAGAACATTTGTCCACCTTTCTTTTCTCATTTTTCAAATCATTCTTACAAATTAGTGTAAACACTATACTCAACAATTATGGAGCATTTTCTGGCTTCCTTTCAGATTGTTTAATATGAAAATTTTCAGTGGCAAAACTTAGGGGGAGGCGATTTTGGATTCCATGGCAAAAGGAAATTTGGGCTAAAGCAGTAGCACCGCAGGGGTGCAAATTGATTCAGTGGAAAATACGGAAATTTGGGGAACATTTCCTGGAAAATAACACACCCTTATTCTTTGATAACAAGATGGAAATGATAGTAAAAACAATTGATTTTTGTGAGAAGTCAAATTTTTTTGAGTAATATGGTGAGATGTTCTCTTACTTTTTCACTGTTTCCATGGAAACAAATTCTTTGGGTGGTGAGGAAGAAAAAATTTCCACAAAAAAATAAAAAAAATAAATAAAGAATGGAGGACATCTACTAATAAAAATAAGTAGGAGATGGAGAACATCTCTTGCCACATGACTCAATTCATTTTCTAACTTCTCGCAAAAATCAACTGTTTTTGCCATCATTTTCCAACTTGCCATCAAACGGAGCCTTAGTTCATATTTCCCTCTACTAGAGTTTGCTAGCTTTGTCATTGCTGCAGGTATAAAAGAAAGAATCGAAAGCGAGAGATGGACCAGCATATAGAAAATGAAGTTATGGGTATTGTGTTCAGAACGATCTTTCCCAGAGTATCACTACGCCATAGATCAAAATCAAGGGCCAACACAATCCAAAATGGATGAGTTGACTTCGTATTGTTACCCCCCAACCCAAAACAGTTAATCATATCAGTATACTGGAAAGACATAACTCGCCGAAATGGACAAAATCTCAGCAACTGAGTCCTATTAATCGTCTTAAAAAGAAAATTAACCTTTTAAATATTGTATTGTACTATTGTTTTGTCTAGCCCGAAATCAAGATCCATTCCAAATTAGCCAACCAACCAATCCTCCCAAACCCTTTCTTTGAACCACGCACTAAGTTATGAGAAAATTACACAAGTTTGAGAAATTACTAGCGAACAATATTCTTTTACATCGATTTGCCTTGAAAGAACCAACTAAGAAATGATAAGAATCAACCAAAGACTAATTTGAATATGGTGGGTAGTTCCACAAGAGGGTCGAAATTATAGTTTGTATTCAAAACACAAAAGACTGAAAATCGTCAATATCCACATACATATTGGTGATAGTGGTGTTGTGATCAAAGATGCAGTGCCATATCCTAAAACCCAAACCTAACCTCTTCTATTGACCAACCTCTAAGACCTTCAAAACCAACTCTAGCAAGACCAACGAAAGGCCTTGGAGAGATGAAGGATTTCTGCGTAAATGATAGTCTTTCTCAGCAATAAATAATTGCAATCATTCATGGTGTCCGAGCTTAGCTATGGTATATATTAGCTACATCAGGAATTTCTAGACAGCAAAGCTAGACTTCCCTAATTCTTAAGGCTCCTTTCTCCACTCGTAACTAGCAGCTACAATGAAAGAAACAGGAACAAAAAAATACAAAATGGTAAATATCGGTTGAACTCGGGCAAGACTTCAAGCGCTATATTGAGTTTGACAATGACAATTCATATCAAAGTTAATTCTTAACTCATTATTCATTCATTATTTATTGGTAAATTGTATTTTACCATGTCAGTTAATCATATATTGGAAAAGTGGGTTGTCATAATATCTTTCAAAGACCTCAGGAGAGCTTTAGCACAATACATGAGTAGACGCCAGTTTTTTTGACAAAATACCGACAGGAATATGCTGAATAACAAATTATAGAGAAATGCATATCTGATCTTCTGGTTCTATAAAAAAATTGTGAGGGAAAGAGAATACGTAGGTCATGAACATTGAAGGAATACAGGAAATAGGGTCAAGAAATAATTTATTTTTTTTACGCATGTGTGAGAAACTGTATAGTCCTTTCTAATAACTAAATAGGACCCGAAGCGGAGGTCCATTTTTCAAGCTATCAGGTAAATAAGGATAATCAATTATCTTTTTTCATATCATATCATAAAGCTATAAGGCACAAACCCTAAAAGTAATAACACTGTAACAACTCAAACGTACTTGAAACAGAACCACAATTAAACTAGAAACAGAGTTAAGAATTACCATACAAGACACATGTATTTAATTTAACATGCATTACATTACATTTACCTGTAGACATATCCCAATCACCGCCAGTAGTTCCTTCAAAATCCCCAGCCTTCCAGAACTGCTTACACCCTCCCCCAATACCAATTCCATTCACATTGGCCGCCGGCGGAACCTTAGCGGGCAGGGGATCGAGAAACCCCGCCGGCAAAACCACGCTCAAGTCACTCATTTTCTTCTTCTTCTTCGTCTTGTTCTTCGAGGGAACACCGTCATTCGAAACCCTAGACCTTTTACCGTTAACTCGGACAACATCATCATCCTCGTCGGATGAGGAAGAGGAAGAGGAGTATGAATCGGAGTCGCTGCTACTGAGATCGATTACGGGAACGGGATGCGAAGGCTCTGTTCTAGGGTTTACTTTTGAAGGTTGTGAGTGTTCGATTGTCTCTTGCTTAATGCGAAATTCGTCCATGGCGGATAAGAAAATGGGAATGGGATTATTGGCATTCAAAAGGGTACCGAGAGAGAGACAGAGAGGGGGAATTATAAAAAAATAAAAAGGGGGGGGGGGGTGCTTGTGGGATTTAGACAGATTTTTTCTTCTTTTTTTTTTTCAGCGACGGATTTCCGAGTTTGAATACCATCGGATTGCATTATTGCAATGCGTCATCTACAGTAGTTCCCCACACGAGTCGAGCGACAGGCGGTTGGAGTCGACACTGGAGCGACGAATTAAACGAACCAGCTGGCTGGCTGGCTAATCAAACTTCCTTTCCTTCTCAATTTTATTTTGTAAAAAATATTCTATATCGTTTGTGTTTACACTTGACAAAACACAAGATTCTAAAAGCATTGAATCACAACTCATGTTCACAATGGGTTGGTAAGCTTTGAGATATTTAATCTTAGGTGATGAAGAAAATTCAAAGTTAAGGTTCTTATTTTCAAAAATAAACTTTAGAATTTTCAAATTAAATCTTTATTGGATATTCAAACTTAAAGGCTTTATTTTCAAATTAAATCTTTATTGGATATTCAAACTTAAAGTCCTTATTTTCAAAAATAAACTTTAGAATTTCCAACTTAAATCTTTATTGGATTTCACACTTTTAAAAAAAATCAAATCTTTTGTAAAATTCAAGAATAATTTAAGTGTTAATTTAGTGTGAAATTCGGCCAAAATCTTTTAAGTAATTATCGCATAAAAATCTTTGAAATCATTCAAGTGAAAAAGCAAGCAGAGGCAGCATTTTAAGCTGCAGACCTGTATGGACTTTTTCTAGACCTATCCGCGCATCAAAATTGCAGCCTTCATTAAGCTGCGGACCGGTATGCAAATATGCTAGACCAGTCCGCACATCAAAATCCTACTAAGTTATTTTTTCTTCAACATTGCTTATTTGTTTTGTACATCCTTGAACACACTTTTTCGAGGTCATGAAATTCATTGGATGACAATTCACCTTGAACAATTTTTTTACACAAGTTGCATAACTTTTTGAAACGAATTTTCCTATATAAACAAAACTATGCTCCTTATTTTGGCAAGCTTTTCTTTGAAGAAAAAATTGCCTTACTTCATATTTTTAAAAAACTTTTCCTTGAGAAAATTCCATATATCCTTTTTGAAAGCAAAAAACCTCCACCGCATAGGATTAGATTTTTCATGCCAAAGCAAGCGTTATTTATTTAAAGAAACAATCAGATCCCAAAGTGCGTGTGATTTGCAAACGGGGTTGAAGAACAGTGTGATACTGTGAACACCTCATTTTGCGACCTCCGTAAGAATCCTAATTTTCAAAAAAATGTACACACATGTATGCACGAGCATTATTAGATGCACACATACTTTGTACATGTGGCACAAGTCAAAGAAGAAAGCCGAAAAGACCCCAGATGAAAAGTTACAGAATTATCGAAAATGGCCAGAACCGAAAATCGTTAAAACTCCTGAAAAGTTGTGAAAGCAGAGTTATGCATTTTGGATCATCCTCAAACTTTAAGAGTTGTTAGACATTATCAAAAGGAGTAGCATACTCGAAAATCAGCTCAATCCGATTGTTGGATCTCTGAAAATTTTAAAAAATCATGAGTATGTTTCGGGTGATCAAATGGAGGTCTTATCGAAGTTAAAATGGACTAAAATTTGGTTAGTAGATAGGTCTTATCATGAGGAAGAACATATTAAAATTTCATCTTTGTCGAACATGGGATCCTCAATAATCAATTTGTCTATCGTGCAATTCTAGTCGAAATATCATTCGTAGCAAATTAAAATAAATATAGGCCTTCCCGAATTCTGATAGACCTCAAATTTGGACACAAGATAGAAAAACTTTTTAGGGAAAACATATCCAAAATTCAGAATAATCCAACGGCTAGAAGTTCAGTTCTTGAGGTTGTTGTACGCAAGTACGTTTCCTACGCAGGAACAAACTCTTTGTACTAATTCGAGGAGACTTAGTCCTTCCCGAACTCCGATCGTGTTGAACTTTTTATAGGGTCTAAAATACTTATATTGGCAATATATATCCAAAATTCAGCATGATCCAACGGTGAGAACTTAACTTTTCGTGCAAACAAGGGACCTTGTCTACAACAAGTACCTTTCCTACGCGGAAACAAACTCTTCGTACCAATCAGAACAAAAGGAGACCTTTCCGAATTTTGATCGACCTGAAATTTTTACACGATCTAGAAGACTTCTATTTTCAACACATATCCAAAAATCAGGATGATCCAACAGTGGGAAGGCTTCGCGATAAGTTTCAAGAGTCCTAGTTACAATATCTTTTTTTGCTCTCCAAGTTTTTGACAACTATAAATAGACCCCCCTCCATTCATATTTTTTCATCAACAATCAAAGGGATTTCATGGTACACACTAACAAATCCTTATTCTCTCCCTCCAAGGAGGCTCAGGTATAATTTTCTCTCCCTTCTTTTATTTATTCGTTAGTCTTATAATTCATACTCTTGTTTACGTAATTTATATCACTTGATAGCTTTTCAAAACCCCTTTTCAAATTATTTTTCAAAACCAAAGGCGTATAATAAACCTTAATCCAATTCCAAAATAGTATTATTACTTTCTTACTTTTTCAAAAGCTTGGATTAGCGGTATTGTTATACGAAGGAATTGATAATCGCTATATATTCAATCTAACTCATAGATTGCGGTGTATATGTGATAAATACTTGATTATGGGAGCTCTATTGCCATCTATACCGATTTAATCAATAGACTAGGGTACACGATTGGTCTAGTCGCCTCATGTCACATCAAATATAAGATTCCACATCGAATTAGTTTTCGAAAAGCCCAAAGCTTCACAAAATCACTTGTTTCATTGTATCTACTGTTGTCAAACTCTCTTTTTCAAATCACACACACACTTATCTTCAAAATCATAGGCGAACTAAGAAACACATCGTTTTTATCCCATCCCCAAAATTCCAATTTCTAAGGCAAACACGAAAAGCTGTAAAGTAATAGCAATAGCATGTAAGAACTGAATTATAACAAACGCGTATCCTACTCAAGAGACCAAAAGGGCTAATTGGGTGCCTAACGCCTTCCCAATTCGTAACTTAATCCCCGAACCTTTGAATCAACTGGTTTCGCATATATTGTGTTTAAGAGGATATTTAGTCCATAAATACGTCTCTTTTACACAATTTTTTTTTGTTTGTTTAGTAAAACAAACTGGCGACTCTTATTCTTTTCAAAATCGATATTTAAAGCAACAACGGAATCGCCGCCCACAAGGACCCCTGGGCGTCGAGAACGCAGGTTCTCACAGTTACCGTGGCAAGTGATTTGTTGTGAACATGTTTGTGCGATACAGATAGGATGACTATATGCGCAGAAGGTGAAGACTTTTGCAGTCGGTTTGTGTGATTCAAGTTTTGTAAATCTGTGTGATTTATGATTAATCGAGTCTGTTAACATTTGTGCATATAGTGAATTGTTGAGAATTAGTCCTGTACTGCAGGGATACCTCGTTAATTGTGGTGTTTCCTTATCTGTTTAATTGCTTTATTAATTGATGTGTACTAGAAAATATTAAATAAGTTTTCCAAAATTAAAATCCATAAAATTCTAAGTTTACTTCCTTATTCGATTAAAATGGGTTTTTGAGAATCCAACCGCCGAATAACAAATTTAGGGTTAATTAGTTAATTCGCTTCTGTGCGCTCTACCTTTTTTCACTTCCATCCAATTTGGACATTAACTTGAACATAACTAAAGGCAAAATTGTTATTTCAAATAAATATTTTTTAAAAAATAATTATAATTATATTTAAAAAATATTATGAAGGAAAAAAAAGGGAATAAAAAGAGAATGAGAAATAGATCCACCTCCACCACCACCACCACCTCTTCCCCGCCTCTCTCCACTTTCGACTTCAAATTCGCCAAAGAGAACTCATTTGCCACCGACCCATCCAAAACCCCCGACTCATTCCCCTTCTCTTTCCCCTCCACCCTCTATACCGAAAAACCACTATAAATCTCAAAAATCTCATTCCTTGCCTTCGATGGCTTCCAGCGACTCCATTCCTTCTACCTTTAGCCTATATATCTCCAAGCCTTCATCTTCCTTATTGACGGCTCCATCAACGTCGATTTGGCCTTGCCTTCCTCCGCCGCCACCTATTGTTGTTCCGACGAGATCTTTCAGCACCAACAAAACACATTGGGGAAAGGACAAGGTTCATCTTTCGCTATCTTTTTTATCCATCCGTTATTACGAGAAGATGAATTTCAATAATCGACGCAAATGGATGTTTCCACTGCAAAGATTTCCTCTTCTTTTAATTTTCTTTATTATGATTATGAATCAGATTATTTGTCTTTTAATTATTCTATTTTATTTTAAAATGGGTTTGTTTAAGTAGATTTGTATCCCAAGTACTTAACTAAGGATTAATTGTTAGTTTGGCTTATAAGCTAAGGGAAAGATAGAAATTAAGGTTTCTTTTGGGGAAAATGATAATGATGATGATAAGAATGAAAGATGAAATTAAAATGATAATTTTGCCCTTGATTTCGAACAAGTTAACATCCAAATTGGACAGAATGGCCAATTTGAATCTTGGATAATAGTTTAAGTATTTAAATGAGGCAAAATTTGGTTTAAGGGCCAAAATGGGACAATACTAATAATTTATGGGCAGTTAGGGTAATTTGCTCTATTTTTAAACATTTACAAGTATAATAAATTATCTGTTTTTTAAAATTATTAAAAGGTTAATTATTAAAAAAAATTAATTATTAAGTTTTTAGTATTAAGAAGAATTAATTATGCTGAATACTTAATGCTGACTTTTAAATTATTATTTATAAAATATTTAATATTTATTTTCAAAAAAATATATTTAATATTTAAAACTTCATTCAGAATAAAAAAACAAGCAATATCTTCAAAACTTATATTTAACAATCAGGTTAAAAAACAAATGCACCCAGCCTTATTCTCACCAACACTAGGGTGTTAGTACCTGATCCAAAAATTGACCTACCCAACTAAATTGAACTGGTTTAAACTGATCTAATAAATATAATCACAGAAAAAAAATTATAATAAGCACTTAATAACGAGAAATAAAATTTGAATTGATATTTGAACCTCAAAAATTTCAAAAGACATGTGAACTTAAATATTCAATTACATGTTTTTAAAATGTATTAAAATCTACATTGTATGGATATTATAAGTATAATATTATACACAACTGAGTGTGCCACAGTTGTAACATCCCTTATGGTTTAGTTGAATACATATTACATATTTTTTTTATTATAAGCAATGAATAAATTATATAAATTTTTCATTTTTAGGTTGTGTTATATATTTTCACAATTTTTTAAAATTATGTAATTTTAAAATCTCATGATTTTCAATTTAGATTTTTAAAAAAAATAAAAATATTTCATAATTATTTTATAAATTATAAAAATACAGTAAAGAAATTTGAATTTATGTGTGATTCTTATTCATTTACATGTTTTAGTTAGAAAGATAAAATCTTAATAACCAATAATAATGGAAAGACGTGATTAACTAGAGATGGATCAAATTCAAACTCTATAATTCATTTGAGCAAAATATGAAATCACTTAATTTACATGATTTCAAAATTTGACAGAATATTTTATAGTATCTTCAACACTTTTATAAATTTATGTTTTGTTTAAAATTTATACAACTTAAAAAAATTGGGTCTCAAATAGTCTTAAAAAAGTTATAGTTTTGTATAAAATAAATGTGTAAAATTATAACAACTCAACTTGGAGTCCGAAAATGTAATAAAAATTAAATATAACTTCATTTATATGTCAAGATAATTCTAAATATACAAATGACAATCTTTCCACATTACAAATCAAATACACCTCATATCCCCTCTCCCTTGTATATGTCTCCTAGAATGATAACACTAGACCGCGTCTAACCCTCTAGTCAAATCGGCTCGGCATAAGCCACATATGCCATAAAAATAAAAAAATAGGGCAATACATAACACACGAGAATGAAAGTATCAAATTTGAATATTTTATCAATAAAAAAAATATTCACACAATACCAATTCACTTAACATATCAGAGCGAATTCGAGGCATGCGAGGTGCTATGTGATTCCGATCGTGTGATTGGAGAAAAAGGCTTTATAGACTGTAATTTGACTGCTGCTTGTGTGATTCAAGTTTTGTAATTCAGCTAATCGTTTTATCAAGTTTGCAAACTATATTCGTTCTATAGTACATTTTTTTGATTGGTCCTAAAGATTAGTCCTATGTAAGTAAAGATACATCGTTATTTTTGATGTTGTGCATTGATTGCTTATTTGCTTAATTGTTCTTGGATGTTATAAAAGACTAATACTTTTTTAGAAATAACAAATCAACTTAGAACTAGTGTTTGCTTTTCTATTAAAATTAAAATTTGATTTTTGTGAATAACTATAATATAACAAACACAGGGTAATTGTTTTTTGCTGAACGTACAATTTTTCATAGATAACCCCCTTAGAATAGTTGAGTGCATGCATTCATTGTCACTTGTAACACTGTTATAATAAATAGGTCATTCTGAGTTCCAAGCTCATTCAACAAAGTTGGAATAAGACCCTTCACATGACTAAACCACCAATATAATCGTTGTGTTGTCGCCATTACTATTTTATTGGACCATCTTTTAAACATTTTTATCATAATCCATGTAAGACATACAATGTCCACTACACCAAAACAGGCATTTTGTAACAGACATTTTGCATTACAGAAAATTTTAGGAACGCAAAATGTCCGTTACTATTTAGGCGTGGCAGTTGACCTAGTAACGGATAAAATCCGTTACTGAAATTAATTAAAAACCGTTACTATAATTATGTCCGTAACGAATTTTAATTGTGACAAACGTCTTCAAGACCGTTGAGGATTTGATTTTTTGTCATGCTTTTCATCCGTTACTATAATTAAAAGACCGTTACTACATTTTATTTAATTATTATTTAAATTCTTTCTTGTAACGCACGAAAACTGTTACTGTGAATAGTAACGGATTAATTTTGTGGACCGTTACTATAATCAGGAAATGGATATTTACCGTTACTACCACCAATTATAGGAAAAAAAAATATTTAATTTCATCCGCCCAAGCCCTGTAGCTAGAATTAGTTACATAGCAAATGCAAATCCCTCTCGAGTATCTGCTACCTAACATCGTCCTAACTGTTGTACACAACTTCAATCAATTATAAAACAAGATTATTGCATTTCTTCCCATGTAAAATCTATAATGCTACACAAAAACCATTGGAATTAAAACCTAACGAAGGAAGCACCAGCAACAATAACATTGACAATTATGAAATTGAAAAAAGGGGAAAATAACACATTATAAGTTGAAAGCAACAAGCAACATCTTGGTAAATACATCTTGGTAAATTCTTCTCTTGTTTTTCTCTGCCTCAAGTGCCTCACCTCGGCCTCCGTTTTTTCCAAAATTCAACATTAACTGCAAAGGAAACCCAAACCAATCAAATAAACATATGCACACACGTATTTACTTACCATCTTTCAAGATTCATAGCAACTTTATCAACTTTATACATGCATGGCAATTGAATATCCTTTCATTTTCATGTAATGATAAGCCAAAAAAATAATGTATTTGGGAATTAGAACTACCAAATAACATAACTCAATTCGCTGCGCATCTTCTCCATGTCACCCTGAAGTTTTTCAGTCTCGTGTCGTAACTAAAAGACATGGTGGCCCTGCATTATAGATGAAAAAACAAACAAATTATGAATTGAACTAGGTATAACAGAGAATTCCATTAAGTTAGATAACTCAAGTACAAAACCATTAGTTGGCATATAAATTCGTGCTTATTTGGATATCTCATTTGTATTTATGTTAAACTAATTTTCTTATGTTATTAAATAGTATTTGTAGTTGTAAATTTGTACTTTCTAATACGTATGGGGGTTGGAAAAACAAGCAAAACAACGCCATATATTCACAAAGAGCTGTGAAGTCAATTGCGCGTGTTCTTTGTTTAATTAAGCTCCTCTTATTACCAATCAAGTCTATCTAGTCAATAAAACATCAATAGAAAAAAGTTGAAATTAAGTATTTCAATCCTAGATAATGTAGCTGTGAATTCTGAACTTTAGGCTGTGTCGTTTAAGAATTCAGTGATCGTAGGATATTGAAAAGTCCCAATAAAGGCCCATACTACAGCTAAGATCATCTTCTCAAATTTGCTCTCCGTTAGAATACTTAGGAAATATTGCAATTAAATGGGAATTCAATTTATACCTTTCTTTAGACAAAACAACATCAAATTTGCAGAATTTTATGGATAGTGCATCAATTGGCAGCCAAAAGCCCACTTAATAATCTTCTTGGCACCTGTGATTCACTCCATGCAGTTAACATACATGTAGGGAGTGCTAATGAATGGAAATAAATATAAAGCATTCATTTCTAGAATAGTTAATGTACATATCTACCCCTTTTTTTTTCATACTTGAATAACTCCACTTTCTTAGTTCTAGATAACCTAAAAAATAAAGATCATTAATTCAGCAGAGGTCTTAAGTTCAAGTCTGTAGGATGTGGGGATTATTGTTATTCTTATAGCAAAGGGAAGAGGTGTACATAGATGAATATAAAATCAAAGTTACGACACGAGACTGAAATACAAGGGTTAACGAATTATTCACTTTGTAATCGCATCAAATCAAAGTCCACATCAGATTTTTTTTCTTTTAAAAAAGGGAGGCCTAAGTCTCTCATTTTTTAACTATAAATAACGAAAACCCTCCCCATCCCTAAACGCATGTAGGATTTGAACTCGGAACCTCTCGGTGTTCACGTTAGAGCTTCATCACTAGGCTACGCACTACCACAAGTCCACAACAGATTATGTCTCAAAAAAATTTACAAATTTTTTCAATGGAAAGACAATAATTTAAATATCAAACTGGGGTAAAATTTTACATTAAAGAAGATGGTTATAATCCAATAAGAAGAGAGAAGTTGTCAGAAAGATGTGCAAATATTAGAAATTAACCTGCTATTTAATTGTCCCCAGATTTTAGTATTAAACAGCTTATTGGGAATCAATGTCAATACAACTACTAGTATCTTTTTAGTTTGTAGATTTAATTGAAATAATTGCAAAGTTATTCAGTTCAGTTATGCTTGTGTAATTACAACAAAGAGCTTGTTCACAATGCACAAGCATGCGGCCAAAAAAAATTCATTGTATTTCGGTAGCAGTTGGAGGACGAACCTTGCACTTCATATATATCATCAACCACAAGCCATACCATGGTTCTTAGTGCAAAAGGTTCAACAATTCCCACTTCGTATAAAATAATAAACCTAATAAACAAGCATTTTGGTGTTTCCAAAAAAGTTATAATGATATATAAATCAATTTACATTGATATAGAAAGCAGTCTCAAGCATATACATCAAAAGGGGGGGGGAATGAATACCTCCTCGTCTGTACAAATTGGGAGGATGCGCTTCAAATTACTACATTGGGCTGCATATACCGTTGTTTCATATTTTCCACCATCTTGCCCTGCAATTCTCTTCAGTACAAAAATAGCAAAAAAACTTCACTAGTTAAAAGAATAAAACCACGCCTGTGTACTACACAGTTAATAATTGAAAAGTCTTCACTTCTCATCATTTTAAGATACGAATGTAGGACTCTCTAGATAGCATACATCTTACAAAAACCCATAGTTCATAAAAACTAAAGAAGGTTGGAGACCAAATACAGCGGTCCAACATGAATATTAAAGGAAAAGATGAAGACCAAATACAGCGGTCCAACATTTGTGGCAGTAATAACATAACAGGATTGGGGCAAAAAAAAAAAAAATTGTGATCAATAATTAAATTACATTTTTATTAATAAATAAAAGAAAAAAATATTAACTTTCAAAAAAAATTGAGCTTCAGAATGGAAAAAAAAAACCTAGAGCTAACAAAACAGGGGTTTTTCAATAAATTGATGAACAACTAAGCTAGGGTTTATAAGAAGAAAAAGAAGAAGAGGCAGCCGCTGCCGCCGCCGCCCTAGATCTAACAAAATAGGGGTTTAAAGAACAACTAAGCTATGGTTTATAAAATGAAGAAATAAGAAGAAGATGAAGGAGGAGGAGGAGGAGGAGGATGAAGAAGAATAAGTTACCTCAATCTACTGAGAGAAAGAAGGCTATGGTAAGCTGCCGCCGCCGCCATAGATCTAACAAAATAGGGATTTTTCCAATATATTAAAGAACAGGTAAACTATGATTTATAAAAGGAAGAAGAAGATGAAGGAGGGGGAGGACAAAGAAGAATAAGTTACCTCCATCTACTGAGAGAAAGAAGGCTGCGAGTTGACCGCCGACTAGCCAAGAAGGAACCACTATCGGAGGAGGAAAGCACCAACAATTTAGAAGCAGGAAAATTTGGGGGTTTTGGCGAGAGATACCAACTAGCGGGAATATTTGGGGATTTTGGCAAGAGAGACACCAACAAGCGAGAGGGAGAATGAAAATTTGGAATGAAAATTTGGGTATTTGGGGTTAACTTTCTTTCCTCTTAAAAAAATTAAAATATTTAATATTTTTTAATATTATTAATAATTAAATTTATGTGGTAACCAATTTTAACCGTTACTACCAAATTTTAGGACCGTTACTGAATTAAAAGTATATCTGAATTTGGTTAATTAAATATAGTAACGGTATTACCTTATTCTGTAACGGACTCTACATGTGGCAGGCTAGTAACGGACTTAAACCGTTACAGATAGAAAAAAAATGACCGTTACTAATTTCCTGTTTTGGTGTAGTGGTCATAAAATACTCTATGATTTGTTAAATAAGTCAAAATGGATTTCCACACCATCATATATATTTTAAACTTTAATTGTACATGTATAATTATATCTTTTAATGGTTAAATCATAAAAGGCTAATAGTTGAATGGAGTTTACTGTTGACTTTTTACAAATTAGGCGGTAAAATGAAAAATTACAATAGTTTTAGAGGGTTTAGTGTTTCTTTTTTACTAATATGTGATCTTGTGTAACAGTTGAAACCATAGGTCAATTTTTTTAGTATACATACACTCTTTATGCCTTAGAAATTTATCGGCTCCATTTGATAACAAGATATAAAATAGTAAGAAAAATAATGTATTTTTGTGAGAAATTAAAATATAATGTGAGAAATGTGACGAGAAGCCTCTGGCTTTTTTTGCTTTTTCCATGGAAAAAATTTCTTTGAGTGGTAGAGAAGAATTTTTTTCCATAAAATATAAAGTTAAATAAATGACATTTACTTACAAAAATAATCACGAGATAGAGATCATCTCACTATATCCCTTAACATATTTTCCAACTTCACACACAAATTAATTGATTTAGCTACAATTTCTATATTGTTATTAAATGGACCCTTAATATTTGTAATATTGGGCCCCTTACTGAATAATAAGGGTTCTATGCAAATATTTATGTACATAGTTTTTGGATTATACTTGAATACCATTATGTATAAAATATTACATATTTATAAATTTTATGAATGATAATGTATATAACCCCTTTGGGGCTATTGCAGCACATAAATGTCACGAATTACACAAGCTGCAAGTTTATTTTATATTTGTTATATCTAAGAAGGATTAGGTTTAAGGGCTTAAAATGTGAATATTTGAACAAGTTTGAAATTAACTAATTTTTTTGTTTTTCTCCTCAAATCACAATAATTTATCAATTGTTTATATCGAAAGGAAAAATTTGAATTTGTCAAGTTCATGGATCCATGCACTGATGCAACTAGCTTTTGTATTTTTTTTGTTTTTCTTATATTATATTTTTTATTTTGTCAAAGCAAGAACTTCGTTCGTGTTAACATGTATATTTATAAATATATATTGTATTTATCTATACTTAGGGTACTGCATTTTCATGAAAGAATCTCTCGTACCTTGGCATAACAAAAAATAATTAATTATTTCTCGCTCTAGTACAGAAACATAATATTGTACTTGCTAACACCACTTGTGAACTCATTTGGCTACACTAACGACTCTTAAATATGGGAGTGTCTCAACATCTTCCATTGCTATTTGGTTGTGATAGTTGAAGTACTATTTCGATTGCTCACAATGATGTTTTCATGAATGAACAAAGTATATTGAGATTGATTGTCATTTTGTTCGTCAGCACGTTACTCGCAATGCAATTCGCCTCTTGTCTATCACCTCTGAAGAACAAATAGTGGATCTTTTTACCAAAGTTCATTTGCATAACTGTTTCCAAGATCTTATTTTTAAGCTTAAGATGGTTTGTTATTTACCACTATAAGTAACGATATTAACATGTATATCTATAAATATATATTGTAAAATATTGAAATGTGAATGTTCATAAGTAGTATCATAAGATGCAATTTGTCCCACATTAGAATTGTGTATAAATTAGGATATTACCTTATATTATATATAGTGTAACTTGTCCCACATTGATTTTGTAGAGAAGTAAGGATGTTAGATCATAATATAAATATAGCTAACCCCTACCCATATTAAATATCAGTTAAATAATAAAATTTCTCTTATTCTCTTATTTCTTTATCTCTCAATTATTTTAACACATTATCAGCACGACTGCTCTACAATCAATTAAAAGCCATTACGAAAATAGGCTACCATAGTTAAAAAAATTTCCTTCTTATTGAAGGATTTTTTTTCCTTCTTATTGAAGGCCATTCATGCAAAAGCATGTTACTATAGTTTAAAATTTATCTTTCTTATTCTTGGAGGCCAGCTCAAAATTAAGCATTGTAATTTTTTCATACAAGTCAGATTTATGATTTTATTTTCTTTCATAATATTACGATTTCCTTTATTTTGTCTTCTATTATTATTATAGATTTTAAATATTCTATTATATAAATAATACGGACCTAAAGTTTAATGATTTATACTTTAGGGACTTGAAATTCAAAATTATTATTACCTTGGACCCGAAATTCCACGATTTGTATTTTTGGGACCTAAAGTTCCCTATTCATTATTATGGACTCGAAATTCCACGATTTGTATTTTTGGACCTAAAGTTCCCTATTTATTATTATGGACCCGAACATCCATAATTTATATTTGGATTTGAAGTTCCCCATTCATTATTATGGACCCGAATATTTGGGACCTAAACTTTGCTATTCATTACTATGTACCCGAAGATCTATGATTTATATTTGGAGTCAAAAGCTTTTATTTTATTTAGAGATCTCTAAATTTGGACCTGAAGTTTTATAATAATTATTTTGGCCTTGAAATTCCATAATAATTATTTTTGATCTAAAGTTCTGTAATTATAAATTTGGACCTAAAGTTCTGTAATCATAAATTGCACCTGAAACTTCATAATCATAAATTTGGACATGAAGTTCCAATAACAATATGCCTCAATAATCAAATATAAAATTTTGATATAAGTGGATATTGAATTAAAGTCCCATGAATTTCGTGACCTAAATTTGGGCCTAAAGTCCCATATAATTATTAAATTCTTATTTAATTAAAATTATATATAACTTTATATATAAACATGATGTTGTTATATTATTTCCTATTTGAATTTAATTATCCTCTTATTCTACTCTTTCTCTATAATTACTTAAAGTAGTAAAATAAATTATTACAAACATAATAGATCAGTATATAAGGTCAAAATTTCCAGGCCCGCTGTTTTTTTTATATATAAAACCAAAAAGTTATATTATTTCTTATGAATCGAATTTTCATATTTTGTTTTATTCAAGAATCTGCAATTCATTATTTCTTATGAGCCTAAAGTTTTATAAGACAAAGTATCGACTCTCAATTTTCTACGTCATCTATTTATATATATTTACGAAAGATTTATTAGGTCTTTGGCAATCCCTGAAGTATGGGTATGACCACCAGAAAATGGTGGCCATGCCAACACTCGTAATAAATAGATTGAATTTATGACAATGACTAAGTATAACTCTTTTCTTTTTGATACTTTACTCCTGACACAGCACTATTAAAGACTTTCTATCTATTATGCCTTGAATATGCTCCAGAAGTAGCATTATCAAGATTATTGTTTTTAAAGTGGTCTAGGCAAGTTGGTTGTCTCCTTATATCATAATATAACAACAAAAAATTAAAGAAATCAAAATTTTAGAACAATTAGTTCTAAAATAATTTCCGAAAAAAGTACCATATCTTATCAAAATAGAGGCTAAAAAAATAGGTACAACAATTCTCCCTAGAAGAGGTGGATAATAATTTACCTCTACTAGAGGAAAACATAGTAACTGGCCCAGCAAAGATAAAAAAAAATTATTAGAAAATTCAAGAACCACTTGAAATGGTTTATTAAGAAACGCCAGACGCTAAATTGTAATCATTTATCAAAATATATAGTAGTTAAATATGAGACCATTATTAATAATGTGAAAACACTTATACTGAATGTGGAGATCGTGATAAGTATATATATGTAATTGATATCATATAATTTGAATTGTTTTTATGAGGTTGATGATTGCCCCCCCTTTGATAAATTAAAAAGGCTTTTGATGAGAAGTTAAGAGCAAAAAAAACCAATCTAGGTCCAGAAGACCTAAATTATCATTTATTTCTAATTCTTTTATTTAAAGGTATGTATTATGTATTGCATAATACACTTTCCAAATGTTGTCATATCATATGCTATTATTGAAAAACCAAAAGTTTTTCAATGAGTTGGTACTTAATATGTACGTAATATACACAATGTATCCACTATAACTGAACTTGTACAAAAGATTGAAGGCTCTAGAAGAGCCTATATAATGTTACTAAATAGTACCAACATATTCATTAAATATTATTATTATCAAGCAGTTCCTGAAGAAACTTGCCCAACCTTAATGAGTATCATATTAAAATAAATAGTGAAGGTAACAATAAATTTACTATGCATTATTAATTAGTGTTGTGATTAGAAACTCATATTAAAATCATTATTACTTTCTCATCGGTCTCTATTACATAACATTTTGCATCATTACTAGTTTAGGAGCCAGAAGCTCCTACTAGAAAAACTAAGCATTTTATTATCGAATCTCTATTATACAATACTTTTTAATGTTGAATCATACTTCATTATGAGTCATAAGATCAAGCCGAGTTAAAATCTAAAAATTTAATGATCCTCAAAATCTCAACTCTTTGTATAATAAGTATGCATCTTTGTACTACCATATTAAGAAAAATAATAAACAATTCTTAAGATTATAAGAACCTATTGATAAGTTAGTTAATTTTTTCATTGTAATATATATTATTTTTGCAAGTTTATTAGTTAACATTATGAAACTTTACTTAAGATTTAATTTTTTATTATTTTAATTATAAGCTTATCATGCGTATTCGAAAATATAACTACTAAATCTAATTCGCATAAAGTTAGTTGTGTTATTCATATATGCTTTGATTCATTTTTAATTATCCCGAATTTAAAACCAATGAAGATATGTTTACTGCACGTCTTACATATTACCACTTTGATGATAAAGTATTCCCGCCGTTAAAGGGAGATAAGAAAGTTTTTGTAGAACTATCCGTTCTAGAAAAAATGCAAGAATTATAGTGAAACAATCTTACTATGTATCATCTAGACCCATATACATCACAATGTGAGAAGTTAAAGAAAATAGTGTTTTGTAATAAATTGCAAACACATTATCGATTGATTTAAAGATGTAGTAAAATGCAAAAAAGTTACATGTGCCAGCTATAAATGCACCTGCCATAATTAATGTCCATAAATGACAACTTTAAAATATGGCAATTAATGAATTTGTACCACGCCCGAAGCGTGGCAGACCTATAGGTTCCATAAATTTAGCTCCCTAGAAGAGGAAGTCTGAGTAATCATGCCCTAAGAATACTTCTAAAGAGGTTCTCCATTTTACTAAATAAGATATTATAGGCAAATTCACTTTCTTCAAGGCCCAGAAGAGGCCATTGTCTTAAAAAAGACGCAAACTCTTGAAGAGACTACATAAGCCCCTGAAGAGGCATTGGTATGGAATAATAATGAGATCTCAATATTTAATAAGAGAGATGTGTAAGAGAAAATAAAATGTAATCGATGAATTATTTGCATACACAGTAGCTATTGAAATATAAAAAGGCAATGATATATAACCATGTACAATAAATAAATCTCAACAAATAAAAAATTGGTCAAATAAGAAATTGCTATATGGCAGAATTAGAGTCTCTAAATGAATGTGGTATATTTGAACCTATAGTACGAATTCTAAAAAGTATTAACCTTTTTTGTTACACATGGGTGTTCGTAAGAAAAATAAATTAGAATAATAAAATCACAAGACACGAGGCACAACTTGTGGCACAAGATTTCCTACAGAAATTTAGGATTGATTATAAGCATTATATTCCCCAAATTATGGATCCAATGTATAAATTTCAAATATCTGATAATTACCTTAGCAATTATTGAAATATTATATATGAGACTCAAATATGTTGAAAATGTTAATTTATATGAAGACTTAGTGATGGAGACATAAATACATGATCGTTTGATGTTGCGTATAGATTGAACAAAATACTTTTGCTAAAACCCTATAAGAATAAAGATATTTCACCTTTGTGGATCATGTAGAGGATCCATATGAGGAGACTAGGATTTGAAAGCATTAGATTGCGATTTGGTAAGATTTTTTAATTCTCGCTGGGCTGCAAAAATCGATTATTTTCACCATCGAAACGACTTCTGATCGTCTTGATTTTTTATGCTATATTAGTAACTTTGTGTTCCGAACGACATATCCAAAAATCATCCCGATCCAACGGTGCGATCAAAAGTTACGATTGATTTACGACTGCGGTGCCGAAAACCTAAAGATCTTCTATCGTATTTCTTCCGCAATTAAATCTTGCACCGGGCTACGGTATCACCAAGATTTTCTCCTCTCTCAATAGAACAAACCCTAACTCATAAGAATTATTGTTATTATAAGAAGAGACAAGGCCGACATATATATAAGGTTACGCTGGGGACCTTAAGGAGAAATAAGTGTTTGAGTTTCCTATGTAAAGTTAGAATCCTAATTCCACTATGAATTAGTTCATTCCATAAATTATAATTCGCACCACTAACGAATTATAATTGCACTCCCATCATTATCTCAAAATTTAATTTCGAACTCCTTATTATTAAATACTTATTATTCTCTCCACGTTAAGATTATAGATAACCGTCATTTAAATTAAATTACTGACAATTATATTTAAATGACTTCTTAATCCTTGAGCCTACCACTTAACTTACTTGACATGTCGGATTAACATAATCAGCCTGTAGGGTTTGACATGATCAAAACTTATAAACTTCTCAAGGGGCTATCATCAATCCCTATACCGAAACGTGAATTCTGTCAATAATTAATATTCATCATACATATAGTGTCGTCATCCAACTCACGAAGATTATTGATCCATAATTGAATCTCACTCTTAATGAGTTAAAATAACAAACACTACATATATATATATGTTTATTAATTATTTCAAGATTAAGAGCATAAATAATCATAATAACCATGGAATTTTAAATTGTTTTATATAATCAGCATAAAAATAATTTAACCCAAACTAGTCTTATTCAATACACACAAAGTGTACTAGCACAACGAGTTAAAACTATACCGTTTTCTGTAGTTAAGATAAACTACTAAAACTTGTACTACAATCCTACCGATGGGTGTCCAATTCCATCTAAGATTGTGAACTATTAAATTTATTTTTCACAAGAACTGATGATATGATCTTCTGTGTGTAAGTTATACTCTACACACCAAATCATCTAATATATGCAATAAAAGACACACATGCACAATATTTAAATAAATAATATAATGCAGCTATTGCCCATAAAGATTCTCCTTAAAATAACAAAACCGAGTTTATAACATATCCAAACCAACAATAAAATTATGGCTTTTAGTATATTACTCTAACACTTAGACTCTCATCTATGTGAAAATCTCAAAATGATTAACTTTGTCTGAAGCAAAGTCGAACAGTATGAACTCGATAAAACTAAAACGCTAATTGTATGGACTTATCGATTCCAGAAGAATGCGATACAATAGTCTTAGCAAATATTTGTTTAAGGAATGAAATAAAAACAATCCCAACCATATGTCTTTATAAGCGAATTATCAAAAATGATTTTCAATAGTAGCAGTTTATGTGGATATATTAATCGAGACTCTTGAAGAGTTCTAGAATATTGCTAATTATTTAATGAAGGAATTTAAAATGAAATGCATTGGGAAAATAAAATTTTATCTTGACCTGTAGATCGAGAGATGCACTTATAGATAAGTTAAAACCTCTGAGCATTCCTTTAATTGTCTGGTCTTTATATAAAAATCCATTCCATTTTAAAGAAGAAGATGAAGAAGTATTGGTCCCAAAGTACCACACTTAAATGCAATTGGTATTTATCATAATGCACTAGATCAAACATTTTCTTATTTCTTTACTTGCTCAATATATATATCTTAGTAACAACTAAATGACACCAGATATGTATCAAACATATCATCGGATATTCATGAAGAACTACTAATTTTATTTTATGCACATAACTCTTATGGTTCCAAGTTGACAGGTTATGCTGATTCAGGATATCTTTCTGATTATCATAAGGTACGATCTCAATTACATTAAGTATTTATTAGTAGTAATGCTGTTATTTCTTAGTGGGAATTTTTTGAAACCACTTTAAATTTTAGCTCTTCATAAAACTAATCAGAAATACATATGATTGGGATCCTTACTTCAGCATATTCGTAATTGTTGTTAGTTGTCTTATATTACAAATGTTCCAAGCATTATATTTGAAGATAATGCAGCGTATATATCACATTTTCAAAAAAGTTTCAAGGTGACAAGTATGAGACATGTTTTACATGAGCATTAGAAGAATACAAAAATTAAAGTCGAGTAAATCCACATGACGACAACTTCTTAGAGTTTGCTAATGTGGTAATTGTTGAAAGCGATATTTCAAAAATAAGTTTACGAGATTGTTATGATTTGACTTCATCGTCAAATTAAATGTAATTGTCATCATGAGGGGGAATAAATAATCAGGGGGAGTATCCTGAAGTATGCTACATAATATTTGCACATTGTTTTTTCTTTAACTAGGTTTTGTCTTATTGAGTTTTTCTAATAAAGGTTTTAACGAGGCAGCATATTGTGCATTTGATGCCGGTTTAATGATCCATAAGAATATTGTACTCTTTTTCCTTCAGTTTGATTTTTTTCCATTGGGTTTTTTCTTATGAAGGTTTTAGGCAATTGTCATTGAATTATGGCATAATGGACATCCAAGGAGGAATGTTGTAAAATATTGATATATGGATGTCCATAAGTAATATTATAAGATATAATTTGTTCCACATTGGAATTATATATAAATGAGAAGATTACATCACAGTATATATAGTTTAACTTGACCCACATTGATTTTGTAGAGAAGTAAGGAGGTTAGCTCTTAATATAAATAAAACTAACCCCTACCCATATTAAATATTAGTTGAATAATAAGATTTCTATTCTCTTCTTTCTTTCTTTCTCTATTATTTCAACAATATTGTATTTATTTGTAATTATCTTTATAATAATATCTTCCATAATTATCTATTGTATTCCTAAACTTAATTTATTCGACATAAATATAGGCTCTTCTCTTGTATTATATTAATCAATTCAAATAATACAAATTTCTCTTATGTCATATCTCTTAATACTTTAACAATTCAATCTAGCCAAAAAATAGCAAAGATCACAACATGGGTTCACATTGATTAACTTCTGAATCGCCGACAAACATCCTTGTGAATGAGAATAATAACACCCAATGTTGACTCCACCAATCATAACTATAGCCCACCTAATTGGTACTTTTTATAAGGCCTTTTTGTTTTTAGCCCCGAGAATTTATATTGTTTTGCTTTTAATCCACTCAGTTTAAGAAATTAGTAATTGGCCCAATAGAATGGATAATTACTAAATATATATTATAATTTTTTTATTGTATTATTTCTCTTTTATGTTTTTCCATCTTATCTTTTCTAGACTTTTTGAATTTAAATTTATCACTCACCTCAAATTTAATTATTGCTAGAATATAAGGATATCTTTTAGGGATTTTTATAGTTTTAGATTCAATTTTTAAATTTTTAATTTTGTAAATGTAAATTATTAGTGAGAACTTTTGATAATTAGTAATTGCTTTAGGATAAAGATATAATAAAACAATTAAGAAATCAACTTGTAATAAGTATAAAATATCAAACATTAGACTTAGGATATCTAGAAGACATATTAGACATAAATATTACACATAAGTAAAACTAAAAATACAGTCATATTAAAAAAAAAAATTATACAAGTAAAACTAAAGACATAGTTATATTTAAAAAAAATTACACAAGTAAAACTAAAAACGTAGACATATTAAAAATATTAAACATTAAAACTTGGGAGATTTAAAGGACATGTTATAGTATATATTACACATAAATAAAACTAAAAATACATTCATATTAAAAAAGACGTTGCATGAGTAAAAATAAAAACACAATCATATTAAAATATACATTACGTAAGTAAAACTAAAAGTACAATCATATTGAATATCACATTACACAAATAAAACTAAAAATACAGTCATATTAAACGCAAGAAGATAAAAATGTTAAATATAAAGAAATGTAGAGAGATGGGTTCAAAAGTGTGGGAATCAAGAATTTACTAACTTTAGAATGAGCATTCTAACAATCATTATTCGTGCACTAAATAAAAGATTACATGCGATCGCTTGGATCATATATTAGATGATCGCAACAACACATTACAACAACATATTTCCACAATAAAAAAATTGTAGTTCCTATATTTTGCCATGGATGAAGACATAACATAGAGAGATAAGTTCAAAAGAGTGGGAATCAAAAATTTACTAACCTTAGAATGAACATTTTAATATTCATTAAACGTGTACTTAATAAAAGATTACATGTGATCACTTGGATCATATATTAGATGATCGCAACAACACATTGCAACAACACATATCCACAATAAAAAATTTGTAGTTCCTATATTTCGCCATAGATGAAGACATAACATATACTTGTTTGCAATCTGGAATTGTATGTCTTCTCACTATACTTTGAAGTTGCTGATTGATACTGTAAACATGTCATTGTTGACTACTATGTTCTTCTTCATAATGGAATCTTCTTTGTCTGAAATAAGATCCACTAAAATCCTTAAATGCAATGGTTTTATCACATTATCCCTACTGAGCCATAACAAATCCAACCTCTTAACAGCTCTCCATTGTTTTATTTATCTTGTTTTAAATACATTTATTGGCTTAGGAATGATTCATTATTATCTCTTCTTTATTTAAAGTTGATAAATATCTAATTAAATATGGAACAAATCCAATAAATTACTAAAAGCAATTAAGTCATTTAGCTATATAATTATTATATTAAATTAGAATAAATGTATTATTTGTCCTTCGGCTAAAAGCAAAATAAAGGGCTAAAAACAAAATTTTGGGTTATATACTAATTTGACAAACATAGTGGGTCTAAATAAAGATACCCTTAAAATAGTGGGTCAAATACTAATTTGAAATTTTTAAACACATTCTCATTATTTTTGTATGCAGAGGTAAGTGTTTATGAAAAACAAGGGTTTGCTGTGTGCATATCAGCATTTGTGTTATGCTTATATTCTTCATACTTTGAATTGAATCACCTAACCAAGATTGAATTCACTTTAATTTAGATAAGATCACATGTCAATGCGACTAATTATTGCATGCCTTCTAACTTAATTTCATCGAACCCCATTTATTAAACATGCTGTGGCAAATTGAATTAATTAAGACATATGCATGGAATCTTAATTATTAGCATCCACTCAACTCCTACAGACAAGATTCAGATAATCACAATGATTTAAAAAATGTGTTCATACATATATAAAACATACATTTATATATATATAGAGAAAATGAAACAATCATATTAATTCATGCCAAAGTAGTACACACCTTAATCAATTAAAAGGATTAAGCATGTAAAAAATGTAAGACAAATTAAATATATCTTACATGAACACATACTTAGATTACCATATTTATGTTATTTGAGTATAACACATGAATTAAATTAACATAATGAACTATTTGCCGTATGAGCAGTGGCGGATCTAGGATTATGTGGCCAAGGGGTCAAATTTTCGCAGCAGTAATTAACTCACAAAATCAGACGAAGAAAAAAATGATAGTACTCGATTTAAAGAAAATTAACCAAGCAGATCTAAATAGCATATCCGAATATAAATACACAGTTCAGATCTGTGTACACACAGCCACGGCACCAGTGAGAACTCACAGCCACGACACCACCGTGAACACCACCGAGTATAGCACCACCGCTCCATAAATCTACAAATCAATTAATTTAATCAATCATTAATTTTTATCCAAGTGCATCCGCCTCTAAATGTAAGAGTATAAAAGTTGCATAATAAAAATTAATCATTTCTAGAAACCACTTAAATCAAATATAGATCTACAAAATAGAACATTCAAATCCTCAAAAATAATGATGTCTAACCGTATAGTGTTTATGAAAACACAGCCTAAACAAACAACATTATTTGTTGTCAAGAACAAAAATTCCATCACGATTCAGTGGATAATTTCTGAAATTACAGGGTCTGCCTAAAGTTCCATCACATTTTAGTCCAGGGTTTGCCTAAAGTTTAGCCAAAAAAAAATTACACCAATATATCTAAAATTAACGATGCCCTGTTTTTCAGAAAAAGTATAGCAAACAATTCCATCACAATTCAATTTACTTCTAAAAAAATACACCAATATATTTCTGAAAAAGAAACAGATTAAGATGGGAGGAAATTGCAACCAAAACATAATATAATAAATAAACAAATAAGAAATAAAAAAGTAAGAGGGACATAGGGTTACCACAAAATTTGAGAAATGGCCAAATGGGAGATGAGAGATTGAGGAGAGAGGTGAAGGAGATAAGAAATTGAGGAGGGAGGTGGAAGCGGAGTGGCGGAGCTGAGAGATTTAGGTGTCAGGCAGAGGAGCTGAGTGAGAGAATAGAGGGACTGAGAATAGAGGCGGAGGAGAATAGGAGATGATAGATTAGGGCTGCGGTTCTGTTTGTTTTATTTATTTATTTTTTTGTCCAAGGGGTTGGCTAACCCCGGTTGACCTTTACTGCATCCGCTCCGGCGTATGAATATTATTAGCTCTCCATCTACACTTTTTTAACAATTTCACTTCTAACGACACTTTATAAAAAGTTTTTGCGACACTTCTAATACTTTGAATTAAGTGATGAAAACAGCCATATGCATTCAAATTAATACAGTACTAGACTACTAGCGACCAAGAATCAAAGTACACTACATTTTCTCGTAGAAAAATTTGAAAAATTAAAGGAAGTCGTACGTTATGGATGTTAATAGTATTTCAATTATAAGGGATATAAAATCATATTATTATTATTTTGATAATAATATTATTTATATGCAAACTTTACGTAACGTATATAATTATATACTGTAACAATTAATAATTTTAAATTATTAGTGGTAAGAGAATTTAAACCAACTTACACATACTTTAATTAGTCCATCCCCAATTATTATTAAAAGTATAATGGTCCTTTCCAACTCATGGATATATAAAATCGACGATAAAATATATATATTCTTATTTTACACAGTTACGGTACATTTCTCTCTCCATCCGAACTTTTCCTCGATCCTTCCTAGGGACATGTGGGGGAAATAGTCATTAGTAAGAACCGAAAGAAGGTAACTTTAATAAAATGACTTCATCTATTTTATATTATGCGGGGCCTGTTACAACATGTGACTGCATCTTATTGGTCAATATTTAATATCTTCTTTCATTTATTTATTTATTTTTATTTTTTTGAGGAAAAAAAACTCAATTAAATAGCTTAATTGGGTATGTGACAGGGTTCGACCCGGAATTATACAAAGGTATGGGTTAACAAATTTTCTTTAATTAATGTGTAAATTTTAGCTTTTGCATTTTTCTTTTTTGAATTACACTAGAGACTGCTATGTAACGCCTAAATTTCACCCTTGAAATGTGTAACGGTTAAAGTATGTCATTCGATTGTGAGCAATTTTTCTATTAAACTTATTTTAAATGTAAAAATTATACATTTTATGTGCCCAACACATACAATATGTGTAGAAAAGTAGTAGTCTGGTTGGTGGTATAAGAAAAAATATCATATACAGTCACAATGTATCTATGTTCAATTTTAGTAATGACATAAAACAAATTTAACATTTAATATTATATTTTTACAATAAAAGATATGCGAGTCATATACATATATATCGCATACGTACCATTATCAATATAAAGTCTAAATAGGTGATACTATTTGATCACCTGGTGAAATGACTCAACTTATCTTGTCATGCTCGTCATTATTTGGCGTCTAACTTCATTATTCCCCTCGAAAAATTGAAGCCTTTATGGTCTATATTAGGGCTATCTCTGCCCCTTTTGATATTACTTTTCTTTTTGCTCCGAGGGCCGTTAATAGATCTCCTCATTGGATCGGTGGGGAGGTTGTTAGGCATAGATTACTTTTTGACTGGGTGACTATTCCCTCCGCTTTGGTTGCTCTTTTATAGTTCTGTTATTTTTCTCGTTGTTCTTTGATGTTACAAACAAAAAAAAAGATGAAGAAGAAGATGAGCAGGGACGGAACCAGGATTTTAGGTTTGGCGGGACGAGAATATAAATGAATCAACAGCAAGAAATAATTATTACAAAAATTATTCAATCTAAATTTTACCATCAAATAATAAAGCTAGTTAACGCAAAAATATAACATATATAATATGTCAATATATATACAATTACAAAAAATACACACACATATATATATACATATGATTACCCATGTGAGTAAGTTACATTAAACACATTGACTTACTTAATCTTTTCAAAATAATTTGAGGGGACGATACTTAATTTTTTCAAAATAATTTGAGAAGGCATACTTAAAATTTTCAAAATAATTTGAGGGGACGAGTTTTTATATTTTTTTTATAAATACAAAATTACTACTATATCTAATCTATTTTTAAAAGAATTTGGGGTGGCGACCGCCCCCGCATGCCCCCCCTAGATCCATCACTGAAGATGAGAATGTCTCTATTTGACACATGATGCCATACTTTGGGTATTAACATGCATGTCCAATGTGACAATGTCCACAAATATATATATATATATATATATATATATATATATAGACAAAGACCCTCCTACTAAAATCAACGCCAATTTATTATTATCATTTTTTTAAAAATTAATTGATGTATTAATTCTTATTACTGTAAATAAAATTTTTTTGTGACTACTTTTATTTTGATGCATGAAGGTGAAAACAATAGAGGAACTACGTATGATTTAATTTTTGTAAAGAAATCTTAAGTTCTAAGTTATTCAAGTGATACTAAAGCTTACCCTCTAACTCTTTTTTTTTTTTTTGCCAGAAAAAAATATAATTAAAGAATTAACTTATTAAAAATATTAAATAAAGAAAGCAAACTCAAATACGATATTTGAAAAACACTACTAATTATAAGATTTGAGCTAGCTTTAATTTAACGGCAGTAGAATAGCCACCAGAGTTACAGCATCCAATCCCCCTCCTCTGTACACACAATTATAATTTGAAACCAGTTATTTAATCACTCCTTCTTTTAATTGAAGCTACCAACTATATATAAAAAAAGTTGAAAATCATATAAATTAAAGCCGATGGAAAACATGATCAATTTAATTTCAGACATAATATAAGACAATAGTTTGGTTCATCTAATCTAAAATTAAGTACCTAAGCATGTACTTGAATGAAATTTTGGACCAAATTAAGCCCACTTGGTGTTACTCGGTCAAAACATCAAATTTTCGACACATATATGTATAAGAGGTGGAACCGTAACCAATGGCCAATCAACGCATTTAGATTCAGTACATTTTAATTCAAGAAATATTATAGTATGACAATAAGTTATGGGACATTTTCAAGTTATAGATTAATATAGTGTCTTGATTGCACATGGCATTTGACACTACATATATTAATTAATGTGATGAGAATTTGGACTGCTATTTTGATCAAAATATTTTTTAGTTAAGATACACTTTAATAATGTTTATATATTGGCGTGGTGGCCCAAAAAGAAGAGTTCTTAGGTGAAAATTAAAAATTTGGTCCTTTTACAATCAATTGAAACAGTTATATTAATTATTTGGTACATTCTTATAACTTAAGACATAATTTAGTAACAAATTATCATATATTTTTTTTGGGTCAAAATAAGTGATATTTTTTCTTACGTTAAGTAGTGTACTGGTGTTAAAACTTTAATTGTTGATCTTCGAATTAGAAATGTCATATTGTGTGCCTGTTAATTTTAGAAAGTTACACACTTACACTTAATTGATTTAGATGTTCCATTAACAAAATAAAAACAAAAATATATGACATCAAAATTGAGATGAAAAAGATTCTTCTTTAAAACACAAGGGACAGACTTAAAAGGGAAATTAAACTCACAAGCATGCTGGTCATATATATATATATATATAACGGAATCTTTAGTTGAGTATCTGAAATTATAAGAAAAATTAAATAATGGAATAACTTTCAAAATTTTATAATAAACCTTTTAATTATTTAAAATTATTGTCGGATTCGAGCTTTGACTAATATTGTTAAATTGTTAAGTGTGTGATATTTTATATAGAATACCACCGTTTAATTTTCCTTCCCTCTGACACAAACCACTCATATATATTAATATATATATATATATATATTATAGTTTCTAATAAAGAAAAGAGAGGGGGAAGAAAAAAATATTGCCACGTAGATGCTCTGATACTCATACAATTGATTAAAATTTGAAAACTATTAAGCAAACCGGGTGACTAGCCCAGTAGCCCGCCCACGAGCGCCGTCACAAGAAAAGAATCATGAGTGGAACACCAACACTACCTGGAAGCTCCCTCCCTTATTCTAGCGGCTCCCACTACTAGTTTAATATGTATATATAGAGAAAATGATAACATGCTTTAAGGTATGCGTTAAAATTATTATAAATAAAAATAATAAAATTTTGTATAAAAATTTATGTTTATATTGAGAGTTAACTATTTTAAAAATTAAATACTTAACATATACCTTAAATACATGTTAACATGACCCTATATATATATATATATATATATCTTCCTAATTTCACGTACTATATCAGTACATCTAAGAATTGAAAAGAACATGTGTTGATATTGTTAGATATGATATTAATTTATCTCTACAGTTTGTCCACTTCGATCATATACATATGGGCGTTGAATACAGACGAACTGGCCGGACCCGGCCCCTCTTCCATCATATCATTGTTAGTGATAATAATTAATTTAAAATAAACATATTTTTCTGTCTTACTAGGATGTTTCCATTACGTTGACAAATCCAATATTATTTTAGCTTAATTATATATCATTCTAATGTTTTATCCAAATAAGCTCCCTATATATATATATAAAAGAAAGAGAGACTCTTTCTATCACTACACAAAAAAGAAGTTAAAAACAGGTTGTCTTGTTCTTGTAAGTATACTTCTTTATGTAAAAATGGATTTCGCCAAAAGCAGAGTAAAGAAGAACTTCATAGTCAAGACATTGGCGCGATGCGGATCATTCTGCAATCTCTGCCCCCAATCAACTCTTTTATCAAGAACCAAATCAAGCCACAAAACAGAGTCTAACAAAGTTGCTCCCGTGGGTTGTTTCTCGGTCTATGTCGGACCGAACAAACAGAGATTTATTATCAAAACGGAGTACGCAAATCACCCGTTGTTCAAAATGCTGCTTGAAGACGCAGAATTGGAATACGGATATAATAGCGAAGGCCCAATCTTGATTCCTTGCGAAGTTGATATTTTTTACAGAATATTAGCAGAGATTGAGATTAGTAGCAGTTGCGATGATGATGATGAGACTCGTGTTATGGGATCGTGCAGTCCTTTCGGTTCGAATCGGAGGTTGGGTAACAGGTGTGGTTCGTATGTTGTTCTCACTACATCGCGATCGATTAAGATGAACTAGCCAGTTGCCTTGTTAATTTTATTTACCCACCAAGTTGAAGTTATACATATATACCTAGGATCTTTGTATAACTAGCTAGATTTTGTTATCAAGATCTTGTAATTCCATAGCTATTTCTTTTTCTTCTTTTTTTTTGTAATGAAGATCTATATAATTAAAAAAAATTGTTTAAAGTACAATTTACTATTACATAATGTCGGAAGAGAATTCGTAGATTTAAAACTGTGCCAAGTTTTTGAGTTTTTGATTTTGTAGCTTCAAGTTCATAAATAAATTGATTTGAACACATTCAACCGCCGAGTCACTTACTTCTTTTTTTAAAAATTATTCTTCAAATCACTTTTGTGTGCATTTGCGTGCATACAAATATTTAATTATAAATATATATGTGCATATAAATATACATGAAAATCCATTTTTACCTTTTAATTTAGAAATACTGCTAAATTCAAATAATCAGTTCATACTTCACAGTGCTAGCATTGGCGTGACTACTATACATAAAAGCACAAAAGTTTAAGAAGTTATCTAGACGCGGTTAATAACAAGATGAAAAATGATAACAAAAATAATTTATTTGTGTGAGAAGTTGCAAAATAAGTCTGAGGGAAGTGTTGAAATGTTCTCTTACTTTTTGGCTTTTTTGATGAAAAAAAATTCTTAAGTGGTAAGTGAGAAAAAAAAATCACCAAAAAATACTTATAAAACGTAAAAGTGGAATTCATATCGCCCCCTCACACAACTTATTTTAGAAATGGAAATCATTTCACCGCCTCACTCAACTTATTTTTTTCTCTCCTTCTGATTGAAATTAATAATGCCACTTTAATTCAGTATTTATTTGAAAACATTAATTTTGATTTCGTAAAATGGTTGATTAAATATACAATATTTTTTATGGTGAGATTTATTTCCCCTCTCATTCCGTAACCGTAAAGAGACAAAGTCTTAAGGCAGATTCCATGAAAGTCCGTGGTCTTTGATAAATTCTAGAGAGAATGAGAGGAAAAATGAATGTTTGTATATTATCTTCTCTGTCCATAACCAATACAAGAATCCTATATATAGGAGTGTGTGTGTGTGAAAAATACAATGAAAAGTACAAGACAAGAAAGGGGGACACAGGAGAAAAATAAGGAGAAAGATGAGGAAGAAAACATGGAAGGGGACAAGGGAGAGAAATAAGGAGGAAAATAGGGGAGATAAAGAAATGGAGGAAAACAGGGAAAGTGGTTTTCTAACACCCCCCCTCAAGCTGATGGAGGCTTGAAAAGCATCCGGAGCTTGGATATTAGGAATCGAAATCTGGCAGCTACATGAGGTTTGGTGAACAGGTCGGCTATCTGAAGCTCGGAAGAGATGTGAGGTAGCAAGATATGCCCTTGTTGGAAGTGATGACGAACAAAGTGGCAGTCAACTTCAATATGCTTAGTTCGCTCATGAAAAACGTCATTGTGAGTTATTTGAATGGCACTTTTGTTGTCACAAAATAAGGGCGTGGGATCTGTTAGTGTAATGCCCATATCTTGAAGCAGCCAGCGAAGCCAAACAATTTCAGCAGAGGTATGAGCGAGAGCTCGGTATTCAGCTTCGGCACTGGAACGGGCAATAACAGTCTGTTTCTTGCTTTTCCATGAAATGAGCGAGTCACCAAGAAAGATGCAGTACCCTGTCGTGGAACGTCGATCAGTAATATCACCAGCCCAGTCTGAGTCTGAATATCCTTGTAACAGGGGTTGTGATGTAGATGAAAGATGCAAGCCCTGATGCAGGGTCCCTTTGATGTAGCGGATGATGCGTAGAACGGCAGCAAAGTGAACTGAGCGTGGAGCAGTCATGAACTGACTCACGATATGAACAGCATGGCTGATGTCAGGTCGAGTGATAGTGAGATAATTGAGACTTCCCACAAGCTGTCGATATAGAGTAGGATTAGGAAGTAGGGTGCCCTCAGAAGATGAGAGTTTGACATTCATCTCAAGAGGAGTATCAGCAGTCTTGTTGTCAGTAAGGCCGGTACGTGCGATAATATCAGAGGCATACTTTACTTGAGAGAGGAAATATCCTGTTGAGGAGTGATCAACCTCAATACCAAGAAAGTAGCGAAGGAACCCCATGTCTTTCATTTCAAAACACGAGCACAGATAGTCTTTGAGTCTACATATACCATTCTGATCATTGCCAGTGATGATCATATCGTCAACATAAATAAGGAGAATAACAATGCCATGCGAAGAGGAGCAAGTAAACATAGCGGGATCATGAGTGCTCTGAGAAAAACCGTGCTGCAAAATAGCTGTGGAGAATTTCTCAAACCAAGCTCTAGGTGCTTGTTTGAGACCGTAAAGAGCTCGACTAAGTTTACAAACTTGGCCAGGGGCATGAGGAAGCCCAGGGGGAGGTTGCATGTAAACTTCTTCCTGAAGATCGCCATGAAGAAATGCATTCTTAACATCCATCTGATGAATGGTCCAATTTCGAATAGAGGCGACAGAGATAAGAGTGCGAACTGTGGTCATACGGGCAACTGGAGCGAAAGTTTCTTCATAATCGATCCCATACTCTTGGGTGTATCCTTTGGCAACGAGGCGAGCTTTGTACCTATCAACAGACCCATCAGCCTTAGTTTTGATTTTGTATATCCATCGACATCCAACAACTGATTTGCCAGTGGGTAGATTCGTGAGAACCCAAGTTTTTGTTTTCTGAAGAGCATCAAGTTCCTCAGACATAGCCTGCTGCCATTGAGGATCGGCAGAAGCCTCACGGTAACAGGATGGCTCATGGAGAGATAGAAGTGCAGAGAGGTAGCATTCATAATCGGAATGCCAGACTGGTGGATGGCGGTCACGGGCTGGTCGCGGTAGAGGGCCGTCGGCCGGGGATACAGACTCAGGACATGACGTAGAGTTGTTGGCAGGTGGACATTCAGTTACAGTTTCAGGGGTAGAGGTGTGAATGGCTTCTCCCCAGAAGACGGAAGGGACAGATGATGAGAGAAGGAGGGTACGAGCTGTTTCGACAAGGTGTCTGTGTTTTCGTTCTGCAACTCCATTTTGTTGAGGGGTATCTGGGCAAGATAGTTGGGGAAGGGTCCCTTGAGACTTTAAGAATTCAAGAAAGTGATTGGATAAGTATTCTCCCCCAGAGTCAGATCTGAAAATTTTGATACTTTTTGAAAATTGGGTTTTGATCATAGTGGCGAACTCGATGTAAATTTTTAAAAAATCAGACCGAGAATGGAGTAAATAAGTCCAGGTGTATCGAGAATAATCATCAATAAATACCACATAATATTGAGCCCCTCCCATAGAAACAACTGGGGCTTTTCCCCAGACATCAGAGTGCACAAGATCAAAAGGAGAGCGTGAAGTAGTTGTACTATTATGAAAGGGAAGAGCGGGTTGTTTAGCCAGTTTACAAGCAATACAAGAATGATCTTCGTCGAAGGTAACTGGTCCTAACAATCCTTTATTGATCATATATTGAAGGCGAGAAAAAGAAACATGACCTAATCTAGAATGCCATGAAATAAGGGATGATGGTTTGATGGTAAGACTTGTGAGAGATGAGTTGGGGATGGATGAAGTCTGTAATTTGTCTGCCACATATAGTCGACCAACTCTATGGCCGGTCCCAACTTGTATCCCCGTCGATCGGTCCTGTATGACAAAACCAGCAGCATGAAAGATGACTATTAGTCCAAGGTCACATAACTGTCCAACAGATAAGAGTTGCATAGATAGTTGAGGAACAAGAAAAACATCAGAAACGGATAAACTGTTATTAGTTATGGAGCCAATGTGACTAGCAGCAATAGTTGAGCCATTAGCTGTATGAATCAGTGTAGATGATCCCATAGGATGTGATGACTTGAAGTGGGTTGGATCAAAAGTCATGTGGTTTGATGCCCCAGAATCAAGAAACCACGGAGAAGAAATACCTGAGGGAGGTGAGAAGGCAGATGCAACTGTATGGTGATCCGGTGTGATCATGTTCTGAACTTCCTGGGTAGTAGGTGAGTTGAAAGAGTTACCAGTCTGATGGTTGAACGACGAGCCGTTGAGGGAGGTGAATGCTGCGGATGACCTGGTGGATTTTTGTAAACTACGCATGTACCGGGATGTAGGAGAAGGGCAGTACTTAACAATGTGCCCAAATTCCTTACAATAATTGCATTGTACCGGTTCCTTTGACGAACGGGAGGATGCTTGTTGAGGACGTGGTGATGACGTTGCAGTGGGAGGTTTAAAAAAGTGTTGCTGTGAGCGAGGGGCCGCAATGAAGACCGATGATAGGTTTGGAGTGATGCCTTTGCGGGTTTCTTCAGTGATTAGTTCAGTTAGGGCTTCCTCAACAGAAGGAAGAGGCTTGCGGTGAAGCATAGAAGCTCTGATTGGCTCGAATTCGTCTCGGAGAGCCATAAGAAACTGAACGAGCCGTGTTTCCTCACGAAAAGTTTCCCACAATTTCATATCAACAGTCCACGGTGGTTCCATTAACTCAAGTTGATCCCATATAAGGCACATGCTGGAATGAAAATCAGAGACTGTCTGGCCGGGTTGTTGTTGAAGAGATCGAATGTCCTGTTCGAGTTTGTATTTCTTGGCAAAGTTGGTTTGAACATAGCGTTGTGCCAAGAAATCCCAAGCTTTCTTTGCAGTGGTGCATCGGCCCAGTTGGATACTGATGGATGGGATGACGGTATTTGCAAGCCAGGTCAGGATTTTATTGTTGTTGATTTCCCATTCCTCAAATTTGGCATCAGTTTCCATGGGACAAGATTCTTTACCAGTGACATACTTCCAAAGCCCTTTTCCTTTCAAAAAATTCCGAAAAAGCATGGACCAGTGATTATAATTATTTCCATCAAGTTTTACAGTAATAGGAATTTCAGATGTAGTCATAATAAAAAAATAATTAAATAAATAAATAAAAATAAATGAAGACAATGGAAGGAGGAACAGGTGACTTGAGGTAGAAGATAAGTTAAAAATAAAAAAAAATTGACCCGCAGTGGTGTTTGTAGTAAAAATAAATAATAATAAAAAAAATAAGGTTTTGAAAACCACTATGGGTAGTTAAAGAAAAATAAATAAATCAGAAATGGAAGGCAAGGTTTTCTGTTTTTTTTTTTTTTTTTTTTTTTTTTTTTTTTTTTTTTTGGAACAGTAAATTAACGGCAACGGCGTCAGGCAGCCGTTAGACTAACGGCGTCAGGCGCGTGGAAGAGCGCGCGTGGGAGGGCGCGTGGAAGAGCGCGCGTGGTAGATCGCGCGTGAGAGGGCGCGTGGAAGAGCGCGCGTGGGAGGGCGCGTGTGGCGCGTGGGAGAGTGCGCGTGGCAGCTTGCGCGTGAGAACTACGCCGGAGCTCTGTTTCACGTGCCGGCGCGTGAGGGCGCGTGAGGCCGGATTTCTGGGTGATTTCGACGGCGTTGGAATCGTCTTGCTATGACGAGGACAGTGGTGGTGAGCAAGGATGTTTTGGAAGCGGTTTAGATAATTTTCGAAAGTGATGAAAAAAAAATAAAAAATTGGAGTAGGATTTAGATTTGGTGTTTATAAATTTTGAGTAATGGAGGATAGCAGAGTATTTTGGGGAGTAGGTTTGTAATTGTGGAAGATGAAGGAGGAAGGATTAAACACCCTCTGATACCATGATAAATTCTAGAGAGAATGAGAGGAAAAATGAATGTTTGTATATTATCTTCTCTGTCCATAACCAATACAAGAATCCTATATATAGGAGTGTGTGTGTGTGAAAAATACAATGAAAAGTACAAGACAAGAAAGGGGGACACAGGAGAAAAATAAGGAGAAAGATGAGGAAGAAAACATGGAAGGGGACAAGGGAGAGAAATAAGGAGGAAAATAGGGGAGATAAAGAAATGGAGGAAAACAGGGAAAGTGGTTTTCTAACAGTCTTCACCACAACTCCGGTATCCCTAATTATTAGCAAATGGATCTTCTCTAACGCCAAGACAATTGATGCCAACTCCATTTTCTGAAAGGAAAAAAAAAACCAATTTGGACTTCAACCGCTAATAACTTCATATATATATATATATACAATAACACTACTACAGCGCAACCAGGGATCACATTCATTCAAGTATATATATATATATTCAACCTCCAAATTCGATCTAAACTAATTTAGAACCTTCAAGGAGAATGACTTTTTAGAGCTTCGAAAGGGAGAAATTATATATGGTTGAATTTATTTCTATATATTATAGTGTAACTCGTGACAGAAGAACTATCAATCATTTAAAAAATATTTTAAATTTTAGTTTTATTATTCTTTATTTATATATAAGATTTAAAAATTATTCTCTTATTATATAAATATTTTTCCATGCCAAAAACATCGCCCTTTGTCACAATACAAAGATTTATGTATGTTTTTCCTAGCTTTCTCTACAGAGCAGAGGATCATGTGTAAAAATTTAAAACAAAATGAATTTTTTCTTGTATAAAAAAAACAAATCTTGGGTTTTTAAATTAACGCAATGTTTACAACATTGACTCTCTCACCCAAACTATAAAAATTAAATATTTGCAATAGTATTACATTGCGATTATCCACCCTTTCACACTTGTAATACCGGTCTCCCTTCAGGTCACATAATCATGCACGACGTTTTTCACACTAGCTCACATATGATCTATTATTAAACAGTATTCGTAACCAAATTTGAAATGAATTTAAGTACAAGGCACGCTGCTGCAGCAAATTGAATTCGCAATTAAATATTAGACAAGAATCTTGTCTTCTTAATTAATAGCTCTCCAAAGCTCTTAACTATTGATTTACTATCTTTTTCTAATCATCAGACTAAATTCTAAACTGATGAATCAAATAATATTCGTTCTCTGACCAATAAACTAGCTTATATAGTGTGCATTCTTACCTGTCATAAAAAAAAGTGATTTTAAATGCGTTCACTTAATTATTCTTCTCACTTCACCTAAAAAAATTAACCTTCGAATTTTTTACTAAATTACCATTTTTAAAATTTCACCCCAACAAAGATCTCGCTCTATCTATTAGTATCCCGTTCAACCCCAATAACAAAACCTTCAAAAATAGTCTTTTCTACTCCGGTCAATTAAATTTCTCTTCCAATTCGATCATTACCTTTGGCTTAGCATCCTTATTCCTTACCATTATTTACCATCTCTCTCATTTTTATTTGTTGGCTTTAGCTTCTTTTTTGTATGATGTTCAGTTGAACCATATTTTCACGCTTTTATTATTTCAATTGAATACATAATCAATATTCCAAATTTTTTTCTACCTTTACTTCCTTTGATTTAGGGTCTCTTGAATAGTTGGGTTTATATTAATATTCCAGATAATTCCACTTCACAGGCATTGGTTATATATTTTCATCTTTTCGGTAATCTTACACTTTGTTTTAGGGATACGTAGAATAATTTAAACTGCTCAATTAGACAAATCTAATCCAATTCTAATTGGGCTTGTTGAAGGCGTGAAGCTAGCAAGTTGGATTTGATTGTTGAGTAAATACTATAAATGACCACTAAACTATTGGCAAATTTTACCAGTGGCCACTGTACTATATTTTGTTACAATCGGACCATTAAATTATTAAAACGTACTACCAATGGCCACTCCGTTAAATCTCACCGTTAGTTTTTTGCGGGAACCGTTATTGCTTGAAATGATAAGGGTATTTTGGTCTTTTTCGTTTTTTTTTCTCTTTTCTTTTTCCCTTTTCTTTTCTTTCTTCTTCCTTCTACCTTCTGCCTTCGTCCCTTTTCTTTTTTCTTCTTTTTCTTCCGATCTCTTCTTCTTCTTTTCTTCTTCTCCTTTCGATTAGTTCTTCTTCTTCTTCTTCTCTCGCACCTCCGTTTCTCACGCCTCCTTCTCTCGCACCTGCGTCATGGTGGGATTCCTCCGGCCATATCTTGGATTTGCCGGGGGCGGCGGAGGCGCTTCCTCCGGAGAAGGTGTCCGAAGGGTTGTCTCCCTTCATGATTTTTCTTTCTTTTTTAATCATTTGGAGGATTATGAATGGTTTTAATCATTTGGAGGATTATGAATGGTGGAAGAATCTGAAGATTGGGAGATTCGGTGCGGCACCGGATGATGTGGGGTGGGTTTGAGTTTTTAAAAAATTCCATCACAGGTTTGAAGCGGGTTAACATATATGTAATTGGGGTTTGATATTTGTCAAAATCAAAGAACAACAAATACACCAAATCAAATCAATTGCTTGAATTAATCAAATCAAATGGCAATTTCTTAAACAAGTATAAAAATTGAAGAAGAAATCAAAGGGGAAGAAGACATGTGGCCACTGGTAGAAGAAGAAGAAGAAGAAGAAGAAGAAGAAGAAGAAGAAGAAGAGGAGAAACAGGCTCGTCGGAGAAGAAGAAAAGAAGAAGAAGAGATCGGAAGAAAAAGAAGAAAAAAGAAAAGGGAAGAAAGGCAGAAGGAAAAGAAAAGAAAAGAAAAGAGAAAAAAAAAATGAAAAAGACCAAAATACCCTTATCATTTCAAGCAATAACGGTTCCCGCCAAAAACTAACGGTGAGATTTAACGGAGTGGCCATTGGTAATACATTTTAATAATTTAATGGTCCGATTGTAACAAAATAAAGTACAGTGACCACTGGTAAAATTTGTCAATAGTTTAGTGGTCATTGATGGTATTTACTCTTGATTGTTTGATAAAAGACCGATAAAATTGAATATATTGTCGGTCCTATCTTGTTAAAACCAATATAAAACTACCGATTCAACTCGACTCAATTGTTTTTTCACCCTCACTCTCCCAAACCATCGTTAAATATCGCTTTTACGGTCTATAACATCTTTTGAAGCAATACACATAACTAATTGTCTAATTTGCTATTCATGTTCGGTGATTCACTTTTTTGTTTTGAACTTATTGATTTTTTTTCTTCTAATTTTTTTCCTTGTGATTTAAAGACTAGAATTATCGAAACTCTTATTCAACATCAATTCATGTCAGGATACTCTAATGTTAATAAATGAGTTAAATTATTGATAGATGTTTTAAATATTATTTTTATTTGATAGCATGATTCTGAGTGAATGCAATATGATTAATGTGAAATATATATTATCTCTAAATATTTTAGTTATATATAAAGCATGAGTAAGTTATAAAATATTATATTTGCCTGAAATAAAATTATAAGTTTCTGTCAAATTGGTTCCAACAATAAAAATTAAATTATTATGACGTAACTTTAATATATTGTTTTGCTAAAAAATTTTCTTGTACCCAATATTTTATTTAAAAAAAAACTCAAATGTTCATCACAATCTACTTTTTTTTCATGGGTGAATGTATATCAAAATGTTATTCTATTTTTTGTTAAAATTATCCTCATTTATCTTTAGCGATGTTATAAATTTATTGTTCCTATAGTCATATTTTAAGTTTTAGTAAACTCGCCACCAATGGGGTGGGGTGAATTGCAATTTTTTTTCAAAAAATTAGCGGAATGAGAAGTATAAGGTCTAATGGGTTATTTTTAAAAAATCACCCTAAAAAACACTTCTTCATGGAAAACTCTTAAAAAATGTTATCTCCAGTGACATTGTCTAAGAAATTTCTATTAATTATTAAAAAATCATAACTTTTTTTTAATAATTTTATATGCAATATGGTTTTATTTGGTAAAGACATTGACTAATAGACCATTTAAAAGTAAAGGCCACTTTACAATTAGACTCATTAATGGATCAGATTTTGACCAGATCACCTTACATCCGATTTGATCTGTTAAGAAAAATATTCGATCTGATAATTCAATGGATTGCTAAAAATCAAATCCATATTTGAATTTATGAGCTTAGTGGATCTCTAATCCGACAATCCGATCTAAAGTTCAAACTTTTTAAGAGAAGACTGAGGTTTTTAATTATGACGTACACATAAAAATTGTGTAGCAGACTTGCAGTAAATGAGAAATCCGAGACCTTTATGTCTATGCTTTTCTTCTCCATAATTATGATTATTAAATTAGATTATAATTCCAATTTAGAATGTGAGGGGACCTTACTTGAAAGCTACAACTTTTACATACGTCTTAGCCTAAATTCACAAATGAGTATTGTTTACAATATATACTTAGTATATATAATAAATACATATATATTATATAATTTCAAATCAAATTGGATTATTAACAGATCGATCTCATAAGCTTGAAGCCATATTTCCTCAATTAGATTATTGATTAACGGATTCATATTGTAATTGTATTACCAATTGAAAGTTCAAATCCATATCCGATAATATGCGTCATATTTAGATCCAATTTGGATCAAAATCCAATCCATTAACTAACAAGTCTATTCACAATGTTTATTTCCATTTTTGCCACATAGACATAATGGTCATTATTAATGGTTGCATTAGAGAGCAATTTATTTTTGTTCATTATCTATCCATCTTATGTGATATCTTATTTTTATTATACCGGAGATACTCTTAGTGATAGTCCAGACGATTGTGTGTACTAGAAGCCTTATGAATTTAAAAACATGCAAAACTTTTACAATATTTCGGTTATCAGAATAAAATCAAAGGAAAAAAATGATCAAGTTAAGAATTGTTATAAAAGTTCTACAAGGCGGCGGAGTATAAATAAAAAATAAGAAAATTAAGGAAGTTTGCAATTATTTATGAACCATCAATAGTTAAGAAGGAAAATATATGCATGAATGTAAATTGGATATATAAAACAAACAAGGCTTATAGTTTAATCATATATTCACATTAGTTCAAAATGATGGTGCTTTGGTTGAGTGCTCATGTTAATTTTATCATATAATACAAGATGCTAGCTGTGGTGCATTTAATCTAATATATACTCCCAACTTTTTTAAAAGAACATCAAAATTGAAAATCACAAAATTTTAAAATCAAAAATTTCTAAATCTTATAATTTATTAATTCACTTGATTTTAAAATTTTGTAAAAAAAAACCCAACTTAAAATTATTTAAAGAGACAAATATTTAAGGAGACGTGAAAGATTTAAGAATAAAATAATAGCAGCACTTCGCGGAACCTCATTCATTCTATCTACTCCCACTATATACATATGCCATTTGGCACATGTCGAAACTTGAGCATCATTATTACTACCAAATCGTTTCAAAGAAAAGTGCTAGCAGCCCAGACATAGTAATTAATTTGGACTAAAAGTAAGATATTGTGTCGTTGAAAAAGATTAATTTTTTTGTCCGAAATTAACACATCTATCCTAAATTTAGTTTTTTAAAGAAAATATTAATTTCAGCACAGTGAAAAATGCAACTTAATTTTTTTTGAGGTTGATTGATATTTAATATACATTAGTATTTATGTTTCAAAAAGTAAATGAAAGTAGATTATTATTTCCTATTGTAAATTTGACAAACTAATATATATGTTCTACTTTTGATTCATAATTTTGCGATGGTCACAACATTTTATAAGTCGTAGTTATAACCAAGGGTGTAGAGAGAGCTGGAGCCCACTCCAAAAAAAAATATTAATTATACTACCTATAAATATTAAACAGCAGTTCAGTTCAGCCCAGTCTAGCCCAACTCAACCCAACCTAACTCAACTCAATCTAACCCATTTTAAAAAAATAAAATAGTTAGAATACTAATGAATTAAATAGTAGTCCGGCCCACTTGACTTTTGTCAATTACTTAGGCCATAATAATTTGTATATATTATTAATTTTTTTTTAATATGCGCTATTGGGCATGATAGGTACAGATGTTCAAGCCTTAAGTGGGAGGGGGAAGAAGAGGGGAACGGGCTTGAATTTATATAGTATATTATTTATTATACTATTAGAGATTTAGAGTATTGTTTGTTCATTTCTTAATTTATTGTTCAATACTTCAGTTTATTTAATATATATTATATACAAATTTGTTTATTTTAGATTATTAGAGTATTATTGCCGCCAGTTGGACCAATACTTATATTTAATTTTTTTTCAAGAACTTATATTTCAAAGCCTCAGTTTTAGTAATCAACCGTCGTATATATTTTAATGAATTTTTCATTGTATTTCGAATCTAATCTTAAAGCTTTGAAAATGAAATTTGAAGAAAAATTACTCTATACATTTTTTAGCCAAACACAAAATTAATTTAAAAATTTCTTATGCTTGGAAAAGGGAAAAAATCATTATTAATATTTTCTCGAATTTTTTTTTTAAATAAAATTTCCTTTTATCATCGGCCCACCCCAAAGTAAAATCCTAGATCCACCCTCGGTTATAACAATTTATCTCAATCTTTAATTTCCCAAGAGCTACAATAGTAATGGCTTAAACATGAGTGTTTAACTGTTACTTTAGGGTGAGATTATTTACAACCTCCATTTATCTTACTAACACCCCCACTTAATTTTGAATAGATCTACTTTTAAACACCCCCTTTATATATCACAAACACCCCCCTCAATTAACATATTTTCTTTAAGGTAAAAAAATTAATCTATCAATTTATCCATGGGTAATAAATTAACCACACACTTTAAAACATCCCCCTTATATCTCACTAACACCCCCCACCCCCACATAATTTATTCACCCTTCCCCCACAAACCCCATTTACTCTCCCCACAAATCCTCTTCCCAAGCAAACTGAGTATTGCATTCAAACTCAGTTCTTTACCATTTTTGCTCCAAAAATCAAAATTTCTTCATTAATCCAAGTGCAAGCATTCTTGATTGGTAGTTTGAACATTAAGTAAAAGTTTTGAATATAAGAAGAAAGAACTTGGTGATGGTGAAAAAAGAAGAAGGTGGTGATAATGATGACATTCCAAAGAATAATAAAACAAAAGAGGTATGCACATGTTTTTTGGAGTATTAAGATGGATTAAATCTCTCATATATAATCCTACATTTATTTAAAATGAAGAAGATGAATGAACCCACAAAACAGAGTACTTTTTATAATCTATCCAGACGATACTCGGTTCACATGGGGAGGGTAAATAGTCATTTACTCTCTCCTGGTGGAGAGAGTAAATGACTATTTACCCTCCCCATGTGAGCAATAGTCATTTACTCTCTCCATGATATTTATCTTGGTAGAGAGAGCAAATGACTATTTACCCTCTCCATGTAAGCCGAGTATCGTTTGCACAAATTATAAAAAGTACTCTGTTTTGTAGGTTCATTCATCTTCTTCATTCTAAATAAATGTGGGATTATATATGAGAGATTTTTTATTTCAAGTGGTCGATCGTACGCGAGGGAGTGGTCAATCTTACGTGAGTTAATCGTCGGGGTGGTCGTGCGCTGGAGAGAGACGCAGAGGGAGACGGAGTCGGAGAGGTTTTTTTTTATTTGAAGATTTGTTTTGATTACTTAAGTTATAAATTAATTTTAATTAAGGTTAATTATATTTTTAATTACATACTTTATATAAATTACTAAAGGTAAATAGAATAAATAAATAGGAGGGTGTTACTGATCAAAAAATTATATTTAGAGATTGTTTGTGAGATGGGAGGTGTTATTAGTGAGATAAATAGAAGTTGTAAATGGTTTCACCCTTACTTTATGGTATTATATAAATGGTAAAGATTCACCATCAAGATATAATTGTACTCCAACTAAAGCGGTATATATGTAAACACGTGGTAACCAATTATTAATTAAAGGAATTTTGATCTAATTTGCATCTTATGCATATCATATCATATCAACTCAAAAAATTACCTCTAATTTAATTTGCTACATTTTTTATTTTTTTTATCCTCAATCCTCAAAAGGATATTTTTCTTCTAGATCAAGAAAACAATGATACAGATGAACTTACCCTTTCAGTCTATATATAAACTAAACTACATATTTAATTTGATCAAGTATCAAGAAAAGGTACTTACTTCCGTACCTTACATAGGCTATACACACTCATATATATATATATATTTCTGTTGGACCGGCCAAACAGAAATTTATTATCAAAACAAAGATATATATATATATATATATATAAGCAAATTCAGCATATATTGTTTTAGTTGCTACTAGAAGATGCTGAATATATTGCCATTTATATATATAGGTATAATAGTGAAGCCAGCATGCCCTATAACTGCCGATATAGGTCTAGTTCAAGGACTTTACCCTATATTTTGTGAAAATTAAAGTGTTTAAATATATGTTTACTTGAAAATACAACTTACGTTAATGCCGTTAATAATACAAAAAGGTTGACTCTATTTATTTATTTTACCTGGGCCCCAAGTGGCGTAAGGGAGCCCGGCCCAATCTTGATTCCTTGTGAGGTCCATGGCTAAGGTTTATGGTTCATATATATGTGATTCTAATTTCATCGCCATTGATCAAAATGAACAATTTCTAATTAGTATGTAGTCTTGTGTAATCAAAATCTAAGGTATACATATACAAACAATTGTTAGTATCACTTACAAGCATCAATGCTTTTTGATATCTATTATTTGTGCATAAGAAATTAAATTGTTTATTAATAACCAATGGACATAAACAACACTTGTTTTCAATTCAATTCAAAACAAATCAATATGGTTCCATCGTAACTTCAAATATAAATAGCAAGATGAAGTGCATTTAGACAAAACGAAACAAATTTTAGTAACAAATGACACAAAACCAATCACAACAATTTCAAAAAAATAATGTAGAAGTACAAGATGAATTTTCTGTGAAGACCAACATAAAAATTTTGTTTTTAAATCTGCATAAGTTCTTCAAATGTTTTCATGGCAGAAGCAGGCAAACCAAGAAGCACGTTAACGCTCTTCCTCTCTTTCCCATGGCACAAGAACAAAATCACTTCCTTCTCGGGGAGTGCAACAGGCCCCGAAAGAAGAGGCTGGCCCCACCCAAAATCTGTAGTGTAAAATGATAGCCTAGACCAAGTAGTGATCAAAAGAGTTGAAGCCAAAGATGGCCTAGCCCTTGTCACTTCAAAATAATCCATTGCTGATCTCATATAACTGTCTGTAACCATATTAACCGCCTCCTGAACTAACTTAACCGTAAACGACAACGGGTTCTCAATTAACTCGCCAGCACTACAGAGGGAATTTGTTAACACAATCCCGTTCCCACAGTACCCTTGTGGTAATGCCGGCACAAATCTTGACCGTCCATCAACCGCAAAAAGGAGCTTGGTTTCTTGATCATGGCTCAGCTTCAATGCCTTGCTTCTAGCTCTCCAAACAAAAGCAGAGAGTGCCTCGAATTTAGTGCAACTTTGTACTGTCCCGTCTTCAGTGGCTTTGGACTTGAGTTCTTCAAGCTTCTCAGGGTCGAAACAGAAAGACCCGTATAGGATTTCTTCTTTGTAAAGATCAAAGGTATTGGATACGTCTTCAATTTCAGCAAATTCGCTGTGGGGGAATTGTATTTTAGGTGGGTTTCTTGAGGTTAGTATGGTTCGGTCTAGGAATGGTGGGACCGTTAGAGGCAGGCCTCTGGCGGTTTCGCCCCATGAGTTCACAAATTCCATTGCCGCGAGCCCATCAAACATGCAGTGGTTCATCCCTAGCCCAAGAACAAACCCTCCGCATTTGAACTTTGTAACCTGAAAATTATAATTAGAACTTAGTAGAATCTTACCATACAGCTAGTATTACCTACAGTATAAGAACCAACTCAAGCCCACTACCATGTCCGTGTGTGGTTTTCACCAATGAAGGTGACAGTGAGTTGAAATTATAGGTTTGTGACCCCACATTGACAAGGATGTTAGAAGTTTAAGAAGAGGGAATACAACATTACCCACGTCTCACGTCATATCAGTTGTTTATGGGGATGTGTTATACCAACAATATCTGTGAATCAGTGCAATAGAATCCGTGAATTACGTACAGTAACAAACTAACCATATCCATGAATTACACTAACAATAAATGTGAGTTGGAATAACTGTATATGGTGATCAATTAGTATCTATGACTAATGTTAACCTGAGCCAGTTAATTTCATTTCATCCTATCATCCATTTTTTCGTAAAGAATTTGACAAAGAACTAACCTGAGCCACAAGAGGAGGAATCTCAAGTATATTTTTGGCACCAGGAATGTCATAAACAAGCTTGCCAAGAGTGATAGGATCAGGCTTTGTATTGTCACCTATCTCAGCTATGGTACAATTAGCCTCCGCCTCAACAAAAACAGCACCCTCCCCCCTGCAATCCACTATAAGCTTCCCCTCTGCGCTTATTGCCAACCGGCCAGCAGCCGGGTAGTAATGAACAAGAACCTTTGACAACGCATCCTTAATAACTTCAACAGACACCTCATTACCTCTCTCCTCTGACTTAAAGCAGTAAATTGTACGCACTATCACCGCGATATTCTGGTCTAGATTTGACAGGAAGTAGAGACCCTTCTTTGTCTCCTCTGCGGGTGGAACTAGAGTTGGTACCCCTTGCTTTACAACAAGCTCAATCCCATTTTTACCACCATTCTCCATTATAATAAACTCTAAAAATTCAAGAACCTGGAGTTAGAATCAAAATAAAGCAACATCTAGTAAAAGTAAAGACTTGAAATTTAAAATGCAGTACTCGGTTTCATAGAGTAAGAGTTAAAAGTAAAACATACAGGCAATAAGGGGAGCAGGACTGATCAACTGATGCCTAAAGAGAGTTAGAAAAAGCAAGAAAAGTGTATTAGATGGAAAGGATTTAAGTGGGGTTATAAAGGAAGCGCTTGGTTATAAAAAAATTGGTTTGTTAAGTATTGGTTAACAGAATATGTCATGATAGGAAGCTTTTTCATGACATATTTTAATGCAGGAAATAAATAAATAAATATATATATAGAGAGAGAGAGAGAGTTGTTTTGTAAATTTTGTTATTGGAAAATTTTGCAAATGTGGTATGGTGTTGGGGGTAGGCTACTGGCCATAGACTGCAAGGTTAGTTGGTGAGGTTGGCTTCCAAATTTTTGGATGTAACATTGCACAATGCTCAAGATTATTGTCAACTAAAAATGGCAGTTTAAGATTATTATTGAATTCTCAAAATCATGGTGGACCCAAAAGTTGTCCAACCCCCTCGGCTTGATTAGCCTAAAATTGATTAGTCAAACAGCAAAAAAACTTGTTGAGGCTCACATTGTATTTCAATTTTATACTCCATTAACCACTTCAAATATTTTGTCTCATTAACATGACAACCGTCTTTTCATAGGCAATTTAATGGTGCCTTTTCATTTTTATCAAATTTTAAAGAAAATATATTTTAATGGTGGACTTCGAAAGTTATTTTGATACTTCTTTTAAAAAAAAATGACACTTAACTTGAACACTATTGTATGTAAAAATCAAGGGACAACGTAGTCCAGTCAAAACCCCCTAAAATAAAATAAACCATTATGTATAGTACATAAAAATTATTTAGGATATTATTATAATTCGCTAAATATACAATGCTTGTTGAATTATTTAAAAATTTTGATATAAAATTCAGAATATTATAGTATTAATAGTGTATTATCACATTCAAATGGGTGAAAAGAATAATACATCCCCAATAATTTATTATCTACTTGACAGTAAATATTATAATTCTCGATAACAATGTATTGTTTGCTGTTTAATCAAATCTCACTCTTCAAGCTCCCAATATGTTCGCTATTATTCTCTAAGAGAAACCATGTATATAGTTGGAGTAAATACCATCAATGGCCACTCAACTATTGGCAAATTCTACCAGTAGTTACTATACTTTATTTTGTTACAAATGCATCATTAAACTTTAAAACATATCACCATTGACCACTCCGTCAAATCCCACCGTTAGTTTTTAACGGAGGTTATTTTCACCTAAAATGTCAAGGGCATTTAGGTCTTTTTACCTTTTTTTTTTCCTATTTTCTCTTTTCTTTTCTTCCCCTTCTGCCATTCTTCTTCTTCTTCCTTCCGCCATTTTTCTTTTTCCCCTTCGTCCATTCTTCTTCTTTCCAAAATTTCTTCCCATTTCTTCTTCTTCTTCCCGGAACCCACCTCTAAGGCTCCAATCATTGCCGGATTACTTAACCCACTTAGCGATTGATTCAAATTGAAAGCTAGCCTCCCTCGTAACCGGAAATGGAATTGATTGGAAAGTGTGTGGGCAGCAACAACAGAAGAAGTGGGATTTGACGGAGTGACCAATGGTAATACGTTTCAAAAGTTTAATGATACGTTTGTAACAAAATAAAATATGATAACTACTGGTAGAATTTGCCAATAGTTGAGTAACCATTGATGGTATTTACTCTATATAGTTGCGTTGAACGGTGAAATTTTTGGGAGATAAAAAGTGGGATTGTGTACTACAGTACCTTCAACTAAAGAATAGAGGTCCTGGCCTGATAAACGTTTATGCCCATCCAATTTCATAGTGGATTAACATATTTTCAATCTCTACTCCAATATTCCTTCCTCTTGAACCGGTGTTGCCACTGTCACAGAAAATAATACGAAGTAGAATAGAGTTACAGAAACAAAAAAAGGGTGGTGTCAGGCTTTGAAATTATCATACATTGATTGCCTAGGCCCATTCCTATCAAACGGTTTAATTAACTAAAGTTACGGAAAGAAAGACAGACTACTGTTGCTTACCAGTAATATCCATACCCAACTCCATAAAATTTGAAGGTGTTTCATACTAAAGAATAATATAAACTAAGCACAACTACAAGGCTATAATAAATTTAAAACTTATCATTTAAAAAAGGTTAATAATATCTATGGTACAAACAAAACCTAGTATGCCTTGATGGATGGCCCATCATGCCGAGTAAATCACATTGGAGGGTTTTCTAGCCCTTTGGAAGTAACTCTATTCCTCATTTTCTTCATCTCCTTCCCCATTGTCTTCACCCTCTGCTTCATCTTCTTCATCCTCATCACTCATATTGCTAATTACATCTGTAATTATAGCCTTCACCTCTGCTTTTCTGTGCATTAAATCCACTTCAAAGTGCGTACCTGTAATCCAATGAGCATGGTAATTAAAACAAGTGATAAAATTCCAATGAAGAATGAACACACACACACATTTAGGTCCCTTACCAAGTTGCTTGAGGATATCAGATAAAGTTGCCTACATTAAAGAAATATAAAGTTCATCAGCAATGTACTAGTAAAATTTCAACCACTCAAAATACAAAATAAGCAATTGCCGGGAACAGGAACTTCTTACCGTGTTAAAATCCACTTCTTTCAGTATACTTGCAACAACTGCATGCATCTCATCTTTCGTAGGTTCTGCCTTTGCCTTCTTCACAGTTTTTCCTTTTCCTATTCGCACATAAATTCAGAAATGTTGATCAAGAATGTTACAAGGGTATTTACTTTGTACAAAACATAATGGTTTTACATTCAGAAAATAAGTTGATTCCCAGATTTATTTTTCACCTTGATCCTTAGTAGAAGACTTGCTTGACTGTTTCTTGCTTGAGGCTCTCTCCTCTTTCACACTTTGCTTTACTACCTTCTGTTTCTTAGAAGACACCTTGGATTTCAGAGTTAATCCAGAAGCTCCATCAACATCATCAGCATCCTCCTCTTTCACACTTTGCCTTTCTACCTTCTGTTTCTTAGTAGAAGACAGCTTAGATTTCGGAGTTGATCCAGAAGCTCCATCAACATCATCAGCATCCTCCTCTTTCATACTTTGCCTCTCTACCTTCTGTTTCTTAGTAGACATCTTGGATTTTGGAGTTGATCCAGTAGCTCCATCAACGTCATCAGCATCCTTCAAAGATGAACTAGAAGATTTTTTGGTAGATTTGGTAGGTGTTTTGACAGATTTTGCAGGACTATCCTTTTGGACAGATTTAGATTTGTTTACAGTTTTACCCCTAGAATCCTTTTTTACATTCTTCTTAGAATCACTCTTTTGGATTTGCTTTTTTGGTGGGACTTCTTCTTCCTCTTCATTGTCTTCAGGCTCACTCTCCTCTTTATTACTCTCTACATTTGGAGATACATCGTTGTCACCATCTTCCTGAGAATCTTCATCTTTATCTGAAGTTTCACCTTTATCAGAATCTTCATCATCCTCCTCAATTTTGGATGAAGGCTTGCACTTCTCAACAACTTGAGAATTCTGCTTTTGTTTCTGGGTAAAAAGAGAAAAAATAACAGATAACCAAAGGTAAATCATCAAAAGGTTTGTGAGAACATATATGAACTGCTTTCTTCAAAATTAGGAGTAGAAATAATAAGACAAGTGGTGATCTTGATCATCAATTAGGGGAAATCACAATAAACAACATAAAACTATGGCCCATTTGTTTGAAAACCCGCCTTTTTAAGAAAAGTGCCGCCCACTTTAGTAAAATTCTTGGTTCCTCCCCTACACCCCAAGATTTAGAATGCATACTGTAGTACCTTACTACCTAAGAACATAAATATCTGTAATATTTTTATGAAAAAACATCTGTCGGAGAACAACAATAAGCACAAACCTCAAATATATACTCTGCCTTGCTAGATCGGCAATAAAATAAATTTCCATTAATACAATATAATGAAATCACAAACCTTGGCTGGGGTTTCTCCAGCTGCAACAGAACTTTTTCGGCTCCCCAAGGACTTGCCCTTTCGCTTTTTAACCTTCTGGATTCATAAAGAACAGCAAGACTTACATGGACTTTACAATTCAAAGATGTCAAGATCCATAAGAATAAAATGGGAAGGTTCTGTGCAGCTTTTAATCCTTTGCAGTTCTTAGAGTATTTCAAAGAAAAGATAGGTACCATTATTCTCTTTCCAAAAGAAAAGAAGACACTGTTCTTGGAAGACAAATTCAACAATTCATTTCAGAAAAGCGCACGAAAAAAAAGAAACAGAATGTTAATGAACACTTCCACATATTTATTATTATTATTATTTTGGTTGGGGGGGGCAGAGAGAGAGACCTTCTCCTTGTCAGCAAGCAAGGTATCCGTTGTAGCATGTGGAGATTCCAAAAACTCCAACAGTTTTGCTGCAATTTCTTCCTGAAAGCATATTTGGAAAGGGTGATTGTAAGATAAGCAAGGTAGCACATGGAATAAACTTCAAAGAATGTTGTTTATGAACACTTGCCTTCTTTCCAGTTTTGTGAATTGGAACATTGAGGACGTCACAAAAATCCAACAACTTTTCCTTGACGCATTTATCAAGCTTTTCTTTAACTTTTGATCTCTGTTTTTCCTGCTGTCAAGATACGAACAAACAAACCACAGTATATAGGACTGTTAGAACAAGGTCAAACAATGACCAGAAAACAACTTCAGATATACATGAGACTGTTAATGAGGTTAAGATTGTTCTATTTTCTAGATTATTGCAGCCCAACAGCAAAACTAGGCCTTCCAATATCACTATCAATGCCAAGAGATTCAAGCTACTCGTGTGGTTTGTAGATGACCTCTTTCCATTCTCTAGAGCTAACGCCAACTTTGTTATTTTCATTAGATAGAATTCAGTTATGTCAGGCCTCTCCCCAAATTATCAGAAAAGTAGCATCTCCGTTTGAATCATTAATGAGTAAGTTTCTGAAGCTATCTGTGGAATCATGAATATGGAAGTCAAAGAGCTACCAGTGAAATATCTTGGGGTTCCTCTCGTCTCGTGTATACTAAAAAATCTAGTGATTGTGCTTTCCTTCACAAAAAAAATCTTAAAGAAGATACCATGTTGGCACGCTATCCTATCATATGCTGGGAGATTGCAACTGAATATAATTGTTTTGGCCAATAATACCTACTGGAACAGGACATTCATGAAGGCAATGGAAGATATTGATGCAACCATGTGCACTTTCCTGCAACCTGGGGGGAAGTCCCACGTCCCCCTCTGACCTCATGTTGTTCTTGATGAATTCATATTTACCAGGAAAAAAAAGGCTTGAGATTCATTTTCATTTAAAAAGCACAGCCTAAGCAACAACCTTAACATATGAGTGTGTAGAAACATATTCATGGAATATAACACAAGCACAAGGCAAAGATAATAAAACCCACAAGAAGTGCAAAAAGAAAATTGCTAAATGAGAGATAATGGACATATTGGACCCCAATAAGTAATCGAATATACCTCATGTTCAACAAATACGTAACCAGAAAACAAGCCTATGTTCTTCTTCACACTATTTGCCTGAAAAACAAATATCAAGATCAGCATCCAAAAAAGATACACAGGAATAGTACAGAAATATTGTTTGTAACCAAATATGTAAACTGGGCAGAATAAAGAAAACTTAAATGCACTAAGGCAAATGTCACCTTTGTTTTCTTTCCAAAGAGGATGCTGTGAAGCAACTGCAGGTTTTCATCAGGCTTTCTCTTGGACAACTTGAAAGCCACTGAAAAAGTTCACGAGATCAGACTAAAAAAGGTGAGTCTGCTCAGAGGAAAGAAGTAATAAAATATAAATAACACCATAAAGGAATAATTATATGCTAGACAATAACTAGAAAAATTAGATTCTGCAGTGTTACCCATGTGATGAAAAATCCTATGGAGAAATTAGCTCAAAGAAACCCCCAAACCCCAATAGGGTTTTGTAAACTGATTCTATCACATTGAAACAGGAATCTAAAAATAACACACAGTGTACCTCTTGTTAACAATAACATAAAGGCACATGAATTCAAGTGACCTCGTTATGCCTTGTACTTTTGTTCTATTATGTGGATAACTTGAACAATGTTATAAAAAATAGACAATGACTGAACCAGTTGATAAATGTTTCCTGGTGCATGTGACAGTGTCTTGAGGAAGGGGAAATTTATTGGGAGCTTGATCCCCAAGGCTTCACTTTTTTTACGAATCAAGTGTTCGCCAATCCTAAATACTATTATATATAATATTTCCTTTTTGTGGATAAGAAGACTATGATGATTTATTATGTAAGAACACACTTTGTAGTGGATCCATTTTGGGCAGACACCTGCGAAGGTGAAGGAAGAGCCATAACTTTTTCAAGGGAGGCAAATATACTAATATTCATTTTGCAAAATTAGAATGGGGAAGATAAATACTAGTATTTTTTTTTATCATTTTTTGAGATTGGGAAGACAAACTACTCCAACTAATAGCAACTTCAATCCTCCCCTGTATGTCTCCCTAAACTTAAATTTTACCTAAAACTTTCTCAAACATGGGGGAAATGGAATTCACCATTGAAGAGCATCTCCCTAAATATAACTTTTAGCTCAAATATTTCCTCAAATTGAAGAAAATTATAGGGAATGGATTGGATAAACATGGAAATATCTATTTATTCAAAATAAAGCATAACATAGAAAAGCATCGGAAAATGTAATTAACCATTGGATAGCTTCTCCCTAAATACTCCTAGACAAACTTTTCAAAAGCTTCAAACATCAGGCAGACATGGTACATTATTGAACACAATTCACAATAATAGATACCAAAGGAAGGAACATGGAAATATCCGTTTGTCCACCATAAAGCAACAAAGACACAAGTCGCATATGTAACAATTATAGTGTCAAAGAAAGCAAAACAAGAATATGTATCGACTAAATGATTCCCTTTACTACAAAGTTACAATTCATATTGTGAGCTATATGAGTATTACAGATTCCTGCTTAAAATCTGCACCTGCCATGCTTGTCTATCCGTAAACTTTGAAGCAATTTGCAATATACATAAAAGCATATACTAGTCTAGCAAATAGTAATAGAAGAATGTCCAAAGATTAGAGTAAAAACGCACCATTTGGAATGTCCTTAAGCTCTGTTCCTCGGCCCTGTATTTAAACAAAACCTCGTGTGAGAAAATTGTGCAATACACGGTTAAAAATATATATATATATATATATATAGTGCGTGCTTTTTCTTGACATACCTTCTCAATTGACAATGGCTTGCTTGCTGTGCCTCTTCCCACCAAGGATTCAGAGTAACGCTCAACGGTCTTTCTCTCCCTACTAGGTCTATGACTATCACTCGGCGTGACAGGCTCGTTTGAGCTAGACTTAGTTTTTGATATCTCCTCGGTTTTCTTCGGTGTTTCCTTTCGTCCTCTTTTCAATGTCCTACTCTCTTTTTCTTCGCCTTTCTCCTCAATTGCATCTACTTCTTGTGAATTCTCCCTGACCACCATTTCTGAATCCTTCTCTTCTTTCTCTTCTGCTTCTATAACTTCTTTTTTCGCTTCTCCTTCTTGTTTAACTTCAACTTCCTTCTCTTTCACATCTACTTCCTCTTTCTCCTTCGATTTAATTTTCTCTTCGAGATTAGGAGCGTCTTCGTGTTTCTTCTTTTCTAGGGTTTCAATTTCAGACGCCATTGGAATACAAGATCAACTACAAGGAGTAGCGTACAATTGAAGCGATGACTGAGGTGGTGATTGTGATTGAAATCCTGGGAATCGGTGGAGATTGATCGGAAGGAGAGTGATGCATGCAATTTTGGCCGTGATAATTGAGACGGAGAGGGGGGAATTTTTGTTGTGGGGTTTTTTTCTGCTTAACGCCGTTAATGCTGTTGTGACTTGTGAGTATTTGAGAGTGAAGGAGAGCGTGAAACGGAATGAGAAAGTTGATAAATTTTGGGGGCTTTATGGATATCAAACTTTTAACTGGGCAAATTGGTTTAAAAGCGGGGTCTTTCAAAATTTTCACCAAAATTTTTTTAGCGGGCACGTTCCCGGCATCTTTTCTTTGGTTAAATCTTCCCGGTTTTTTATTTTTTTTTAATAAATACACCTCCATTTTTTATAACAAATAATCTATGCACTTTACACCCCTATTTTTAAAAAATTAGTTACAAACACACCACCCTCTAGATTAAGAATTATAATTAAAGTAATTAAGTTAACTTTTAATTAATTAAAATCATAAAATAAGAAGAAAAAAAAATGATGTTCAAACTTCAAACACACCACTATCTTTTCCTTCTCTACTGTTATTCTCCGACTAGTCCCATCTCCACTGTCATTCTCCATTTTCACTGAGAGTACGAACGCATCTTTTCTCTCATGTTCAAAGCTACTCAGCCGTTGAAAACTCTCCCTCTACCTCCAGAACTCTGTTTGGTATGTCCTTCATCTCTTCTCTCTTATACTCTTACATTGGATTTAGAGTATTTTCAAATATGGGTTATTTGATTTTAAGGGTTTTAAATACTTAGTTAGGATCATAAAATTTAGGTTCAATTTATATATAATGTTGATGGAAAAAAAAACTAACACAAGACAACAATCTATAAGTAATCTCAAATTTAAATAACAAATTTATATGTGGCAAAAACAATATATAATGATGGTTAAACACTTGCAACCTAAACATTTATGCGAGGCAAAAGGACTTCTAATAATGTAGTGCCATTAATAGCACAAATTCTTAGGACTAAAATGTTACACTACGAAGCTAAACATGTTTTTCATTGATTACACGTATTCTATTGCCATGCCAACATAACATATATAAGAGTAAAAATAAATTGATGACAGTATTACATGTTACAGCAAATAACATTACCTTAAAAATCGAGGACAATTCTTTGAATATTGGTTTGTGTATTTGCCCAACTATTATGACAAGCTAACAGTAAAATAAAATTTCACATATTCAAAATTGAAAACTACTCCAAACTAGGTGCATCCTCAGAGTTTTTGTCTATTTATATTGGTTTGTTAAATTGTGTCTTTAGTAGCCTATTCTTTACTAATATGGTTATTAATATTCAATGTTTTTGTCTATTTATTAACATTTAATAATTATTCATTTTATATTAGATTCTTATTTACATTATTTTTTTTTCTTTTGCAGATTTTATATCCTACTTTCTCCAACCACAAGTGCTTCTTATGCATTGAGGAAACACTACTTTATATATCTTTACCGTTTTCTACAACTTTATTTCAATAAGCTTCGAGGCCCACCTTCATTTCCTCCAACCCCACCAACTTTATCCATTGAGTTCGTGTATTTTATTTTATTTTTTTATAAATTTTAGGGTTTTAGACTTACATTTTAAGGTTTATAGGTTAATGGGTTCCAGTAGCGGATCGATTAACTCGCGTATGAGTTGTTATTGTAGAGAACCTGCTCCTTTAAGAGTTTATTCCACAAATGAGAACCTTGGGCGCAAGTTTTTTGGATGTAAAAATTATAAGGAACAGTCATGTAAGTTTTTTCAATGGTACAATGATGACAAAGTTGATGATGACTCAAGATACATTGATGTTCAGTGTAGAGTTCGAGAGTTATAGGGCAAAAACTTATAATTAAATCGAGAACGTGATGAATTAAATAAACAAATGGAAGAGGAAAGAAAATGCAAAATGGAGTATACGAAGAAGTATTAATCATTAGTGCTGAAGAAAAAAGTTTGTTCATGATATGTATTGTATGTGTTGTGGATGCGGTTTACTTCGGCATTTTGCATAGTTTGACGTGTTAATTCAAGAATCTGATGTAATATTTGGTTGTTATCAATTAAATGAAATTAAATGTTCCTTTTTAGACGTGGATAGTTCTTATCAATAAAATGAGATAAAATGTTTATTTTTAGTTGTGTTTTAACAACGCATCATAGAGTACTATGTTTTACATTTTTTTCCTTAATATCATGATGTTTAATTTGGTTCTTTAAGTTGGATATTATTATAAGAATACTTGATAAAAATAATGGTATGTTTAATCTTCTCTAAGTCATACTCTCCCGTATTAGGGAGAGTAAATGTGATAATACTATCCCGCCATTGAGAAATTATATTTACTGGTACTTTCCCAACATTGAGCATTTAGAACTTTAGTAATTACTTAACTACGGCTCAAATTTTTTAGATATATTATCTCATATTAAGAAGAGTAAATGTGATAATACTCTCCCATCATTGAGAGAGTATCTTCGTTAATACTCTCCCGACATTGAGCATCTGGAACATCGGCGATTACTTAGTTACGGCCCAATTTTTGAGATATACATTCCTGTATTAAGGAGAGTAAATGTGATAATACTCTCCCGTCACTGGGAGAATATCTTCATTGATACTCACTCGACGTTGAGTAACTAAAATTTAAATAAATTTGTAGGCATTAATATTTTTTAATTTTTTATAAGAGATCTATATATATCCATTTGCCCCAATTTGGCAGCAAAGGCAACATTGCCTCTGGCTCCATCAACGAAGATTTTAAATCTAGAAAGAGAAAGTATTTATTAAAATGGGTTTATCAAAATGAAAAAATAGAGCATGGAAACTTAATTACTAATAAAAGGGGAAAAAGATTGTCGGATCTTTAATTAAAGTATTATAGGAAAATTAGATTGTTAAAGCTTTATTTGAAGCATTAATGGTGAAATTTGAAGAAGATGTTGAAGAAGAATACGAAGAAAAATAAAATAGATTAAGCATTAATTATATAAGTAAGATATTGTCTTGAAAGTACCAGTACAAAACTTTATTACATCAATTTAAGATTTTTTCAGAAGCAGCATACTCGGCCAATGTGGGGTGAGTGATATATATATCACTCGGCCAATGTGGAATCAGTGGTGTGCATATCACTCAGCCAATGTGGAGAAAGTAATTGTTGGGTTTAAAACCCACAGCTCTGTTTTTTTTAAAAAAAAAACTTTTTGATTATGATTTGCAACATTCATTAAATAAGGGTTAAAGTGTACAAATATAAGGTAACAATGAAACAATTATACCTATTTTGATCGAATATATATATGTATGTATGAGTATGTATATATGTATGTTTTCAAGAAGAAGAAGAAGAAGAAAAATCATCCTCGATTGCTTGAATTTGTGGCATTTTTTAGAAGAGATACATGGCATTTTTTTAGAAGAGATATGTGTGTGTATATATATATATGCATTTTTCGTATATTTTTTTATTTCATTTTAGAATATACATATATATGTATGTTTTGAATATATATATATAGAGCCATTCTCTTAAGAACCGTCTTTAAGTTAACTAACTTAAGGACCGTTCTTTTTGAGGGGGGTAAATAGATGAATTTTTTTATGAAACTTGGTGAAGATTAGCTGTATAATGAGTAAATCATTTCTACCAAATTTCATAAAAAATCAACTAGGAAGTGGGTCATCTAAAAAATTGATATATATATGTGCAGTTTTAGATGTTTAAATTTTAGATTTTTAGTTAACCCACTTCTCATTTGATTTTTTTGATGAAATTTCGTAAAAATGATATACTCGTTATAGAGATCATTCTCACAAAGTTTCATGAAAAAATTCATATGTTTACTCTTCGAAATGGACGGTCCTTAAGAGAAAGGGATTGTATATGTATACATATGTATATGTATATATGTATATTTTAAAGAAGAAGAAAAAGAAGGACAAGGAGGAGGAGGAGGAGAAGAAGAGGAGGAGAAATATGAGGAAGAAGAAGAGGAGAAGAAAAGGATGGTGAGGGGGTGTATGTGGTTAATGGTTAATTATTAAGTTAATTAATAGTTAATATTTGGTAAAATGAGAGGAGTGTAAGAATAAAGTTTAGTATAATATTAATAAATTTTTTAGAAGGCATTTGTGACAAAAAAATAAGGGTGCATTTATCACCTCATTTTTTTTACCCTTAAAATATACAACAAAATAAGATAAGACAATGGAAAATGCGTTCAATGTTAGAATGATAAATTGGTTCGAAAATCGGGTTAAATTTTAATCCATACCTAATTCTAATGTGATTTCACTAGACTGAGAGAACGAGAAAAAATAAATAAAAATTATTAATTATACTTTGCTTTGTTTAAATAAAAATATGAGAAGGAATTACAATAAACACAAAAGTGATGATATAGATTACAATCCCTTCCTTCTATTGCTTCAATCTGTATTTTTTTTTTCTGTTTGCCTAATATTGGAATGATTGAAAGGGAAATAAAGAGGTTTAATTGAATTAACTAGAAATTAGGTAGAAGGGCTTATTATACATTGATTTTTACCAAAAATCCAATGAATAATATTTTTTTTGAAGGGCCTATTTTTAAAGTAATTAGTGTAAGAGGCCTATTTTGAGAAGGAATTACAATAAACACAAAAGTGATGATATAGATTACAATCCCTTCCTTCTATTGTTTCAATCTGTATTTTTTTTTTCTGTTTGCCTAATATTGGAATGATTGAAAGGGAAATAAAGAGGTTTAATTGAATTAATTACTTTATTCCTAATTTAACTTAATAGTATAAAGTCACTTTTTTTTCTTTTATCTTTTTATTCAAACGAAAGTTATTTATTTATTTTCCATACTTGCTCGATGCGACTGCTATTTAAATATAAGTAATAGAAAAATAAATAGTTCATAAAATGATAAGTAATGTAGTGGTTAACAGCCTTCTTTGGATTGAAGGGAGGAAATGTAAATTAAATGGTTAATCAAGAAGTGAAATAATGGGATGCAATATAAATAAAATGAATGAGTTTAATTTTATTATTTTTTTTGATAGTTAATGATGAGAAATAAATGAATAAAAACAACTCTTGTTTCGGATGAAAAGAAGAAAATAAATGAAAGGATGTAATTTAATATATTGTTAATAAGTTAAGGTTAAATTTGATATTGTTGATCATAATTCATTAAGATTTTTTTCATTTCCCCCCAATTCCTCCCAATATTTGAAATAAATCTAAACAAATAAATAATTTATAATCCCTCCTCCTTTTTATCTTTTATTTATTTCCCATTCTCCCAATTTAAATGCATTGTAAGAGCCATAATGCAAACTTAAAGAAAAAAGAAAAAAAAGAGTATAATATGACTACAATATTGACAAAATACCTTTCGGCTTTTGGATGTTTGCCACCAATTTTTTCAAACTAGGCTTTTCCTTTTACGTTGGGGTTGCAAATCGGTCTACCGAATGATCAAATCTTAATATGATCAAGAAATGGCATAAACTAATTGTGAACACCTCATTTTGCGACCCTCGCAAGAATTATGATTTTCAAAAAAATGAACACGCATGCATGCATGAGCATTTTTAGATGCACAAAAACTATGTACATGTGATACAGGTCAAAGAAGAAAGCCAAAAGGACCCCGGATGAGGAGTTACATAATTATCAAAAATTATCGGAATCGAAAATCGTCAAAAACTCCTGAAAACTTGTGAAAGAAGAGTTACACATTTCGGACCATCCTCAAACTTTGAGAGTTGTTAGACATTATCATTAGGAGTAGCATACTCGAAAATCAGCTCAATCCGACAGTCGGATCTTCGAAAAATTCAGAAAATCATGAGTTTGATTCGGGTGGTCAAATGGAGGTCTTCTCGAAGTTAAAATGGTTTGAAGTTTGGTAAGTGGATAGGCCTTATTGTGGGAAAGAGCATATTAAAATTTCAGCTTTGTCATACATGGGATCCTCAAGAATCAATTTGTCTACCGTGCAATTCTAGTTGAAATGTCCTTTGTAGCAAATTAAAATAAATAGTGGCCTTCCCGAATTTAGATCGACCTCTAATTTGGACAAAAATTAGAAAACATTTGTAGGGAAAACATATCAAAAATTCGGCACAATCCAACGGTTGGAAGTTTAATTGTCGAGATTGTTGTACGCAAGTACGTTTCCTACGCGTGAACAAACTCTTTGTACCAAGCCAAGGATACAGAGTCCTTACCGAACTCCGATCGTCTCCATTTTTTTACATAGTCTATAAGACTTATATTGGCAATACATATCCAAATTTCAGCATGATCCAACGGTTAGAACCTGACTTGTCATGCAAACAAGGGACCTTGTCTACAACAAGTACCTTTCCTACGCGGACACAAACTCTTCGTACCAATCAGAACGAAAGGGAACCTTCCCGAAATCTGATCGACCTGAAATTTTTACACAATATAGAAGAGTTCTATTCCCAACACATATCCAAAAATCAGGATGATCCAACGGTGGGAAGGTTTCGCGATAATTTCCAAGAATCTTAGTTGCAATCTCTTTTCTTGCTCTCCAAGTATTTTCTTCAACTATAAATAGACCCCCCATCCATTCATTATGATCATCAACAGTCAAGGGGATTTCGTGGTACACACCAAGAGATCCTTATTCTCTCAATCTAAGGAGGCTCAGGTATAATTTTCTCTATCTTCTTTTATTTATTCGTCGGTTTTATAATTTATATTCTTGTCTGCATAATTTCTATCACTTGATAGCTTTTTAAAACCCTTTTTCAAATTGTTTTTGAAAAACCAAAGGCGTATAACAAATCCTAATCCAATTCCAAAATAGTATTATTACTTTCTTACTTTTTCAAAAGTCCGTATTAACGGTATTGTTATACGAAGAAATTGATAATCGCTATATATCCAATCTAACTCATAGATTGCGACGTGTATGTGATAAATACTCGATTATGAGAGCACTATTGACATCTATACCGGTTTAATCAATAGACTATGGTACACGGTCGGTCAAGTCACCTCATATCATATCGAGTATAAGATTCCACATTGAATCAGTTTCCGAAAAGCCCAATACTTTACAAAATCACTTGTTTCATTGCATTTATTATTCTCAAATTCTTTTTTTTTAAATCACACACACACTTATTTTTAAATCATGGGTGAACTAGGAAACACATCGTTTTCATCCCAATCCCAAAATCCCGATTTCTAAGGCAAGCACGAAAAGCTGTAAAGTAATAGCAATAGCTTGCAAGAACTGAATTATAACACACGCATATCTTACTCAAGAGACCGAAAGGGCGAATTGGGTGCCTAACACCTTCCCGATTCGTAACTTAATCCCCGAACCCTCGAATCAACTGGTTTCGCATATATTGTGTATAAGAGGATATTTAGTCAATAAATACATCTCTTATACACAAACCTTTTTATTTGTTTAGTAAAACAAACTGGCGACTCTTATTATTTTCAAAACCTAATTCCAAATCAACAAAGGGAATCGCCGCCCACGAGGTCCCTCCGGACGTCGAGAACGCGGGTTTCCACACTAGCACATCTGGTGCATACTTCAAATGGCTTTTAAAAAAATAAAAATGAACTAAAACAAAAAAATTATTAATGAGACAGAGCTTATATCAAAGATTAGAGACCCCCTTATGGTTAAGGGAAATCTTAAAGTTAGACCACAAAATCTCTTCTTTATTTTATTCTCTTCTTTTGGTGATAAAAAGTTTAGTTAGACTAAGACTAGTATGGTTCAAAACCAAGACATGTCACAAATGTCAATAAAATTTTAGAGTATTTTATACAAGTAAACCATCAAAAACAATTGTTTTAAAACCTTAACCTTATAAATGACTATCTAAATCATTACCAATTCCACCAATGCAAAGGTACTTTATTTTCTATTTTTTGTTGGAACAAAATGACAGCAGCTGTTTTACATATACAATTGTCCAGTTCAGTTGAACATGACATTCAACGGAGCAGCCCAAACCTGTTGTGGACTTTGCGCTCAAACGAGCCGGTAGTTCTCTGGGCCAATACAGAATTAAGTCGCAGTACTTCCCCGCCACCCAGCGGGTTCGAAATTCCCAGAAAATTTATTTGGAGGGAAAATTTCGAGGGTTACTATCTGAAGTTCAACCGAGAGTCCGAGATAAAAAAATAAAAAATGTCGAGAAGGCGATTGAGGTTGATCTCTTCTTCTTCCGATGAAGAAGACGAACCACCGTTACAGCTACAGCAACAGCCAGAAGAACTACCTGAAGAAGACGATGATGTTGAAATCGAACTCAAAGAACCTACTCTTAATCTCGAATCTGTAACCCTAAATTCCTTCAACCGTAACCCTAACTACTCTGACCCTGTCCCCCTCGAGATCTCTGACGACGACCAAGACTTCGTCGACGTATCCGACAACCTCTCTTCTCCGTCTCCTCCTCCTCCACCACCATCAACTTCCTCAGAATCCATCGCACCTCCGTCAATTTCCGCAGAGTCCATTGCGCCTCCGTCGATTTCTGCAGAGGCGGTTGCTCCTCCTTCAATGCTTGAAGAGTCGATTGCATCATTTGAAGCTTCGAGAATCTCCGCAGAGTCCGTATCCTCAATTCAGGCTTCAAGAATTAGCATCTCCAATACAAGTGAACCTTCGATTGGCAGTGTACCTAACAACGTCTCTTCACCGTCTCCTTCGTTTCGTTCTCCTCCACCGCGGTCGATTCCTACACAGCCCGTTCCATCGTTTGCAGCTACTGACTGTCCAATTGACTGTTCTCTAAGAGGTATCGGTTTGAAGCTGCGCAGGGAGTGGTTGGATTCTTGCATTCGTGGCCTTGAGAGTGCTGTGCCTGGCTTTGAAAGACTAGATCATGGAGCAAAGGCAAAGCTGTGTTTCGAGCAGTTCTTGTGCTCTGATATGAACTACTGTGGCTCTGGTATTCTTCCTGAGAATGCGCACGACATGCATCTTGTTGATCTACAGGGGCCATTTGTTTTGCAGGTATCTGTTTCGTTCGCTTAATACCTTGTTCATTGAAAAATAAATATAGGTGAACACACATGCATGCCATCTAATATAATATGAAGACTTAATTTAATCCATTATGCACTTGGGAACTTGGTGGATGTTGATAGTAGACCATTTAAATAAACATTTGCACACTAGAATGCTACTAGTATAGAGATATAGGATTCAATTTACGTAGGATTTACTCCGAGCCCACCCATGTTATGACAGAACAAAAAGAAAAACAAACAAACCTGACTTTAGTTATGCGTGCACCTTTTAAAACATTGAGATAGGCAAAGAAGAAACATGGCAAAGTTGAGAGCCTAATTCATTTCAAATCCAAAACAGCGAAAGAAACTTTATTTTTAAAAATTAATCTGGAGTACACGATATTTCCGCCTTCCTTGAAACCAAATTTGTCTTTGGGACAATTACACCAACATTTCAAAGTACTGTCAACCCTTATTTGGTCATTGTTAGTTAGAGGGGTGCCTTTGACTTAACTCCTTGGGCATCAATTTTAACTTTTAAGAGAATGGTGATTCCTTACCATAATTTTCGACTTTTATTAATCCTGGTAATTAATATTTTTATATATTTGAACTCCTACCTCATGCGCAAAGCCTTCTTCTGCAGGTTGATGAGATAGTGAATATTAGTTGTCCTCTACGAGGCAGATACCAAAAGGCACATTCTGGGCTCAAGAGGTGTCTTAAATTGTCTATGACTGATGGTGTTCAACGAGTGTTTGGCATGGAATACCGACCTATCAAAGATCTTGAAGTTCTGGCACCTGCTGGACTGAAGGTTTCTTTACAACTCCTGTATTTGTTTGCTTGTAGGTTAGCATTACATTTACTTAAGGTTTCATCTAGGTTGACTTTCACAGTCTACTTGGTGAAACTCTGAAGGGGTAATATGTTAAACTGATGGCCTAATGGTTGCTCTCTGCCAAAAACTTGGTGACTGAATTGTAGTTATATAATTGGTGCGTTATTAACATGGTGTCAGCTGGTAGTAGTACTAATTCAGATGTTCAAGAAGGTTTGTTGAGGAAATGTAACTCTGACAAAGGACATCTCATATTGGAGTGCGATAGGTTATCACATAACAGCTACTACTCTGTTTCCCTTGCACAGTAGGAGTTACTTGAGTTCTAACTTTAAGTAATCATTGCTTTACACTAATTTAGATTGCTGTTGCATTTTCTAGGTTGCCTTATGTAATGTGAATATAAGACACGGGCTTCTAATGTTGGTGCCTGAAGTCTTTGAAGTTTTAGGAGGACTTGTCGAAGAGTTAGAAGCGACAAGGCAGAGGGTTGTTACTGAAGTAAATAAGCCACCAAGGGGGAAAAGGTACTGTTTGGCAAACAATATATTTGATTTTTTGAATCTAGAATAGATCACCTTTCATCATTAGCTAATATTACTTTCCTGTTATTTGATGAATTGTTATATCAATTTGTTATGACCTTCATTCACTCTATCTAGAACTAGGACAGGGGTGGTTCCGCCTTTAGCAACTAGAGCAACTCTTGCTGCATGGGAGCCTAACCGCACCTTTGTTCAACTCCACACTAGTACTTCTGTGCCACAAGTTGCAGTTCCTATCCAAGCAGATGTCCGAGGTAAACCATGCCCTCAATACTCGTACCAATGACACAAGCTCAATTGATACATAATCAAGGTTATAAACAACACGTCTATTTGCATCTCTATGCATGCTTATATAAGTAAATATCTCGACTCTTTTTGTAAGTTATTTTCACACTTTCTCAACCACAAATTGCTGAAAACTGACAGTATTTTGTAAACAATCTAAATAGAAAACAATTTCGACATAAATATATATTTTAAGACAAGGAGAATTAGTGAACAATAGTATGACATGATCCACAGTTTTACTTGCCCATTTGAGACTGAGTGGAACCTGATTATTGTGTTACCTTCTTGGTCCTGATCATAGATTAACTGATTAAGTTATCATTGTGAATAAAGTTTATGCTGGGACTCTCTACGGAGGTTCAGTTTTTTTTTTTTTTTTTTTTTAAATTAAGGGAGGTCTAAGTCTCTCCCTTAATCCTACAAATAAAGAAAAACCCTCCCCTCCCCTCCCACCCCATGAGTGGAACCTTTGACCTCAAGTCAAGGGTTAAAATGCATGATATTTTTAAAATGTACGCAATGTTTTTCCCCCTTTAGTTTGAGTGGTTCTCACTTCACCTTGAACAAATTTACTGTAGGTACTGCATCTGACCCGTCTTCAAATGAAAGGCCCCCAGAAGTTTCGGTTCTCACTTGTCCTTGAACCAATTTACTGTAGGTACTGCATCTGACCTGTCTTCAAATGAAAGGTCCCCAGAAGTTTCTGTGGTTCCCATCCACAGGGAGAATGCTGAACCCAACCCATCATCTGCTGTAGTGGATGTTGATGATATTCACATGGCTGATTTGGTGGAACCCCCTTCTTTACTTACTGGAGACAGAGAACTCCCTTTCACCTACTTATCCAGTTTGTCAACTAAATGGGCTGCAATGGAGGAGGACAAAGCTTCTAATATTCAGGGAAAGATTAAGGTATGTTTATTTTGATATTAATAATGTGATTAGATGTATTGAACATCTTTATGCAATCATATTGTATTCTTGCATTGGACTTCATATTATGTTGTGTCCTTTTCTAGGTCTGTGCCCTTTTAAGGAGATGCAAGTTCGGAGAGAAATTACACTATTATTAGTATTATAATAGAAGAATAAGAGACTTCACAGAACTCTAGAACTCTCCGATTTTATTGTTCTAATTTTTTCTAAGCGTGTACTAATCTCTTTTCAAGAAACATATTGTACATATTTTATTGAAAAGAATGTATTATGATCATGTGCCTTGGGGTTGACTTCATGAATTGGCTATCTTATGAGTTCCATTATAAAATTTATGTGAAAGCGTAATCTTCTATGAGATTTTTTACGGAATTCATTTTTTAACACTCGTATAATATTTGTCAATGTTATTAACACGGTATTACCCATTTGTAGTGCTTCTTGACTGGTGTAAAGGGATTTCAATTTAAGCAGCGGACTACATACGAGCTTCGGGTTTATGTTGATGATGGTAGTCTCATCTCCGAGATCCTAATCGACCACAATGTGAGTTTAAGTTTTGTCTACAAATGCAGTGACTGCACAAATGTTTAGAAATTAATGTATTAGCTGAAGTGATCTTCAGGTTGTACAAAGCATAATAGGTCATTCTCCCGAGGAGGTGACTGCCACACTTGGTTCTTCAGACAAGAAGAGAGTTGGTTATATGAAGGAGAAATTGAAACAGTTCCAGTATTTCTTAGCTAACTTTGAGGTAACTTGTTATTGTCAAGCTTCCAATAGATGTGAACCTACTCTAAGTTAATCGGTAACAAATGTTTTTTCTTTTCCTCTTTTTGTTTATTTGATACATTTGTCCAGGGAATGATGGTTTTAGTAATAAATGGAGGCCCTCTTCCAATTGCAATAGAAATGAACCAAGGGTCTACTGTATCTGATGCTTGGCTACTTCTTAGAAGACTGAAGACTCAACAACCACGTCGTCAATTCTTTGATGAGTTTGAACCCATAAACCTATCGCCATGACCAAGCCAACACTCAGGCTTTGCTTCTCGTACTTGCAGTAGAAGTCTAATGGCCAATGAAAACTAGTAATGATGGAAATTATAAGTCATTTTGGGGGTCTGAAGGATGAATGTATGATTCTGAATCAGCGACTGAGTTCAGAGCAAGCCCAGAAAAAACACAGAACTCTGCCAATGGGAATCTTTGACACAGCCTATTGCTGCATCCTTTGATTTTGTAAGAGTTGGGTGTTTATTGTTAAAGGCTATGCTATGGAAGTTTCAACAAAAAATGGAGAAATCGCTTTATTTAGTGCAGACCTGTTAGCAGAATACCAGCGATTGCCAGCAATGCCCTTTCTAAATAATCGACTGAGTTATCTCTAGCAGAGTGCAGAACAAGGTTTCCATCTATATGCGAGAATCTAGGTTCTTCTTGGATATTCATCAATTTACCAGATATGACCATAATGACAAAATTCTGGTTTTAACCCTTTTTTTTTGTGAGATATATTTGTTTCCACCTGCACTACTTGGTGGTGGTTTTTAAACGAAGATAACATTTTCTCCTTAGTACATTGTTCATACTTCAGACATGACATGCTAAGCCTTGTTGGCTTTAATCAACCATGGGGGTGCGTCATATTGCACTTCTTTGCCATACATGCTTCTAAGACGTTTATTAATATCTTTAGTGATAATTGATTGTTCATTTTCAATTAAATTTCATAGCTAATTTGGTTTAGCCTAATTTCTCGTTAGAAGTCGTATCCCTTGTAGGCTTTTGAAAGGCCAAAGGGCACCCTTGGGGGTTTAAATGGCTTTTTGAAAATTTAGATTCAAATATGTGTTTTGTGGATATTTATTTGAGTGGATATTCAAAAAAGAGGATTTAGATAGTGTTTATAAATATTAGATAAAATTGACAGGGATATGAAAAATAATAGTATTCTAACTTACATAATTTGTATCCAAGGTGAATTATTTATATTTGCAAATATCCAATTTAACGGATATTTGTATTCGCTATAATTTAATATATTATATATGCTTCTCCCTATTTTTTAAAATGGGACCTAATTTAATGTAGTGTTGACAAGGTGGCCTAATTTACCAAAATTGTTGAACTAAAGCAAAAAAGGAAAAAAACTATCAAGAGATTATGTACAATATATGTGATTTGATAGTATGAAATGTTTGAGATCATATCAAATTTAAAATTTTAATAATTTTCAACTTTGATTTGTTATTTTGATTTATGTGGTTATGTTATAATTTTAACATAAATTTTATTGGGTTATAAAAAAGAAATAAAAGAATTTCATTATTCCAATTACAAGTTTAATATAAAATGTTAGTCATTATTTTAATACTTTCTACAATATTTTATTATACTTTTTGATTTACGGTTGTTATAAAGTGTGATTTTAATAGAAAGATTATGTAGTCTCAAATATATTTTTTAAATTGAACTAATTTTTAGATTAACAAAACATAAGTAATGTGTAAGTAGTTATATTGAAAAAAATTGATAGTGATGTTATTTGAATTTGAAATATTTGATGGGATAAGAATAAAAATAATTTAATATAATATTCAAAATGATATGGATAAAAATTTGAATAGTAAATTTGAAAACTAATGCAAATAATAAATGATGTGATTTTCATTCTTTAGATTCGTTTATACCTCAAGCACCCTCCGCAATTGGGATGACACTTAACCTTAAGCCATCGAACAAAACATCCCAAGGGTCTGATGAATAAAAAGTGGGCATCACCGTGTTCATAAAACCAATTTGAAAATTAAAATGAGCGGGCCAAGGACGGAGCAGGCATAACCATATTACAATTTTGATAGTGACCAAAACCTTTACCACACAAAGTTAGCTGCCAATCAACTTTTATCCATTAATGTAATTGGGCATGTTTCTCCCCTACTGAATTCTGAATAAGGGTGGACATCGAATCAATTTGGTAGTTTTTAAACCATTCACATTTGATCTAGTTTAAAGTTAGTTTTAGGATTTGACGTCCAATTCGATTGAACATGCCCTGCAAATTCAATCCAATCTTATTCAATTAAATTCAATGTTAGATTGAATTAGTTTCAAACCGATCTAATCAAATAAGAAAAAAAGGGAGCTAATATGTCGAATTGACAATATATCTACTAGAAGATTTTAAAATTGGCAAATACAACAAATTGACAAAATAAAACTAAATAACTTGAAGTCAAATCAAAGAGTATCATGATAAATAGATTACCATGACCACCAATGATATAAAGACGTGGCACATTAGAGAAAACATATATACTCATTAGATCGTTTTGCACAATTCCCAAAATTGAAACTGATCCAATATTTGTTTATTTTCCAAAAGTGGATTCGATCTAATTAATCCATAAAATTTGAAAAACAAGAATTGATTGGATAAGAACAGTCGGTATAGTTGGTTTGGATTGGATCTTACCCATCCCTAATTTAGAATTGGTATCTAGATAGAAGAGCATCCTTTTTGGATGTTACTAGACAATTTACACACATGATGCGTGTCATACTCACATATATATGAGAAAATTTGACAAAAGTAAAATATAGTTTAATAGTTAACTATTGGTATTGAGTACTTCAATTTAAGGCCTAAGGGTTCATTTTATGTTACTAGTAATTTTTTTTATGACGAAAAAGATATAAGAGTAAAATAGACATTTCAGAAATTTGATTATAACTTCAGAATACCCAAGTCATTTATCACTCATAAGCCTGCCTAAAATAGAGAGCAACGCAATGTTAGATAAATAATGTCATCACATGACACAACCTTTCATAGACGGTGATAAGTTATAAACAAGTACCTGTGCTTGATGGACCGTGGTGGCCCATGATAGATTGTAGACCGTTCATTAGCCTTTCCACGAATAAAATGGATTCTTTCATTTAGCATTCATACGTTTAAGGGCCCACCATGGCAGTAGATATCGTACGATACATAATACGTATCGTCTCGGGAGTATTTCGATATGTAACGTTAAGTGTATCGAGTGATACATATAGGTGTATCGAGATATTGTAGCTTCTCGGGATATGATCTCGTATCGGACAATTTTTTTTGGTCGTTTTGTCGAGTTTTTTTTTAAATACCTAGGCCATCCTCAAAACCTAAACCCCAAATACACGAAGAAGGAGAAGAAGTTATGACAGAGAGAGAGACGACGCCAATACTAGAAGGAAGAAGGACAACTTACAGAAGCTAGAGAACGACGACCTAGAGAGAGATAATGGAGACTAGAGATAGAGAGAGCAGCGGCGATGGCGACTTCATATTCTCTTCTTTTTGTGGCATCAATTTTGTATGCTCCTCGAGAGAGATGGAATAAGAAGATGGTGGCTTAGTGAGAGGTGGCTGTCTTTAGTGGGAATGTGACTTAGGTTTTAACTTTAAGTGATAAAATGACATAATTGACCTTGATTATATTAGATATTTACAAAATTACCGTGGGTCTATTAAATTGATGAAATTTTTTGTTTATTTATTATTTCTTAACTCATTTGTTGACCTAAAGGTTTTAATCTTATTTTAATAATAACAATAAATCAATCATGTGTTAATATGTTTATTGATATAAGTTAATAGTTCATTTACTTGGAAAATCAAGAATAACATGATTGCTTAAAATAAGCATAATAAGGATCATCGAAATATTATCCGATCAAGTTAACAATGCATTGAACAAGACAAAGGAGATCAACCTCATCACCTTGCACCTTATGAAGTACAAAGAACAAGGATCAAAAGCTTTAAGGCAAGAGTTGCAAGAGAATATAAATTTGAAGAAACAAATCGAAGCATTCAAAGACTCGATTATTCGGTAATTGAGTGAGTGCTTAGGATTAATGTAAAGTTTCTTAATTGATTATTTATATAGCTCAACATGATCTTACACCATTGTTAGATTGATTGAAAACAAACTTGAATTGAATTTCCTTTGAAAACATCATTCTTACAAAAATCGGTTTTCAAATAACTTCATATTAAATTCAAATGATCATATTTTGAGTTTTTCTGAAAATAGGTGTTTTAAGAACTTATTTTTTAAGTCCCCAAAGCATTATAATTGATTTTGGAGCTAAAATGCAAAAGTGAAAAAATTGAGATTTTGGCCTGATGGACAGAGCCCATCAGTCGACTAAGCAGCTTTACTCAGTCGACTAAGGGTCTATCAGTCAACTGATGAGCTTTGCTTAGTCGACTGATGCTTCAGAATATACCCGTTGGATTTCTGATTTTTTACTATTTTTGGTGTCAAACTTTTACCAAACCTCATAAACGGCTATATCACTTTTGGGACTATATATACACTATCTAAGACATATTTTGGTATGTTTGAAAACTCATTTTTCATCTATCTTCATTATTCAAAGATTCAAGCTTTAGTATTGATCATAATCATTCATTTTTGAGCTATTCATTTGATCAATCAAGATAACTCTAGTGTGAGTTTCAAATTGTATCTATCAAACATTTAAGAGTTGTTATTTACTGGTGTGAATCACCAAATAGTTTGTGTTCATTGGTAAGAGGTAAATCTCATAAGATAACAAGAAGATTAATTATTGTTTAGTGATTGTGAGAGATAAATCTCACAAGTCAACAATAGGGATTCTTGTGAGAGTATTGTGGTAGAGCAATACTTGTAAGAGTGTGTAAGGACAATACACTTGTAGATGTTTGTTTTTCACTCGGAAGAAAAACGATTTTAGTAAAAATTTTCGGGAGACTAATCGAGCGCGGACGTGTGGTCTAACAAACCGAACGGCGTGGACAAAATGTCTTAGTCTTCAAATTGGTTTAATCTTTCTAACTCTAAACTCTTTACTTTATTGCTATATCATTACTTGTGTTTAGTTTGCTTTTAAGTTTGCTTGTTAGAATTATCATTTCCTTGATACATTTATTTAGCTAAGTTGTTTTGCTTAAACTTTTTCAAAAAGTTTTTAATTCTGCATTTTGTTTTAATAAACCCTATTCACCCCCCTCTAGGGTTGATTTCCGACCAACATCATTAAGTTGGTGTTTGGACACAACTCTATTAAAGGAAACTTTTTAATTTTATTAAGTTACAACATTCCCCCAAGTTATTTTTATTTAACGCTTTGCCCTTCAAACTTAAAAATATGATGGTAAGATGGTATAAGAAAACTATTTTTATGCTTCCACAATGTTTTCTTATAATATATATAATTTTTTTTAAGAACTATAAATTATTCTTTCATATTTTGGGGGTAAACACTTGGGTAATTAATGAAAATAATTACATTTATATGAATAATGCCTTTTAATTTATATATAAATATATTAAATTATACCGTATCTTACGATACGTTATGATACACGATACGCGATACTATTTTTTAAGAAAACGATACTTAACCGATACACGATAATGATTACCTTGGAGCCCTCATTAAGAGGCGAACTAGATAAAAGGAGGGAGACATAAACCCGAAACTGGAAAATGGGACAAACAGAAAATGACAACAGCCCAACCCACCCACATTACACTAGACAAAGCCAAAAACAGTAGAGAAAAATAAAAAGAAAACACTACAATTGGCAAATACCGAAAATGACAAATTCTCATCTAGTCCGACTAGCAATCTATATATAAGAATAATTCAAGCATGAACCTTTTTATTTGAGTTTGTAATATCATTCCATTGGTGCGTCGGCATATCCATTGAATTACATCTACTGAATCAGCTTTAATAAACTCCTGAGATTGAGTTTCAACTTCTACTGTGTTGAGGTAGCCGTTTACTGCATCTGCATCATTTTGTCAAGTCTTCTTTGGCTTAGTGGACGAAGTAAAGGGATTCCAAAATTCTAACACCTCGGGACAGAAAAACCTCCATAGGACTAACACCCTCGCCCAACCTGGCTCCATTATGTCCCTATCTCCCCGGATGGTGCCATTCACAATTGCCTTTGCACATCGTTCAGTTGACACAAGTGGTACATTTTCGAGATTAGTCTGTAAAAAACACTCCCAATACATTCAGTCATATCAGCAATTGGCACTAGAATCTTAGCGCACACTATGCCTGTGCAATATTTTATCTTGTAATTTGATATTTTCTATATTTGTTCAAAACATTTTACAACTATGTCAATGATTGGTTAAGTGGCTATAACATATGTTATTCATACTAGAGTTCGAATATCGTTGCAAGTAGCATTATTTTATTCGAATCAATGGAGGGTAATTGGGAAATTTTAAGTGCGAACCAAAACGCACCACCATCTCTTGCTCACGCTTCATATAATAGAATATATAGAAGATAGAAGTAGATTACCTGGATTCAAAAACAAAGAGCAGGGTTTAACAGCAGAGCACCAATGGACTCACCTTTGATATAAATTCTTCATGTGTAATTTCTGACTCGACCAACCCGGGAGTCACTATGGTTATCCCAATGTCAGAACCAAGTTCAATCCTCAGTGTCTCGAAGAATTTTATTTGTGCTGCTTTGGTTGACTGCAAGCAATTCGAACAAATAAATTTGTATAGGGAACAAAAGGATGGGCTAACAAAGACTATAGCTGTATTATTTCTTACACCATAAATGCTTAGTCCTGCTGAGGGGAGCCATCCCGCGCATGAAGCAATCGCAATGATCTTCCCTTTGCTCTTTCTAAGATGGGGAAGGGCAAACTGGGAGCTATAAACTGAACCCCAGAAGTTTATGTTCTGCACTAAGGCAGAAGAATGGTTATTATCTTACTTTCCAACATTTATCACCAATTTAAACTTTAGTTCAAAAGAAAAATAAGATCTTGCATTGCTAAAAATTTGTATTTTTGGCAGATGCGAGAATAGCAATCGTTTATTGCACTGGAATACAGTAATGTAAATTTAAGGGCTGAAGAATAATTACCATCACTGAAGTATGATCAGCGACGCATTTGTACTCTTCAAAGGAGGATGCTGGAGCTATTCCTGCATTGTTCACCAGATGATCCACTGTTGCATTTATGCATAAATTACTTATTAGATTGTCGGAGAAGAAATGAAACTCTGCAAACCTATCGCCATAGGAACATGATAAATCCATAGATACCGGTGTTATATGAAGTGCAACTTGTGCGTAGCTTTTATGCTTTCATGAAATATAATAACTTCACGCGTCAAAATCTCAAGCTTACAAAAATTGGTTTTACAAAAAGAACATATAAGCCAAATTGCATTTTCAAGAATAACGGACAGGATGCCAAAGTGCTTCGCTACACAAATTACCATCACCCTAGTTTTGTTCAATATTTTGTGCAGCTTAGGAATGATAAACTAGAAGATTCGCATATATCTCATCAGCTGAAACTTAAACTGTACAAGTGAAATTTTCAGAATTTACTTTATAGAGAAAGAACAAAAGCTTGAAGATCTTAAAAATCAAGAAAGGGATGGTTAATGATCGAATAGATAATTAATGGAGATGGAAGGTTAACATACATCTACCGAAGTGGTTGATGGATTCATCAACAAATCGCTTGCAATCTTCAAACATCGAGACATCTGCGCAGATGAAGATAACATCAGGGGAACCAAGTTTACGAGCCTTATCCGCAACTGCTCGAAGACGTTCTTCTCTCCTCGCAACCAGCGCTAAACACGCACGTCTTCTCGCATACTCATAAGCAATATGCTTCAAAAACCACAAGACAAGTAACTTAATTCTCACAGAGGAAACATTTTGCCCAAAAAACACGAAGTAATAATAATAAAAAATGGAAGTACAAAGGGGACTAACTATATAGGGTGGATTATTTTATACTTGAATCAAAATCAGTGGTAACAACATGTGTTCTTCAATTCATGCTTAAAGTTATAGATTCAAGTCCTTGTTTAAGTATTATAAATCTATCAAAACCTCTCATATATGTTTTTCTTACGTTATAGAATAGGTTGTAAGATTTGTATATAAAGACATATATCATATCATATATACCTACCTCGCCAATGCCCGAAGATGCTCCAGTGATGAGGACTACCTTTCCAGCAACATCTTCTTTAGAAATGGATTTGAAGAGAGAGTAGAAAAGCTTGAACAACACAAATGGAGGCAAGATGAAGATTGAGAGGAGGAGAGATACAAGAGGAAGAAAAACGTTCATTATATCGTGAATTCGATCCATTTTCCCCTCCTGCCTTCGTGTTTTTTTTGCCAGAGAGAGTTGCACAGTGAGCATGTGAATAGGCGACTCAAGCAATTTAATGGGAAGTCCAGGTTGCGTTGAATGGGAACTGCAGGGATGGATTTAATGCTCTGCGTGGTGGGTATGTCACTAATTACGTGGTGGGTGTTAGAAATGATGATATTGAATGATGATATTTTCCAACATAAATTAGCATTATTATTTGTAATTATTAAAGTTTAGAATTATTCTTCTTTTCCTTTATTTCCTCCTCCATGTTTCCCTCCTTGTCTCCTCCTTTCTTCCTCATTTTAGGCTTCTTGTTTCCTTCTTTACTTGTATATATATTCATGTCAATTCCATTGTAAATGATAAAAAGATTGTAACAATGTAATCCATTATGGAATTCTTGCTCATTATAATTTCTCTATTTCTTGTGTTGTATAATTTAACATGGTATCAGAGGACAACCTTGCCACTAGCCACCACGACCTCGCCACTAGCCACCACGACCTCGCCACCAACCACCAGCCACCACACAACCTCGCCACCAAGCCACCACACCTATCACCATTATCAAACAAATCAAATACGCCTCCAAACACTACTCGAATCAGACTTTACGCAGCAAACCTGTTCAAATAAAACCACGTTCAAATAATTATTATTGAAGCATTCAGCCTTGCTGGCAAGACCATCAGGTAACCACAGCTTAGTGCAAGGTTCGATTCCTACTAATAGCATTTTATTTTTCCTCTATTTCCTTACAAACTGCAACTGCCACATCATTGACACACAAGCGCCACATGTCAGCCACGCCAGCGCACGTGACATCCAGTCAGTGCCGCGTGGCATCCAGTCAGCGCCACGTGTCCGCCACGTGACATCCAGTCAGCGCCACGTGGCATCCAGTCAGCGCCACGTGTACGCCACGTGACATCCAGTCAGCGCCACGTGGCATCCAGTCAGCGCCACGTGGCCGCCGCGTGACATCCAGTCAGCGCCACGTGTCAGCCACGTCAGCGGTTAACGCCGTTTGCTTGCCGTCAGAATTGACGGAATATTCCAGACACCGTCAGATATATTTACAATTTCACCCCTGTACTTTCTGATATTTCTATTCTATCCCCTAAACCTTCTTATTTTCCTATTCTAACATCAAGAGCCGTTGATCTCATTGCACCACTCATCCACTCGTTCAACTTCCCGATTCTCTCCTCCGTCAATCCCAAGCAACACCGTCCATTTCCTCAGTCATACCATAACCGACAACCCCTAATCCATACCATAACCGACAACCCGCAAATTCCGTAAACTCCAGACCCTCGCCATCATCAAATGCCGACATCTTTTTGCTCCGACCTCGAAATTCGAAATTCAAATTTCGAGATCGGCGCCTTTAACCCTTTCACCAGCTTCCTGCCATTAAAATCAAAACACACCATCCTCACTGCAAATCACCCAATAGCACCATCCTCACTGCAAATCTCCCATTCAAATCCAATACAAACAGCCATGTCGATCAGCATCCGCCAGCGAGGTACTCCATGTCCTGCCTGCTCTTTTCGCCGCAGAGCTTGTCCTCCTTCTTGTGAATCAGTTAAAATCTTTCCAAATGCGTATCATCGTCGAGATTATCACACAATCTTTTCCGTTTTCGGGGTAAAAAGTGTTGAATTCTTTTTACAACACGTACCGGATCACAAACATCGTGAAACTCTCGATTCGTTTCTCTTTGAAGCTAAGGCAAGAATCCTAAATCCTGCTGGTGGATGCGCTGCCCTCCTTACCTCTCTTGATCAAAAGCTTGAGGCTCTGCAGTCACGAATGACGGCGTTGGAGGCTCGACTGGACAGCGAGTCTCCCAGGGTTAATCCGTCATTTTCCTTTGTCCCTCCTGCAAGTTCCTCAAGGGCCAATCCATCCGACTCCCTTGCTCACCCACCAGGCTCCTTCGCTTCTCCATCCGGCTCTGGTCGACGCCGCCACCGTTCGACCGGAAAACTGCCGGAGAAATCTCCAGCCTCTAGGTCATTTGCCTACCCATCCGGCTCCTTTACTCATCCATCCGGCTCCTTTGCCTCTCCACCTGGCCCCTTTAACCCTCCTGCAAGTTCCTCAAGGGTCAATCCATCCGACTCCCTTGCTCACCCACCAGGCTCCTTCGCTTCTCCATCCGGCTTCTTTACTCACCCATCCGGCTCCTTTGCCTCTCCACCTGGCTCCTTTAACCCTCCTGCAAGTTCCTCAAGGGCCAATCCATCTGACTCCCTTGCTCACCCACCAGGCTCATTCGCTTCTCCATCCGGCTCCTTTACTCACCCATCCGGCTCCTTTGCCTCTCCACCTGGCTCATTTAACCATCCTGCAAGTTCCTCAAGGGCCAATCCATCCGACTCCCTTGCTCACCCACCAGGCTCCAATGCTTCTCCATCTGGCCCCTCAGAGAATCCTCTCGAACCTGGGGTTCTTTCGACCCAGGAAGATTTGTTGGAGCATCCTCACTACAAAAGTTTTTTAAAGCTCCTTTCATCAACCCCTGATATCCATCTACCGACCGTGAATCTTTCAGAACACGGGGATCCTCTGACAGCAGTGGATATGCCGGCATATCCGACTCTGTCAGATTACCAAGTTGCTTTGGATGGTTTCTCAAAGGGGTCTCCTCAAATTAGTTCTGTTGCGGAGGTTGCCGGATTAATGACTCCGGATTGGACTACCTTAGGAGATATAGGATACAATTCGCTCTCTGCTTCTAACTTCACTGATATCTTGAATTTTGGTGCTGATGATTCTCAGAATCCATCGCCTTTCTCTTTTTTATCTCAATAATGTGTGTTCCCTTCCTTCCGCACCACCAACACCCTCGGAAACCTCTCGCCTCTCATATCGAAACTTCAGTTTATCTCTCTAAAACCAAAACCAAAGAAAGGGCCATCATTGACTACTAGCACCACTGCTACTCTTCCACCTCTCTAAAAAAAAAAAAAAAAAAAAAAAAAAAAAAAAAAAAAAAAAAACCAAAACCAAAACCAAATTCCATTTTCTCGTATCCAAGCTTCGGATCCCTAAGAGCCTCCTTCAGCTTGAGGGGGGTGTTAAAGTAGATCTAAGCACATGCCTCCATGCTCCTGCACACATGCCTCCATGTTCCTGCTTCCATGCTCCACTGCTTCCGTATTCATTATGTTTTGTTCTTTAATTTCTTTAATTATAATCATTATGTTCTAGATCTAGTTTTCCAATTTGTTGGAGATCATCTCATGTAGTAAAAGGACGCTTTCAGGATTTGCTTTCCAAACTCAAGCTGACCGCCCATTTGCCACCTTGAGTTTGAAGGGGGGTGTTAGAAATGATGATATTGAATGATGATATTCTCCAACATAAATTAGCATTATTATTTGTAATTATTAAAGCTTAGAATTATTCTTCTTTTCCTTTATTCCCTCCTCCATGTTTCCCTCCTTGTCTCCTCATTTCTTCCTCATTTTAGGCTTCTTGTTTCCTTCTTTACTTGTATATATATTCATGTCAATTCCATTGTAAATGATAAAAAGATTGTAACAATGTAATCCATTATGGAATTCTTGCTCATTATAATTTCTCTATTTCTTGTGTTGTATAATTTAACAGTGGGTACGTCTTTTTTGGAGCTGTTTTGTTTTTTTGGACTGGTTTTGATGTTCTATTTCAATTGTCTCGTCCTTGTTTTGCCCCGAAAAAAAAAATTAAAAAAAAGTTTAAATATTTTTGTCATTTACTAATAGAGTACATTTCCTATACGGACTCATCCGTACAGATCAGACCTTTAGCGACAATTTTTCATCGAGAATACATGGGGATATGTTTTTAGCGACGGAAAATCGTCGCTAAAAGTCCCGGTCTGTACGGACCGATCCGCATAGGAAAATTCCCGTTTACTAATAATAGATTAAATCAAAGTTAAATTTTTGTAAGCAGTGATTTATAATAGGGTTAAATAAACCAAGTATATATAATTTTGTAATATGATTTTTCATATATGTGTTTTTATAAAAAATATAGTTTTTCCGGTATATATTGAGTAGTTATAGAGCCATTGAAAATTTATTTTTTAGCATTTGATATTAATATATTTAATTCTCAATATCTTTTTTATATTACGATCCTTTTCGATAGGAAAAATACTTATAGGAAGAAATTGGTCACCGTTAGCTTGGCAGTTCAAAGTATTTAATGAAATTATATAATTTAACTATATAAAAATTAAAAGTTTTTCTTATTTTTTTTAAACATAATATTGTAATCACAATGTATCTTATTTTGCAGATTTTGATGAGTAAGTTTTAAATTTATAAATTTTATTAAATTATGATTTTTAGAAAGAAAAAAAATTAAACATAATATTGTAATCACAATGGATCTTATTTTGTAGCTATCAATGAGTAGGTTTTAAATTTATAAATTTTATTAAATTTCAATTTTTAGATTTAAAGTTATGGTAATTTAAGTTTTTTTAAAAGTTAATGAGAGAGAGAGAGAGAGAGTATGATTTAATGTTTTTATGTGACTAGAAAATACATTTAAGGGTCAAAAAACCTCTAAAAGTATTAACACAAATTATGGACCATTAATTTGGTAGAAAATTATTAAAAAAAAAAATATTAACTTTTCGTTTCTTATAATATAGAGAAGTTAATCTATTGTATCCATGGGGCGCACCCACGTCTGGCAGGGGGTGCGTCTAGCTCAGGTAAATTTATTTTTCACTATATATATATATATATATATAATGTTTTATAGTTTAGCCCAACTCTGACTTTAACTCATTAGGTGGTTTTTTTTGGTAGAAATCCTAGGTCTGCTTGTATCAACTTAAATGAGTGACCTAACAGTTCAAGTGATACATCAAAAAGTAAACTAGTTACTGTGTAAGGTGTAGTTAATATACTAATGTACTTTCTAACATTGTGAACACTAATTTGATTATTTAAGTTTGTACGTATATCGTTACTCGGAATACACACTAGTCAACCATATTACCAATTGTCTTGATAAAAAAAAGAGTCTTGTTAACATGTGACCTTTAACAACATATTTATAGAAAGGACAATGTTTCAATACACATTAAATAGTGTACAAATCCTCAAACAAAAAATTGATAATACATTTACATGTACCTTTAAGATACACATTAACATTTTCCTTATAAAACTAGTTTGTTAATTTAGCAATTATAACCATAAGTTGTGGCCCAGTGGCTTGAGTCGCTTGACTACCATAAATTCAAGCTCTAGAGTCGACTGAGAACTTAACATATCAATTACCGGTTGCACTTCATGGCCTAGAAAAAATAAAATAAAAAATTTAGCAATTATACTTTAGTAGTTGTACAGAGTAATTTTATAAAGGTGCTCTAAATACTCTTGCTATTAAAGATGATTTGTCGTGATATTTACTTTGTTGGTGCCCTATTTATATGTTAAGAGGGAAATGCCTATGGAGTTATAAATGTTCTAACGATGCTTCTTGTGCTCGGAGAAAATTGTAGTATATGTGGTTGGATTCATTAAATACAAAGTAAGTGGTAACAGAAGAGAATATTTGCTTGGTTAGATAATTGGCATCCCATGGATCTCGGCCCTCAAGCAGATATTTGGGCATAGAGTCATATATGATGCAGCTTGCTATGAGAATGCAAAAACGAGTGAGTTTATTAGTGAAATATACTAGCTAGAATATACCACCATTGAGTGTTTCTAATGCTCTTATTATTCATATCAATACCAATCTCCCTCCTTACTTTCCTAATAGAAATCGAGAGGAAAGTGTGAAATGGACTATCACTAATTAATGATAGGAGATAGATTGATAAGGTGTTGGGGGGGGGGGTATCATGAAAATGCTTGTGTGAAGCAGATGTTGAGAGCAGATGGCACTTGTTCCTCAGATATTCTTTCTTCAAGCAACTGTGGAACATTGTATTACAGAGGAATATGTAATACTCAAAGATGCCAGTGTAGCATTCGGTAACAAGAGATTGATTAAGCTCTTTCTAGATTTAATGGTTCATCGTTATGTGCAAGAATAGGGAAATTAGCTGTGGGAGTGACTAGATACTATATATATGGTGGGAGAGGAATAATAGAATTGTCCAAAACAGTGCTTGAACTGTTGAAAATGTATTAGGAGAAATTGAGAGATGGATTGTGGCTTGTAATTGGAGATGGAGATTCAAATGGAGTTTTCAATATTGGCTTTTATGTAATGAGTGGGGATTAAGTGATAAACTACTGAAGTAATATGTGTTTCGCCAAACCGCTCAAACCCAAAGAAGATGCAATGCGGAAGAATCTCACAAAGTACAAAAGTTTCCCGATCGAAGAAACCGTCATAACAAGCTCACTCATAATAGAGAAATAAGAAAAAAAACAACAATAGCACAAGACGAGAGTAACCATGGTATCAAAAATTAAACCACTAATCTATACAAATGTTAGCTTTTTTGATTATAGGAACAAATGAGTTCAATTATAAGCACTTTAGCATAACTCTCAAAATTAGTTCTCAAATAGTAAAACCTAACAATTTGAAGCTAAACAAGCGTAATGAGCAAAGGAGCCAAAATTGCACTATAAGCTAAAAATCTTGCACCTATGATCGATCATAATGACCTATAATCAATCATAGGACCCCATATGCGCTGCTAAAATCTTTCTGCAACGATCATTCGCTTACTCTAATAAACAATTGCGTGCTAATTATACACAGTAACTATCTCAAATTGATAATTTGATTTGATTTTGGTACTTATAAAAACACTAATGTTAATTTAGATAGATAAAAGTATGACTTAATTTATTGCGAGAATTTAATATAATGATTATGTATTCAAAATTAAAGAGGGTGTGATTGGTTATTATAACTAGTTAATAAATTCATGGTTAATATTCTTGTTAAGCAAGATAATTTCTTTTTCCTTCAAAGCCCAAAACTTGTGATTTAGTCAAATGAAGTTTGCCAAAAAAAAAAAATGGTTAAAATAATTTGAAGTTATTGGGCCTCGCGATCTTTCTTCAGGTTTCTCCTTTGGACAATTTTTTGTTGTGGACTTTAACTAACATAAAATAAACAAAAAGATCAAAGCAATTCAAATAGTTCAGAGTCTGCTATTATTACTAAGAGACAATAGTTTGATTCTCCCCAACACCACCCTAGTCTCTCTCAAAACATTTAATCCTTATCATCACTTGTACTAGTATTTATATTTATATCTATTTATATATAGTCTATATCTATATCTATAATATATATAAAAATATGCATAGTTTAAGTATTTTTTTTTGTGAAGATAAATATATCCGTTAATTTTATACAAATTTTTTTAAGATTTACATTAAACAAAACATTATAACTATATATATTTTTGGTGACAATTAAAAAAAAGCTCTTATTAGAGAAAGATTTTCACACTAAAGCCAAGGAATATTTTTTTTTGTAAATAAAGGGCCTATTTTTTTATGTTATTGATAATATGACAAGTGTCTTTTTTTTTTCATTGTAAAATGACAACTCAACCCTTAAAATAAACTAAAAAAATACCAATATGCATTAAAATATGGATTGCAATATGAACTTTGCAGTCCATATTTTACTGCAATATGAACTTTGCAGTCCATATTTTTGGTGCAAAGTTCATATTGCAGTCCATATTTTATAGCAATGTGAACTTTGCAGTCCATATTTCTAGTGCAAAGTTCATATTGCAGTCCATATTTCACTGCAATATGAACTTTGCAGTCCATATTTTTTGTGCAAATTTCATAAAAGGGGGTAATTTAGGTAATATATAACATGTTTTTATTAATTAAATGATATTTAAATTTATTCAAACACCTTCATTTAAAATATAAAACAAAATAGGCCCCTTACACTAATTACCAATTAAAAATAGGCCATTCATTCAAAGAAATATTATTCATTTGATTTTTGGTAAAAAACAATGTGTAATAAGACCTTCTACCTAATTTCTAGTATATTTTTATATTAATATTAGTATTCTAAATAAATTCAAACTCTACTATATTTTACTAAAATAATTAAACAAAATAATTAAATTATATTTGCATTAAATAAAATAGTATAAGACTATAAGGATGTAACTCCATATATTTTTATATTAGTATTTGTATTCTAGATAAATTTAAACTCTATTTTATTTGGTTAAAATAATTAAACAAGTTAGAATTTGTGTAAAATTATGTGTTCTATATAAGATTTCTATATAACTTTATAACAAACTTCCCAAGAAAAAAACTATTTAATTGATCATACTAAAATTACAAAGCTTTTAGGCTGGTAAAAAAAATAACTTTAAGCTTTTAGGGCATTTTCCAACAAATCTCACACTAATTTATACTTTAGTTCCAAGAAATAAAAACTTACATATGACAGCAGTTGTAGAAACCTCATACGTTTTTCATAAAACTTAAAGATACCCGCCTATTTAACAATATAACGTACTTCCTTTTTGGCAGATAGGAAAATTGCAATATTTTTTTTGCGAATTCTAGCTAGTTTGCAGTAAAGGAAATTTGAAGGTGGCGTAGCAAAAATTGTGTAGGTTATAAAACCTTAAACCAAAAAGAAAATGGTATATGAATAAGAAAATACAAAAATGATATGATTTAGGCATATTCCAGAAGACAATTTGGAATTTTCTATATCAAATTATTACTAAATTAAATAAATCCAAAAATTAAGTAATTGCATAAATTACGGATTGGTTTGACCCACTTCAGTCCCCTGCACTTCAAAAGAACTCATCCTCGAGTTGTTCTTTGGGTACAATGGTTCATCAGAAGGGTGATACTCGAACAAATCAGCACCATTAAAGGTAGATGAAATATTCATATCCAGGGAAGCTCAACAACATAAGCATTGTCATTTATTTTTTAAGAGAGACTAGCAGGCCCACACTTCTTGTTCTTCAACTTGCTATAGGATCTGGTAGGAAACCTGTTTCTACGTAGATATGCCATTACTAAGTCACCCACCTCAAAAACCTTAGCCCTCATGTGTTGATCTACAGCTTCTTTATACATTGTGTTTGCCTGCTCAAAATTCTGCTTGACCTCATAATGAATTTTCTGCATCCTCTTCGCCATATTTTATGCTGCAACACTAAAGCTGGGTAACATCAGTAGTGGAAAACAAGATGGAGAGTGTGTCGGGGTAGCTTGCTGTAGACAATCTCAAAAGGAGTTTTGCCAACGGACCTGTTCATCATGTGTTGTAGGCAAATTCCATTTGAGGTGGTACTAAATCCCACTACTTTGGCCAGTGTCTGCAAGTGCATCTAATTAGGTTGCCGAGTGTTCGACGTCTGTTAATGGATGAGTGATGCTGCTGTACTTCAAAGTGCTATCAATTTTTTCCCCAAATGTTCTCTAGAAGTGACTAATAAACTTCACATCACGGTCAAACACAATTCACTTCGGTACTCCATGCAAACAAACAATCTCCTTGAAAAAGATATTGGCCACACGCAATGCGTCTACTATCTTCTTACATGGAATGAAGTGCGCATTTTTTTTAGAATTAATCATCCACCATAAATACAAAGTCCATACCTCATTGAGTCCGTGGGAGTCCAAGTACAAAGTCCACGGACAGGTCTTCCCATACATGCTCTTGAACATGTAAAGGGGTGTACAATTTGGTATTCTAGGCTTATCCTTTAGTACTCTGGCAAATAGGACACCGCAACACAAATCTCTCAACATCTCGCTTTAATTAAGGCAAAAAATACATTTCTTCTACCAGAGTAATGGTTTTCTCTCTTCCCAAATGACTACTAAGGCCACTGCTATGCAATTCCCGAATAAGTTGCTCTCTAAGGGATGTCTTGGGGAAGAATAAAGAGCTGACTAATGTGGGGAAGAATAAAAAGGGATGTCTTAATTGGAAGTGGAAATTGAACATACATCTACCAAAATGGTTGATGGACTCATCGACAAATTGCTTGCATTCATGAACCACCGAAACATCAGCACAAATGATGATAACATCAGGGGATCCAAGTTTACGTGCTTTATCTGCAACTTCTCTAAGATGTTCTTCTCTCCTCACAACCAGTAATAAACACGCACTTCTTCTCACATACTCGCAAGCAAGGTGCTTCAAAAATTACAACACCAAAATAACAATGTTCTAAAATGAAAAATGCAATTGCAAAGGAAACTGTGGTGGACGTGTTAATCTATATATGAATATATATACACACTTCACCAATGCCTGAAGATGCTCCAGTGATGAGAACTGCCTTTCCAGCAACATCTTCTTTAGAAATGGATTTTAAGAGAGTAAACAAGCTTAATGGATTAGAAATGGACTACCATTCCAACTAATCTCTCTTCAAATTAAGCTCGTAATTAGTCTATGTATATTTCTATATATCTTAATTGTAAATTTATAAATTTTCAAGCATTCTAAAAAAAAATTGTTTGTAATATTTTAGGCAATTTTTTATTTTTATTATTAAATAAGAGTATAATAAATATTACCTTATTGAATTTCAAATTTTGAAAATTAAAAACAATGCTAAATGAGAATTTTTGCCCATCACAATATAATTTTGGCAAGAAATAAGTTTTAGTTAAAAATATTTGTATCGTTTTCTTTTCATCTAAATCCAAATGACCCAAAATAAAATAAAAAATTCAAACCGGATACGGCTTTAAATTTCCGACATTTTATAATAGTAGATAGTATATTCAATTAAATGCTAGGTGGTTGTAGGCAAAAGCTGAATTCTCAAACTTCTGAAATGCTACAAAATTTTCATGCCGCGATAATGGAGGAAGTTGCCTGTTTCAATTCAACAATATGACCAACAGCCAGCCATAAAGAATAGAAATCAATCAAATCCAAGCCATGGCCAAAAAGGAAATTCCAATACCATCACATTGCTGCTTTATTGATACATACAAACCAGTACCTACTATAGCTACCCATTAGAAAACCACAAACAAACAGCAACTAGTTCAACACAAACCTACAACATACACGAGTAACAAACAAGCAATCATATATACACAAACAACATACAAGATTAATATGTTTTGCTCTCAGGCGTTTTGATGGAATCAGGGTAGAGTAGTTCTTTGGTTCCATAACATTGAGTATCTTCTTCCCATACGCGTCCTTAGGTGAATCTCCAGTCCCAGCCATAAACAGCAAACAGTAAGACCACTCCAGCACCTCCGGGCAAAGAAGCCTCCAAAGGTGGGTCACCCTGTACCATGCCAGCACTGTCAAGTACTTCTCCCCTCTGCAAGCACTGTTCACTATTGCCTTCATGCACCCTTTCCACCTTCCTCACCGGAAATACGCTTACTTGTACCTAAAACCCCCATCCAAATTTTTTAAATAATTAGGACAAAACCATCTTGAGTTCCGTTGAACTGCTTTGATTACATTCATATATAGTTTTCAATGCTTTTTTGACGCGGATTATGCATTGTTATGGCCATTGATGGGCATTTCTTTAAGAGTTTTGTTTTCTTTAAATGTTAATGGAGTAGGAAAGTTGTGACTTCACACCTAATTAAACTTTGTTTGAATTCTAACAAAGAAATTGACAGTATGTGATTTGAAAATTTAGGTAGAATCATTTTAACTCCTATGCGAATCTACCATTCAGAATTCTTGAAAATTTAAACTAGAATTTGAAGCAAACAAACAGTTAATGACTTAATGTACCACCCACAAGGCTAAAATAAAGGGGAAATACTTGACTTCGAGTCTGCCACCCTTTTGTAGGAATTTGCTTTGGGTCAATTCAGACTCGATGTAGCCAGGAGTAACAAGAATTATTTTGACGTCTGGACCAAGTTCAACCCTCAGTGTCTCAAAGAATTGTGCCACTGCTCCTTTGCTTGCCTGAGGTGGTGATCTGATTTATGACAAACATAGAAGATTGGACCACTTACATTGTACAAGCTCATTCGTGGTGCAGGCAACCACGAAGCGGCTGAAGAAAGGGCAATTATCTTACCTTTGCTGGTCCTCAGATGCGGAACTGCGAATCAGGTTGTATAAACGGAACCCCAGAAGTTAATATCCTGCAAGACAAAAAGCATGGAAAATTCAAGTATCATCAAGTTGACATAACCATAATTTCCTTTTTCTGCATCCCAAATAGAACCCCAAAATTAAAAGGCCTATTCTAAAATCAATGTCTAAGCTCAATAATTTTTGTTCTTGTGCAGTGATTATTTTATATATGGTCATTTACAAGATCTTGGAGCATCTCCCAAGTGGCTTTTCAAATCCTAGATGAAAAAGTATTTAAAGAGTCATATCATATTTAAGGCTCCAACAACTCTATAATTTTGTAGAGTGAGTTTCACTCAAGTTTTAAAAGAGCCACCTACTTTAATAAATTAGTATTATATTATGATTTGAAGCATCTCTTAGTGTGTGTGAAAAATGAACTCTTCAAAGTGGTCATCAAAATTCAAATTTGAAAAGTGCTTTTGCAAGGCCTTCTCCAAGGTGTAATGTAAAATGGTATATATGGCATACATTATAGGACAGCAAAAGCAGTGGAGAATTGTAAAAATTGTCCCATCAAAGGTAAATTGCTTGTGAAAAATAAATAGAGATTCAATAATCCTCCATTATTTACTAATAGACAAAAAACAAAGGCTTTGTCCACAATTAAGTGGGTGGTATTTATGTAATATCAACCACTTACGAAAGGAAATTTTTAAGGAACCTATCAAAAAAATTCTCACCTAGGACGTAATGAATGTCACGGCATACACTTGGCAATCACACGATGTTCAATGCGCCGCCCCGTACCCTTTTTCCCTTCCACGACAGACAATACATCGCATAGCTAATATGGTAGTCATATGCTAAATTTACACTACACTATTACACTTTAACCACATGGCTGCAGCTCAAAATATGCTAGATTAAGTTGGGTTAATAGAAAAACTTTGGGAAATAGAAAGTGGTGAGTGACCCACACGCATTAATACTTGGTTATGGAGTTTTTTTTTTTTTTTTTTTTTTTTTTTTTTTTTTTTTTTTTTGGGGTGTTAAGTAACATTGCGTAGTATTCCAAGGTTACAACAAATTGTGCCGATAGTTGAAAATATATTATTTACAAAATGAGAAAAGACATTTGGGTGGGTTAATTCAAAATACAAGATTAGGTTGTACCAAAAAAGAAAAAAACAATATTCTTGTAAGCTAGTCCTACCGTAGGGCAGAGGGATTGAGATTTGAGAAGGCATGGGATCTAATAAAGTGTTGGATTCTTACATATAATTATAGTTCACAAAGATAAAAATAAAAAATAAGGCTCCGTTTGATTGCAAAGATGGAAAAAGAAAATAAATTTAGTTAGTTTGTGTGAAAAGATAGAAAATAAAGTTAGAGATGTTATTCATTTTATGAGTATATATCCTCCATTCTTCAATATTTTGGGTGGAAAATTTTCAAACACTGCCAAGTAAAGAAATTTCTTCATGAAAAAACTTAAAAATCAAGAGGATATCACCTCTACCACTCAACTTATTTTCCATCTTTTCATCAAATCTAATTCAATTTATTTTCCTTTTCAACTTTGCAACAATGATTTAATTAATTTATGATTTCAAAATCATAATCTAATAACATCAAGTCTGGTTCGAGTTCTGGTACAAAACTATGAGGTTTTGAAGTTCGTGGTTGGCACCCCCACCCCATCTCCTTTTCCCATGAGATTGAACACCAGGTGTAGTCATATTGCTTATACATATTTTAAATATGTATTGCATATTGTGATTTTATTATTTTAAATATTAAAATTATTAAAATTATTTGTAAAAAAAAATATTGAAAAAGTAAATAGTTTGATGAGATAATCTCTATCTTTTTAATATTTTGTAAGGAAATTGTTTTCTTGAGCTTTCAAAAAATTAATATCATAGAAATTGAAAGTAACAAAATATTTTAATAAATGATTTTTTTTTATGAAAATTATTTTATTTTTTTAATTTATTTTTCCCTTTTTCACAAAAGATAACATTTTTTTAAAAAGAAAGAAGAAGGTGGTTTTAAGTCGTTAGAATAAAGAATTTGTGATGATTTACATGTAGATCTCCCCTCGTTATAGTTTTGATTCTCAATGTTTATACCGATACAGCTAAAGTTCACAAGTACTACTATTTCTTATTTGGCTTTTTATTGAATTAATTTTCATGCACTAAACTACTATGTAGTTAAGCTATGTCACAACTACTACACCAATAAAGCTTATAAGTTTTAAGGTATTTATCTAGAATACTTTTTTGTCGATACTCCTTTATTATTAATAGTACGTATAGTTTTAATTTAACATAGATTGCTTTATTTTTATGTGCTTTGATATTAGTTTAATTATAGGAGTACATTCGTTTAGTCAGAATTTGTGCAGAATCCAATTTACCTATTGTTGTTGAATGTTGAAGTGATCTTTTAATGTTTTTGGTGTAATGAATTAGAATTTATATTTATTTATTTCACAAAAATAAAATTTATAGACAAATTTAAAATATGAATAATAATCATTTGAGAATAATGAATAGTAATAGATTATAGGAAATATAGTCGCTAAAAATTTATTTATCACAACTAATACTTTATATATTTTTTTATAGGTACTATTACTAATATGTAATTTTTAATGAAATTTATTAAGAGTTATGTAAATTTTTTTTATTATATATTATTTTAATGCAAAAGTTAATATTAATTAATATTTTTACTTTTAGTGACAAAACTTTATTGTCCCTTCACTATTGGAGTGAATTGCAAGTTTTTTCAAAAAACACTAGAATTATAAGGTGAATTTTGTCGGTGCATATAAGAACACTATTACTTTGCTTTTAATTATTTTAAAATTTCAAGCTAATAAATAGGGTTTGAAATTAGAAATAGTTAAATGTGAAAATTTTAAGGTTTAAGTAAAACTATGTTTTAAATTCCTATGTGTTATTTAGATTGTTGTGGAACATCCAGAAAAAATATTCAATACAATGGTTATAATGACACATGCTCTCGCTTACCAATTAAATTGCAAGAAATTGTGTATTTCTCACTCCTCAATTATGTGTCATTGATTTTATGCAATTTAATTACGTGAGCAATAACATGTGTCGTTGTATTGAAATTTATGAATTAATTATTTAAAATTATTCAATTTTCACCACTATGCACATGGAGAGCAATTTCTCTAATAAGGGTGACTATTTGGTGTTTTTGGGTTTTAGCTAATTATTGGACCACCTACATAAATACAACAGAACTCATTATTTTAATATTTTTTACAATATTTTATTATACCTTTGGATTTACGGTTGTTATAATGTGTGGTTTTAATTGAAAGATTATGTAGTCTCAAATATGTTTTTAAGATTGAACTAATTTTTAAGTTAACAAAACATAAGTAATGTGTATGTAGTTATATTGAAAAAAATTGATAGCGATGTTATTTGAATTCGAAATATTTGATGGGGTAAGAATAAAAATAATTTAATATAATATCTAAAGTGATATGGATAAAAATTTGAATAGTAAATTTGAAAAATAATGCAAATAATAAATGATGTGATTTTCATTCTTTAGATTCGTTTACACCTCAAGCACCCTCCGCAATTGGGATGACACTTAACCTTAAGCCATCGAACAAAACATCCCAAGGGTCTGATGAGTAAAAAGTGGGCAGCACCGTGTTAATAAAACCAATTTGAAAATTAAAACGAGTGGGCCAAGGACGGAGCGGGCATAACCATATTGCAATTTCGAAAGTGACCAAAACCTTTACCACACAATGTTAGCTACCAATCAACTTTTATCCATTAATGTAATTGGGCATGTTTCTCCCCTACTAAATTCTGAATAGCGGTGGACATCGATTCAATTTGGTAATTTTTAAACCATACGCATTTGATCTAATTTAATGTTAGTTTTAGGATTTGACATCCAATTCGATTCAACATGCCCTACAAATTCAATCCAATCTTATCCAATTAAATTCAATGTTAGATTGAATTAGTTTCAAACCGATCCAATCAAATAAAAAAAAAGGGAGCTAATTTGTCGAATTGACAATATACCTACTAGAAGATTTTAAAATTGGCAGTTACAACAAATTGACAAAATAAAACTAAATAACTTGAAGTCAAATCAAAGAGTATCACGATAAATAGATCACCATGACCACCAATGATATAAAGACGTGGCACATTAGAGAAAATATATATACTCATTAGATCATTTTGCACAATTCCCAAAATTGAAACTGATCTAATATTTGTTTATTTTCTAAAAGTGGATTCAATCTAATCAATCCATAAAATTTGAAAAGCAAGAATTGATTGTATAAGAACAGTCGGTTTGGATTGGATCTTACCCATCCCTAATTTAGAATTGGTATCTAGATATAAGAGCATCCTTTTTGGATGTTACTAGACAATTTACACACATGATGCGTGTCATACTCACATATATGAGAAAATTTGACAAAAGTAAAATATAGTTTAATAGTTAACTATTGGTATCGAGTACTTCAATTGAAGGTCTAAGGGTTCATTTTATGTTACTAGTAATTTTTTTATGACGAAAAAAATATAAGAGTAAAATAGACATTTCAGAAATTTGATTATAACTTCAGAATACCCAAGTCATTTATCACTCATAAGCCTGCCTAAAATAGAGAGCAATGCAATGTTAGATAAATAATGTCATCACATGACACAACCTTTCATAGACGGTGATAAGTTACAAACAAATACTTGTGCTTGATGGACCGTTGGGGCCCATGATAGATTGTAGACCGTTCATTAGCCTTTCCACGAATAAAATGGATTCTTTCATTTAGCATTCACACGTTTAAGGGCCCACCATGGTAGTTGATATTGTACGATACACAATACGTATCGTCTCGGGAGTATTTCGATATGTAACGTTAAGTGTATCGAGTTTGGGAGTTTATTAGGCGATACATATAGGTGTATCGAGATATTGTAGCTTCTCGGGATAAGATCTCGTATCTGACGATTTTTTTTTGGTCGTTTTGTCGAGTTTTTTTAAATAAAACACTTTCCCACCTCAAAACCTAAACCCCAAATACACGAAGAATAAGAAGAAGTTACGACAGAGAGAGAGACGGCGCCAATACTCGAAGGAAGAAGGACAACTTACAAAAGCTAAAGAACGACAACCTAGAGAGAGAGAATGAAGACTAGAGATAGAGAGAGCAGCGACGATGGCGACTTCATATTCTTTTCTTTTTGTGGTATCGATTTTGTACGCTCCTCAAGAGAGATGGACGAAGAAGATGGTGACTTAGTGAGAGGTGGTTGTCTTTAGTGGGAATGTGACTTAGGTTTTAACTTTAAGTGATAAAATGACATAATTGACCTTGATTATATTAGACATTTACAAAATTACCGTGGGTTTATTAAATTGATGAAATTTTTTGTTTATTTATTATTTCTTAACTCATTTGTTGACCTAGAGGTCTTAATCTTATTTTAATAATAACAAGAAATCAATCTTGTGTAATTTAATATGTTTATTGATATAAGTTAATAGTTCATTTACTTGAAAAATCAAGAATAACATGATTGCTCAAAAGAAGCATAACAAGGATCATCGAAATATTATCCGATCAAGTTAACAATGCATTAGACAAGACAAAGGAGATCAACCTCATCACCTTGCACCTTATGAAACACAAAGAACAATGATCAAAAGCTTTAAGGCAAGAGTTGCAAGAGAATATAAATTTGAAGAAACAAATCGAAGCATTCAAAGACTCGACTATTCGGTAATTGAGTGAGTGCTTAGGATTAATGTAAAGTTTCTTAATTGATTATTTATATAGCTCAACATGATCATACATCATTGTTAGATTGATTGAAAACAAACTTGAATTGAATTTCCTTTGAAAACATCATTATTATAAAAATCGATTTTCAAATAACTTCATATTAAATTTAAATGATCATATTTTGAGTTTTTTTGAAAATAGGTGTTTTAAGAACTTATTTTTAAGTCCCAAAAGCATTATAATTGATTTTAGAGCTAAAATGCAAAAGTGCAAAAATTAGGATTTTAGCGTGATGGACAGAGCCCATCAGTCGACTAAGCGGGTCCATCAGTCAACTGATGAGCTTTGCTCAGTCGACTGATGCTTCAGAATATAGCCGTTGGATTTTTGATTTTTTACTATTTTTGGTACCAAACTTTTACCAAACCTCATAAACGGCTATATCACTTTTGGGACTATATATACACTATCTAAGACACATTTTGGTATGTTTGAAAACTCATTTTTCATCTATCTTCATCATTCAAAGATTCAAGCTTTAATATTGATTATAATCATTCATCTTTGAGCTATTCATTTGATCAATCAAGATAACTCTAGTGTGAATTTCGAATTATATCTATCAAATACTTAAGAGTTGTTATTCATTGGTGTTAATCACCAAATAGTTTGTATTCATTTGTGAGAGGTAAATCTCATTAGATAATAAGAAGATTAATTCTTGTTTAGTGATTGTGAGAGATAAATCTCACAAGTCAGCAATAGGGATTCTTGTGAGAGTATTGTGGTAGAGCAATACTTGTAAGAGTGTGTAAGGACAATACACTTGTAGATGTTTGTTTTTCACGCGGAAGAAAAACGGTTTTAGTAAAAATTTTCGGGAGACTAATCGAGCGCGGACGTGTGGTCTAACAAACCGAACGGCGTGGACAAAATGTCTTAGTCTTCAAATTGGTTTAATCTTTCTAACTCTAAACTCTTTACTTTATTGCTATATCATTACTTGTGTTTAGTTTGCTATTGAGTTTGCTTGTTAGAATTATCATTTCATTGATACATTTATTTAGCTAAATTGTTTTGCTTAAACTTTTTCGAAGAGTTTTTAATTCTGCATTTTGTTTTAATAAACCCTATTCACCCCCTTCTAGGGTTGATTTCCGACCAACATCATTAAGTTGGTGTTTGGACACAACTCTATTAAAGGAAACTTTTTAATTTTATTAAGTTACAACATTCCCCCAAGTTATTTTTATTTAGCGCTTTGCCCTTCAAACTTAAAAATCTGATGGTAAGATGGTATAAGAAAACTATTTTTATGCTTCCACAATGTTTTCTTATAATATATATAATTTTTTTTAAGAACTATAAATTATTCTTTCATATTTTGGTGGTAAACACTTGGGTAATTAATGAAAATAATTACATTTATATGAAGAATGATTTTTAATTTATATATAAATATATTAAATTATACCGTATCTTACGGTACGTTATGATACACGATACGCGATACTTATTTTTAGGAAAACGATACTTAACCGATACACGATAATAATTACCTTGGAGCCCACGTTAAGAGGCGAACTAGATAAAGGAGGGAGGCATAAACCGAAACAGGAAGATGGGACAAACAGAAAATGACAACAGCCCAACCCACCCACATTACACTAGACCAAGCAAAAAACAGTAGAGAAAAATAAAAAGAAAACACTACAATTGGCAAATTCTCATCAAGCATGATTCATGAACCTTTTTATTTGAGTTGGTAATATCATTCCATTGGTGCGTCGGCATATCCATTGAATTACATCTACTTAATCAGCTTTAATAAACTCCTGAGATTGAGTTTCAACTTCAACTGTGTTGAGGTAGCCGTTTACTGCATCTGCATCACTTTGTCAAGTCTTCTTTGGCTTAGTGGACGAAGTAAAGGGATTCCAAAATTCTAACACCTCGGGACAGAAAAACCTCCATAGGACTAACACCCTCGCCCAACCTGGCTCCATTATGTCCCTATCTCCCCGGATGGTGCCATTCACAATTGCCTTTGCACATCGTTCAGTTGACACAAGTGGTACATTTTCGAGATTAGTCTGTAAAAAACACTCCCAATACATTCAGTCATATCAGCAATTGACACTAGAATCTTAGCGCACACTATGCCTGTGCAATATTTTATCTTGTAATTTGATATTTTCTATATTTGTTCAAAACATTTTACATCTACGTCAATGAATTTGGTTAAGTGGCTATAACATATGTTATTCATACTAGAGTTCCAATATCGTTGCAAGTAGCATTATTTTATTCAAATCAATGGAGGGTAATTTGGTAATTTTAAGTGTGAACCAAAACGCACCACCATCTCTTGCTTGCGCTTCATATAATAGAATATATAGAAGATAGAAGTAGATTACCTGGATTCAAAAACAAAGAGCAGGGTTTAACAGCAGAGCACCAATGGACTCACCTTTGATATAAATTCTTCATGTGTAATTTCTGACTCGACCAACCCGGGAGTCACTATGGTTATCCCAATGTCAGAACCAAGTTCAATCCTGAGTGTCTCGAAGAATTTTATTTGTGCTGCTTTGGTTGACTGCAAGCAATTCGAACAAATAAATTTGTATAGGGAACAAAAGGATGGGCTAACAAAGACTATAGCTGTATTATTTCTTACACCATAAATGCTTAGTCCTGCTGAGGGGAGCCATCCCGCGCATGAAGCAATCGCAATGATCTTCCCTTTGCTCTTTCTAAGAGGGGGAAGGGCAAACTGGGAGCTATAAACTGAACCCCAGAAGTTTATGTTCTGCACCAAGGCAGAAGAATGGTTATTATCTTACTTTCCAACATTTATCACCAATTTAAACTTTAGTTCAAAAGAAAAATAAGATCTTGCATTGCTAAAAAATTGTATTTTTGGCAGATGCGAGAATAGCAATCGTTTATTGCACTGGAATACAGTAATGCAAATTTAAGGGCTGAAGAATAATTACCATCACTGAAGTATGATCAGCGACGCATTTGTACTCTTCAAAGGAGGATGCTGGAGCTATTCCTGCATTGTTCACCAGATGATCCACTGTTGCATTCATGCATCAATTATTTATTAGATTGTAGGAGAAGAAATGAAACTCTGCAAACCTATCGCCATAGGAACATGATAAATCCATAGATTCCGGTGTTATATGAAGTGAAAGTTGTGCGGAGCTTTTATGCTTTCATGAAATATAATAACTTCACGCGTCAAAATCTCGAGCTTACAAAAATTGGTTTTACAAAAATAACATATAAGCCAAATTGCATTTTCAAGAATAACGGAAGGGATGCCAAAGTGCTTCGCTACACAAATCACCGTCACCCTAGTTTTGTTCATTTTTTTTGTGCAGCTTAGGAATGATAAACTAGAAGATTCGCATATATCTCATCAGCTGAAACTTAAACTGTACGAGTGAAATTTTCAGAATTTACTTTATAGAGAAAGAACAAAAGCTTGAAGATCTTAAAAATTAAGAAAGGGATGATTAATGATCGAAGAGATAATTAATGGAGATGGAAGGTTGACATACATCTACCGAAGTGGTTGATGGATTCATCAACAAATCGCTTGCAATCTTCAAACATCGAGACATCTGCGCAGATGAAGATAACATCAGGGGAACCAAGTTTACGAGCCTTATCCGCAACTGCTCGAAGACGTTCTTCTCTCCTCGCAACCAGCGCTAAACACGCACGTCTTCTCGCATACTCATAGCAATATGCTTCAAAAACCACAAGACAAGTAACTTAATTCTCACAGAGGAAACATTTTGCCCAAAAAACACGAAGTAATAATAATAAAAAATGGAAGTACAAAGGGGACTAACTATATAGGGTGGATTATTTTATACTTGAATCAAAATCAGTGGTAACAACATGTGTTCTTCAATTCATGCTTAAAGTTATAGATTCAAGTCCTTGTTTAAGTATTATAAATCTATCAAAACCTCTCATATATGTTTTTCTTACGTTATAGAATAGGTTGTAAGATTTGTATATAAAGACATATATCATATCATATATACCTACCTCGCCAATGCCCGAAGATGCTCCAGTGATGAGGACTACCTTTCCAGCAACATCTTCTTTAGAAATGGATTTGAAGAGAGAGTAGAAAAGCTTGAACAACACAAATGGAGGCAAGATGAAGATTGAGAGGAGGAGAGATACAAGAGGAAGAACAACGTTCATTATATCGTGAATTCGATCCATTTTCCCCTCCTGCCTTCGTGTTTTTTTTGCCAGAGAGAGTTGCACGGTGAGCATGACTTTAATGGGAAAGTGCAGGGTTGGGTTGAATGGGAACTGCATGCTCTGGATGGAAAATACCTATAGGAAGAAATTGGTCACCATTAGCTTGGCAGTTCAAATTATCTAATGAAATTATGTAATTTAACTATATAAAATTTAAAAGTTTTTCTTAATTTTTTTAAACATAATACTGTAATCATAATGGATCTTATTTTGTAGATTTCGATGAGTAGGTTTTAAATTTATAAATTTTATTAAATTATGATTTTTAGAAAGAAAAAAAATTAAACATAATATTGTAATCACAATGGATCTTATTTTGTATATATCAATGAGTAGGTTTTAAATTTATAAATTTTATTAAATTTCAATTTTTAGATTTAAAGTTATGGTAATTTAAGTTTTTTTAAAAGTTAATGAGAAAGATAGAGAGAGAGAGAGTATGATTTAATGTTTTTATGTGACTAGAAAACACATCTAAGGATAAAAAAACCTCTAAAAGTATTAACACAAATTATGGACCATTAATTAGGTAGAAAATTATTAAAAAAAATATTAACTTTTTGTTCCTTATAATATAGATAAGTTAATCTATTCTATCCATGGGGCGCACCCATGTCTGGCAGGGGGTGGGTCTAGCTCAGGTAATTGTTTTTTTCACTAATTATATATATAATGTTTTATAGTTTAGCCCAACTCTGACTTTAACTCATTAGGGTTTTTATTACTATTATTATTATTATTTTTTGTAGAAATCCTAGGTATGCTTGTATCAACTTAAATGGGTGACCTAATAGTTCAAGTGATACGTCAAAAAGTAAACTAGTTACTGTGTAAGGTGTAGTTAATATACCAATGTACTTTCTAACATTGTGAACACTAATTTGATTATTTAAGTTTGTACGTATATCGTTACTCGGAATACACACCAGTCAACCATATTACCAATTGTCTTGATCAAAAAAAGAGTCTTGTTAACATGTGACCTTTAACAACATATTTATAGAAAGGACAATGTCTCAATACACATTAAGTAGTGTACAAATCCTCAAACAAAAAATTGATAATACATTTACAAGTACCCTTAAGATACACATTAACATTTTCCTTATAAAACTAGTTTGTTAATTTAGCAATTATAACCACAAGTTATGGCCCAGTGGCTTGAGTCGCTTCACTACCACAAATTCAAGCTCTAGAGTCGACTGAGAGCTCATCATATCAATTACCGGTTGCACTTCATGGCCTAGAAAAAATAAAATAAAAAATTTAGCAATTATACTTTAGTAGTTGTACAGAGTAATTTTATAAAGGTGCTCTAAATACAATTGCTATTAAAGATGATTTGTCGTGATATTTACTTTGTTGGTGCCCTATTTATATGTTAAGAGGGAAATGCCTATGGAGTTATAAATGTTCTAACGATGCTTCTTGTGCTTGGAGAAAATTGTAGTATATGTGGTTGAATTCATTAAATACAAAGTAAGTGATAACAGAAGTGTATATTTGCTTGGTTAGATAACTGGCATCCCATGGGTCTCGGCCCTCAAGCAGATATTTGGGCATAGAGTCATCTATGATGCAACTAGCTAAGAGAATGCAAAAACGAGTGGAGTTTGTTAGTGAAATATACTGCCTAGAATATACCGCCATTGAGTGTTTCTAATGCTCTTATTATTCATATCAATACCAATCTCCCTCCTTACTTTCCTAATAGAAATCGAGAGGAAAGTGTGAAATGGACTCTCACTAATTAATGATAGGAGATATATTGATAAGGTGGGTGGGGGTGTATCATGTAGATGCTCGTGTGGAGCAGATGTTGAGAACAGAAAGCACTTGTTCCTCGGATGTTCTTTCTTCAAGCGATTGTGGAACATTGTATTACAGAGGAATATGTAAAACTCAATGATACCAGTGTAGCATTTGGTAACAAGAGATTGATTAAGCCCTTTCTAGATTTAATGGTTCATCTTTATGTGTAAGAATAGGGAAATTAGCTGTGGGAGTGACTAGATACTATATATATGGCGGGAGAGGAATAATAGAATTTTCCAAAAAAAATGCTTGAACTGTTGAAAATGTATTAAGAGAAATTGAGAGATGGATTGTGGCTTGTAATTAGAGATGGATAGTGAAATGAACTTTTCAATATTGGCTTTTATGTAATGAGTGGGGATTAAGTGATAAACTACTGAAGTAACATGTGTTGCGCCAAATCACTCAAACCCAAAGAAGATGCAATGTTAAAGGATCTCACAAAGTACAAAAGTTTCTCGATTGAAAAAACCGTCATCACAATAGAGAAATAAGAAAAAAAACAATAATAGCACATGACGAGAGTTACCATGGTGTCAAAAATTAAACCACTAAAATATTCAAATGATAGCTTCTATTGATTATAAGAACAAATGAGTTCAATTATAAGCACTTTAGCAAAACTCTCAAAATTAGTTCTCAAATAGTAAAACCTAACAATTTGAAGCTAAACAAGCGTAATGAGCAAAGGAGCCAAAATTGCACTATAAGCTGAAAATCTTGCACCTATGATCGATCATAATGACCTATAATCAATCATAGGACCCCATATGTGCTGCTAAAATCTCTCTGGATCGATCATTCGCTTACTCTAATAAACAATTGCGTGCTAATTATACACAGTAACTATCTCAAATTGATAGTTTTATTTGATTTTGGTACTTATAAAACCACTAATGTTAATTTAAATAGATAAAAGTATGACTTAATTTATTGTGAGAATTTAATAGAATGATTATGTATTCAAACTTAAAGATGGTGTGATTGGTTATCATAACTAGTTAAGAAATTCATGGTTTATATTCTTGTTAAGCAAGATAATTTCTTTTTCCTTCAAAGCCCAAAATTTGCGATTTAGTCAAATGAAGTTTGCCATTAAAAAAAATGGTCAAAATAATTTGAAGTTATTGGGCCTCGCGATCTTTCTTCAGGTTTCTCCTTTGAACATTTTTTTAGTCTTTTTGGTTGTGGACTTTGAACTAACATAAAATAAACAAAAAGATCAAAGCAATTCAAATAGTTCAAAGTATGCTATTATTACTAAGAGATAATAGTTTGATTCTCCCCAACACCACCCTAGTCTCTCTCAAAACATTTAATCCTTATCATCACTTGCACTAGTATTTATATTTATATCTATTTATATATAGTCTATATCTATATATATACTATATATAAAAATACGCATAATTTAAATATTTTTTTATTGTGAAGATAAATATATCTCTTAATTTTATACAAAAAATTTTAAGATTTACATTAAATAAAACATTATAACTACATATATTTTTGGGACAATTAAAAAAAATGTCTTATTAGAGAAAGATTTTCACACTAAAGCAAATGAATATTTTTTTGTAAATAAATGACCTATTTTTTATTTTATTAATAATATGACATGTGTTTTTTTTTTCATTGTAAAATGACATCCCAACCCTTAAAATAAACTAAAAAAATACCAATATGCATTAAAATATGGATCGCAATATAAACTTTGGAGTTTATATTTCATTGTAATATGAACTTTGCAGTCCATATTTTATTGCAATATGAACTTTGCAGTCCATATTTTTGGTGCAAAGTTCATATTGCAGTCCATATTTTACTGCAATGTGAACTTTGCAGTCCATATTTCTAATGCAAAGTTCCTATTGCAGTCCATATTTCACTGTAATATGAACTTTGCGGTCCATATTTTTTATACAAATTTCATAAAGAGGGGGTAATTTAGGTAATATATAACATGTTTTTATTAATTAAATAATATTTAAATTTATTCAAATACCATCATTTAAAATATAAAACAAAATAGGCCCTTCATTCAAAAAAATATTATTCATTGGATTTTTGATAAAAACCAATGTGTAATAAGACCTTCTACTTAATTTCTATTATATTTTTATATTAATATTAGTATTCTAAATAAATTCAAACTATACTATATTCTACTAAAATAATTAAACAAAAAAATTAAATTAGATTTACATTAAATAAAATAATATAAGACTATAAGGGTGTAACTCCATATATTTTTATATTAGTATTTGTATTCTAGATAAATTTAAACTCTATTTTATTTGGTTAAAATAATTAAACAAGTTAGAAATTGTGTAAAATTATGTGTTATATATAAGATTTCTATATAACTTTATAACAAACTTCCTAAGAAAAAAACTATTTAATTGATCATACTAAAATTACAAAGCTTTTAAGTTGGTAAAAAAAATATATCAAATGAATTTTATACTTGATACTATGTTTTGTTTATTTGTTATTATTTTTATCTCTTACTAATTATTCAATTGTTTTGTTTATTTGTTATTATTTTTATTTCATATTAATTATTCAATTCTTAGTTATACATATTTGTTAATGGATTTAATGAAATTTGTCATGCACTATAATCACGTATAATGTATGTGCATAAAAACCAGTATATATAAAAGTACAAATAACTTAAGTATTTTTTCATTTTTTTGTACTAATTCCTTAATTAATTAAAAGAATCCAAGTTAGACTTGGATATGTAAGAGTCCATATTAGACTTTAATTTATAGATGGAGTTAATTTAGTATTTGATTTATTGTCTAGCTCTACGAATCCACTTAGGATTGGGAGATAGAGTCAATTCAATATTTGATTTAGTGTCCAACTTTATGAGTCCATTTAGGATTGAGATCTACGACTTTACTTTATATATTTACATTTATGAAAAACATATTTTCTATCTTTATCTAAATGTTGGAAAAACTTTTGGTTAATTAACAAGTTGAGGTAAGTAAATACTAACTTCTCTTATTTGATATTGTATTATCAGTTTTACTACATGATTTTTACTAATTTTTAATTAACAGTTAAGGTAAGGTTTTTTTTTTAAATAACAAAGCAACAAAGAAAAACACACTAAAACACACCATCAACACCACATAAATGAATAATCCAACTAGGGATATTTGAAACCCATTCACTTGCAACCTTTCTCACAAAAGGGCTTAACGGGCAATGTAATGGCGACCCAATTACCATCCTTACACACATAAGAAAATGAGACTTCTATTATATAAGTGAGCGCTAAAATATTTGGAATTATAATATTTGGTGAAGCCATGCATGAGATTGGGATATGACAAAATTCAATCAATAAACACTCTGGAATTGCTCTCAACTTTAAAACCCATTGTTAATAGTAAAAGAAAACCCCTCTTGAATAGTCATGGTGTCCGCTAATGATACATGTCAACAGTGCAAGAGATAATTGGATAAGGAGACTTTTGCAACTCCCAAGGAATCTTTAATTATATAGCTAATCCCCCCTCCCCTTCTTAACATTCATCAAGTCCATTGCAGTATCACTATTCAATTTTCCAAACTTGAAGAAGGGGTAGCCAAGTGCAGGAGTAACCAAATAAAGGTTAAGTTTTTAATTTATCTTAATATATTTAATTTTATTGAATAAATTAATTTGGAATGGATGTTATTAACAATAACTATATTAAATATAATATTTAATTTTAACTCCAGCATACTTTTATTTTGAACATAATTTTTATTTTACACTTCATTCTAATTATATAATTCTTAGTAATATGTTTAATTACTTCGGTTAAACACTAAAATCACGTGCAACACATGTGCGCAAAAACTAATATATATAAAATAAACAAACAAAAACCCATAACTATTCTTCGTAGGTTAACTCAAGTTGAGATTTTTGGTAGTTTACATGCCCACTTAAATTTCATTTGACCAGTAATTAACATAAAACAACATAGTTAATAATTGATATAATGAAACTTGGGTACCTCTAATGTCGGAGCATAAGCTCCTTTTAAAAAAATATACTATATATATATATATATATATATATATATTTTACAGTTGTATATTACTTTGGCAATAATAACTCCCTATAGGTTATAAGTGAATTTTATGTATATTAGTTATTTCACACAAAATAATTGGACTCAAATTTGTCATAAATTCCATGAAAGATTATTTCAAATTTCAGAGTCACTATTTAGCCAAGATTTCAGCATATAAAATCAATCAAACCCAATCCATTGCCCAAAATAAAAATTCTATGACAACACTATAATATTTGTTGCTTTACTTGTACATTCAAACTAGCTAGTACCCTCCTATAGCTACCCTCAGGGCTGGCTCTAGGAATTTTGAGACCCCAAGCGAAACTTAATATCGACAAAAATTGGGGCTTATATCATTGTCCTCCCCTTCAACAAAACAATCTTAAAATTGCAACAACCAGCAAATAAGCAAATCGGTAAGACTAGTACAAGTAATTTGACTGCATATATAGTGCCATTAACGCAAGTAAATTCTATATTAGCATGGTTGTGCACTTGTGCCATAGGTACAGTTAATTTGTACCAGAAATAGTGTTGTAGGCATGAGTAATTTGTGTGGACAATACCTTAGACACAAGCAATTCTCTACTAGTGTAAATTATAGATACTTTTGATTGCCTTAAATAAAAATCTAACATATATATGCAATGAAAATTTTGAAAAAAAAAATTAAAAAAATCCAACAAAATTTATTATCAGGATACACATAAAAATAGTCACATTTTATGGAGTGTGGATCAGATCTTACCACAAATCCAAAGTTACGAAGAGCAGGAACACCAACATTATGAAAAACAAGGTTAAAAAGTTGCACCATGTAGCTATTTTTCAACCATTCAAATTTTGAATTAGTGAATATATTCAAGTAATTAAAAACATAAAAAATACGATATAAGTATACTAAATGCTCAACCATTTGAGTCTGTAAAATACTGAATAGATAGGCCAATACAAATAACTTACTAGAAAACTAAATGGTTCCAAGAAAATTGCTACAGAAGATGTTGGGAATCAACGGCTCGAGTTAAATGGCCATCAGATTATGCCTAAGAATTAATGAAATAAGGAGTCTAATCTCAGCCTTAAACCAGGAGGTAGTAAAAAATGCTCTTAAAACATTCTAATTGTCATAACTTAGACTAGTACAAGTATACAAATAATCAATTAATCAATAAATACACTTAATATTTTACAACTAATTAAGAATAAAACTAATATTTAACTACTAAATAGCTAAATATAATAATATAAAATTAGGGCTTTTGTCTTTTGATTGAACCCATAAATTGCATTTCTAATATCTTAAACAAGGCTCAATTAACTTATAGTTACTACCTAAAATTGAAAATTGCATATAAATTTAGTTTAAGCGTGAAAATAAGGCATTGCATTGTATTTCTGTGTTATTAAGCCATTTTTCAGGCCTAAAGTGGTTAATCAATTGATGTTGGATGCAAAAAACAAGGTTCAATGCAAAAAAGTGCAAGAAGAAGCCCGAAGAAGAAGTCAATATCCATTTCAAGGCCCGAGGCGAGAAAAACTCAGCAAACTACTCCAAAGCACTAGCAAGAAAAGAATAAGCAAGCCTCCAAGCATGACTGAAGTGAATACAAGTGTCCAAGAGTGATTTCAAAAGAAAATAAACTCAATTGATTATTTAATTTTTCGGTTCCGAGCCCTCTATACTCGATCTGATACCTCTAGTATATCATGAGGGACATATTAAATTTTTCAGAACAATTGTTCCATTATTCGGGTGGTTCGAATTGAAATTGAGGTTTCATTATTCGGGTGGTTCAAATTGAAATTGAGGTGAAAGTCGCGTGTTTTGACTTTTTATGATTCGTCAATTCTTGACCAATTTTGAGAGGTCATTTGTACATCCGATGTCCAAACAACTCACCGTTCATGGCCACGTCTTCATTTCTTCCCATTCTATAACTTTCGTGTTTGGGCCAAATTGAGATTCGTCCATTTTGAGGTCCATTTCAAGCTTAAAAAGACAAATATTGGTGCAATGATCTCCATGATCAATCATGGAAGGCCGTGATCGATCATGGTCCTCTAGTAGACATTTTTCTTGGTTCATGATCTATCATGGTTTAAATTTGGCGAGTTTTTGACCCGTTTAAGCTCTTTTCGGCCCGTTTTGACAAGGATTATTCAAGCAATGACTTGAGAAACTTGTGTACTATATAAAAGGTTAAATATCTCATATTTTAGGGTACTCAAAAATTTAGAATTGATTAACAGAGAGGTTAAGAGCATTGTAACTTTTTTGGGTGCTTTTGCGCTGCATCTGAAGATTAAGCTTAGGAGTTTTATTGTTTAAATCCTTAAAAAAATTATTAGATTAGATTGTTTATGATCTTTTGAGGCTGGAACATCACTGTAATCAATATTCAATTCATCATTCTATACAATTTTTAATTCAAGTTTTAATTGCGCACTGGGTAAACCCTAGTTTTCTTTTTTTCTTTCAATTCGATTCATTTTAATTGTTCGTTTACTTTACTATTCATAGATTAGTTAATTTAAATCATATATATATATATATATATATATATATTCTAGAATCAACCTTAAACCCACATTTTTTGAGCTAGTTCTAAAGTTTATAGATCTGTTTTGTCGGTTTTTCGTCGATTTATACTTGATTCTTGTTTTATATTCAAATACTTTATAGTTTTTCTATGCTATTCATGCGTGATTCATCTCTAATCATTAATAATCTATTTTTTCATAATTCTTAGGGTTTAGGTCGATTTTGTTTAGTTTTTGTCAATTTTAAGTTTATTTACCCTTTTTGCCGTAAATTTTTTGTTTTAGATCGGAATTGCAAAATTCCAAAGTAAAAAAAATTTAAATCTGATTTTTTACATTATTAGGTATGTGTTTAACGTTTTTCATAAATTTTAAGATTATTTACATGTTTGCATTGATGGTTAGCTAGTTCATTAGTTAGGGCTCCGTAAGGAACGAGTATGCTGACGCGGTAGTTTTTTTGACCCGAATTCAATTCTAATTAATTTGTTATAGGTTAATAGGTCATTATAAATATGATTTTATTCAAATATTATCCTAGTATGCTAATCACATATTTTCATAAGAAACTTAATAAAATATTTTCGACAAAAGAACCAAACTAGTTTGTTTTTGCGTTAAGCACTAACCGTTTGACTTAGAGAATGGTCTATACGCTAAAATTTTAGATTTCAAACTTAAGCGCACTATTTTCGGTAGTAGTTTTAATCCTTACTTTTTGACACCGAAATTGCCAATTTTGTGTTTCCACCGCCCGTTTTAATTCAAATTTAATTTCAATCAAGTTTTAACTTATTTGAATTAAATTGTGATTTTTATTTAATATTTTTAAACTCACTTTTAATAAAAAAAAAATTAGTGTCAAGCACTACTTCACTTCAATAAACAAGTGTTTTCGGTAAAATTAAGTAATGTAAATTGATTCCATAATTAATATTAGTACGTATAATTCATGTCACGCATGAATTATTGCGAAAATACGAATTTATGAGATCAATTAGCTCGTGAATAGTAGGCTAATTTTTAAAGAAAAAATAACTAGAAAATGATTCCCGGTCCACTAAATTACCCGTTGTGTTGCCCGGAACTTATGGATACCCTTAACGCTTTCTATTCTTAATTTTAGTTAAATTTTTTCACGCGTTTAGTTAATTTAGTACGCTGTTTTTAGTGTTTATTTTATTTAACTTTATTCTATGTTCTTGTTATGCTAGTTTAGTTTCCTTTAGGTTAGTAATGTTTCGCTTTATGATTAGTTTTAATTGTATATTTTATTTAGTTTTATTGCCACTAATTGCTTTAATTATCATTCTACATTCCATTCTTTCCATATTTTATCTTTTCTTTATTTTTCTTATATTCTTCTTGAAAGAAACCTTCCTAACTTAAAGAATTACTATCCTCCCCGTGAATCGACCTCGAACTTACCGAGTATTTCTTACTTAACCGATCACCTGCACTTGAGTGTAATAACTCGCGTTGTTTTCGTCGAGTCATCTTTGAACTTAAATCACCAAATATATTCAATCAATCAACATTCAACCGGAATGCAAGATAAACAACTCATCAATATTTCAACTTTTAAGAAATATATTTCATATCAATTATCATGATATTAATCATTAATCAAGAAATATGTAAGAAATATACTCCGTAACTCCATAAGTTCATAAATAATAAAAAATTAGGGCTTAAAATTTAAGGAGTAATTAACCACTTAACCTTGGTTGGTGGTCGGAGGTGAGGAGCTATGGACGCTGGTCACTACCTTGCAGGGAGAGTTAGAGAGCTCACGGAGAGGTGGAGCCGTGGAGGGGAGAAGTGAAAACGGAAAAGAAAAAGATAGAAAGATAAGATAAGTAAAAACGGAAAAACAAAAAAAGAAATAAAGAGGGAAAGTTAAGTCTCTGGGTGTTTCTCCTACTTTAATTTTATCCTAATTTTCAAAGTGCCCCTCAACCTTTATTTCTTACAATTAGATACCTTCAATTATAATTTTTTTTTGCCCTATTTCTAAGTGGTGCTAGGCATTTGCCTAGGTTACTTCCCCCTTGGCCGGCTCTGGCTACCTCCAGTTCCCCATTACAATAACAACAACAACAACTAGCCCAACACAACACACAAAGTTATAAAAGCATATATAAGACTGGGATTTCTTGATAACCCGTAAGCCAAAGATAAAATGAAAATATTACGATTCGTAAATGGCATGAATGACAAATTCTCATCCAGTTAAACTAGTCAACAAAGTATTTTTATATAAAAATAACAACCATCGTACACTTGTCATTGATGGTAAACTTAAGGCAACTATGATACTGAAAAATAACTAGTCTACATACAGACAGGGCTGGCTCTAGAGATTTTGAGGCCGCAAGCAAAACTTAATATCAACGAAAATTGAGACCCCATATCATTGTCTTCTCCTTCAACAAAATAATCTTAAAATCATATTATTTAATAATTTGAAGTCAAAAAGTTACAAAAAAATTGACTCAATCAATAACCAATTTTTTTTAAAAAAATAGACCTAATTACGTGAGTGGGAATTGCGTGGGGTTGGGTTTTTTTCTGCATGAGATTAGATGATAATCACATGCATTATAAACACATGCACACGCACACATATAAGGAGATAGACATGTATGCATACCTGAAGTTCTATCAAGCACGAGCTGAACTTCATCCCCATTGCCCATAAAGGAAGAATGCTGATCCCCCCAATTGAAGTATGTACTCTTTGGAAACTTGCATTATACTAAACATATATGAAATGCAAATGCCAACATTAAGATAGCTATGAACAAAGTTTGAAAGCTTGCCAATTTCAATTATATATATTTATGGAAACAATGCTTTTCTTGTTCTTCACATACCTACACTACAATGTCAAATTGAACCATAATTTTAATTTTCAGTTCTTAGTTATGCTCATGTGTATTTGATCTAGTTTGTGTCATTTCTTATTTCTATATAATAGACTAATTTTCTTTTGGTCAATCGTTGAATTTATATTATATACATTAGACTCAAGTTTTTGCATATAAAGAATTAACCATGCCTAGTTTCCTTAGTGATTAATACATTAAATTGTATTTAACTTTCATTAGCATGCATTCGACATCACGATCATTGCATGTTTTGATGGTCCATCCGTTCCAAATTAGGAGTTACGTTTACCTTTGTGTACCTCTTACATTAAAATGTATGTTTTATTTTTGTCCATAATCTCAATGGCCATATCTTACGACAATAAATAATTTTTTTTCTTCTTAACACGTCTTAAGTGGAGACGGAGAAAGTACATTATAGCATATAATTTAAGCCACATGTTTATATACTTTGAGTATGCTGATTTTTTGAAAATGTCGCATTTTATGACTTTTATTTTCATAAAGAAATTTGTTTTTCTATCTAAATTTTTTATTTTGATTATTGGTTTCCTTGAAATTTTTTTATCTAAGTTCAAACTAATGTTTTCTATTAGAAAGTACTTTTAACTAAAAGTTCATGTGTTACCTTGAGTTGAAATGGATTGAAAGAATATTTAAAAGATATAAACACAAAACTACAAATATTATATAAATAGCTAAATCTAATATTTAATCAATAAATACACCTAATATTATACAACTAATCAAGAATAAAACTAATATTTAACAATTAAATAGCTAAATCTAATAATATAAAATGAAGGCTTTTGTCTTTTGACTTAAATCACCAAATATATTCCACAAATCAACAATCAACATTCAACAAGACAAACAACTCATCAATATTTCAAGAAATATACTTCATATCAATTATCATGCTATTAATCATTAATCAAGAAATGTGCAAGAAATATACTCCATAACTCCATAAGTTCATAATTAATCAAAAATTAGGAGCCTTGGACGATGGTCGCTTGGAGGGTCCGAGAGCTCACGGAGAGAGGGGGGGGAAGTGAAAATGGAAAAGAAAAAGAGAGAAAGAGGGGAGAAGTGAACTGAACAAAGAAAAAAAAGAGAGAAAGAGGGAAAGCTTAACTATGAGGTTCTCTCTTCTATTTTAATTTTATTCTAATTTTCAAAGTGTCCTTCAACTTTTATTTTTTATAATTAGATACCTTTAATTATAATTTATTTATTTTTAGTGTCCTCTCCCAAAGTGGGGCTCTAGGCATTTTGCCTAGATTGCCTCCCCCGTTGACGGGCTCTGCATACAGGAAGGTGAATCGGTTTTATCAAACAATCACTTGATGCCACAAAGGATGGTAAGAAATAAGAATAACAAACATCAACTCATTTGATTTGGATTTGGTAATATAATTATATTTGGAGAATTGCATCATTTGAATTTATCTGCTTAATCTACTTTAAACCCGTGATATTGATTTTCAATTGGGTTAAGAGAATTGCTTCCTGCAGCTGCATTACACTACGAAGTCCTCCTTCGCCAACTGGATAAAGATAAGCGACTACACCATTCGAATACTTTAGGACAAAAAAAACCTCTATGGGAATAACACTGTGTTCCAATCCTGCTCCGTTAAGTACCTTTCTCCTCTGATGGCGCTATTTGCAATCGCCTTTGCACATTGTTTGGTTGACACAATTGGTTCATTCTCAAAGTTGGTCTGAAAAAAATAAAACTTGGATTGAAAACAACCCAATAATTTTTTCGCTCATCAGTAACTCACATTACCAGGAGAGCACCAATGGGCCTTTGTACTTTTGACTTAAATTCTTCGTTTGTAATTTCTGACTCGGTGAACTCGGGAGTCACATGTGTCTCGTAGAAGTTTATTTGTGCTGCTTTGGTTGCCTGCAAGCAATTTGTTGAATAAATAAATCATTGCTAGAAAGCAAAATGATGCTCTAACTTATAGGGGCATATGATTATTTACACAGTAAATGTTTAATCCTGCCGCAGGGAGACAAATGCCGCATGAAGCACTCGCAATGATCTTCACTTTGTTGTTTCTAAGATGGGGAGTCGCGAACTGGGTGCTATAAATTGACCCCAAAAGTTTAGGTTCTTTACAAAGGCAGAAAGAATGGTTATTAGGGCATTTTCCAACAAATCTCACACTAATTTATACTTTAGTTCCAAGAAATAAAAACTTACATATGACAGCAGTTGTAGAAACCTCATACGTTTTTCATAAAACTTAAAGATACCCGCCTATTTAACAATATAACGTACTTCCTTTTTGGCAGATAGGAAAATTGCAATATTTTTTTTGCGAATTCTAGCTAGTTTGCAGTAAAGGAAATTTGAAGGTGGCGTAGCAAAAATTGTGTAGGTTATAAAACCTTAAACCAAAAAGAAAATGGTATATGAATAAGAAAATACAAAAATGATATGATTTAGGCATATTCCAGAAGACAATTTGGAATTTTCTATATCAAATTATTACTAAATTAAATAAATCCAAAAATTAAGTAATTGCATAAATTACGGATTGGTTTGACCCACTTCAGTCCCCTGCACTTCAAAAGAACTCATCCTCGAGTTGTTCTTTGGGTACAATGGTTCATCAGAAGGGTGATACTCGAACAAATCAGCACCATTAAAGGTAGATGAAATATTCATATCCAGGGAAGCTCAACAACATAAGCATTGTCATTTATTTTTTAAGAGAGACTAGCAGGCCCACACTTCTTGTTCTTCAACTTGCTATAGGATCTGGTAGGAAACCTGTTTCTACGTAGATATGCCATTACTAAGTCACCCACCTCAAAAACCTTAGCCCTCATGTGTTGATCTACAGCTTCTTTATACATTGTGTTTGCCTGCTCAAAATTCTGCTTGACCTCATAATGAATTTTCTGCATCCTCTTCGCCATATTTTATGCTGCAACACTAAAGCTGGGTAACATCAGTAGTGGAAAACAAGATGGAGAGTGTGTCGGGGTAGCTTGCTGTAGACAATCTCAAAAGGAGTTTTGCCAACGGACCTGTTCATCATGTGTTGTAGGCAAATTCCATTTGAGGTGGTACTAAATCCCACTACTTTGGCCAGTGTCTGCAAGTGCATCTAATTAGGTTGCCGAGTGTTCAACGTCTGTTAATGGATGAGTGATGCTGCTGTACTTCAAAGTGCTATCAATTTTTTCCCCCAATGTTCTCTAGAAGTGACTAATAAACTTCACATCACGGTCAAACACAATTCACTTCGGTACTCCATGCAAACAAACAATCTCCTTGAAAAAGATATTGGCCACACGCAATGCGTCTACTATCTTCTTACATGGAATGAAGTGCGCATTTTTTTTAGAATTAATCATCCACCATAAATACAAAGTCCATACCTCATTGAGTCCGTGGGAGTCCAAGTACAAAGTCCACGGACAGGTCTTCCCATACATGCTCTTGAACATGTAAAGGGGTGTACAATTTGGTATTCTAGGCTTATCCTTTAGTACTCTGGCAAATAGGACACCGCAACACAAATCTCTCAACATCTCGCTTTAATTAAGGCAAAAAATACATTTCTTCTACCAGAGTAATGGTTTTCTCTCTTCCCAAATGACTACTAAGGCCACTGCTATGCAATTCCCGAATAAGTTGCTCTCTAAGGGATGTCTTGGGGAAGAATAAAGAGCTGACTAATGTGGGGAAGAATAAAAAGGGATGTCTTAATTGGAAGTGGAAATTGAACATACATCTACCAAAATGGTTGATGGACTCATCGACAAATCGCTTGCATTCATGAACCACCGAAACATCAGCACAAATGATGATAACATCAGGGGATCCAAGTTTACGTGCTTTATCTGCAACTTCTCTAAGATGTTCTTCTCTCCTCACAACCAGTAATAAACACGCACTTCTTCTCACATACTCGCAAGCAAGGTGCTTCAAAAATTACAACACCAAAATAACAATGTTCTAAAATGAAAAATGCAATTGCAAAGGAAACTGTGGTGGACGTGTTAATCTATATATGAATATATATACACACTTCACCAATGCCTGAAGATGCTCCAGTGATGAGAACTGCCTTTCCAGCAACATCTTCTTTAGAAATGGATTTTAAGAGAGTAAACAAGCTTAATGGATTAGAAATGGACTACCATTCCAACTAATCTCTCTTCAAATTAAGCTCGTAATTAGTCTATGTATATTTCTATATATCTTAATTGTAAATTTATAAATTTTCAAGCATTCTAAAAAAAATTGTTTGTAATATTTTAGGCAATTTTTTATTTTTATTATTAAATAAGAGTATAATAAATATTACCTTATTGAATTTCAAATTTTGAAAATTAAAAACAATGCTAAATGAGAATTTTTGCCCATCACAATATAATTTTGGCAAGAAATAAGTTTTAGTTAAAAATATTTGTATCGTTTTCTTTTCATCTAAATCCAAAAGACCCAAAATAAAATAAAAAATTCAAACCGGATACGGCTTTAAATTTCCGACATTTTATAATAGTAGATAGTATATTCAATTAAATGCTAGGTGGTTGTAGGCAAAAGCTGAATTCTCAAACTTCTGAAATGCTACAAAATTTTCATGCCGCGATAATGGAGGAAGTTGCCTGTTTCAATTCAACAATATGACCAACAGCCAGCCATAAAGAATAGAAATCAATCAAATCCAAGCCATGGCCAAAAAGGAAATTCCAATACCATCACATTGCTGCTTTATTGATACATACAAACCAGTACCTACTATAGCTACCCATTAGAAAACCACAAACAAACAGCAACTAGTTCAACACAAACCTACAACATACACGAGTAACAAACAAGCAATCATATATACACAAACAACATACAAGATTAATATGTTTTGCTCTCAGGCGTTTTGATGGAATCAGGGTAGAGTAGTTCTTTGGTTCCATAACATTGAGTATCTTCTTCCCATACGCGTCCTTAGGTGAATCTCCAGTCCCAGCCATAAACAGCAAACAGTAAGACCACTCCAGCACCTCCGGGCAAAGAAGCCTCCAAAGGTGGGTCACCCTGTACCATGCCAGCTCTGTCAAGTACTTCTCCCCTCTGCAAGCACTGTTCACTATTGCCTTCATGCACCCTTTCCACCTTCCTCACCGGAAATACGCTTACTTGTACCTAAAACCCCCATCCAAAATTTTTAAATAATTAGGACAAAACCATCTTGAGTTCAGTTGAACTGCTTTGATTACATTCATATATAGTTTTCAATGCTTTTTTGACGCGGATTATGCATTGTTATGGCCATTGATGGGCATTTCTTTAAGAGTTTTGTTTTCTTTAAATGTTAATGGAGTAGGAAAGTTGTGACTTCACACGTAATTAAACTTTGTTTGAATTCTAACGAAGAAATTGACAGTATGTGATTTGAAAACTTAGGTAGAATCATTTTAACTCCTATGCGAATCTACCATTTCAGAATTCTTGAAAATTTAAACTAGAATTTGAAGCAAACAAACAGTTAATGACTTAATGTACCACCCACAAGGCTAAAATAAAGGGGAAATACTTGATTTCGAGTCTGCCACCCTTTTGTAGGAATTTGCTTTGGGTCAATTCAGACTCGATGTAGCCAGGAGTAACAAGAGTTATTTTGACGTCTGGACCAAGTTCAACCCTCAGTGTCTCAAAGAATTGTGCCACTGCTGCTTTGCTTGCCTGAGGTGGTGATCTGATTTATGACAAACATAGAAGATTGGACCACTTACATTGTACAAGCTCATTCTTGGTGCAGGCAACCACGAAGCGGCTGAAGAAAGGGCAATTATCTTACCTTTGCTGGTCCTCAGATGCGGAACTGCGAATCGGGTTGTATAAACGGAACCCCAGAAGTTAATATCCTGCAAGACAAAAAGCATGGAAAATTCAAGTATCATCACGTTGACATAACCATAATTTCCTTTTTCTGCATCCCAAATAGAACCCCAAAATTAAAAGGCCTATTCTAAAATCAATGTCTAAGCTCAATAATTTTTGTTCTTGTGCAGTGATTATTTTATATATGGTCATTTACAAGATCTTGGAGCATCTCCCAAGTGGCTTTTCAAATCCTAGATGAAAAAGTATTTAACGAGTCATATCATATTTAAGGCTCCAACAACTCTATAATTTTGAAGAGTGAGTTTTACTCAAGTTTTAAAAGAGCCACCTACTTTAATAAATTAGTATTATATTATGATTTGAAGCGTCTCTTAGTGTGTGTGGAAAATGAACTCTTCAAAGTGGTCATCAAAATTCAAATGTGAAAAGCGCTTTTGTAAGGCCTTCTCCAAGGTGTAATGTAATAATGTAATGTAAAATGGTATATATGGCATACATTATAGGACAGCAAAAGCAGTGGAGAATTGTAAAAATTGTCCCATCAAAGGTAAATTGCTTGTGAAAAATAAATAGAGATTCAATAATCCTCCATTATTTGCTAAAAGACAAAAAACAAAGACTTTGTCCACAATTAAGTGGGTGGTATTTATGTAATATCAACCACTTACGAAAGGAAATTTTTAAGGAACCTATCAAAACAATTCTCACCTAGGACGTAATGAATGTCACGGCATACACTTGGCAATCACAAGATGTTCAATGCGCCGCCCCGTACCCTTTTTCCCTTCCACGACAGACAGTACATCGCATAGCTAATATGGTAGTCATATGCTAAATTTACACTACACTATTACACTTTAACCATATGGCTGCAGCTCAAAATATGCTAGATTAAGTTGGGTTAATAGAAAAACTTTGGGAAATAGAAAGTGGTGAGTGACCCACACGTATTAATACTTGCTTATGGAGGTTTTTTTTTTTTTGGGGGGGGGGTGTTAAGTAACATTGCGTAGTATTCCAAGGTTACAACAAATTGTGCCGATAGTTGAAAATATATTATTTACAAAATGAGAAAAGACATTTGGGTGGGTTAATTCAAAATACAAGATTAGGTTGTACCAAAAAAGAAAAAAAACAATATTCTTGTAAGCTAGTCCTACTGTAGGGCAGAGGGATTGAGATTTGAGAAGGCATGGGATCTAATAAAGTGTTGGATTCTTACATATAATTCTAGTTCACAAAGATAAAATTAAAAAATAAAGCTCCGTTTCATTGCAAAGATGGAAAAAGAAAATAAATTTAGTTAGTTTGTGTGAAAAGATAGAAAATAAAGTTAGAGATGTTATTCATTTTATGAGTATATATCCTCCCTTCTTCAATATTTTTGGTGGAAAATTTTTACTCACCGCCAAGTAAAGAAAATTTCTTCATGAAAAAACTTAAAAATCAAGAGGATATCACCTCTGTCACTCAATTTATTTTCCATCTTTTCATCAAATCTAATTCAATTTATTTTTCTTTTCCACTTTGCAATCAAACAGAGCCTAAAAATACAAGATTGGCCTAGGTTGAAAATAAAATGAAGTTTAATATGATAGTTAAATCAGAGGTGAACAAGGGAGGTAAAAGAGGAAAAACCGAAAAATACCATAACGGATCTGAAATCAGTAATATTATCAACGTCTTCAAACATATAGACGGAAGCAATTCCGGCGTTATTCACCAGATGATCCACTGTAAAAACACACGTACATAGAAAGAGTGACCCAAATTGTGAGTCTCTATGGAGATCAAATGAGTCAAAACAGAGGAAAAAAAAAAAAAAGAAAAGAAAGCATTGATCAATTGTTAATAATAATGGGGTACTTACAGCGGCCAAAGTGATCAATAGTTTGATCAACAAGGCGCTTGCAGTTGCAGTCATCAACGTCGGATACATCAGCGTATGTGGCAACAACATCAGGGGACCCAAACTCACGTGCCTGCTCCGCCACTTCCATCAAGCTTTTCTCCCTCCTCGCACACATGCCCCACCCCCACCCCATCTCCTTTTCCCATGAGATCGAACACCAGGTGTAGTCATATTGCTTATACAAATTTTAAATATGTATTGCATATTGTGATTTTATTATTTTAATATTTAAATTATTAAAATTATTTGTAAAATAAATATTGAAAAAGTAAATAGTTTGATGAGATAATCTCTATCTTTTTAATATTTTGTAAAGAAATTGTTTTCTTGAGCTTTCAAAAAATTAATATCATAGAAATTGAAAGTAACAAAATATTTTAATAAATGATTTATTTTTATGAAAATTATTTTATTTTTTTAATTTATTTTTCCTCTTTTCACAAAAGATAACATTTTTTTAAAAAGAAAGAAGAATGTGGTTTTAAGTCGTTAGAATAAAGAATTTGTGATGATTTACATGTAGATCTCCCCTCGTTATAGTTTTGATTCTCTATGTTTATAACGATACAGCTAAAGTTCACAAGTACTACTATTTCTTATTTGGCTTTTTATTGAATTAATTTTCATGCACTAAACTACTATGTAGTTAAGCTATGTCACAACTACTACACCAATAAAACTTATAAGTTTTAAGGTATTTATCTAGAATACTCTTTTTTCGATATTACTTTATTATTAATAGTACGTATAGTTTTAATTTAACATAGATTGCTTTATTTTTGTGTGCTTTGATATTAGTTTAATTATAGGAGTGCATTCATTTAGTCAGAGTTTGTGCGGAATCCAATTTACCTATTGTTGTTGAATGTTGAAGTGGTCTTTTAACGTTTTTGGTGTAATGAATTAGAATTTATATTTATTTATTTCACAAAAATAAAATTTATAGACAAATTTAAAATATGAATAATAATCATTTGAGAATAATGAATAGTAATAGATTATAGGAAATATAGTCGCTAAAAATTTATTTATCACAACTAATACTTTATATATTTTTTATAGGTACTATTACTTATATGTAATTTTTAATGAAATTTACTAAGAATTATGTAAAAAAAATTTATTATGTATTATTTTAATGCAAAAGTTAATATTATTTAATATTTTTACTTTTAGTGACGAAATTTTATTGTCCCTACACTACTAGAGTGAATTGCAACTTTTTTCAAAAAAACACTAGAATTATAAGGTGAATTTTGTCGGTGCATATAAGAACATTGTTACTTCGCTTTTAATTATTTTAAAATTTCAAGCTAATAAATAGGGTTTGAAATTAGAAATAGTTAAATGTGAAAATTTTAAGGTTTAAGTAAAACTATGTTTTAAATTCTTATGTGTTATTTAGATTGTTGTGGAACATCCCGAAAAAATATTCAATACAATGATTATAATGACACATGCTCTCGCTTACTAATTAAATTGCAAGAAATTGTGTATTTCTCTCTCCTCAATTATGTGTCATTGATTTTATGCAATTTAATTACGTAAGCAATAACATGTGTCATTGTATTGAAATTTATGAATTAATTATTTAAAATTATTCAATTTTCACCACTGTGCACATGGAGAGCAATTTCTCTAATAAGGGCGACTATTTGGTGTTTTTGGTTTTTAGCTAATTATAGGACCACCTACATAAATACAACATAACTCATTATTTTAATATTTTTTACAATATTTTATTATACCTTTGGATTTACGGTTGTTATAATGTGTGGTTTTAATTGAAAGATTATGTAGTCTCAAATATATTTTTAAGATTGAACTAATTTTTAAGTTAACAAAACATAAGTAATGTGTATGTAGTTATATTGAAAAGAATTGATAGCGATGTTATTTGAATTCGAAATATTTGATGGGGTAAGAATAAAAATAATTTAATATAATATCTAAAGTGATATGGATAAAAATTTGAATAGTAAATTTGAAAAATAATGCAAATAATAAATGATGTGATTTTCATTCTTTAAATTCGTTTACACCTCAAGCACCCTCCGCAGTTAGGATGACACTTAACCGTAAGCCATCGAACAAAACATCCCAAGGGTCCGATGAGTAAAAAGTGGGCAGCACCGTGTTAATAAAACCAATTTGAAAATTAAAACGAGTGGGCCAAGGACGGAGCAGGCATAACCATATTGCAATTTCGAAAGTGACCAAAAACCTTTACCACACAATGTTAGCTACCAATCAACTTTTATCCATTAATGTAATCGGGCATGTTTCTCCCCTACTAAATTCTGAATAGCGGTGGACATCGATTCAATTTGGTAGTTTTTAAACCATATGCATTTGATCTAATTTAACGTTAGTTTTAGGATTTGACATTCAATTCGATTCAACATGCCCTACAAATTCAATCCAATCTTATCCAATTAAATTCAATGTTAGATTGAATTAGTTTCAAACCGATCCAATCAAATAAAAAAAAGGGAGCTAATATGTCGAATTGACAATATACCTAATGCATTTTAGTAGTCAATTACTTAATTGAATTATTAGCAAATCACTAAATGTTATTTGTATATGACCTGAATCGAACCGTTTATCTTAAACAGGTTAAAATGAATCGGGTTGTGTATGAATTTGAATTTTTCACCCTTTTATTAAACGGGTCATGTACTAGTGAAGGCACTTTTCACTCAACACGAAACCGACCCGTTGTCAGGCCTACTTACGGGTAAAATAATGTAATCACTCATGTGATTGTAGTGAGAAATGTATGTACTTTGAGGCTATAATTGTATTAATTTATTAGATTTGTTTTATCTCTCTTTTCACTTTTTCACTATCTAAATTCTCTGAACACCCTCTCTCTAAACCCTAAATTCTGGTCTAAATCCTTTTTTCTCTCCCTTTCTACATAGATCATTACACACTATATCAATTGATAATGAGTAGAATAGTCTCTCCATCTTATATATTACATTGTGATAATTTTTTTTCCCGATGTGAAATATGTAGTCTCAACACTCTCTTCACCTATTACCAGTTACTCCCTCTCTCTCTCTCTCAAATATATAGTGGGGATTCTGACTTCTAGCTAGCAGGGTACTTCAACTCTCATCACAGGTCTAATTTGAACACTAAACTTGATTTTGGTCGTTCTCAATCCAAATTGTCCATGATGAACCGTTAGCAGATCCATAGCAATTATTTATCATTGGTAGTCAAATGGAACTGAATAACTCTGCTCAATATTAGATTTTTCAATTTTGAAAATATCCATTCTTCTGCAAAGCTGATTCCAAAAAACAGGAATGAACAATGTCCATGACATGAGGGCTCTACAGAATTAAAGTTACAGCAAGTAGCGACACAACTTTTAATATAATTCCAATATATTTCACTATATTTTTTTTCCTATTTTACCTTCCCTTGCTACTTGGTAATTTATTTGCTAATTTTAACTTTTTTTCTCCTCTAATCACAAGTAGTACTATATAAAACAGCCTCAAGCTGCCTCTGTTTATTGACTCTTGCAATGAAATCATCAGCCTTCTTGCTCAACTGTTCTGCAGCCAATATTATTATTTCCCCTTCAAACCTCTTTTCCACTCCTTTTATTTCCTCTCTCCAATATTCTTCTTTATAACTACTACTACTGCTGCTATTAATACTCTTCTTCAGTTTCTCCTCAAAACCCTTATCCAGTTTTTCCCCATCCTTAACATGCTCATAGCGATGAACATCGTTAACTCGTGAGGAGTCTGAGGTAAAAAACTTCGATTCTCCGACAAGGAAGATGACAATAAGGTTGCCTATGATGAACAAAACCTTTGTACTGAAAAAGAGAGAGGCGAATTTAGGGAGGGAAACAGAGAGGAAAACATTGATGGTGTCACATAGTGGGGGATACCAAAATGGACTAGAGCAAAATAAACTACATGTTAATGCTGCAAGCAAATAGATGATGAATTTGTTTAGAAGTTGTTGCTTCTTGTGCTTGTTGATGATTTGAATCTTGTGTGTCATCAATGGATCCATTGTGAATGAAAAAGAGAAAGAGAAAAGGGGGAAAAAAAAACAAGACTTCACAAGGAAGGTTGCTAAGTGAACCAAGGGATGAGGATTTTCATACGATACGAGTGAACATAGAGAAAATGCAAGATAGTGGAATATATAGCGGGGAAAAAGGTAGGTATTTGGTGGGTTTCCATCAAATATGTTACTTTGAATTATTTTTGTGTAGTATGGGCGGGTTACTTTTGATAAAGCTATATATTGCTATGGGAGATTTCTTAGTGTTCATTTGGGTGCTTTTGTTTTTTGAGTTTCCTTTGGCTTTCCCTTTCTTCTAGCTTTTGCACCAGACTGACAAAATGTGTTTAAAGAATGACCATATAGCTGCCGGAGAACAAGATATTAACCCCACTTAGTGAAGTGACTTAACTTTTCCTGCTTAATTTCAGAATTCCACTAAGCAGAGGATACATTGGTGAGTCGTGAGTGGACAATAAATTAATGGAATAATTAATCACCTCTTTGTGTATTGTACTTTTATTGTTGCAAGTAAATACAACATGTATTTAACTTCCAAGTCCGGATTGTGTTAAAAAGTTAAAAGCTACCGCACTTTGTTATATAAAAAACTATACAATTGAATTATTATGTAGGGAAAGCGTCTAATGTTATTCTTGATAGCGTAAAAATGCATTAGGTACTGGTGTTGCCTTAGTTAAATTTTGGGTCTTGCCATGAAATTTAGAGTCCCTAAACATACAATATTGGTTCTTCGGAACTTCTTATAATTATTGATATCTATATTTTCTTATTATGTGAATATAGCTAACTCTTCTTATATATTGATATCTTTTGTGAGGATGGCCACAGAGAGAAAGGTGAATAATTCATAAATAATGGGTCCGTCTGGTTGCATAAATTATCTAATTTTAGAATTAGTTAATTTTCGATTGAAGAGTTGTGAATTTGCTCATTTATGAATAATTCAATTCTAATTCAAGTAGTGTTTGGAAAACTTAAACGAGAAATTCCGATTGTTAGAATTAAAACATGTTCTTTATTGTTATATGTTATTTAAAATTTTGTTTAGATGCATCAACATCACGGGAAAAAGCTAGATTTTCTTGAAAAATAGAGTTTGAATGAATTATCTAATTCTACAATTAGGCAATTTCAAGTTTTAATTGAAATGACTTAATTTTAGTTTTTGTGAATCAACTTGAATTATCATATTTACAATTGTTCAATTTACACAACCAAACACTAATAAATAATTTTTTTGTAAATTACTCAATTCTAAATTATCTGATTCACAATTTGAAAAACAACCAAACTGGACCAATATAAACAAAGATGGCCGGCCGGGGCGCAACAGAAATGGTTTATATATAAACAAGTGGGCACATGATACAAATGCATGTACTTTGTGTGAAAAAAGCAACAGCAGCAGCAGCTATATGTACATACAGAGCATTTCTGGTAAGGTCTAGACCTTACGGATTGATACTTTTTACGACACTTTTGTGTCGTAAAAACACTTGGGGGTGTGTTTTTACGACGCAAAAGTGTGGTAAAAAGAACCGATCCGTAAGGTCTGGTCCTTACTTGAAATTTTTCATATGTATATATATATTATTTGTTAATAGGCAAAGCGCACGTTAAAGAGGCATGACTATTTTTATGGTCTTTCATTGGTGCTTCCTACAAGATGTTCTAAAGAGTACAAATTTATTAAAATACATGGGATATATTGTTGAAATTTATACTAAAGTAACTAAAAAATATATACAACGGCCTTCTCTATATAAGTACGTGCACAGATGCCATCCTCTTGCATATATATTATATATATAAAACTGAAGCAAAATAAATAACAGGTATATGTGTGTAGTGAAAAAGGAACAAGATAAGGGCTAAAAGTCATTGGTGCACATTAAAATTAATTGAACGATTTAACTCAATTTAGTAGCAGTGCATTACCATACATTTTTAAAAATATTCTTACATGAAATACATTAGACACAACTAAGGGCGACTTTAGAGACCCGGGCTATGGTTGGTGCGGCAAAGCAAACTTATACTCTTGGAGTGACAAATTAGCCAATCTGAACGTTACGACACTCTCTTGTAAATTAACTTGCAAATGGTACAAATTAGTACCAAACCATATACTCTTCGTAGATTTTGTACAAAGAACCAGAGAAAATCCGCGCGTAGACATGTATGCAAATACACGAAAGTAGAATGAAGCCATACACATACAGACAAGTATACGTGAATCTCTTTTACTCCCATCCATCAATATGCCTCATGGTCTCCCTGCATTGTCCAACAACGACATTGACAAGTATTTATTAACACCTGCCATTTGATTATCCACTAATTGAGAAACATGAAGGAGTTGAAAAACTTTGTTTGAGCCGGCCACAAAAGCTCATGATAATTTCCTAGTCCGCTGATGTGATGGACAACAATTAAGTTGAATGCTTGAAACATAACTCACTCATAAATAGTTGTATTTAATTAATTGTTTTAAAAATTGATTAATCAAATTATTTTGTTGGAGCAATTTTTTGGTAATGGATATATATATATGGTGCGTGTCTGAACTCACTTTTTTGGGGGTGACAAACTTGTTCTTGCCCTTGACATTAGGAGACCTGATGTGATGGTCTAATGCACCGTATCTCTCGATTAATTTCTCTCTAACAAACGTCTCATATATCAAAGTAGCCCCACGGAATTGTGGCAATACCAGCCATGCCACAAATACAAGCTTCACGTCATACCATATTGGTATCCTGATATATCAACAAATTAATATATTGATCGACCAAATTAGAACAACTGCTTATTAGAACATGAAGCAATGTTTCAAACAAAACGAATTAACGGGGTTATATATATATATATACCATTGTAAGATTGGGTGGAGTAGCATTTCCACGAGAGTGAGGAACGAATATATGATCCAGTAAGCAAGCCACTGCTCATCAACCACATTTGACGCACTCTCTATAGCTATTATAGATGCATATCTGCACCCAAAAAAAAAATTATATTGCATTTTCACATACGTACCGTACATACGTACTTCCAAAATTCCTTGCTAGTAAAAAAAAGTACGTGTTTATATATGTGCAACGAATACGAATTTCAATATATATATATATAATAAACAACAAAGTTGATAATATTACTTACAAAGGGTACAGCAACATCGTGGCCGGCCTGCATGTAATGTAATATAATGTAAGATTCACAAATTAAGTTGAAGTCAGAACAAAATAAACGATGGTAATTAAGAATTAATTAATCAGCAGCTAAATTCAAGAATTAATTAATATATATTTGTTAACAAAAATGAAGAGAAATATATATATATATATACAGCTAGAAAATTAATTACCCGGCTAGGGAGTGAACAAAAGTAATCAAAGTCCATAAACGCCCCATTTGTGATAAAACTCTTCTCTTCTCTTCTCTTGTATATTTATTTATATCAATTAACTCCAACAACGTAACTGGTGCGTTTTAGAAAAAATTGATGGATCGGAGCACTTAAGGTTTAGAGAGAAGGGAGGTAATAACAACGTACGGTGCAGATTGTGTATATAGGGAGCAGGGGAGACACGTGGAGCGCAAGTATCGGATTCTGCCTTCAACTTGGCGAACTGGGTTTGGGATCTAGTATTCTTACAGTGCTCCTAGATCGATTTTTGATAATCTCCAGCTTCTTTTCATTTTGCTTTGCTTAATTAAAAATTGGTATTAAGGAATGAATGATGGATTTGTTCTTTTCCTCCAGATGAAGTCACATGGTTGGTACGTGCCTTTGATGTTATTGCTAGCTAGCTCAGCTGACACCTGTTTGGCAGGCGACAATTTTTAGGTGTTTAATTTGTGCACTTCCAGGCGGGCTGCTCAACTAATACACTTGTCTCCTCTCTTCGCTTTCAATATTCGCCGCCTTTTCTTTATTTTTATTGGTTTTGAGGGTTGATTCTTATGGGTATTTAGGTAATTTTTTGTGCGTATCGATTAAGTGTAGTTCACAAAGAGAAGGTGTCAACCGTTAGTCATTATAAATTTTATATTTACCATAATATAGGGAGTTATCAGTCGAATCTGATATTTTAAATATAACAATAACTAATCAATGGACTACTCTTGATAATTATACTCAATGATAGATCCAGTAATTCAGTTAAGGGGAGGCCAAATTCAAATTACACTAAAATATATTTAAAACTCATAAAATTTTAACGCAAACATAATAGTTTTAATAATAATACTTCGTATAACTCAAATAACTAATATGATCAATTACGATAAATTACAATAATACAATGCAAATATAATAATAATCAAGAAATAAATTATACCTAATATCAAAGAATAGATCTAAGAAATAATTTACTTTGGTAGTGTTGAAAAAATGGGTAAAAAAAATACTATTTTCGAGCCATTTTGAGGGTAATTTTCAGTGGGACATCACATTCGGTTGTGAAATGTTATTATAGATTCGTGTTCTCTTCCGTTAAGATATCAAAATCGTATATTTGTTTTTGCTCAAAATAGTTAGAGAGTGAATGAAAAATTGTCACACAAAATGAGCTACTTAATTGAGTTAGAAAAACGAAATGAAAAATGATAAGTCCAACATAAAAACTTTGTGAAAAAATTGATGGGTTTATAAGATATTACTTTTTATAAGTTGTTAAGCATTTAAGAAAAATAAAGCCCACTTGCTCTTTTGTAGAGGGTTTTAGTCACGGTTCCACGATGAGCCACGCAAGGTCACGTTTTACACCCGGATTTATTTTTCGAGAGATGGAGTAAACAAGTTTGTTCACTTTATTATTTTTAAAATGAAAATTTTCACCAAAAGTTTAAACACTTAATTAGACACTCTGAAATTTTAAATTATACACATAAATTCTTATATAATTTTTTTTTCCAAAAATACCTCATATATTGTTTTTTTTTTAAATGAAATCTAGTAGGGCTGGGATAATAAACCGGAAAACCGAAAACCGAACCGAAAAAACCGAAAAAAAACCGGTTCGGTTCGGTTCTTATTATTAAAGTGGACTTTTTTACCGGTTCGGTTCCTAATTGTTATTAACGGTTCGGTTCTCGGTTCCTTGGTCAATTTAATTAAAGGAACCGTTAGGAACCGTTCTAAGGGTTTTAAACCGGTTTTTTAGCAATTTTAAGGGTTTTAACGGTTCTAACGGTTCTAACGGTTCCCCGAAGAACCGTTAGAACCGTTTTTGGCCGGTTCCTACGATTATTAACGGTTCTAACGGTTCCAACGGTTCCCCGAAGAACCGAACCGTTAGAACCGGTTCGGTTCCATTTTCGGTTCTTGAAAAAAAAAGCTAAAAACCGAACCGTTTTTAATTTTTGGTTCTCGGTTCCGGTTCTTATCATTTAGGACAAGAACCGAACCGGTCCCAGCCCTAAAATCTAGGGAGGGCGAATCTCCCCCTTGCCTTCCCAAAATACTAGCCTATGTTTGGTTGAGAATTTAAAAACACTTTTTAAGTTTTTTTTTTTTTAATTTTTGTTTGGTACTTGTTTTAAAAACCAAATTTAAAATCTCATTTCACACTTCTCAAAATCAAATTCACTTTACTTTCTCTCTCATAAAACTTTAAAAAAAAATAAAACACCATCACTTTAAATCCAAAAATATGAATTAAATAAAATATATATTTTTGAAACCTACTCATTGAAATTTATAAAATAAGATTCATTTTGACTATTATATGAGTTTTTTTTTCATGAGTTTTACTTTATCTCATAAGTTTTAATTTTTTGTACCAAACACAAATTGAATTTAAAAACCTTATTTATAAACTCAACTTCAAAATAAATTTTAAATTGTAATTCAAAAACTCCAACTAAACGAGTTCTAACTTCTTCAAATTGGGTACCTTAGATTTTTTGTTTTATAAAATATTAAAGAATTTTTTATCTTTAATCTGCAAGTCAAGTGGTTCTGTCCAGTATCTCTTCAAGTTGCTAACACTTTTTTTCCTTGAAAAATTAAATTAAAGGTTTTAAAATAAGTTGAATTCTTATATTAATGCAATTAAAATTAGAGATTTTTATTAAAAATAAGTTAAAATAATTAAAAGTGGAAATTCTCTCTTGAATGCGTAGTATTAATCTGTTTAATGCTTGAATTAAGTTCACGTTTGGTTCATAGAAGGAAAATCAATTCACTTATCTTTCCTATGGGGATGAGAAATTAAAGTTCCAATCAAGTTTCATTTATTGTGTTTAGTAAAGTGTATAAAGTATTTAAGTAGTGGTATTGTTGTCCAAAATTTTTGTAATAAATGTTGGGAAATAATAAGGAAAAATCAATTCCATATGTTTTGAGATAAATGATTTCACCCCCTACTTTTTCATCCATCAGGAAAGTGTTTCCAGAATTTGTGCTTACCAAACGAAAGAAATGAAAGGCTTTCCTTTCCTTAGTGCTCAAATCCGCGGACCAAACGAGACCTAAAAAAAAAAGAGACGGAATGAAATAAGAGTCGTACCAATGTGGATTGTAACTTACATGAGGCCTGGGTATGAGGGATGGAGCTCCTCCTTGTATCACCATAAAATCGGCATTAGAAAATGGGATTTTTTTGAAAAAGTTTTTTAACAAAAGAACTAAAAAATAATATTTTTGTAAATTAAGGGCATACGTTTGACCAAACTCTAGAAAGAGTGCAACATTAATTTTGCAATATATTTTCGAAATTGTAATATTTTATGGTATCATGTAAAATTAAGTTTGTATTGCATGTTTTTTAACAGATTATTATGTCTAAGCGTTTAATTTACTTAGATTTAGAGTTATTTTAACAAGTTACAAATTTAAACCCCTTTATTTATTTATTTGATTAAGCATTCATATCAAAGGCAATTACATGGAGTTAGATATAGAATTTTGTCACCATAGTTGTACTATGAACTACATAATTCGCTGACCAAAGAGATGAAATTTAAACTCCTTTATTATTAAAACACACATAATGATTTTTTTGGGTTATGGAAAGTTAAGTTTACAATAATTGTTTTCTAATACATTATTATGTATTGGAATTTATTTGACATTGTTTTTGAATTACCCAAGTGACACATAAAATATACTAGTTAAGAAAATATAAACAATTCATGCAAAACAAATTTGTATTAAATTTTTTGAATTGCAAAGTTAAGTTTGTATAAAACACAATTTTAATCAAAAGCCTTATTTAAAACGCAATTGATAAACAAGCTGTTATTTCATAAACTTTTAAAAAATAGTCCCTTATTTTTAAAAAAAATATTGACACTCAAAACCTTTTACCCAATTTCTAGAATATTTTTTTTCTTTACAACAAAATTATTTTTGTGATTTCCAACAAATAATTATGTATATTTATTTTTTATTCAGAAAGTAATAAACTAATACATTAGTTTTAGTGAGGGGGGAATCCGAAAGACTTCAACTACAATCCATCACACCAAGCCCACACATCCGATCGTCCTGAAGTTTTACATTCTTAGCTATTAAGATCAGATTGGGCCTAAATATAAACTCACCACCAACGACTACCTCCTTTTCTTTTGTAGCCAGAGATGGACAAACACTCGAACCCTAAGCCTGTTTGATATCTGTTTTTTTTTTTTTTTTTGTTTTTTTAAATTTTAAAATTTAACTCAAAATCAACTCTACTTTTACACTTTTTAAAATTTATTTCACTTTACTTTCTCTCTCTAAAAAAACTTTTAAAACACTATAACTTTAAATTCAAAAATCAAAATGAAATAAAATATATATATTTAAAACATACTCATCAAAATCTATAAAATAAAATTCATTTTGACTATTTTTTGAAATTTTTTTATGTCATTTTTTAGTTGGTTGAAAAAACCTTACCCTCCTTTTTCTTTTGTAGCCCAGAGATGGTCAAACACTCGAAACCCTAAGCCCTGTTTGATATTTTTTTTTTTTTTTAAATTTTAAAAATTGAACTCAAAATCAACTCTACTTTTACATTTTTTAAAATTTATTTCACTTTACTTTCTCTCTCTAAAAAAAACTTTTAAAACACTATGGTTGTGTTTGGTTGCTCACTATTTTTTTTTTCTCAAAATTTTAAAAGCTCAACTCAAAATCAACTCTAATTTCACACTTCCCAAAATTTATTTCACTTTACTTTCTTTCTCTAAAAAAGCTTTTAAAACACAACTTTAAATTCAAAAATCAAAATTAAATAAAAAATATATATTTAAAACATACTCGTTGAGATCAATAAAATAAGATCCATTATGACTATTTTTTGAATTTTTTTTATGAGATTTTTAGTTGGTTGAAAAAAACTCAAAAAAAAACCAAATCTACTTTTCAGCGTACTTCAAAATTCTATCAAACACTATATTTTAAAAACTCAACTTAAAAACTCAACTCAAAACATCAACCAAACACAACTTATTAACTTTAAATTCAAAAATCAAAATGAAATAAAATATATATATTTAAAACATACTCGTCGAAATCTATAAAATAAGATTCATTTTGACTATTTTTTGAAAAAAATTTATGACATTTTTTAGTTGGTTGAAAAAACCTCAAACAAAAACTAAATTCACTTTTCAACGTACTTCTAAATTTTACCAAACACCATATTTTAAAAACTTAACTTAAAAACTCAACTCAAAACATCCACTAAACAACACCTAAACATCTGCACAGATAAACCTTCTTTGTAGCACAAAAATCTGGTCCATCGATAACAAAAAGAATGATATGTTCTTTAGAGAGGGTAATAAAGTTGCTCGCTCAATTACTCCGGGGAATTTTTCATCTTTTAATTCGGAGACATAGAACTCCTTATTTCCAGAATGAATGATCCATCATTGTTCTTTAGAGTTAATTTAATGATGTTTGTTTGTTTTGCCTCACAACAGAAGAAAAAAAAACGAGAAAAAGAACAATATGTTGAAATTAGAATTCATAAATGTGCAAAATCTAATGGCCAAATAAGCCAATCCACCATGACTTGAAAAAAAAATGAAAGAAGAAGTCGAAGTCAATTCACCTCAAATGGATTAAATTCACTCAAGAGTAAAAATTTTGCAATTTCAAACATTAATTTTAAGTTAAACAATTTTAATCTTGAACGCTCATCAAAAAAAGTGTTTCCTTGTGGTGAGAACTCATTAAAAAGAAGCTAATACAAGTATTCAATGTTAAAATCACAACTTTACGTTTAGAATTATTTTCGTCAATTTGGACCAGCCAGATATAAGAGGGGGAAGAAAATTTAAGAAAGAAAATGGGATTTAGCTATTTCACAAATTAAAAAGAGATTATTGAGTTGCCAAATTAATTTGCAATATTTTAAAAAGGCGTGTGAGGGTCATGTTAACATTAGTAGTACCCTAATAATGCATGATAAGCATCCTTAAATAAAAAGAACAAACTACCATATTTCAACAAACATTAATTTGCGCATTGATACTTCTTAATCTTTATATTTTTGGTATATTTAACATGTGTCTTAAAGGTGCATGCTTTAACATTTCCTTACGAGAATGCTAGGGAGCCCAAAAATATTTCAAAAACTATAACACAAATAAATAAATATGAACCACACATTTATCCTGTAATTATTTAGAAGAAAGAAACAAATAGTCGTTGAGATGCATTTTTTTTTTTAGGTTTTGCTTTTGGAGTACATTTACAACCCGATAAATTTAATTAGGCCCAAATACTTTTCCCACATTTTACATTATGGTGGGGGCCCGATTTACTAAGATTGAAAGCCCTAAACACTCGGACCCAAAAAAAAAAGGCCCTTAACACCTGTAGAGGCAACCCTTTTTTGTAGCACAAAGTAAACCTGGTCAATCACTCGCAAAACAACAATATATTACTATAATTAACACCACCACCCAAATGTGTCTACATTTGCGTGCAAGCTAACGACGAAGAGCCCTCCACTTTCCCCCCCACCCAAAACAAGTGGTTGAGCTGAAAAATCCCCATTCTCCGCCTCCTCTTAGTAAACTCCAATCTCATTTAGACATTTTATCAAATACCTAACGTTTCTTCTTATTTCTTCCTCCCTGGTAGCTAACCTACCATTATTATTTTTTACCCATTTTATTCATTTTAGTTGTAGAAACATTAGCTAGAAGATAACCCATTAACCCCACATTTCTTTTATCACACATCAACCTTTTTTTTTCTCTTGTACAGATTTAAATTTTGTTTCAAGAAGTCAATTCAGAATTTAACAATGACATCAATGGCTTCAACCCACAATGCTACTCTGTATTACTCAGAGCAATTGCCAAGAAAGAAAATGGGGATGGCAATGCAAGTTTTGAAGGTGGGTTATTGTCCAAAGAAGGCAGAGAGATGCTATATGGTGAGAGCAAAGAGTAGCAGTTATAAGGGGGTGGATGTGGTTAATGGGGAAAGGTGAATGGGTTCATGTGGGTGGAGTTCCATATTTGGGACAGAGGAGTACTGAATTAGTTAAAGAAAAGAGCAATAATAGTAGTAGTGGTGACCATGCATATCTGCTAGGGAGGTTTGTTGAAGATCGTGTGGTTTATAGACAGACTTTTGTTATTAGATCATATGAGATCGGACCCGACAAGACTGCTACAATGGAAACCTTGATGAATCTCCTCCAGGTAATCTCTTTGTAGTATACTAACTTTTTTGCGCACAAGCGGTACATTTTTAATAACTAGGTAAATACAGGTTTTGAGAAATAAGACCTTCAAACGGACTGTTGCATTATATCATGATACTAGAACGCCATGTATATTGTGTCTTAAAAGCGCAACTAATGCTGTGAATCACGTTTTGGTACAATGAAAAATGTTGGCCAGCATTTGGCAAGGGCAGAAAGGGGTTAAGGCTTCGAATCCTATCGTTATAATTAAAATGAAAAATGCAACTAATGCTAGAGACATAAATATTACATATTGGTCAAAGTTTCCTTCATCAATTTGGTGGCCAAAATTGAAAGGTGAAATATCATTAGTACAAAAAATGAAAACTTGAAGACCGTCTATATGTGATTTGCAGGAGACAGCGTTGAATCATGTGGCAAGCTCTGGTCTAGCGGGGAATGGTTCGGTGCCACCCATGAAATGAGTCTTAGGAAACTCATTTGGGTTGTCACTCGCATTCACGTTCAAGTTGACAAATATAGCTCCTGGTAATTGATCTTTCTCTTTCTCCTGTATCTTTTGTTTTTGGGCTCGATCCATATATGTATATATATATATATATATATATATCTTTCATCCCTTTACAAAAACAATAAGAAACATTATGAGAAATAGCTTGATTAAATGAAGTGGATGTTAAAGTATGTATTATGCAGATATGAACTGAAGTTATAGAGCTGATAAATTGACAGGGGAGATGTGGTGGAGATTGATACGTGGGTTGATGCAGCTGGGAAAAATGGAATGCGTCGTGACTGGATCATTCGAGACTACAACACCCAAAAAATCATTACCAAAGCTACAAGGTATGCCTATCTTTTCCTTTGTGGCCCAGTTCTTTTGACTAAATTTGTGGGACTTATTTCATAGGCCGCCTTTATGTGGTACTTCACATTTGGATATTTTGTATGCCTTATTTTCTCATAACCAAAAATTGTTCGTCACATCGTTTGGGTTGCAAAATTTAATTAAAAATGATATTTATCAATACAGCACATGGGTGATCATGAACAGAGAAACAAGAAGGTTGTCTAAAATCCCCGAAGAGGTAAGAAAAGAAGTCCAACCTTTCTACCTCAACCGCGTCTCAATCCCAAAAGAAGACGCTGACAGTGAAAAGATTGAGAAACTCACCGATGAAACTGCCAAGAGGGTTCGATCAGGCCTAGCTGTAATTATCATCCTTACTTTGATCACCGCTTTAATCTATCCTTCTCCCCTATTACTTAAATTGATTCCCTCGTCATAAGAATTTTTTTTCTATGATATAATCCAGCCAAGATGGAGTGACATGGATGCTAACCAACATGTAAATAATGTCAAGTACATAGGATGGATTTTGGAGGTATCTTTGAATCCTCTCTCTCTCTCTCTCTCTCTCTCTCTCTCTACATTTATAAAGGGGCAGTCCTAAGATATATAGTGCCTTGTGCAAAAATTGAAACAAATGGCCTTTTTCCTTTATTCATAGTACTCATTGGGCAATTATATTGATACATTGTTTACAAGTATGGGCTCCTTACATAAGTTATAAAAGCTTTTATTATAATAAGGATTTTGTATTTTTGTACAATCGCGCATCCTGCACACTCTCAAGACCGACCTTTCTATATATATATATATCCGCACACAAATGAAATTGATTTAATTGGGAGAATTGAATTGCAGAGTGTGCCAACAAATGTGTTAGAAGAGTACAATCTGACAAGCATGACATTAGAGTACAGACGAGAATGCAGGCAATCCAATATGCTAGACTCCCTGACGAGCATGGCCAAAAGGGGGAACGAAGACCTGAAAATTAGTACTAGTGAAAAAGATTTGGAATGCACGCACTTGCTTCGAATGCAAGCTGATAAGGCGGAGATAGTCCGAGCTAGATCGTGTGGCTATCTAAACAAAAGCATAACGTGTGATCTCAATTGTACGTGTTACCTATACCTACAATTCTATTGATGTCCTTTTTTTTGGGGGGGGGGGGGGTTGATTTTTTTTTGATTTTTAATTATTTTGAGATTGATTGTTGTACTTTTCAATACATGAACTAAGAGTAACTGGATACTCGCCTATGCACATTGGAAATGTGGTGTTCTTGTTTCACTACTATGGGTTATTTGAACATTTGGAGCTCGTAGTAGTGGAGATTTATTATAAAGAACATAGTTTTTGTATGTACCATTTTGTATCTTTTGATTTATGCCAGTATTGATATTCTTCTAGGATCTTGTCATCATGAAATGTTTGAAGAGTGATGTTTCGTCCTTATTACCCATTATCCTTTCCAGATTATTTAACAAAATTTTATGGGAATCGTTGGTTTGAATCATATAAATACGAGGTTGTGATGAATTATGACCGGCTACGTTACGTAATGTTTGGTTATTTGTCTTTTAACGTCTAAATGCTGAATTCTAGATATTGAATGGAACTTCTTTAATTGCATTTCATCTTAATTAACCGGCGAATAGAAATCTGTTTCTATGAAATATAAGAATAATTGATATGTGTTATTTGAATAATTTGCGATTTATTTGATGCGTGTTAATATACTCAATAATAACAAAAATAGTATACAATTTTTAAATTTTTTTTTGGTGAAATAATATACAAATTCAATTAGATTAAGCATTCATCGTTTAATAGAGTACTTGGCTATTAATATTGAATTTTAGTTTTGTTCAGCATTAGAAGTTGGAAAACAAAAATCGTCAAAAAACTATTAAGGTCCAAATGCTATTCCATTTAGTATGAAATGTTACTATATATAGAAATTTTCAGGTGCGGACCAGGACTGGTTCTTTTTATGATAGTTTTGCATCATAAAAAACATCATCCCAATGTTTTTATGATGAAAAACTGTTGTAAAAAGGACCGGTCCGTACGGACATGTTCGTATCAGAAATGAACTCTTACTATATATATATTTATATCCATATTTATATAGTTGACTTTTTCTATTGATATTTAGGTGATTGTGTCATTAATTAGGAGATTATGTTTCTATGTTTTTCATTCATCTCAACCCTATAAATAAGGCTCTCATCTTTGTATCATACACATCAATTCAATATATCCTTATTCATCTCTATTCGTTAACATGAAGAAGTAAAAAACAAAAACCCATGTGAAATTATATTTGTATTCAGAGTTGAAGGACTGAAGTAAAATGCACCATAAGCTAGTATGGCCGTATTTTTAGTGAACCAGACCAATCTTGGGTAACTTCGGCCGATCTAATAGCGATTTCATTTGAATCGGCCCTATCCAATAAAGATGAGGAAATGAAGTTCCTGGCAGTGAGACTTTATTTATTTTTCTTTCTTTTCTTTTTGGGTTGTGTTTGAAGACCGGAAATTGTATGAACAACTAGTGTATTTTTGAATTACTAGATTCTCATATACATATTTTTCGAATACAAGTAACTTATATAAAAATTAGTAAGTAGTAAAGTAGTCAAAAGTCTTATTACACCACGAAAGTTTGAATCTCGTTGATTATGCTATAATCTTTTTTTATGAAATTAAAGCTTGCAAGTATAAAATTGGGATTATGAAAACTTGACGCCCCTTCAATTTGCTTCCAGCTTTATATAATAGTGATAAACCACATCCCATTTTAAAATGGTTAATGTTTGTATATTCTTATAACCTTTTGTGTGAGAGCAAATCTCTTGAAACTATATCATTTAGGTTGGAATGCGTAGAGACTTCATCAATATTCTCACGATATAAAAAAAAAAACACCTTATTATCAATCTTTTATTTTTCAACTAAAATTAGACATGTACGCGTGATGCATGTGCACACAATTTCTTTTGATGCACACATATATTTAACCTAAAGTGAAAAATTATTAGTAAATGATGAAATAGTTTAATGGGAAGATGACAAATATAGGAGAAAGAAAATAGTAAATTGAATGTTATGACCGCCCTTAAAAGTTGGAATGCTATATAGTAACAGATGTTATATAGGGTATTGGAACAAGGAGTAGAAAGTTTGATGATTGTTGAAAAACTTCCTTTAAGTGACGTGCCCACCCATAAGGAGGTTGATGAGATCGAACCTGTCAATCAAATGAGATGGCAATCAGTGGAGTAGAGTGGAGTGGAGGATGAGAGAAAAAGAAGGCAAAGATATATATATATATATATATAGCATTATTGTAGTTATGACAAATTCCTAAAACCTCACCTCTTGTCTTCTCCTTTTTGCCAAACACTTATCCAAACTTTGAGAAAGAAAAAAAATGTGATCGACCGCAACAGGATTCCAATATTTTCTTCGGCCTTTCTAGAAAAGAATTACTCTAAAATTTTCTTCCCTTTTCACCTACAATTCAACTAAAAAGGTGTGGACAGAAATGATCCAAAGAATAAGTACAATTTTTTTTGCCCGTGCTGCAATCGTCCGTTGTCAAAAAATAAAATTAACATTCTATACTTTTTTTTAACATAATTCAACCTTTTTAAAAAATAATCTATCTACTAAATATTACAATATAGATAAGTTACATTTCTATGGATTGTTAATAACTATATATACTTTAGTTAAATTAATATTTAATTAAATAATATCTAAATTAATTTGGAAGGTGAAAACGTTCACCTCCTCTCGGACATGTGAGTCAAATCTCACTTACAATTCAGAAATTTCAGTGTAGTAAGGAGAAAAAGAAAAAAAGTTCAAAACGAGTAAATGGGTCCCACACACACCGCGGTAGAGAGAGTGGGTTAGATTAAAACAAGACAAGGGGGGACTGCAATTAGTGGTAACTGTAACCACGTGATGACCACGACCGTAACCACTCCTCCCCCGCCGCCCCTACTTCAACCTTCTCCATTTATCTCTTCTTCATCGTAAAAAATATCATGGTTTCCATGTTGGATGTTGGCACTCAAAAAACACTTAGTAATATTCTCATTTGTAATTCGGTTATTCGTAACCGACTAAATGTCTATTATTCAGTTCTTGATGAAGACCAAATATAGGTTTATATATTCAATTCTTGATAACCGAGTAAGGCATTTTCAAATTTTTTCAAATTTTTGTAAATTTATATTGGGTCATTCACAACCGAATAACGTATACGTTATTCGGTTGTGAATGACCGAATAAAAAAATGAATGTTTTTAAGAAAAAATTTTGAACGTGCCAACATCACCACCCAAAAAATATCAAGCGTGATTTTCTCTTGTTTTTTTGAATTTACATTGATACCATCTGAATCCTCACCACCTCTTCCAAATACCATCCAACATTTAAGGAATTGACTCCACCTTATTATTTTTTTCTCTTAACTTTTTTCAATCTTCTCTATTTCAAAAATTAAACAAACGAATTTTTTTATAAAATTTAGTGAAAATAATTTTTATAATAAATTAATTATTTATGCAAAATTTTAATAAGAAATTTAAATCGAAAATATGTATAATAAAAAATTGATATGTATATTTATTATCGACTGTTTAAATTTTAAATGATCGCTTCACCCATTTTTAAATTGAATTTTTTAATAATATTTTGTGGAGATGATTACTAATTACAACAATCATTTTCACAAAATTTCATTCATTTAATTATTGAAATTAAAAAGACTGCAAAAAATTGAGAAAAAAATAATAATGAAAAGAAATCAAATCCGACATTTACTATTGTGTGAAATCCCACAAGACAATTGACAACTTATATCTTTATTATTATTATTATTATTATTATTATTATTACTACTACTACTACTACTATTTTAGTTAATCTTAACCAATGTTTTAGAAAGCGTTGAATAGCGCGCTACGTCACACGTTATAGCGTGGAATTGAACCAGAACGCTACATAGCGCGTATAAGATAGTGTAGGACACAAACAGTGTTGAGATTTTTTTGACATGGCACGCTTCTTCTTTTTTCTTGAATAGCGTGCTTTTTTCGCGCTATTTGCAAAATACCTACGCTATTTAGGAAAGTGTTAATTAGGTTTACAAGTTAGTAAACCTCACTAGCTTGAAGTCATCTCTCCTGTCCACTGTTTCCTCCCATCCAACGTCGCCGTTTTTTCCTCATTAACTCGAACTCGGTGCCAAACTTCTCTTACTGTCGAAGTTTTCTCCTCCTGTTGATGTTACCCCTCTGTTTTTTCTCCTCCAATCGACTCTTCCTCCTCTATTTTCTCTCGTCCAGTCGTCTCCTCCTCCTCCAATTGACGTTCCTCAGGATGCAAAGAGATGTTGGTCAGTAATAGAAGATGGAGAAAGCTGGATAGGATTTTAAATTTATTGATAAAATGACTTAATTAACTTTGGTTGTGTTAATATTTACGAAAATTACTTTCAATTTTCCCCTCTCCCCCATTTTCTTATTTTTGTACCCATTTTTTCTCTAATTTATTTATCACCCCTTTATTTTTTGGATTTTTTCCTTTTCGACCCTTAAGTCTTTTTTATATTTGGTTTATTTAGTATAATATTATTTTTTTATTTTTTTAATTATTATGCTATTGGAATCTCGAATAGCTTACACTATTTGCACTACGCGCTGCCGGAACTAAAACGTTATTTCTTGTGCTATCGCTATTTAAAATATTGATCTTAACCGACATATACTGTTTTTGTAAAAATGAAATATTATAACTGTTTAAACGTGCATGTAATATTTGGTATAATTTTTGACTGGCGTTAGTAACTACTACAATGCATATCCTTGTACATACCAACGGTAGCTAAAAATGCCTCACGACGAAGTGCAATTACTGTCTTAGACAGTGCCCACTGAATGTGTTGTCAGACGAATTTAGTGGCACGACAATTGCTCTCAGATTAAAAACAAAAAATATGAGTAGTGTTTACCGCATACTTTCCAATGGGCCTCACTGTTTTTACTGAACTTCCAGTATAAAAGTTAAAATAGACCAGCCCCTCTGTATATGTATAATTTATCTATCAACTAAGGTCTCGTTTGGTTCACGGAATGAAAATCAATTCCCTTATCTTTCTCATAGAGGTGGGAAACTAAATTTCTTGTCAAATTTCTTTTCTTGTGTTTGGTAAAGTATGAAAAGTATTTAGGTAAAGGTATTATTGTCTAAATTTTTTGTAATAAATGCTTGAAAAATCACATGGGAAAATCAATCCCATGTGTTTTGAAAGAATGGTTTTACCCCCCTACTTTTTCCTCTCTTGGAAAAGTGTTTCCGAAATTTGTGTTTAACAAAGGAAATTAATGACTTTCCTTTCTCGAGTATTAAAATCCGTGAACCAAACGAGGCCTAAAACTATAAACACATGCATGTACAATATTCATTAATTAGGTCAGTTGATAAAATGATAAGTTTTCATTGAGTATAAATTATACGTATCATTTGATAGTATTCCTGGATGATTTTTGTAACAATTTACCACCTTAGGTTTAGGTGCATAATTTTATTTTAAAAGGTCTTGTTATTTTGTAGTAGTATTACCTTATTTATATATTCATGTTGAGTTTTATAATTTTTCATATGAGATCAGTAGTTTAAACTAATCATTATGATAAAGCTTACACGTTAAATTGACTAAATGTACGTTATTGCATGTGAAGCTAGCATTATAAGAGAAGAGGGGTTGGCCCAGTAATAACCAACTTCCACTCTCTGCCTTGAAGTCAATGGTTTAATTCATGGAAATGAGAAAAGGGTTTTTTCTTTTATTTATATAATTAAAATAGAGACTTAAACTTTCTTTAACTTTTTATTAAAAAAAATGCTAGCATTATAAAATATGCATATATATACATAACATTTTTGATAAGACCAATCCTTACGGATTTGGCCTTTTACGAAACTTTTGTGTCGTAAGAATACTTAGAGGTGTGTTTTTACGACGTCGTAAAAAGGAACGATCCGTAAGGATTTAGTCTTTACTAGAAATTTTCATATATATTATATTATTTTTCCGCTCTACAGTATGCATATGTTGAATTGACTAGGCTTTTAAAACACTTTGGAGATGTCTCCAACGTTTTCATTAATTATAGGAAAAAATATAAATATTTCAGAGTAACGATTTGAAGGCTTTCAGAACCGTGGGGCTTCCGTTTCTACTCCTGCCAAATTAATTTTGAATTTTACGTTTATATTCGTCCTTAAAATTAAGAAAAGTTTTGAATTTAACGTTAAATATTTATTAATACATAGGCTCCATTTGATGGTAACATAATAAATGAAAAGAAAAAAACAACTAATACGGGTGAGAAAATGAAAAATAAGTTAAGGTATGTGGTGAGAATGTTTTCATCTTATTATTTATTTTGTGAGTATATGTCATCTATCATTATTTACGTTTTTGTGAAAAAAAAAAAAAATTCACTACCACCCAAAGAAAAAATTTTCATGAAAGATGTCAAAAAGTAAGAGTTAATATCACCATATCTCTCAACTATATTTTCATCTTTTTACTTAAATTTTTTTTTTTTTTATTTTCTATGTTATTATCAAACGAAACTGTAATGTGCATAATCTAAGTTACCAATAGTAAAATAATAGTGCAAAAAAGGGAACATTAACAGCTGCACTTTATTAATTTCTTCAACATAACTTTGGTATTGTGTTTTACCCTCACCTACTTGAGGAGGACCAGCTTCAGGAGTTCTATTCGTATGGCTACGGAGTAAATGAAATCCGACCTACTCACAATAACGCCAAATTCTTATTATTTTTTCCTTTTTAAGATGATAGCGATTATTCTTTCAACCTTAATTATATCTATCTATATATATGAGTGGAAGAATGAATGACATTGGCTTAGTTTTTATTCAATAAATTTATACATGTTTTTTTATCTGAAAAAATATAAAACTATTAATTTAAGGACAAAATATTATAGTTTAATTATGGTGGTGATGTTGGCAACCCTATAATCACTTGGTAACACTCCCACTAAAAAAGAGCTCCAATTTTATTTTCCACCCCACTTATTTTAATTTAACTCAAAAGTTAATTAACCAACTAATATAATAATTATTTCTTACATAACTAGCAACAATATTTTGTAGTAACAAAACAACAAATAAACCTCCATTAATGTAAAACTTTAAGTTTGAGAATAATAGGTATAAACAAACAAAAACAAAACCTCCATTGATGCAAAACTCAAATATTGAAAATAATGGTAGAAAAAAAAAAGAAACTTTGTGATAAAGAAAAGAAAACAAGCAAGAAAGAGTTAATGAAAGAGAGACATACATGTTTTTATTTTGTTTTATTGTTTGTATATTTTCATAGCATAACACAACAATAAATAAACAAAAAATACAATTTTATATTTAAAGCACGAAAAGGTTAGTTGGTTGCAGGCTTATACACTCGTTTGCTCTCAACCGAGTATGAAATCTCACAAAATGTCATGCTTTCCTGGACATTCATTCGGTTAAGAGCAACCGAGTGTGATTAGTGTCACTCGGCTGCTCACAGCCGAGCATATATATAACAACACTCGGCTGCTATCAATCGAATGAAGGTCCCGAGAATATGACATTTTATGGGATTTCATACTCAGTTGAGAGTAGTCGAGTGTACAAGCGTGCAACTCGATTACGGAGAACCGAATAAGCCATCTTCATGTTTTAAACAGAAAATTTGTTTTTTTTTTTTATATATTGGATGTGTGTCAAGCAAAGCAATCATATAAACATCAAAACAAAATATAAACATGTATGTCTCTTTTTCATTAACTCTTTCGTACATGCTTTATTTCCTTATTCCAAAATTAAGTATAATGTAATTTTGCTTGTTTGAGAATATGTGATGGTAATGGTGGAGAAATTTTGGGTTAGTTTAGGGTAATTTGTTTTATGTTATTATATAGTTAATTACTTAATAAGGTTATTAACTAAAAAAGTATGAGATTAATTTTCAAAATAAGTGGGAGTGGTTAGGAAATAACATGGGAGTGTTATTAATCTAAAAGTGTAAAAATAAGAGTGTTAACAAGAGTTTTTGTGGGGTGCCAAATCACCACCCTTTAACTACTTGGCAAATCCGTTATATTTTCCAGAAAAAAAAGGATTATCATATTCTTAATTTTAGACCGAAGGAACGACGCAAATGCGGTGAAAATACTGAAATGAATTGAAAAGATAAGCATGTATGCAATCATCCAATTGTACATTAATTTGTTCCCTGGTTATGTCATTCTATTTGTTGTATGATATAGGCCTTCCTTTCCCTCCTCACATTATTGCTCATGGAGATCGTCCCTGGTTTAAGTTTCAGATCTAATTCTTCATTGCACTCATTTATGTTCTTACCCAACAGATCCACCCACTTGTTCAACGGTCCTAATCAACACATCTCTTCCATCATACCGCAAAATAATACAACTGAACCTGAGCAATAAAAATATAAATGCGTATAATCCTAGCATTTGTTACCCTGTTTCGGATTTTAAAAAGAGAAAGAAGAGAAGAGAAGGTGAAAACTTTTCAACTATTTTCTTGTTTTTCTTTTTAAAAAGATTTTCTCACGAGCTAAAAGAAAATGATTACTATAGAGACATCAAAGTTTGTTCTTTTCTTGTGGAGTCCTCCTTATCATATATTTGAGTTCTAAACTCTTTGTTATATTCACTTGTTGTTTTCTCGCTAACGATCTTATTGTTAAAACTAATTATTATGTTCACTCGTTATCATATATTTGAGTTCTAAATTTCTTTGTTATATTCACTTGTCGTTTCTATGCCAACGGTTTTGTTGTTAAAATTAATTATTATGTTCACTCGTTGTGATGGTTTTATGTTAACCATTTGTTGTAGCGAATATGAAATCAAGGCAAAATAAAAATTACCCAAAACAACAAAAGGAAATAGAATGTATGTTGTTCGTTACCAGTTGGCCCATGATCTCACCATAAAAAAGTTAAAAAGTATATGAAATTTCGTTTCAATATGCTTGGTTCAAATTGAATTTTAGATTAATTAACTCACATTATAGGAGTCAGGGACTCTGTTAACTACTGATGTGAGACGTGTACATTACAATACTATCATTCCAATATAATATATTTCTTATTAAACAGTGAAAATCAACATTGCTTTAGGTTAATTGAAAGTTCATCACACCACTCTCTCTTTTCTCTTTTCCTTCTTTTCAAGTTCCAAACAAAAGAGTAATGTTTCCCATGATCACATCCCCTAAGCATGGAGTAAACAGAAAAATATTACACCCTAAAAGTGTAGAACAAACAAAATAAGGCACTAGGGCTTTAATTTTATATATACCTTATACCTTAGGTTATTATTATACTCTTATTTCTAGTATGTGCCAAAAGATTTATATAATAAAGAAAATCAAAAAGGTACATAGTCCCCATACTAAAATTATACACTTTCTTTCCCCTTGAGACTTAAAACTATACCACAACCTAGACAGGGCACATGTAGAGCACAACAAGATCATTAGATCAATGAACAAAGGATGAAACAAAACAATAAAAAAAAAAAAGACCACAACGGACATGTGATTTCCAATTTTATCCCTCAAACCTTTCAAATTTACATAACAGAGCAAGCATTAGGGTTCTCATCACTGAACATTTGGGGAGTGGTGGGTAAGAGTACATTTCATTTGCAAATCTGGGAGGATAGATTTGGTAATTTTGTGGGTAAGAGTAGAACTCGTTCTTCTTCATATCCAACACTGTAGTCTCTGCTAGATCCCCCTCTGTTTTTGCTCCTCCTTCACCTCCTTCTTTCTTCTTCTCTTTGCTCTCACCTTCTCCTTCTTCACCTTTCTTTGCATCTTCTCCTCTACTTTTTTCTCTCCTTTCCCATTTTCTTCTTTCTTCTCTGGTTCTTGATTCACAATCATTGCTTGTTTACCAGTTCTCTTGTAAACATACTCGACCAGCTTTTGTGGTCAAACACACCTTTCACTGTTACTTGTGAGCTCTTTAGATCTGGGTCCGCATTTTCCACCCCTGTTTTTAGCAAGAAATTGATGGGTTTTAGTTTTTATGTTTCTAATATAGCTTGGGGGGTTCTGGTAAGAATTTAATAAATTTGTGTTAATAAGGGTCAAAATATTGGGTAATTTGATATAGTATGGGAATTTATTTAATTGGAGAAAGTATTAATTGACTGAAACTTGAAGAAGAAGAATTTCACAGGATCTGGAGAATTGAATATTGTATTCAGATTAAAGAATGCAATCATAAAGCTCTATTATTTTAGAGATTCAACATTAATTGCAAATGCAGCTAAAAAGGGGAGGTGAACAGAGGAATATTGGGAATATAAGAGTTGGTGGAATAGAAAATGGAGGAAATGAGGAAGATTGTGTTGTGTTTACCTTGCATTCTTTGAATACGTTTCTTGATTTCTTGAGCACAAGCCTCGCAATGCATGTGTACTTTCAACACCACTATTATCACTTTAGGCTGCACACAAAAACAACAACAAGAGGAGTCACACAATCAACAATCCAAGATTTGAACTTTCTAATGAATAATAGTAAAAAAAAAAAAGATCAGTAAATAATCAAACAAACCTCCTCTTTCTTCTCTTCAGGTTTAGCAATTTCTGCTTCTTTAGGCTTTTCCGGCTCATCTGCCGGTGGTTTGGGTATCGGAGAGAGAAGCTCCACTTGCCGGTGGCTCTTTCTTTGGACCCTTTCTACAACTTTGAGTGGATCTGCTTTTTCCCCCTTCACCACAACCTTATGGCTCTTGCAATCTGTCTGAACATCTTCCACTCCTAAAAATATCCCAAAAAATTTAAACTTTTTAACGTTACTTCATTCAAATATTTCCAATTTATTATTATTAAAATTGAAAATAAAATAAAATAATGGAACCTGGAAAGCCTTTGAGACAAGCACGGACTTTTCTGGCACAACCTTCACAATGCATGTAGACCCTCATCACAATCTCTTGAGGAGGAGGTGGGTCTTTAGATTCCTCTGTTTTCTTCTCTTCTTTCTTTTCCTCTGCTTTGGGTTCTTCTTCTTTCTTCACTTGCTCTGTTATTTTCACCTCCTCTGTTTCTTTTCTCCATTTTCTGCTCCTCTGGTTTCTTTTCTTCCTAATTTAACAGAGAGAGAACAGATATAAGAAGAATCAAAAAAAAAAAAAAAAACATAAGCTAAAAACGCAAATCATTCGAAACAAACAAATGAATTAGAGTGAAGAAGAAGAAGACCTGCCCCATATCTTCTCTGCGGTGACAAAAATGGGAGAAGTGATAAGCTTGAGCTGGGCACAAAAACAGAGACTGCTCTCTCTCTCTCTCTCTCTCTCTCTAGTACCGTATTCACATGAAATACAGTGAGGTGGGCTGCTTGTTTTGTATGGACCAACAGATCTAAAGGCCGAATCATTATCGTCATAATAATAACTGACGTGGATTTTTCGTAGTCGGCACGTGCAAGTGCAGCACACGTGGCACTGTTCTGTTCTGTTCTGTGCATCCCTTGATGTTCTAGCGCTTGCTCGTTTACACACTAACCATGTACCTCTAATTATTTTACGAGTAGCACCATTTTTAAAAACAAAATTACTTATTTTACGATATGTCATTTTTTATTTATTTTTTGTTTTAATTTGAACTCACATGTCCCTACTGTAACTTTTTCAATGGTACATATTCCATCTGCCATTTAAAAATAATAATAATAAATAAAGGAAAAAAAACTCTGGCAACGTCGTCGTCTTCTTTTCTTTCTTTTCTTTTTTTTCCTTTTTCTTTTTCATTCATATACAAAACTCAAAAGGTTGCACTATTTTTTTTATTTTGTTTTTCTCAATTGAAAATTTAAAGTTTTAAATAGAATTTAAAATTTCTTTACAACTTCTAATATTTGATTCATCTCTAGGGCTAGCATTTTGCAATCGTAAACCACCAATTGACCGAACTGACCTATTTCGGTCAGTTTATCGATCGAACCACGCTTTATCAGTTACCGCACGGTTGGTTATTAACCATACGCCGTTGCGATTACGGAATTACGTTGCCTATTAGTCGGTAAAAACCGATCAACATAAAAAAATTATTTAAAAATTTAACTTTTAATTTTATTAGTTTTAAGTTAAAACTTTTAACTCTTAACTTTTAAACCCTCACTCCCTCAGGCAGTCAACTCTCACAATCACTTAGTCCTTCCTCTTCCTCTTAAAATCGAACCCCCTACGGCCCCGTTTTTCTTATTTCATTCTCCTTGAGTCTTAACGAGTGACGACAATGGCACGGCGGGACTTCATCAGTTCACGGTTCCATTACCGATAAGTCTTAATTTATGCCCTAATTTATACTCCGTTACACTTCCACACTCTCCATTCCACTGCCACATTTCCACATTTTCACGATTCGACCGACGAAATCAAAAAAATATGACTAAACAAACCACAACAAAAAGTTAGACCACCATTGGGTTATATTTAATGCAATCCACTATTTTTAAAATGTGAATAAAATGATGCATTTTCGGTTATTTGTTTTGTTATCATTGGGAGCTTGGTATGACAAAAAGAGTTAGGGTTTTTTTAAAAAAAGTTCAGAAAAGTCTAAAGAATCTCTTGGCCAAAGCTTTCAATTTTATTAAAACTTTTGATATTGTGCATGGTCCCAAGCCAGTTCCAAATTTACCTTTTTATAAGTATTGGGAGCCTCTGCTTGTAGGGTGGGTGAAGGTGAATTGTGACGCTTCTGTCTTGGAAGTTGTTTTGGGTATGATGACAGGATATTGTGTTAAACATAATAATGGTTTCGTGCTTGCCGCCAAATATGTTTTTAGGGAGGGTGTATCTTATGTTTTCTTACCCAAATTAGTGCTAATTATAGAGGCCGTTGCGGTAGCGATTTGTTTGAGGGCCTCGAAGTTCATTGTGGAGAGCAATTGCTAATGCGCTATCGACCTTATAAACTTGAGTGATGTATGTTGTTGGTATGAAAATATAGAGCTGGTTTGTTTCTGACCCCACAGTCAAATAATTGCGTAATAATTAAATTGGTGACGAAACGAAAAGAACAAGACAATAATGTGTAGATAAGGTTCACCTATATGAGTATATGAGTTAATCATCTTCTCATGAATAGAGCTAGGAACTCGAATTGCTTTGTATTAAAATGGATGGGTTCGAATTACAAGCAAATGTTGTCCCTCTAGCTATTCTATCTCACTATATTACAGTCGGAGGGATTCTAAGTTTCTCAGAGCTCGATTACTCTATTATCAAAGTCCTACGACACACTTTTGATCTCTCCATCTTTTTGTATTTCCTTTTTTTTTGTCTAATTATGTAACAAAACTTCTGTAGTAAAAGCTTGGGTGCTTGGTTGTTGTCTTCTTGGTGTGAGAGAAATAAATGCTTCCTTATGTATGATAGAGAAGGAAACGTGTTATCTCCTAAAGCAAGTCTAGCGCTGTAATACCCGTAATATAATTGGTGTAAATTAGACACATATTTCTTGGTTGAGTATGGACTAAATTGTAAAGTTGCAAAAGTTCAGGGTTAAAATAATAAAGTTATGAAACTTCAGGGTTAATTTTCATAATTAAACATAAAGTTAGATTTTTATTTCTTTAAGCCACCGACTCCACTGTTCCACCATTTCCATTCCTTTCTTTCATTTTTCGTTGTCGAGCAACAGTAAGAAAAAAGAAAATAGGTACGAATATTTCTTTTTAGTAATTGGTTATCAAAACTTCGCCGAATCGAGTCGAACCTTAAGGGAAAGTTGTTCTATACGTTGAGGGCTACGCAACAGTATAAGAATTTTAGAGTTGTACTGGTCAGGGTTTGGGTATCAACTCAAATTTTATTATTTGGGGCTAAATATTCTGAAGTAGGGGTTTAATTATTTTTTAAAAGCTGATAGTACAATTTTTTTATATATAAATCATCATATTTTAATTGTCTTTGTTTTAAGAATTATTATATGATAAGGATGATGATGTTTGTGATTTATAAAGCCATATGTTTGTTATTTGAAGCAAGATATGCCATTAAACTTGATATATTTGTATTATTTGATATACATGAGATATCCCTTGGATGTATAAATATTTTATATTTATGAAATTAATTAATTAATGAATTATATACATCAAGGGACATGTATAGAGATTTGTTGTGATTATATGGCATAAGTTGTTTCAAATATTCATTTATTAGCATGTTATGTATACTGTGCATCGTCGTTGTGTCAACCGAATTTTTGGAAACTTTTTGGCAAGCTCGGTTTATTCTTATGGCCTATCATGTGGGCATATATCTTATATTTATGGTGCCGAAAGCTTCTTATATCTGCTGAATTATTCTGGGATGTGATATAGTTCTGTGATGGGTTTGATATGATTGTTATTGTGACCCTTCAATGATGAAGGAAATATGTATTGACTAGTGCTTGCCGATGTGAAAATAAGTAGGGCTCGGTGCCCTTGGATTGAAAATCCCTAAACCCTCGGGGGACAGCAATGAGGTCAGCTGTATAGAGCTAGCGGTGAGTAACCCGAAAATCTAGACCTCGGCAGAACACTAGTGATTCCGTGATATGATATGGATGGACATGTGGTCCAATTATATTATGATATGATGATTATCTTTGATGGGTTAGATGATATTATATTGTGATTATGTTCGACTTATTCTATAGGGCGGTCAGGCCCGTTCTTCTTCTTATGATTATGATTCGGCCCAGCTTCGGTATTTCTTGGGGGCGGTCAGGCCCATTGTTATTATCATTATTATGATTTGGTTCGGCCTCGGTATTCTTTCAGTATAATGGTTGACACAAGGGATGTAACCCGCATATGCACATGCATGCATTATTTTATTGGTTGAGCCATGATTTATAATTAAATAGTTAATTATGTTTTGTACGTAATATTGCCTGTTATACCCCCTACTGAGCTGTGAGCTCACCCCTTTTTATATAAACAAATTCAGGTATCTAGGAGACGGATACGGCAGAAGAAGCAACTGGGTCGGGAACGAAATAGAGGATCTTTGATACCAACTCATATTTGTTGTATAGGTGTGTACATGGTAAGCCACGACTAGCCTGAGTTGTTATTTACTCTGTAATACATATTAACATAGTGTGTATGTCTTTTGGATTTTATGTTTATGTATAGATGTATATTGCACTCATGTTTTATATTATCACCCGTAACAGGAGTATCAGGGTTATTTATTCCAAGTTATATGATTTTCTTGGATTTATTGTTTTATTATTTATTTCAAACCTACTTTAGCTCGTCAAAAGTGGGGTTAGTAATGCTCCAAGTCTTAATTACATGTGTTATCTTACTAATTAAGGCGGGAGTGTTACAAGCGCCACCCCTGATCATTACCAACTATAATCTTACTTCTTCATGTATTTCAATACATTAAATGCAGTTGGTGTGCATTAAACAAAATTGAATGAGGTTCTGTCGTGCTGGCAGAGTTGGTGGCAGGCTCCTATGGCTTCATCAACCACTCTAATAGAGTGGTTAAGCTCTGTTGGATTAAGCCCAATAAGGAGCTCTGAAGACATATAGCATCGAATATAAAGTAAATACTATTTCGACATTCCCATGAGCTTCGTTAAGCATGTAACCCTAAAGTCCAAACCTCTTAACTTTGTCTTCACACGTTGGCAGTAGTATTCATGTGTCCTCCTACGATTGGTTCATGAAGTAAAAATAACTATTTTACAGCATCATATGTCTTAATGAATTTGGCTCGATTTTGGCGTATGTTACTATTTATTCGAGTAGCGAAATGATTTTTAATTTTATGTCCATGGATTGTAATAAGGTAGTTCGTAGATTAGCCCATCATACTTTTATTTTTAAAGTTACGAAGAGTTGGGACTTTTTATTCTCAGATAAGTTGTTGGACTTTGTGTCCCATAATTAATTTCTCGTAATGTAAGTAGCAGCTTTCAAAAAATAAAATGAAATTGAACACAAATATATAGTTCTATACTGTGAGACTAATTTATAATTATATAGGAGAATATTGTATTTATAGAAAGACTTACTATATATTGGGATTTAAAAAAATGACTTAGATGACTCAAAAGTAATGCATTAGTTCAGTGTTGGATCTACAATTTTGACTTTGAAAATGCCCAAACACACAAGTAATAATTTATTTTTATAATAGAGGAACATAATAAAAAAAATCTTGATTTGTGTTCTTTCCTAATGATCAAAAATTAATTATATTATTACTCGTGAACTTATTTAATACGGTCATAATTACAAATACTATTATATAAAAAATTAACACTTACAACCGTTTGAGTTGTTTACTTGCTTCATCGGATAGTTAATCACTAAGAATCACATTACTGAATCAAAAAATCCATGAAACTACTGATAATTTTGTCCGCAGATTTTCTAAGTCTCTATTAATATATAGATCCTAATTATAAGGGGTTTGTGTTTCAATAGAAAATATCTTTAAGACCAACGTTCACTTGAGCAATCTGATATTGCTTGTACTACTACAACTTCAACCAACTCAAGTAATTCTCTTTTTGCTAAAGATGCCCATTTTTTTTCATTTATAAAGGTCAATAATGAGTATTATATATATATATATATATATATATATATATATCTATGGAGTGATATCTCCCTTAAAGCAACTCCAAAGGATTTGCTAATTATCAAGTGTTAAAGCATACACTAAGTGCCACCTGTTCATTTTATCTTCAACGCTAGCTAGCAAAACAGAGATTACTCAAGTGGACCTGTTTGACAACTTTTAACCATTAGCTAAATAATTGAATTAATTAATGATAGCTAGCTTTCAACGGATATATTTTTGAACTAATACGTTTCTTTTCCATCAACAATGTAACCTACAGAGCATATGCAACATAATTTTCATAAGTGATAATTTATTTCTTCTCCATGGCAAAATCTTCTGACATTGACAAAGGAAATCAATCTATGGAGTAATGAAAATAATGGGTTTGTGGGAATTTTTATGAGTTAAATTGCTAGATTGCTGGAGATTAAGATTATCAAGTTGAATAATGGCAAGATTTTTTCTCTGTAATTAGTGGGAGAAGCTAATAAAATTTTAGTGAGAGGGAAAATATTGTGAGTTGTTGCCAGCTACACGAGAGAAAGGGGAAAATAGGGTATAGTAGAGAGAGAGAGGAAAACACACGAGGCTGGCTAATTAAAAGCCACAATTAGCAAACAAATGAGTGATTTTTCCTCTACATTAACTAAAAGATGACGCTAACAAGTAAATTAACATCTCCTTTGGAGGTGCTCTTACACAAATATGTAAGAGTGGCTAAAACCTTTTATGTACCTCTCTACATGTATTAATTGGTAGATGAATTTCATATTTTTGTTACATTATACAAAGTGACCAATATATAGAAATTGTATCATCGGAGCCGTTGTTTAAATCTAGTAAAATTATTGAATTAGTAATGTAATTAATTGTTGGAAAATGATTAGATTGAAATGACATGACATATCACATTTGCGTATAGCGTTTTGCGTTAATATTAGATGACCTGATTGGCTTGCACAATCGATAAGATAAATACGACTCCACTCAAGCTTGCTCTACCTCACAATTAGAGGATTTAGAATCTAATTGTTCGTCCAAATTAATGATTAGATCCTTTCCGCATATATAGGTCCGGTTGCTGTAATAAATACTTTAATTCTTTTGCCTCTTTTCTTTTGGTCAAAGAAACATTATTGATGCACCTTTTTTGGGTAATAATTTCTCTACCATGTACAGCTTTGTGCTGCAATCCATCTAACCTCAAAGTTAAATGTATTTCTCCGTTTAGGCTTGCGATTTCGTTTTTCGAGTACGATGATATATCTAACAATTTTTTTTTTTCAACCTTTTTGAAATAAAGACATCATTGACGAGAAAAAGGTAAATAAATTTGTTGGTAATTAACAATCCAGTTTTCTTGAATAAGGGTAATTTTGTTTACACCCACAAAACTATTCTTTTGACCCCAGCAAAATTTTACAATTTAACTAAAAATATAAGTGTGTCTAACCAAAAAACCCCTAGTCTAATTTTTTAATTACCTTAATTCACAGTTTTCTTGCTCTCTCCTTGAACGATTAATCAATTTGATTCCTTAACCATCGTCCATAAATTCCAATGGATATTGAGCAATCTTTTCCAAACTTCACCCCTTCAACTTTCCTAATTCTTTCTTGAATATGTTAATTGTTTCCCAAACTTTAGCACTGGGTCACACCCCTCCGATAGCAATCGGAGGTGGACTTTCTCTTCTTGCCATGCAACAATTCCCATCAACACGTTCAGATCTATGATAGCAAAACTTAGGCGGTATAATTACTACATGTTCACTAAATAATCAAATGATCTCAGCACCCTCTCTCCCTCTAAATCCTTACTTTATCTCAAACCCAAAATTTATCCCATTTTAAAATACTAGTCCATTTTTTCTCTTCACAAAATCATTACATTGAACAAACTAATTTCCCCACTCATCGCCACGCTGACTTACCTTTTTCTTGGCGCTAAGGAGAGCGGCATCAGCCCTGGTATCATCACCAACCTTCACGGCCACCAACAGTCCACATTGGTCTAGCGGAATCTTTCGTTTCGTCCTTTTATCCTTTTATACCCAAAGTTCTCACCGGAAGGATTTCGGCGGTGCGAGACAATTTCAGAAGTGGGTTTTATTAGAAAAAAGGCGGGTTTTGACAACCAAATACATGGCCGTGAAGGTAGGTCGCGGAATAAATGGAGGAAAAAAGGGGAGTCGCATGAGGTTTTCAAAAAATTGAATGTGTGTTCTGTTTGGGGATGAGAAAATATAGTGGGTGAGTCAAAAAGAAACCTAAAATTTTATATGTGGGTGAGTTGAAAGTTGTCTTCCTAAGCGGGTGAGAAGCAAGTTTTTGTGAGTCTATTTAAAAAGTCTCCTTTAATAATCTAAAAACTTAATTAATTTTGTTAAATTTGTATTTGATCAATTTCTTCTCTTTCTATATCAAACTAAAATTTTTTCCTTTAGGGCACGCATTACGCAAAACCCACCCTAAATTTGTTTGCTATGTTAACTGAAAGGCCATAATTAATTGCCATTAGACAAGAATTAACATTGTCCCACGTAGGTGTTGACTAAACGTTGATATGTAGAGAGCAATCATTTTTTTAATCACTAAATAATTACTAAATAATTATTTATTTGTTCATCACATAAATAGGGATTAGCTTTTGTGAGCACTATACACATGCGATTTAAATCAATTTATATTATATATTAAAGACGTCTGACATGTACAAAAGTTATTAAGTTGTACTTATCGCGCTAAAAAATTACTAGGACCTATAAATTCATAGAATTATCACATAACATATAGCCACTGGCGGACGCACTGGGACAGTAGGGGTCGGATGACCCCTTGGACTTTTAGGAAATCTTGCAAGAGTATTTGGGTTTTTGTTCAAGAGAGCGAAACTTTGAGAGAGGTTTGTGTAATTTGAAAAGTTGGCTAGTGGCCGGCTGCGAAGGGTGTTTGTGTGAGACATTATATGATTTTGGGTCGAGTTTTGTAATTAGCAAAGAGGTCATAGCATGTTCTCCGCATGAGACTCTTTTTCTCTATTATTCTTCTACTGTAGCTCCTTTTTTTTTTGCTGCTTCTTCTTTCTGCAAGCAACTCTTTTTTCTCTACTTCTTTTTCTTCCGCCGCTCATTTTTTGTTCTTCTTTTACAGCTCTGCTTTTGTTTGTGGGTTAGATTTCTTTCTTATATTTTTTTTATTATTATTTTGAATATTAAGATTTAGGTGTTTTTTTTGAATTTTGACTTATTTGCTTTTTTATAATATTAATTAATATAATTATTTGTTGGTTATTAAGGTTTATTTGTTTATTAATATATTTATTTATTGATTATTATTTATTAATGTTGGTTTGCAAAAAATTCTAAGTATATTGATTTATTGATATTTAGTGGGTTACTGACATTTTCATGTTCACATAATAATTTGGATAAGATATTTTTATGATTGATTGAATTAATTAATTTGTAAATTTATGGAATGATTCTTTAAAAGAAAATTATCTGCATATAGTGCTTCTCCGTCTAATCCGAGTAGTTTAAAGCAAGACTAATTGAATTTTTTTGAAACTTTTACATTAAGCCCCCTTGGCCACATAATCATAAATCCACCACTACATAATCCTAGATCCGCCACTGCATAGAGCTGACGTTAATGAGCTCTATTATTAATGGAATGAAATTATTATTATATCCAAAACTTTAAAATTGCTTAAATGTCACACATGTGTATGAAAAAAATCCCAAACATATATATGATGATAAATTATTTGATTGGTCAATGCATGTGATAATTTCTGGTGGATCCCATTCATGAACATAGCAAACAACCACGACGCCCTAACTCTTATTCAGGCAGCATATATATATATATACATATTTAGATTAATAATAATAAAACTCACATACATATGAATTTAATTTTTTTATTTTATATTTAGAAGATAGACCAAATATTTTTTAACAACATAATTTTGTAACAAAGTACAGTTCCTTACTAAAAATTAAAACTTCCTTACTAAAAATGGTTTAGGGAACGATCTTTATAGTTTATACTGTATATCAATATATATATATAATATATTATATGAAAAATAACTTTTTTTTTAAAAAAATTACTTTAAAAACAATAAGACCATCAATTTTTAAGAGATATATAAATGAACATTTTCGTGAAATTTTAGAAAAATTATCTACTTATTTTAAATATTATCTCTACAAAATTTAATGCAAAACTTCATCCGTTTTATTCCTCAAAATTGAATATCCTTATTATTCTTAAAATAATCATTTTCTTACAAAAGTATTTTATGTGTGTATATATATGACTATTCATATTGTCAAAACAATTATCTTTTTACCGGAGTATAGCAGTGCATTGAGAAGTTATAACGAATATTTTTAAAGTTGTACATTATTCTCACAATAATCATAATTGTTTTGGTGATAACACAACCCATATATATATATGTGTGTGTGTGTGTGTGTGTACATTATTAAATATGGTATTATTGTTAAAGCAATTATCTATATTATTAGAATAATGTACAATTTTAAAAATATACAATATAACTTCTTAAAACAAAACTATATTTTAGCATAACTTCTCAAAATAATATTATACTTTGATAAAAATATAATATACTAATAAAAAGAATATTACTTTAATAATATGATTGTTTTTATGGTATTGATATAAATTAGGGGTGGAAAAATGTAACATTTATACTGTAGCTAACCGAACAATTACCATAATATATCGAAATTTGATAATGGTACAATACGATTGGTATTGTACCATACTGAATTATTTTGGCACGGTATCGGTACTCAAACTCATTACCAACGATATATCATACCGTACTTAAAATTTTGGTATTACCAAGATATACAATACCATATCATACCAATTATACCATTATACCAAATATTAAAATAATTCTAAATTATCAATACCTTACAACTAAACAATAAAAGAATTGGTAAAATTAGTTAGAATATGAAAAGAAATGAAAATAATATAATATATTGGAATTAAAGATATGAATGGTTGAGATGGAGTAACTAAGAATTGCCATTTGTGTGGTTGATCTTTCTTCAATAGTTTGAATTTTTATTCATAATTAATTAAAATTAATTGTGCAATCATATCTACGTAATCTTCTTAATTATTTAATAATTAATTAACATTAAAATATTAACTTTCTTGATTATTGAACTTCAGTTTTCATAAAGAATTATTTATCCTCTTTTCTTATATAAAATACTATTAAACAGTGAATTCTATAAAACAGTCGAATTCTTGAGAAAGTATTTATTATTCAATATATTTTTTTTTTTTTAAGTATCCTAGTCTCGTTCTTAGATGTTTCAAACTGATTTCTATCACTTATGTTCTCATTCTTGCTTTTCACCTATAAAAGGATGCTTTGGTGAAGTGGTGATCACTTTATGGGTTAGGATGCTTAGAAAAAATTTGAAGTGTGAATTGCCCAGTGCAATGCCTATTTTGTTTTTGTATGTGCACTGCGAGCTTTTTACAATTCTACTTTATGTGTTATTGTTGAAATGTGGTGCTGTTGTTGATTTGTTGTAACTACTTGCAATGTTACTGGATTGTCTACTCCACTTTTGATTTTATGTTTTTTTTTTCTTTTTTTTTGCGAGATTGATTTTTTGGTATTGTACCGTACCATATCGATATTTTAGTATACTGAAAGTTTTGGTATAGTAACAATAATAGATTTTGGCATGCTGAATTTTCAATACGATACACAATATATTTAATATATTATGTATTATAGTAAATCCACCTCTAGATAGAATGCAATAGTTAAATGGGTCGAGTGACGGAAAAGAGGACTATCAAAAGAAAAGATGTGATACATGCATGTATTGCCAACAATGGCTGGAAAGCAAAGAACGGTAGAGTGAAGGTACAATGTGGTATGGTGTCACTCGATTTAAAGGGCCCCAACAATTAATTGTAGGCCAGATTACCTAATAATTTATGTAATTGTTAGACAGGATATTTAATTAAATACAACGTTTATCAAATAATTTTGATTCGCTATAACATTTATTCCGAAATGATTTAGGGATCATCAGAACCGAAAAAAAGTCATCATCATCAACTCTACTCAAATCATGCATGCATTGTATTTTGTCCTTATCATTATTCCTCGAAAGAAAGGGCCCATAAGAAAAGGTCGGCCAATTAATTAAAGTAGTTGTTTTTTGTCTGAGATACATTAACCTTTGATTGGATTCCATGTCGTAGGTTTCCCTGGTCTCAAATTCATTATACACGTACTTTTGTGCTGTCTAATATATATGTTATTGTGAGGGTTATTCCTTCACCTTTTAAAGTGAGACATTTTTAAATTAATAATTCCACCTCACAACTTATGAATAAAATCTTTCATTGATTAAACAGATTTTAATGTTTGACCTTAGATTTACTTCCTTTTTCTTAAATTAAGAATAACATATTATTGTACTATGACATATTTTTAACTTGAGAGTTAGACTGGAAAATCAATTCAAATGACATAAAACTTAAAAGCAAGCTTTTATTTTGATTCTAGGTTTTTTTCCCCTAGTTTAACGGATATAATAATACACTCTAAACTTCAGAAAGAGGAAGTATTACACTCACATATCAAAAACTCATTTTCTAAGCAAACTTTCATTGTCATATTAAGAGAGGGGATTTAATGTTACACTCGCAACTAATGTGATTTGAAAACGAACTCTTAAAATTTGGATGGGGTCATTTGAACATAACAAGAAATGGTATTTAATTTTTCAAAATCAGATTTTTATTGCATAAAACTTTGGGTGAAAAGGAAGGAAATTCTTGAATTAATTGATACGATGAGTGGTAAATGAGGAAGGAAATTTTGTTATTTATAAAAGACAGATACACACAAAGAAAGTGCAACAGAGTGGATTGAATTGCCAAGTTCTGTGGAGTGGATTGTTTATGGGTTGGGCTTATTCGCCCAGAAATTAAACCCCAAAAAAAAAAAAAAAATATACGTCCATGCATGGGCCGGCCCATCGAAATCCAAATCTAATACTGAAAAAACATCAAACTAATTAAGATTAAAAAGACTCAGAGGACAATAAATTAAAAAACCACTTAAAACAAACGTCATTACTTTTCTAAATAAATCTTATAAAAATCCTTAATTGCCTGAGATATTGAAAAAAGGATTTGTAAAAAAAAGTTTCTGCAAAAGAATCTAGAAAATAATATTTTTGTAAATTAAGGGCCTCTATTTGACCAAACTCCAAAATGAGTACAAAGTTAACTTTGCAGTAAATTTTTAAAATTTATTTTTTATGGAATCATGCAAAATTAACTTTGCATTATATGTTTTTTAGTATATTATTATAAAAAAAGTGTTTAATTGACAGCTCTTTAGAATAGTTTTAACAAATTACATATTCAAAACCTATTTATTAATAAAATGCACATAATAATTTTTTCGAAGTTGTGCAAAGTTAAGTTTGCACTCCTTATTCTCTAAAATATCACTATGTATTTGTCTTTATTTGACATTGTTTAAAGTTTTATGAATGAAACATAATAATATACTTGTTAAAAAATATAAATATATCATGCAAAACAAATTTGCATTAAATGTTTTTGATTGCAAAGTTAAGTTTGCACAAAACACAATTTAGTTCAAGTTAAGTTTGCACTCGATCAAAGCCTTTTATTTTAGAATGATAATCATATCTAGGCCCTTATTTCTAAAAAGTATTATTCGATGATTTTTTTGCAAAAAATATTACTCCATCCGTCCCACAAAGATAGACCCATTTTTTTTTTCTACATAGATTAAGAAACTTCATTTAATGTAATTGGAACCATAATTTTTTTACACATTTTTCCTATTATGCCTTCATTTATTGTACTATAATAAATACGTTGGATTAGAAGATGAACATACATTTTTTTATCTTTCCTTTGGAGATGGGTATTTATTAAGTAAAGTTAATTAGTTTGGAGTTAATAACAATGTAATTAAATAAGGGTACATTAGGAAAAAAGAAATTTTGGTGCATTCTTTAAAAGTCAAGTGGTCTATAATTTGGGACAGATGAAAAAGGAAAAGTGGATTATCTTTGTGGAACGGAGGGAGTATTATGCAAGATTTTTATCTCATTTCCAGTTAATTGTATGAAAGAATTGAATAGTTCTTGTTTTACAGTCAAATGGTAAAACGAAAGTTTGTAAAGCTAATAACCAGTTAATTTTGGAAAACCTGGACCTGGCCCAATATTCGATCGAAACAATTTGCACGAGTGATGTGCGGTGATCATCCAAATATAATTGCATTTGAATTTGGACATCTATCGTACGTCAATACATTACTCGCATATATTATAAGTCAAATGGAATAGCAAGTTCGGTTTTGGTGTTGTGCTATACTGATATATACGGAAATTTTCACATGCGGACCGGTCCGTACGGACCGGGACCTTTAGCGACAGTTTTCTGTCGCTAAAAACATACCCCCAATGTATTCACGACGGAAAACCGTCGCTAAAGGTCTTGGTCCGTACGGACCGGTCCGTATGTGAAACGCTCTCCTGATATATATATATATATATATATGCGTGTGTGATGACTTTGGCGACTTTTTTGTGGATTCTCAGTTCGTGTTTGGATGGTAATGGAGGTTGTGCATGCTGTGGCTTTAGCGTTTTGGTGGGCGACTAGGTTGGCTCTTGAGTTTTCCTTTTTAAGAGTTGCATTTGGAGGGCAATTCAATGTCGGTCATCAAAGCGTTAGAATTATTTGTCCATCCTTGATGATACAATTAAGTATTTAGCAGCTTGAGCAAGGTCGCCTTCGTTTATAGAGAATGTAATATGATAGCTCACCTTTTTAGCTAATAGATAAATTCATGATTTTATCTCGTGGATGAAAGAAGCGCCTTCATTCATGTTGTCTCCCTTCTAATTTGATGTTTCACATAGCTAATGTTATAAATAGTTTTCTTTAAAAAATGAAAAAAGAAAAAAATAATGGAATTCTTGTAAAGAACAAACTTCCTTTTTTGAGGGGATAATGATTAAATTTGGTGGAGATAAGTTATCAACTCCACCAAATTTCATCCAAGAATTCAACTGAAAAGTAGGTGAATTAAAGATTAATATATATGTGTATTTCAAACTGTTGTAATTTTAAATTTTTAGATATTAGTTAAATTTATTTAAGAAATTTGGTGGAATTGATTTATTTATCATAAAGATTGTCTCCATAAAAAAAAAAATTCAATTCTCAAAAGAAAACTACATTCTTTAATTAAAAGAAAGAAGAAGAAGAGAAGCTCAACTCACAACTAACAAACATAATTCCTTTTTTTAACCAAATAAACTTCCCAAAATTATTTAATAATAAAAAAGAAAATTCATTGCTTTTCGGGCCTTGAAATTTGATTAAATTGGATATATAATATATAATATATAATATATATAATATAAATGAAAATTAATAGTGACCGAAATAATAAAAGTTGCCTAAAATTTTGGTTCAAAATTGCCAAATTTAAAGGTCAAACTTAATTCTAAAAAATCATTCAACCTCAAATAAATGGTAAATACTTCCACATATGCATAACCAAAACATAGTAACTACTTTGCAAGCTAGAAAAAACAAGATTTTGTGAAACAAGATTAATTGTATAGCTACATAAGAATAGTAATTTTTCTAATTTAAAGCAATGGGGGTGGGTTCCTATCCATCCACACGGCACGGCATCTATCGTTTACTAATTTTGTTCTTAGTACTATTCACTTACTTGGCTTTTCTCTCTTTTAATTAATAATAATAATATAATTACAAGCCTACTCCCCCTCCCAAAATTAGAGATGCACAATTCATTCTTAGGTGCCTACAAAAATTATATTATTCAATTTTTTTTAATTATCATTTAATCTTTAATTGACATGTTGTCATTTTTTGTGTTCTAAACCAAGTGCAACTCTCATAATTGTGCAAAACTAGATATAATGCGACTCTAATATTTACCAATTACATAACTCTTAGATATCAACTCAAATTTAATTTTTTTAACAAAATTGTTAAATTATTTTTTAAAAAATATTTTTTCTCCTTATTAAATAATATACATATATATATAAAAAAAGTATTCATAAACTAAAGTCAGTGATAAAATACGGTGAATCACCATACCTTTAAGTAATGTGTTATAATTTAAGTTGCAAGTAAGATTAATCGAGATGGTTAATCCCAAAATCTTATTTTTAGGAAAAAAAAAATTAAGATACAAACATGTGAGCATTTCTTGGACGCGTTTTAAATCCCAGTGAGTTGAGAGAAGCCTAACGCAATATGGCAAACCATGTGACCGAATCTGTTCAAAACTCTCTCTACCCCAAAAATTAACTAATCTCTCTCCATATTCACTCCATCCTCGTTAGTAATACACGCCACCCCGCCCACCCTCAACCCACTATAAAAAACTCATTCCCTACCCTCTCAATTCTTCACTCCCACACCATTCCCATCCCCCCCCCCCCCCCCTCTCTCATATATTATATATATATATTGCCGTGCCGGAGTCACATATACAAATAAGTGAAAATGGCTGTGCCGGCTACGCCAATTAATGCGCCATTGAAGGATGAGCTAGATATCGTGATACCGACAATCAGGAACCTCGATTCCTCGAGATGTGGAGGCCTTTCTTCCAGCCCTACCCACCTCATAATCGTCCAGGATGGAGATCCGACGAAGACGATCCGTGTACCCGAGGGTTTCGATTACGAACTCTACAATCGCAACGACATTAATCGGATTCTCGGACCCAAGGCCAGTTGCATCTCCTTCAAGGATTCCGCTTGCCGTTGCTTCGGCTTTTTGGTCTCTAAGAAGAAGTACATCTTCACCATCGACGATGATTGCTTGTTTGTTTCACACCTTTTTCTTTACGATTACATTTTCATTTTCATTTGATTTGATCTTTAGAACACTAATTTTGTTAGATCTCTAAAATGTCAACGATCGATCTATTAGACTAATTTTGACTTGGAGAAATGTTAGAGTAGATTTGAGTGTTGTGAAGAATTGGTAGACTCCATTCCTGATAGGGACACGTGCATCTAGCCAAAAGGGTATCCGCGTGAATGGTGTGATGGGTCCACGCTCGTGAGTGTTGACAAATTACGTGGGGTCTCAATTTTAATTTTAATATTAATATTTCACGGTTGTGATTTTGTCCGTCCTATTGTGAAGTTGAAATCTAGTTGATTGTGACTAAAGGGTGAGAGAAAGTCAAGTGGACGTCAGAGTCATATCCATGTCCCTTCTCCGAGTCCTGTGAATGGGGTGCACCGTGCACCAGCTTACACTCAATACTCGCCTTCTTTTTTTTTTAATAAATGTAGATGTTAAATTCAATTTATTCTTACAACATGAAATTTAAACATATGTTCAATATCATTTGTTGCAGTGGTGAAAGATTAACTTAATTTCTTATTTATCATTTGGGTTTGGATATCGACTTCTAGGGTGGGCTGAGCCTTGTTGATAAAATTGTAGAGAGATATATAATACAACAAACTTAGAAGCAAAAATGAAGATCTTCTGTATGATTCTACTTTGTGCTTTCCAGGATCTCAAAAAATTTCGATCAAATCTGAAAGAGCAAAAATGAGGTTCACCCTTTCCATTTGGGTTTTATTGGAATCCTACACATTCTCATAAATTAAAAACCTTTTGATGGAAAGTACCACTCTTACCTTTTATACAATGATGTCGCACCAATATTCATGTCCCTAATTTGAGTATTTTTTAGTGGGTATGTATTTTCTTTATTGATTTTCTCACGTGTTGTTGCAAAATTTGGTTAAAAAAAGGTGGCAAAGGATCCGAGTGGGAAAGAGATAAATGCATTGGCACAGCACATAAAGAACCTGTTGTCACCCTCTACACCCTTCTTCTTCAACACACTGTATGACCCGTATACCGAAGGTGCTGACTTTGTCCGTGGATACCCGTTCAGCTTGAGGGAAGGTGTTCCCACTGCCATCTCTCATGGCCTCTGGCTCAACATCCCCGACTATGATGCCCCTACTCAGCTCGTCAAGCCCCTCGAGCGTAACACCAGGTCTGTCCTTATTTCTTCTTCTGTTTATATGCACATGCACACCAATATACTCATTCACTTACCAGAATTGCATTTGTAGTCAGTGTGGTAAAGTTTGAAGATATAAACGGTCCACTAAAGTTTCAAATCTTGTACCTCTTGTTGCTAAATTGGAGCTTTTAACCTACGCGTTAATGTGTAAATATTTCGTCCTAAGATTGTATACGCACAATTTTTTGTTGACTTGATCACGCAGGTATGTGGATGCTGTGATGACAATTCCAAAAGGTACCCTCTTCCCCATGTGTGGAATGAACCTTGGATTCGACCGCGAGCTGATCGGCCCAGCCATGTACTTTGGGCTCATGGGAGATGGGCAACCCATTGGCAGATACGATGATATGTGGGCTGGCTGGTGTTGCAAGGTGCTTCCCATTCTCCCTTTTCTTCATTCCCTGCTTCTACCAATATTAATCTTTATACTTCCACTCAGTTGATTTGTTTTTGTGTATATCACATTAGTTGTGATAAATCTCTTTAGCTGTTCCATATATTTTATGGGCATATATTATATACTCAAACGAATGTTTCTAAATTTTCAGGTTATTTGTGACCACTTGAGTCTTGGGGTGAAGACTGGGCTGCCATACATATGGCACACAGTAAAGCGAGCAACCTTTTGTCAACTTGAAGAAGGAATACAAGGGTATATACTGGCAAGAAGAGATAATCCCATTCTTCCAATCTGTTACCCTCCCAAAAGAATGCACTACCGTGCAGAAATGCTATATGGAGCTCTCGAAGCACGTAAAAGACAAGCTGGGTCCAGTCGATCCCTACTTTGAGAAGCTTGGTGATGCTATGGTTACCTGGATTGAAGCTTGGGACGAGCTCAACCCACTGGCTAAAGAAGAGCCTACGGCTGAACCCGTTGCCAAGAAGGATGGACCAGCTCCCAAAGCCAAGTAGAGAAAAAACAGAACAGCACTTTTGTTTTCTCACATGAATGTACTTTTGTTTTAATGCGTCTTATTCTTGTTTACTAGTATACTTTATTGTTGTTTTCTCTTGAGCTTGTTTATTAGTATACTTTATCATTGTTCTCTGAGGTTGTTGTCGGACAAGTTTACAGAGGATTTTATTTAATGAATGTTAAGTTTATTTTACTATCACGATCTGGATTAACTTCTTGGCATCTTTCCTGCTTTGTTAATAACATGGCCTATGATTTGTATTATTAGCATATTCCCAGGTAAATGGTAATTTAGCACTCTTGTCTGGTACAGATAGTAGTACAAGTTTGGGGGATTGAGTCAAAAGTTCCTTAATCAATGTTGCTAAAGTTAAATAGAAGTTGAAACTTCAAAAGTTGTTTCCAGACATTAAAATAAAAAATGTGCGTACAAATATTCTAAAGAAAATGTCTTGAAAATCATCAAACAAAGATCTCAAACTAGAAGCACATAAGATTTAGAGAAAGAATATATATATATATATTCACAAATAGATTAATCTTTTCATGACAAACTTTCTATTCATTTCAAACAAGAAATTTAGATTGTCCTTTTATGTCTATTGCCATCTTTTGTTTTCCAATAACTAAAAAACTAATCATTGATGGTATCCCTAGTGGATTTATGGGTCCAGACACGCTCCAAGATAAATTTTCAAATAAAGTAATGGATTGGAAATGCCTGATAACATTAGACGGAAGGATTCCAGTTGCAACAGTATTTTCCAATTAACTCAAAAGCTGATCAAGAATGTTATATTATTAACATGTTTGAAAACACAATTTGGCAGTCAATAATCATCACCACCCGCATAGATACTTATTCATTCTTAGATATAATATATAACACACCAACCATTGCTAAAGAAAGCTAGGACTCTGTTGTTCTGGTAACTGAAAATGGGAACATAAGATGAAACTTTAAATTGTAAACAAACAAAAGAAAAAGTACCTATAAAATTCACTCGGTCTCCTTTTTCTTTCAGGTAGAAAAATTTATACTCCGCCATAGCAATATCAGTTAACAAACAAAAGGGCAAAGACAGAGATTTCAATCACGTAGGGACTAGGATTACCTCATTTTCATATACATATCCCCCATTGCTCGTAATTGATATAATGCAAAACAAAAACAGCGTCACTAAAACAATACCAAACATGGCCATGCCATTGCCATGCATCACCTTCCCCATTACCATCTTTCTTCTCTCCTTTCTCCACCATGCTCTCTCTCTCTACTTTCTCTCATCACCTATTAAAAGTGCCACCCTCTTCCTTAGTCCCACAGTTGCCCTTAATTTCATCATCTTCATCCTCATCCTCACCCTCACAACAACAATGTGAACCCATAGAAACACTTCTCACTCATATTCTTCAACGCCCATCAAAACCACCACTACGAAATCTCCATCTTCTTTTTTCTTTTAAGTCCCAATAGCCTCCTCCCCTTCAGCGTACCGCTCTTGAATTGCCGCCCATCTCTCTCTCACAATTTCAAAAGCAATTCATTATTTTTCTTGCTTTCCAGAAATATCCTTCTGGAGGAGACCTTTTGTTCTGCGGAGAGAGGCATTATTACTTCTCCTGGAGATTAATTTCTTGTTCACAAGTACTTGGACGAAATTTCCATTAATGGTTGTTGAGGCTGTTGAATATTGCCTACCTACGTGGAATTAAATTTTTGTAGGTGTCCCAATTTGTTGAAGGGCAATGAATTGTTTGATATATAGGGCGCTTTTCTTCTTCTTCTTCTTCTTCTTCTTCTTCTTCACTTTTATTTGGTGGTTCAACTTTTGATTGTTTCATGGTGTGTGGGGTCTTTGTGTTTCATCAATTAGGCGAGAGTTAGAGAAGAGTACTATATACTAGTAGTAAATTTGGAGGTTGAAGTAGAATGTGTTTCATCAACGACCCACGTACGTACGTTGTGATGATCATCGTTCCAAACTTTTTCTCAAATTTTGATGGCTCAATTAGATTTTCGCCCATATTTAATTTTCATAATAAAATTTAATACTCACTTTTATGTCGTTAGCCAACCTACTCAAATATAAAAAATATATCCCTCTTTGAAAGTGTTGGTGACTTTGTTCGGTTGAGATGAAAAATAAAAATATAATAATACTATTTAACTTTTTAAATACCACTTAAAAGAAAGACCATTTTCTAATAAGGTATAAAAATAGCTATTAATTTACAAAGTATGAAAATTTCCTTGAATTTTTATACATATATATATATAATATATATATAGATTGTGTAGGAATTAATGCAGTATTAATCTTTTATTGAAATTAGAAAGTATTTTAGTTAAATTAATTAATATTACAAACTTACTTTGTTATAAATATATTTTATAATTAAAAATAAAGTGGCATTTTAAATTAATATTGCAGTTTTGTTTTTTGTCCCAACAAAAGTCCTATGTAATTTCAATTAAAGGTATTTTTGACATTTGACTATGTTAACTAATCCTTGATTAATGGGTTGCATCCACAATGAGGGCCAAAGTTTGAAGAAACGTGAAACTGAGTACCAAATTTTATTATAAAAACTAAATAGAGGTCAAAATCTAAATTACCCAATTTTAATTCTAAGGTTTATAGCTTTGAGGCCAAAAAGTTACATCCATGGCTTGGTAACTATGGAGTCTCTGGTATGGGATCAACATGCATAATTCATAATTGACGGGCTATGGATCAAACCGTCTACATTGACTGCCATAGACTATGATAGTTATCAGGAAGTAGGCAAAATGTAATAAGTTGAATTGGAATCTATAAAATAAGGAGTAATAAATTTTTTAATCTTAAAAAAACAAAAAAAAAATAAGGTAAAAATGATAAAAATAAAATAAAATGGTGTGAACTAAATATAAGTTATTTTTTAAAAATAATATATAGTAACTTTGTCGGTTACAAGCTGGGTATACCTACATTGTACATGGACTTTTTTTTTCTCTATAGTTTTTATTAAAGTTAAATTTACCAACGAGCATGATGAATTGTAGACATGATGATAAAACAACTCATATGCACCACACTGCCGCTACAACAATTTGGGCCAGATCTTTAATTAAAGGGTGAAGTTATCTTTTATTATCAATTTTGTAACCTGATACAGCCTTCTCAGGGGAACTTGAAATTTTTGTTTGTCTGACCTAGATATTTGATTGAAGTAATTTAATTTTAAATATATAAAATTATTGTGATAAAATTAGTGTATTTAATACAGTTGTAAAAGTCAAACAAGATGAAAAATGACAGTAAATTTTCGTGAGAAATTTGAAAATATTAATATGGCGAGGTATATATTCTCTATTTTTCACTTTTTTTTTATTGAAAAAAATAAAGAATGATTGACGACTTTTGCTCAAGAAAATGAACATGTGATAGAAATATTGTACTACATGAGTCAACTTATTTTCAATATGTCACAAAAATAAATTATTTTTACTATCACTTTTCAACTTATTGCAAAATGAGTCCTTCAAATCTTAATTATATATAAGTAAAAATGTCTTATACCATCTTTTATGTTTCGCTTTCGGCAATTAGTATAATCTGCTCTGGATGTACTTATTCTGGTGAAATTATGGCTTCTACTTTTATCCGGGGTCCTACTTCTTAGTAATATTTATTTATCCCTTTTGCTTTTCATTTTTTTTTTTAACTATTGTATCATTATGTTGGTTAATTTGCAATTCTTTTAACTAGTGAATGATTCGTTATAATTAGGCCTAATACTGAAAGAATTTGTCCCTGACCCACACGATTGATCAAGAACCATCAATGGATACCTATCTATTATTCAATTTAGACCACTTATTTTACTTTTGGTCACTATTTTCTTTCTCACCCTGAGCAAAATAAATAGTGTACCATTTGCTACCTTACTTTACAAGGGTGAAATTATATTTTATTTTTCCGGTACATATCCATGGTTGGGTAAAAGTTAGAAGGAGGGGCGGGTGGAATTGGAATCCTAATTCATGAAGATATTAAATGATCTCTTTTACTATTTGAACCAATACGTTGAACTTAAATACAAAATTTATTAGTTAGGGTCTTGATGATTTGTGGATTATAAAAACGGACCTTAAAAGATATCATTTCAAGAGAAATTTAGAGAACACAAAGGGCTTTCAAGCACACTCTTACATATTTGACATATTATTTTTTGTGATTTAATTTGCAATATATATAAATCAGGTTTCGTAGGTGAGGAAATTCTCTAAATTGAGAATAAATAATTTCATGATGATGCTAATGGTTTTAGTTATTTTCTTTCTTTCTTTTTTGTTTCCAAATGTTACATTCAAGTTGTTCTTGTACGGAAGTTTTGGGGGAGAATTACCTTGAGAGAGTATTGTTGGATTAATTTTTATATTAATCTTACTTTGGTCCACACATGTATATTATTAATGTGTGTCATCATTTACAAGCCTAAAATTAAGTGATCTAATTTAATGTTTTAAGTAGGCTTGAGGTTATTTGTCATGGAAATAATGTGTAGATGCCATTATGTGAATTCTATTTCTATGAGGGGCGGAAATAGAATTATCGGAAAGTTCAAGGTGAACTTATGTAATTACGGCATTGGTCCCCAACCCATCCATCCTTATATAAGTTGTCTTCTATCAATGGAGACATACAAGAGAGTTATTCTCTACATCCTCTTAAGGAGAATACTAAGGGATATAGAAGGGGAAAGGGTTGGAAGATCAATTGCCATACGGAAATTGACGCTAAAGTCCGCTGCATCGATCAATCAATTCCAATGGAGACAGGTACACACACTTCTCTTTTGTAATCTCTTGGCACTAGATATGATGCACGATCCTAGAATTGATGTTGTCTAGGACACTCAATTATTCCTAACAAGTGGTATCAGAGCCAGGTTTTAGTGTCGTATCTATTGTTAGAGATTTTATATGTACAGAATTCATGATTATAATTTTCTATAAATCGTTGAAAATAATATTTTTTCATGAATTGGAGAACACAATAAAATTCTAAGAATTTTATTTTGGTGGTATTGTCTTCGTCTTTATGGATATATATGTGTGTTGTTGTATATATAATTTCGGATATGTGTGTGTATATAAATAAGGAATCCCACATACATGGCCGATTGAATTTATGGCAATTGGTTTCACCCTTAAGTAATTAAATTTTTTTTTTTTTTGGATTATGACAACTCTTGGAATATTATAAGATTGCATAAGTTTGTGTTTTATATATATATATCTATGGTTGTATGTAGATCTTCATTAATATGGGATTATATAAGATATTATATAAATAAGTATATATAATAATAATATTTGTTTTCTTTATGTATATATATTAATTGAAGTAAAAGTTAGATGAATGTGCCATTATCATGATGTTTTCTTTCTTTACATTATTTATATATATATTAGTTTAAGTTGGTGATAAGATATATATTGTATAATAAATAAAGAAAGTGCCATTATAATGCTTTTCTCTTTTATATTATTTATGTATTAATGTTAATTTAAGTAAAAGTAAGATCTATATATATATATAAAGAATATGCCACCATGATGTTTTCTTTTTATATATATAAATGTTAATTTAAGTAAGAAGAATATGCATGATGTTTTCTTTCTTTGTATTATTTAAGTGTATATTAATTTAAGTAAAAGTGATATATGTATTTTATATACATAAAGATTGTGCCAACATAATAATTTTTTTTTATTATTAATATTAAATAAAGAATGTTTTATATAAATGTTGGTTTCATTTATTACATGATGGTAAAAGTTTATGGTAAATATATATATATAGATAAATTTTAGAAACATCAGTGAAAATGAAAATATTTATTTATTATTTTTTTCGCCAGAATTGTCACTATTTATAACAGTGACCAGTTTATCCAGAATTGTCACTGTTTTTTGACAGTGACAAAATCCAGAATTGTCACTATTTTTGACAGTGACGAACTTCAGGTTGTCACTGTTTTCAGCAGTGACAACACAATTTTTTTGGGTTATAATAAATTCGATTAATTACATGTGACATCTATTATTTATATTGCCTGTCTAAACATTCTATTAAGGAATATTTACACAAGATGTTACCAAAGTGACCTCTCTTTTGTAGATAAAGAATGATTAGATATTTGTTTGATTAATTCATGCGAATATTAACCAATCCAAAGAGGGGTTTGTATTTGGCCGAATTTCATACACACTTGTGATGGTAAATATGTGACAATTATCAAGGTAACCTAATGTGAATAATAAATCAATCCAAAGATAGATTTGTTATTTGACATAATTTATTGTCAATATTTGATCGTTACAACAAGAGTACCACTTACAATTAATATCATTGTCCAAAGACTTGGTATTAATGTTGTGCTAGGTATCTTGAGATGTTGCGATAAAATTAAATCAATTTAAAGACTATTTTTTGGTTATATGATGTGAGCATTATTGTTAATGTACTTTATTTTTGTTCTCTGTTCAGCTTTAATGTCTACTACTTCTGTATCTGCCAATATGAACAATGTTCCAATTTTAAATGGAACAAACTTTAAGGACTGGAAAGAGAATATATTAATTATTCTTGGTTGCATGGACATAGACTTGGCATTAAGAATGCCAAAACCGAATGATCTCACTGATCGAAGTACTCCTGAGGAAATTGCGTACTTTGAGAAGTGGGATCGTTCAAACAGGCTAAGTCTTATGATCATGAAACGTGGGATTCCAGAAGCTTTTCGAGGTGCTACTTCGGATGACAAAACTCTTGCAAGTAAATTTCTTGAGGAAATACAAAAACGTTTTATTAAAAAACGATAAAGCTGAAACAAGCACGCTTTTAGCGAACTTGATTTCAATGAAGTATAAAGGCAAGGGTAATGTCAGGGAGTACATTATGGAGATGTCTCATCTTGCTTCAAAACTTAAGGCATTAAAGCTCGACTTATCGGATGATTTGCTCGTGCATTTAATATTGATCTCTCTCTCCCTGCACAATTCAGCCAGTTTAAGATTTCTTATAACTGTCAGAAGGAGAAATGGACTCTTAATGAGCTCATTTCATTTTGTGTGCAAGAGGAAGAGAGATTAAAGCAAGAAAAGACTGAAAGTGCTCATTATGTTAGCACCTCTAAAGGCAAGGGCAAACGTAAGGATAAGGGAAATGAAGTTGCTATTCCTAAGGGTCCGGATGAAAAGAAACAGAAAACCGAGGCCGGTTGTTTCTTCTGTGGTAAACCCGGACACAAAAAGGCGAATTGTACCAAATATGCCGCTTGCGCGAATAAGAAAGGTACAAATTCAATTTTGGTCTGTTCCGAGATCAATTTAACTTCAGTACCAAGTAACACTTGGTGGGTAGATTCTGGTGCTACTACTCACATATGTGTTTCTATGCAGGGTTGCCTGCACTCCCGCAAGCCAATTGATGTTGAAAGACACATCTATGTGGGCGATGGAAAGTGTGTGGAGGTGGAAGCAATTGGGCATTTTAGATTATTGTTAAGTACTGGTTTTTATTTGGATTTAAAAGACACTTTTGTTGTACCGTCGTTTAGACGAAATTTGATTTCTATTTCCGTATTGGACAAATTTGGTTTTTTATTGTTCATTTGGAAATAAGAACTTCACTTTGTCTTTAAATTCAAATGTTGTTGGTACCGGTATTCTTAATACTTTTGATAATCTATATTTGCTTGAAACAGTTGCATCTTATAATGAAACATTAAATGTTGAATGCCGTGGTACTAAGCGAAAATTGAATAATGAAAATTCAGGCTCATTATGGCACAAACGCCTAGGTCACATCTCTAAAAATAGAGTTGAGCGACTTGTGTCTGATGGAATTTTAGGATCCCTTGACTTTTCAGACTTTGGTGTCTGTGTTCAGTGTGTCAAGGGAAAGCAGACTAAAACAAAAATTAAGAGCAAATCGAACTACGGATGTCTTAGAACTTATACATACGGATATTTGTGGGCCATTCCCTACGGCTTCTTGGAATGGTCAACGGTACTTTATAACGTTCATAGACGATTACTCTCGATATGGCTACCTATTTCTTATTCATGAAAAGTCACAGTCTTTGGACGTGTTCAAATCTTTTAAGGCCGAAGTTGAGTTACAACTCAACAAACGGATAAAGTGCGTTAGATCTGACCGTGGTGGTGAATACTACGGCAGGTATGACGGATCAGGTGAACAACGTCCAGGACCATTTGCTAAATACCTAGAGGAATGTGGAATCGTCCCACAATATACCATGCCGGGTTCGCCTAGCATGAATGGTGTATCTGAGAGACGAAACAGGACTCTTAAGGATATGGTTAGAAGTATGATCAGTCATTCTTCTTTACCCGAGTCCCTCTGGGGTGAAGCTCTAAAGACAGCAACTTACATTCTCAATAGAGTGCCAACTAAGGCGGCTGCTAAAAACACCTTATGAGCTTTGGACTGGGCGAAAGCCTAGTCTAAAGCATTTTCATGTTTGGGATGTCCTGCTGAGGCGAGGCCTTATCGGCCTCATGAGGAAAAATTGGACTCCAAGACAGTTAGCAGTTACTTTATTGGCTATTCAGAACGATCGCGGGGCTATAAATTTTATGATCCCACTGCTAAATCTATTTTTGAAACGGGAAATGCTGTGTTCTTTGAGGAAGTTGATTTTGGGGGGAGAAAATCGAGTAAGGGACATTGTGTTTGAGGAGGAAATGGGAGCAATCCCAATTCCTACTATTACTTTTGACGATGTACAGGTTCTACACCTGTCGTTAATCAAAGAGTAACTTTGGAACCTCAAATAAACAATGAGGAACAAACTCAACAACCTCAAGAACATGTGCCATTAAGGCGATCCATTAGAGAAAGAAGAAATGCAATTTCAGATGATTATTTTGTATATCTTCAGGAACATGAGGTAAAAATTAGAATGTCGGAAGATGATCCTATCAACTTTCGACAAGTCATGAATGGTTCCAACTCTCAAAAATGGATTGAAGCATGAATGAGGAGTATAAGTCAATGCAAGACAATAAAGTTTGGGGAACTTGTCCCATTACCGGTTGGTGCGAAACCCGTTGGTTGTAAATGGATATTTAAGACCAAACGGGATTCGAATGGTAATGTGGAAAGGTATAAGGCACGTCTTGTGGCTAAGGGCTTTACTCAAAAGGAAGGAATTGACTTTAAAGAGACATTCTCTCTCCAGTTTCTTCGAAGGATTCTTTAGGACAATCATGGCACTTGTGGCACATTTTGACCTTGAGTTGCATCAAATGGATGTCAAAACTGCGTTTCTTAATGGTGACATTGAAGAAACGATTTATATGGTGCAACCAGAAAATTTTGTGTTGGGAGACCCAGAATATGGTTTGCAAATTGACAAAAATCAATTTATGGACTCAAACAGGCTTCTCGTCAGTGGTACTTTAAGTTTCATCAAGTTATCATTTCGTACGGTTTTGAAATGAATTTGGTTGATGATTGTGTGTATCACAAATTTAGTGGGAGTAAACATATATTCCTGGTTTTGTATGTCGATGACATTTTGCTAGCAACAAATGACATAAACATCTTGCATGACACCAAGAGATTTTTATCAAAGAATTTTGAAATGAAAGATCTTGGTGAAGCATCCTTTGTATTAGGAATCGAGATACACCGAGACCGATCTCGGGGTACTTTGGGATTATCACAAAGGAGTTATATTGAGAAAATTCTCAATAGATTTGGCATGCAATGTTGTAAACCAGGTGAGACCCCGGTCGCTAAAAGGAGACAAGTTCAGTCTCAATCAATGCCCGAAGAACAGTTTAGAAATTAAAGAGATGCAAAAGATTCCTTATGCCTCGGCTGTAGGGAGTCTAATGTACGCTCAAGTATGTACGCGTCCGGATATTGCGTTCATAGTTGGCATGTTGGGCAGATACTTAAGTAACCCCGAATGGATCATTTGGAAAGCAGCAAACGGGTTTATGAGGTATTTACAGAGGAACAAAAGAATAA